>CM042369.1:2500000-3750000 GCA_023558455.1 Drosophila kepulauana
GATTAGATCATGCAACAATAGAATGAGCAAATAACATTAAGCTAAGTGGTAACTTCGATTCTCAGTTTTATGAATGGAGTTTTCAAAGTTGATTGAACATAGGCAATTTTGTTGAGCAGCTGGCCACACTGAATTGATTGCTCTGCGTATTGTTTGGCATTGCTGTTTGTCTGTCTATAGTTGTTATTGCATTGGCTTTAAAACCAGTCAAACGCTAAGTAGGTGTCGGTCGCATATTAAAAACGCTCAAGTGCCAAGTGGCCGGTGAGCAAGGTGGGAGAGGCGTGTGGTTACCTCAGCGCACCATTTTGGCAAAGAGAGTAGGTGGCTGAAGCGACGGCAACGGCGACGTCAGCGCTCGCGTTTGCTTTTGCCGTTACGCTTATGGCCTACGGCAGCGACTGCGACGCAAGCAGCGTTTGATGAGCGCATTGCAAAGGCGTTTAAGCGACGCCGGCGTCGCAGACGAAGAGTTCTTGGGGAGTAAACTTTGACGTCGCCAACGACGTCGACGTCGCAGTCAGTGCAGGAATTTTAATGAACGCAGTATTTAGTTTGCGAGCACAAATACAAAGACAAGTGCAAACTCACACAAATACATATTTATTAGTGGCACTCCATATGTATTTATGCATATGTATGTGGGAGATGAATTGGTTTGCTTTGCTTTTGCCTGGACAGTGGGTGGGCAAAGAGAGGGACAAAGGGGGAGTAACAACACATGTAATGGCTAAAAATACATATAGTAATTTACCTGTCGTATTTCCTGTGTTTCGGCATCCATGTTGCAGATGACGATGATAATGACGCTGCACTAAAACCTGGAGACGGGAGAGTTGTTTCCAACAAAATTCTTTCGATGAAATTGCTGTTGCTGCAACAGCGGTGACGGCGACGGCGACGGCAGCAACAAATGACGGATGTCACTGGCTGTCCGACGCCCAGTCTCCGCGTCACTTGCAGTTCACTTTTCTTTCTTCACTGGCCAGGCGGTGTTTCTTCTTTTCTTTTTTATTTTCTTGTCGTATTTTCCACACTTTCCTTATTATGGTTTTTATTTTTTGTGAGGCCTCTCTCTCTTTCTCTCGCACTCTCTTGTTTGCTCTCTTGCACTCTCGCTCTGGCTTGGAATTTTCACTTCAGCCGTAAAACAGCCTAAAATCACACACACAAACACAACGATAAATTAGTACACACACACATGCACTTGCACATCACTATTTATGATGTATTTTTTTTTTTTTTTTGCAAAATTAATTGCGCGCACGCATTTTTGCTAACAATTCGCGCAACAACAAGATGGTGAAGAAAGAAGAAGAACAGTAATGCAAAACACAGAAAGAGGAGAGCAGAAGAAAAAAAACTAGCTAAGGAAAAATTGTGAATCATTCGCTGGGCGAACTTTACAGTGGGCGGCAACGGGGGGTTGCTTGCTTTGCTTTTTGCTGTTTGCCGTCGAGCTGTGCTTGGCACAACAACAGAATATCAGAGGCAGAGCAGCGGGCAGAGAGCAGCGCAGTGCAATGCAGTAGCATTTGTCGCAGCAGCAGCGGCAGAGCAGAGGGGCAGCACAGTGGCAATGATTTTTTTACTAACTGATACAGCATCAGCTGTTGCAATTTGGGGCCACTGTTGACACAGAAACGCACTTTTCGCTTGGATCGCGTCAATTTTCAACTAATTAGTGCACAATTATTGGCGTGGCAGTTGCGGTTTTTGCAATTTTCCACTTTTCCGCGATGGCCTGGCAGTAAGTAATAAATGAAAACATTTTTCTTTTGCCTTCGTGTTGTTGTTGCGCTCGCCGTTGTTTCTCTCTCTTTTATGCGCGATACGCTGCCAAACTGGTAGACACTGTTATGCTCTTCGCTCTCATTGAGGGCAAGGCGTATGATGACGACGTCGACGACGGCAGCGACGCCAACGTTGACGTCAGTTTGTGAGCAAACGAACGACGAATGGATGACCGAAAAAATTTGCGTGTATGTGCGTGGTATATCCACTTCGTCCTTGTATTTAACATTATTTTACCGCTTCAATTCATACAAATGCATTTTACACGCTCCGCGCTCGATATTCCACTTAATTTTGCACTTTCTATTTGTTTTAAATAGACGAATCGAATAACAACTTGCTTCTTCTCTTCCAAAATTTTCTCTGAGTGCGCGTGTTGTACAACGCCCCAGTGTGTGGTGCATAACAACACTGCCATTTAATGGTTGACTATCGATCGGCCTCCACAATTAGACAGCACTTGTATAATGTGTAATCGAATCGGTTAAATCATTTGAATATGTGTGCTATTTTATTTGTATTATTATTGTTTTTGTGAGGAAACGCTCGTTGTTAGGCATATGAAGAATGTGTGTGCACAACTAAAGTTTATTGTTGTTTGTAAATAATTATTATATTGAATTATTATTAAAAAATTTGGATGTTAATATATCTTATGAGAGTAGTAATATATAAGGAATCTGATAATTCTTATTAGAATATTTTTATTGGATGAGTATGAGAATTAAAATACTTGAGAGTAATTTTTAATAAACTGTGCAATGACAATTTCCTGTGTAATTATCTGAAAAAAATTAAATCCATTTTATTTATTTGTAATAATGGCAATGTCATAAATAATTGAAATTGTACAATAATTCTTGTTAGAATATGAATATGAATGCATATATTATAAACATGTGTGCAAACCAATTTCTTTTTCAATTTAATTGCGGATTTACTAACAAATAAAAAATAATACTAGATTTTTTGATGCTGAAAAATATCGGTTGCCACTAAAATTTATTACAAAATGTACAATTTCAAAATCACAATAATAATCCACTTTGTAAACAAACTTGTAGGATTTCAAACTAATTAAATGAACTGGACATTCGCCATCTCACGATACGTACATTTGTGACGTCATTGAAACTATTGAAAGACCATGGTAGTGTTGCAGATATCACGATTATTGGATTGTCGTGCTTTGCAACACGGATTTGTGCGTGACTAGAAACCGTGACATGCGTGTCGCATAGTACAATTTTACAATTTGATTTTTTATAAATTTTTTCGATCTTACGGTTGAACCGTATTGCTGAGATGCACGTCGAAAAGAAATCGGAATTGAGAAATCTACTCAAATCGGGAGACAAGCGCTGTAAACTAGTTGAGCCACGAAATGCTAAGAGTTGTGTTTGGCGTTTCTTCAACTTGGTGTCTTGTGATGATCGAATAGAGCCATATGCCTGCTGTAAAACCTGTGGCGATCTATTATCCTATAGCGGTAAAACTGGAACTGGGAGTCTTTTGCGCCATCGATGCTTACACACGACTAACGGTAAGTTTTGATCTGATATTCACGCACGTACCCCTCACACTGCCACGCGTGTTCAGAGGCGGGCTGTTGTGCATTGTTGTTGTGTTGTCTTGTTGTCATCGCCACTGTCCTAGTGTTGTAATATATACTGCAGATTTACGCGGCATCTGACAGCCACTATAGTAAAACAATTATTGGGTGTATATTTTGTGCCTAATTTTCCAAGTTCTCCGACATTACTATGCAATACAATAAACAGCTGTGCGAGTGTCCATGTATTACATATGTATACACTTAATACATTAGAAAAAATAGAAAGTGTGTAAAGTTTTTGCATTAAAAAATCTGTAATAAAAAAAAAAAAAATTTTGTTAACCATAACAACCAGAGTTTTGGTTTGCTTATGTATTATTTAGTTCTTTGTTTTGTTACGTTGTGAGTTTCGATTGCATTGATCAACACTGTTTTTCATCACAACTTTACAACACACTCGCGCCAGCAACGCTAACATCGCTATTGCGTTTTTACGTGAAAAAAATATAATTAAGTACAGTAAAATTGTGAAAAATATTATTAAAAATGCCCAAAGGACGTGTTAGCAGTGTGTGGCAGCATTACGACATCAATGAAGAATGCGAAAACTTTGCAGTTTGCCGTTACTGCGGCAATAATATATCGCGTGGTGGAATGGCCAGCAATCTAAAGGGCAACAATACCACGAATCTATGGACGCACTTGCGACACAAACATTCTGATGAGGTGCTCGTTAATCCGGTGCAGCAACGCACCATTAGCCGCCCTTCGACCATAACAATAAAGAAAGGTATGATGCAAAAGAAAAATAATTGCTGCTGTTCTTATCAAAAACACACACACACATCGCATCGCATCGCAACATCAATGACCTATTGGCGCACCTATCGATCCCGTTTCGCGCGCGTTTCTTTTCGACTGTCCCCAATTGGAAACTATCGTAAAACAATACGAATACGATGTCTAATAACAACAGCTGGTTGAGCCGGCAACTAAAACAATATAATTGATTTTATTGACATCCCATAAGCATTGTTTGTGTTATCAAACTAAAACATTTTTTCCATTTGCAGAGAAAACATCTCGCATTTCTAAGGCGAAAGTTGTTCGAGAGCCTCTACGTGTTGCAAAACCAAAGATCGAAGCGCATTCGAGTATAGCTGGTGCATTGCCTCAGAAGTGGGAGGAATACGAGCAGAACGAGGAAATTAGCGAAGATATCAAGGACATCATCTATAGCGAGGATCCATTGTGCTACAGTCCCATACAAGTGGTCGAAGATGAGATGCTCGATACTGGCGACAAAGTCACTGTGATGAGCAGCAACACCAGAACAACAACAGCTCCCGTTGTTGCCACCGTCGTATCAGCAACCCCCACGAATGCGGCAAAGACATTGAAGAACAATCTGGAAACGTCGATTGAACGTCTGACCACGGTGAGCGAGCAGTTGAACTACATCATTCAGCAGCAACAGGAGCAGCAGACCAAGGACGATGATTATTATTTTGCATTAAGCCTAGTGCCCATTATGCGACAGCTTTCGGTTAGTCGCAAACTTTATGTGCGCTCAAAGATTCACGAAATTCTGTACAAAGAGAGCGAGGAGACTTCCCCAAAATCTGAATAATTGGCTAGGAAATCGCACCGCTACTATACATCTATATATATCTAAACAAATATTCATATAGGTTATAATACATATGCTTATGTATTCTGTATGTTTTGCTGACATACGAATTGCAATCTATTACGTTGGATTTACCTATTATTAAGCGCATATGTATGTACAGTAACGAATTACATTGATTTAGAACGTATGCATGTATTCAAATATTTAATGAAGCCCTTTTATAATCTGATAATAAACTTAACTAAGTTCATCAAATAGAAATCATTAAAAATAAATTAAATTTGTTAAGAACTGCAATGACATTGGTAGAATGTTAACGTTTGATATACAAGAATACCTTAACTTTTCTGTTTTTTTTTAGTATTCAAAATGTTTTTCCATCTTTTTGGGTGTTGGTATACACATTCGTAAATAAGCAACAGCTGAGTTGTTGTGCATCCCTGAGATAAAGCAAATTGTGTAAACTGTACAGCTGCAGTGTTGGGTAGCACTGTTATTTCACTTAACTGTACAGTTTTGGATGCACTGCTGATTTATGTATATTCGAAGAAGTTTTCATTAGATATTATATTCATCGGTATTTTTGGAATTTCAAATTGCTCAAAAATGTTCGTTGTTTTTTGTTCAATTTTGACTTGTAAGTTTTTATGTGAAAAACTAGTTTTTTTGGACACTCGACTAAATATTTGAAGAAGCTCAGGCTCGCAAGCTGCTGAAATAAATATTCCTTCCGCTTATCTGAAATTTATATGAACAAGTAAGAAAGTTACAGTCGAGTGTACTCGACTGTGAGATACCCGCTACCCATTTTGAATGAAAGCAATATATTTTGCGGTATTATTCTCAAAATATACAAAATATACTGCAAAAATACTAAAAATATACCAAATGGTATATGTGGTATATCGATAAAGTACCGCATTCAAAATATACCATAGACGGCTCAATATACCAGATTGTCAGCCAAAGTAACTAAGAACCCCAGTAAGTAGGCGTTTTTGCCCATACAAAAGTATTTCTTTAATAACTTCGACAATTTTTATCTGATCGCAACCAAATTTTCAGGAATTATAACTACTATAGTTATTATTATATATGCTAAAATTCGCAACTCCAGCTTTAAAACTACGCTTGTTATTCGATTTTTTGATTTGCGGGGGCGGAAGTGGGCGTGGCAAAAATTTGAAACAAACTTGATCTGCGTGCAAACATAACAAATGCTGTCGAAAAATTATAGCTCTATCTCTTATAGTCTCTGAGATCTAGGTGTTCATACGGACAGACAGACAGACGGACATGGCTAGATCGTCTCGGCTGTTGAATATATATACTTTATAGGGTCGGAGATGCCTCCTTCTACCTGTTACATACATTTCCTGCCGGCACAAAGTTATAATACCCTTCTACCCTATGGGTAGCGGGTATAAAAACCGAAGTTTCTTGTAGAAGAACTCAATCTAAAATAATAATTAATTATATCTTTTTATTTTTCCACCTGGATAGTCTCCCGTCTAAAAAAAAATGTTTGTTAATAAAATTTCGGACTGTTTTAGGTTTATTATTCATATTTTTAAATAAATTTTATTTAAATAACTTGTTGAGATTTACAAAACAGAGAGCATTACTAGAATTATAATTTACAAATCGATTTCTGGAGCTAATTCGTATGGCTTACGCAATGCTTACTTACAACTAGAAATATGTTCGTATCATTTATGCAGTAATTTAATATTATTTGTTTAATTTATATTTTGCTTTTTTGCTATTAAGTTGTCAATAATAAGTTGTATGTGTCTCTAGAAACATACATACAAATATGTTTATAATACAATACCAGTTACAATAAACCCTACAGATCGAGTAATAAACAATAATCTTACTAAGTATATGCACCCCAATATCGTGTATATATATTATTATATATTTTTTGTTTTAAATATATATATATATATTTTTTTTATTATTAATATTTAAGTATATTGTAGAGTTAAGGTCTTAAACGCTAGTCAACAAATGTTGGGCATTAAATCGGTAGCTGATTAATAATGATCTTCGATTTGATTCGTAATTAACGGATGTGTTGAATCGTATTATGATTTCTTTATCTTTGAATGGAGTCTAGATTTAAATTGTGATTTTCTTTGATATATGTATATTCTATATGCGTGTTCGGATGGGATCGATTAAGTGCACGATATGACTGCCAAAAAGTTGATAATTATGCTTTTCTAATACAATGCAAAATTTTATTTTTAGCTTAGTTAATCTGGATATTAACGGATGCTCAATTAGCTAGTCGTATATAGTACTCGTATATAGCCCAACTATTTTTTGTTTTCCTTTTTTTTTTTCGTTTATCTTTAGGTATATATCATTTTGATTATGGGTCTTTTCACATTGTTCAGATTTGAACAACGCTTCGGCATTAAGTGTGTTTCTTTTCGTATAATTTTGGAAAAATGATATGGAATTTTTGATTGAATGATCTTTTGACAAAATTGTGAGTGTAGGGTGATATAATAATTATATTTCTTTCGTTTTCGTTTCGTTTTCTTTGTAGTAAATTTTCGTATACAAGCATTTAGATATATCCAAAATGTATTAAATTTTATATGTTTTAGTTTTGTATAATATGTATTTTCGTATTACTTTTTCAGATCATCATAGGTAATGTATGTAAATTGGTATAATTTGTTCTATTCACAGTTCCGATTATTACATCCAATAAATATTCGAGATATATATGAATATGTATAAGACTATATATATTTACATATATCGATTAATCAAGCTAATCGCCAAAATGTGTCAGGAATTAATGCAGATAATAGCTTCAATCGATTTCGATCAATGGACACAGCATTATCGTAATTCTTATTCTATTCTGGATCGTCGTGGATCTCGTAGTCCCCGATTTGATATGAGTGTTTGCAGTTTAATTCATATGTGTTTTGATATGGTTAAACATTTTGCTCAATTTCGATTTTTTTCATTAATTTACAAGGACAATGCAAAATAAACAAACTTGTTTGTAATTTGTAATTTTTCTTGTGTTTTTTTTTTTTTTTTTACAATAAATATATTTGATGTTGAATTGATAATTCGTTTTCATTTTGGAAATCGATGTATATTTCCATGGCTTTATTGCACTTTCGAGCGTCTTTTTGTTCATTGGTGACTTCTGTGGGGCGTGTGTCCACGGAGCACATGGAGGGCGTGGCGAAAACAAGAACAGCGGCCAATAGCCTCATTTAATAATAATATTATTTGGTTGATGTCACCAGCTGGCTGGTGCTATAGCCCTGTGTGTTGCAGGTGGGCAGGGCGAAGGGATTGAAACTCAAGCTGCTGACCCCTGAAAAGAGAAAAAGAAGAGCAAAAGGTTAAATTTGGTAAAATGGATTGTTAAAAAAAAAGTTAATAATGAAGTATTCTATGTTAAATTGTTAGCTATTACTCTATACTAAATTGTTAGTGTTAAGTGGAGTTAAGTCGTTTTTTAATAAACTAACTAAATTTTATAATGTTAGTAACTAAGCATATTCTAGTCAAAAATTATTGGCTTAGCTCAATCTTCAGCCTGTAAGTATGCTTTGATTTTTTAACAACATTTCTGACTGGCAGCAAATTTAGTGTAGCATACTTTTAGCTGCATATAAATTCAAATTGATGCCTAAAAGTATGCTACAAAATTATATACGCCTCTGCATTTAACCCTTAGCTGGTAAATGGAATTCACTCGACTTGTATTGATAGCATTTTAAAAAATGTTGAAAGAAATTATAAATACCGTTGAACGTGTGTTGTTGATTGTGTGCTGTTGTTGTGATGGTTGTTGTTGTTGTTGTTTTGTTTTATGGACAGTTATCACCAGTCGATGATGATTGTTGTTGCTGTTGTTGTTGTTGTTGCCGATTCACATTTTGGGGGCGTCGCTAGCCCCTCGATAAGCGCCTGCCTGCCTGCATGTGTGTATCTGTGTGTGTTTGTGTGTGTGTGTTGGCTGTCTGCATGTGTTTGTGTGGTAGTTATTTTTCTTCAGCCTTTTGTGCTCCACGTCCATGTGTGTGTGTGTGTGTGTGTGTGTGTTTAAACGGCGGCTGCTGTCGCTGCTGATGCGGCAGGATTGTGCCAGGGCTGATGCGGATGCGGATAGTGATGCGGATGGGTGGCAGTTGCATGATGATGCTGCACCAGAGCCGAGTGCCAAGGCGTCGATACGGACACTGTTGAGGATGAATATGCACTTGCTGAGCAAAAGGTTTTCTTTTTTTCTTTGTTGGTGTAACTTGTATGCTTTGTTTTCTTTTGTTTGTTTGCATAAATCAAAATGTGAAAGCATAAATCCCGCACTATTCTATTTACCCCCTCTGATTTTAGCACTTTAGACTTTTACGCTACTCACTTGAGGTGGAGTTGAAGACGCTGCCCGGCGAGGAGGACAATGTGCCCATGTTGGGAGCCGGCGCATAGCCATTGGCAGTGGCTGCCACCGCCGCTGTGGCAGCTGTGGCACCGTAGGAGCCACCGGAGCTGTGGGGCGTGGAGGCGCTGCTGCAGTAGCCGCCACGTGGACTAACGCTGCTCGATTGGGCACGCTGGTAATCATCCTCGGTCCATTGGCCGCTGCCATCCTGCACGCTCACCGCCAGCTGTCCGGCATAGGAATTGAAGCTGGTGGAGCCGCCTGGCGATCTGCTGCAACAAAGGGGGAAGGGGGAGAGGGGGGGGAAATGAGTGAGTAACAGGTGAAGGTTAAGTATTTCAGACTGTCTGCTTACCTTGGCATGGAGTAGAGAGCTTCTACTAGATCCGCGGCACGCTTCAGTATGATCTCCTTTTGCAGTTTCTCGGGATCGCCGGGATGGCGGGGTATTAGCTTCTGTAGACGTTGAAAGCCGTAGTCGATAGTGGGTTCATTGAGTGCTGCTTAAACGAAAGCGATGTCGAAAGAAAAAGACAAGCTTAGACATGCTGGCAAAAGAAGCATATAATCCAAATGGATGCACTGCTCGTTCACTTACAGACATAGACAAAGCGACCGGGGGATCCCTTGCAGAACTGTTTGCTCTTGTAGGAGAGCGTCACCTCAACGACGCCGGGTATGTGACGCGGTGGCGTTTGGACGCGTATCGCATGCGATGTGATCAGCTCGCTCCACACCAACATTGTGCCAAACACCACCTGGAGGCCATCGAAGAAGTTGTCGCCCACAATGATGACGGTGGCGCCACCTGTGGTCCATCCCTCGCTGGGCGATATCGCTTTAATGCACGGCGTTGCCACTGGCAACGGTGGATAAAGACCTGTAAAAACAATTTCAATCAGTTTATGTTCTAATTTGTGGGGATGTGTCAAGTGTAGTTTGGGATATTGAAATGATAAACGAGGCTACGAGTTTTGCCAATTGCTACGTAATCGGAAATGATAAGCGAAGCGAAACGAAACGAAATGAAAACGATCGAGATCGATAACTAGAGTAATCGATAAATTGGAATTTTGTTTACAGACCATCGTAGGTACTGTCGGGCGCTAGGGGGTGACCGGATATGGACAGGGATGTGTTGCCTGTACCTTCCGTTGTGTCCAGTCGCTTGGCACGGCGTCCGTGCTTCGAATTGTTGTGCACGAACATGTTGTCCGAGATGGCTAGCAGAGGTCCATCAACGGCCACCTGGGTGGATATGACGACCTGCCGGGAGAAATGCAAATCGTATTAATTATAAAACAAACTATATTCTTATACTAAGTAAGGGTTAAAGAGAATTAGAATCAAAACTATTTTATTTGCTGTCTATTCCCAATAACACTTACTGCCTTTATTATTGACAAGACAATATTCAATTTCAAATTAATCTCAATTTGCATAATAGCTAAAGTTATGCAATTAACCGCAATGTATTATACTGATGCAAATTTTATATATTTCTTCTAAACCGTTAAAAGTTTAACTTAACAGCAGTGCATTTAACCGAAAGTATATTAAAAAATGTATCGTATAATATTTGTGTTAAGTTCAGTCACTTACAGCAGACAATTATAATAAACCTAACACATTTTGGCTGAGCCGTTAAAAGTTTAACTTAACAGCAGTGCACTTAACAGAAAGTTTACGTAAACAAATTGATCGTATAAAATTGGTTATTAAAATGTTAAGTCGAGTCACTAATAGCAGACAATTATAACAAACTAAATATATTTCGACTGAGCTGCTAAGTTTAACTTAACAGCAGTGCGTTTAAGCGAAAGTTTATATACAAAAATTCAGCGTATTATATATTAATCAAATTGTTAAGTATTTTCTGTTAACAGCTGTTGAGCATTAAACTAAATATTTCTTATACAAAATTGAGATGACGGGAAATTATGTCCTTGTCTGTCATATGCAGTTATATGCAATGCATTTAAGCTAAAAGAGTTGAAAGCTTTTGAACTGAATTTTTAATTTGCTTACAATTGTATGCAGTTATTTTAAAAGTGCAATTATAGCTCAATAAATTAAGTTTGTACTAAAATAAAATTTAAATTTAAATATAAAATATATAATATATTATTGATCTTGATGATGCTCACCTGAAATCTTCTCATGTCCCGCGGGTTGCCAGCATTTTTGAGGCAATTTTGATTGCACTTCAAGAAGAACTTGAGGAAAAAGCTGCAAGTAAAGAAAGTGATGAAAATTGATTAATTAATAATAATTTTATGTAAATTGTAAGTGAGTGCAAATCGTAATATAATCATTGAGAGAATCATTGCGCCTCCTTAACGAGCTGCTAATAATAAAGAGAGGAAGCGAAGTGCGCCTTTTGCAGTTGCCACTTGTCATTTGCCACTTGCCACTTGTCCTCTGTTGGTTGTGCCACATTTCGCGGCAGATGTTTAGCCTCGAGGCACAGAAACGAATAACGAACAGCAGCAGCAGCCACTTGCCCTCTGCCCGAGGCAGCATCACAGCATCACAGCGTGCGATAAGCGCTGAGTTTGAGTCTGGACTCGAACTTGGAATCGGATTCGGATTCGGATTCGGACTTGGGGTGACAGTTATGTGAATGGGATGTCCTGCGGGCAGGATATTCGAAATTGACACCCGTGTGTCGCGCATTTAAATGGTAAAATATACCCATCGACAGCAACATATCGCTCCACAGCTCTCACACCCTCCTCCCCCTTCCTCTCCCCGTCCATGCCACACGTTGATTTTATTTGCTGAAATAATATTTTGCTGCTGCTTCCGCTGCAGGGGGGCCAAAACCCTCTCTTCTTCCCTCCCCCTCCCCAAAAATGACTAGCACTGTTTTTTTCCCTCCCGGTTTTTATTCTTTCGAGTATTTTTGTTGTTTCTCACTCGACAAATTGGACAAATTAGCGCAGGGGGCGTGTCACTCGCCTCTGTGCAAGCAACACACACACAGCGGCATCTGCATATGTGCACACTGTTGGTGTGCCATAAATTTGTTTATTGTTGTTCGCTGTGAAGTGTACTTCAAGAGGAAGTTGTTGTGTGCCCCTCTTAGGCGAGGTGAAGAGAGATCTGCGTCTTGTGTTACAGGTCCCTCAATGGCGTATCAACTGCAACAATTGACATTTTATTTATACTCGAATTGTATATTTGTAGACAAGCATAAAATTAAATTTAACTTCCATTGAAAGGGGCTGATACACAGATAAAGGGAGAAGAAAGAAAGAGAAAGTACTTAAATCAAAGTAATTCTTAGACATTTAATTTAGTGTATTTATCGAATGGATAAATTCATTACATTAATTACAATTGTGTTCATTTTAAGTACTACTAAAAATTATTTCATGTTTAGGAAACATTACTTTAATAAACTAGCTATTAAAGTTAAAAAAAAAATAAATCAAATATTGAACAACCAAAATCTGATAATTTTCCAGAAGTCTTATTTGATTTTCTATATATTATATACAAAGAACTGTTTTGTACCAAAGTACTACTAAAAATGTTTCAATGTTTATGGGAAATCACTTTAATAAACTAAGAAATTTAAAAAAATTAATAAAATATTGACCAACTTGCTTGCAGACAACTAATTTTCCATATTCGCTTTTAAGATATTATACCCAAAAAAAAAAACTAGAAAACAAATTCAAAATTGTGTATTCAATATATGCTAAGAAATTTAATTGTTTATTTAATTGTAATTTTTAGTAAACATTTTAAATTCACAGTAAATTGCCTTTTATTATATCAACAAATAAAGTATTGCTAAGAAATTGTTCAATTGTTATTTTTGATAAACTCTTTATGGCAAATTCATAGAAAATTGTGTTTCGTTAAAATTTATAATTTAATGAATGTAATAATATAAATCAAAAACGTGTTCAAACAATTGATTTTCGATAATAATTCATTGCTTTCCAATTATAAATTAAAATTTTTAATTGAACAACGAATTGATACGCTGTACATGTTTCACATTTTATATTACAAATAAGAAACTTTGTTATTAAGACCCAAAATAAAATTGCAAATCTTTATTTAAGATTATTTCGATCTTAAACATGAAATACGATTTTTAGGTTTCATTCAACAGACTCTTTATTTCTTGGGACTATATTATACCACTTTGGTAAGTTAAAAAATCAAAGGGTATTGCGTTTGAAATTGACATTTTCAGCATGTTGAACTTTCAAATAAATTCGATAAAATACACGAGCTTAACAAAGTCCAGAACCAGACGCCTTATCAGAGCATAAGCCAAAATATTTCGACGACATAAAAAGTATGTGTGTTTAGAAATGTATATATCGAATTTTGATTCAGATTGTGGAACTTGTTGAAGTCGATGTTGTGCTGGGAATGAAAACAGATGTGTGTTGATTTCTGACGTTGTTTTTCATTCTTTACTTCATGCAACAACAAGGGCGAATAGCAAGAGCAGCATCATTAACACGGCTATCGATGATCCCTTTGGGAGACAAGAGAGCGAGAGAGAGAGAGAGAGGGAAAGGGAGCGAGAGAGTGCCGTGTATCTGTCAGATGCAATATCGAGTTACACACGAGAAACCCTCACAGATGCAATTGCATCTGCAGTTTGTAGTCGTAATTTGAATACGTATCGAGTGGTTATTGAGAGCTAGCTGTCTGCGTAGTTTTAACTCATTTACGGATCAGTATCAGAGCTCGGTACTAATTTCCCTCTCGCCCGTTTTTTTTATGGACAGCTAATTGACTTTCTCGGAAGCAGTTCGTAGGAGTCTCACGCTTGAATTACAATGTTTTCAAATATCCTGACAGGACGCATAAATCGTTAAGGTCGTCGACGTCTAGGATTCCTATTTGCATATGCCTCCGCCTTCGAGTTTGTTGTGCTGAGAATCCTTGCTGATTCAATTTAATCTGACAGGATTTCTGCTGTTCGGACGTTCAAGCGAATCTTTTTCTTCGCTGTTTTTTTTTAGTATTTATTGTACTTTGCTTTGGCTCCCATTTTGTGCTGAGCAATTAAAAATTCAGCTCGCGTCCTGCCAATAAATCAAAGTGTCTCCAGCTTCGTCCTTTTCGCTGCGGAGCAACAAAGTTACGCTCGCTCTTCGTGAGACTGGCGCGAAATTTTCATTTAATGAAAAGCTACGCATCATCAAATGCTCGCACATGACATTGGCCAAGCCGAGCGAAATGGCCAAAAATGGCGAAAATGGCGTCCAATTGAGCCACATTGGCAGCTGGAGCACGTAGAGCCAACGAAGTGCATAATTGGTCATTCATATTTGGCCCCCCCCTAAAGGCAAGGCTGCTTCTGGAGTTTTAAGTACTTAGCACACAAAGTCTTTAAATTCGTGCTTAAATTGCCTGGCAATCAAATGAAATGCTTGAGTTGCCGACATTTTGCAGCGCAAAGTGAAATTTTACAGCTGATAAAACTCGGCAAATTGCAAATGTCATTAGCTGCGTCTCGCTCTTACTCACACAAATTGATCCTGCTAGCAGACAAGTGTGGGTGTTGCATCAGGCAGCTTTTGCACACTTGCAGATATTCACATGCCAGGGCTGCAACTTTAGCTTCATCGCTGACAAAAGCTTTGTGAATGCGCAAACGATTAACTGTAAATTTGCGAATCAACAGCAACCATAATAATAATAATAATAATAACAAGAAGAGCGCCTCGCTGTATTATCTTTGCATCTCTCGCACAACATTTAATGATGAATGCGAAGGCGCATAAATCGCTTTGGAGCTGTCGGCCGTGTTGATGTTATCTCTTGCTGACACTGAATTGTGTGGAGCAGAAGGAGGAGAAAGAGGCAGGAGGACAGGCGTCAACAGCATGTAGCCGAGAGCAATTTTGGCGCACGCCAACTGCGCCATAGCACAGGTGAGAAGCGGCAACTCCATTCATGTTGTAGTCGCTGCGGGCAACTTGGCGCTAATTTTTCACTAACGATAATATTCAAAATTTTCAACTTTATTGCCGCATAAAGTCAATGACTATGGCAGACACGCATACGCAAGCGACTCTCTCACCTACACAAAAACTTACTTTGGCGCCATTTCACACACACACACACATACACAGAGGCAACAACATGGCGGCTAACGTCACCATTTTGTTGTTGTTGTTATTGTTGCTCTGGTTCAGGTTGAGAGGGCGGCTGCTGCTGTTGCTGCGGCTGTTGGCGTTTTTCTATTGTTGTTGGTCTCTTATTTATTTATGCTCTTTCTCGGCTTAACGCTGCACGCTTCGCGGCGCACGCACAAGACAAATTCTCTCCCTTTGCCACCCAATACTCAGATTTACTCTCCACCCCCCGCTCCCACCCACATCACAATGTCGGCACAATCCTTATCAAAATCGCACTTGGACTTGCGAGTTGGTCTTGGACTTGGACTTGAACGTCTTCGCCTTGTTGAGAGTTCATAGCTTTTGGGTCTTTGTATTATAATAGACTTTGCAGGGCGGTTTTGCTATGCGTCGTTGTTGTTGCTGTTTGGGTTTTTGTGTGTTTTTGTTACGCTTTCATTTTCGTTTTGTGGTTCATCCTTTTCGCCGGAAGAGCAAGGAATTTGTGTATGGAACTTGTTGAAAACACTTTCGCTTATCTCATTGCGAAGAGAGAGCGAACTCCGTGAGAGAGCGAGAGCGAAAGTGAGCGAATTTCTTTGAGTCAGTTCTTTGAGTGAGCTTTGCTTTTGGTGTTCATTTCGTGAATGAAGCGCACGCAGAGGGAGGAAAAGAGACGGGGAGAGTGAGTTGATGCTGATGCTTTTTTTGTTGTTGTTGGGAGAGACGCGCTTTGTTGTGGGTTTGTCTTGCTTTTGGTTTTGGCTTTGTGTTCTTTGCTGGTGCGTGAGTGCGTAGGTGTCTATGTGTGTGTGTGTGTGTGTTTTGGGGGTTGCTTTGGGATTCAATGTCATGCCGCTGGGACCAGGGAAATACCTCGTAACTGTTCTTCTCTTTTTGTTGTTGTTTTGCACCGGGCAAAGCAGCAGAAGCAGCAGCAACAACAATGGCAGCTTCTTGTTGTTTGCGATTTCTTCATCTTTAAACTGATTATTTTTGTACAAGCAACTCACACACACACACACATATACACAAACAAGCATGTGTGCGTGTGTGTGACCATAAAAATACCATATCGAGGTTAAATATCAGACATCGATAAAAGCTACAAGCAGACAAAGATACAAAAGCAACAACAACAAACAGATACAAAAGTATCTTTACGTGGCTGCAGCTTTAGTATCTAAGTGTGTGTCTGTCTTCTTCTTCTTCTTCTGCGTTTCCTTTAACTTTTGGCCACTTCTTTCTCTGAGCCTTTCGCTAACCTTTGGCAAACTACTGAGCCATCAAATTATCGACCTTATTGAAATGCGCAAATTATGCTAACTATTTTACCCCCTTGTACTTGTCTGTGTGTGTGTGTGCTTCTTTCTGTGTATGTGTGTGTTTGAGTGTGTGTGTATGTTGACTGTCAGTTAACGCTTTTAATATAATTAATTATGCAGCATGCGTAAATGGCTGAGGAAATGCCGCAAACGAAATCACACACGAAACACACATGAGCAAGATGCAAAAGATGACGACGATGTTGATGATGACGATGATGAAGCTAAGGATATGTTGCTTAACTTAACAATCCTTGGATCTGTACATTTTAAATAACATCGCGGTCGTTTCAATTATGCACATCTCAAATAGTTTGCCCCAAAAGCTATAGATAATTCATTGGCACACACATGAGATACAGTTACTTAAAGTTCTAATGCCACTGAAGATACTATTTAAATTAGAGATTAACTTGCGATAATTGTCTACAATTATGGTGAAGTTTTAAGGGAAAGTTTAAAATTGTTCCCTATTTATGTTAAAAGATATTCTGAATTTAAGACACGAAACTTTTTATTTCATACAAATTTGATTTATAACAAATTCATATATTTCGAATTAAATACAAAATCAAGTCAATTCTTTTGCCTTTTCATTTTGAACTCACACCTAAACTGATTATCAAAGACTTGTTCATAAAAATCGGTTTAAAGCATTATCACAAAGAAAAAAAAAACGCATTAAAAGCTATGCAAATGTTTATCAGGCAGTGAAATTGTAAAATAGATATTTATGATTTAATAAACTGCATTTCCCAGGAGCTAACGATTCGCAACGAATGCCATTTGCCATTTAAATAGAGTCGAAACGATAGATAGCGAGATAGAGATAGATAGAGAATGTAGAAATTTGCATTAATAATTCAATTTCAATAGACAGGCTACAAATATGCAAATTGTTCGCTCTTTGAAATGCAAAATTCAATTCGAATTGTTTCACCATTGATTTATGAGGTGCAAATCAAGTGCAGTCGAGGAGCATTCAGGGTGAAGTGGAAGGGTAAAGAGGAGCCTACTACTTCAAAGATGCGAGGAAGCAAACATAGATTGGATTGCCATAGAGAAAAAGGCAATTGGATGGGGACTGTCTGGCATTGGGCAGGCGATAAAAAAGGCGAATGTACGAGGCGCTTATCTTTATCGATAATTAACTGTTATGGACTCTCCAACCCTGAACACGTCTCTCTATCGTTTCTGCCCAATATTTCATCCGACTGTCTGTCGATGGCTGACCACAAGTGCCGTCAAATTTGTGTCTGCGTTTTTTCTTTTTTTTATTTTGTTCACTCTTTCTCTCTTTTTCTATCTGCATATTTGAGTGGCCACTGCTCGCACTCATTGCAGGCAATCCAACAAGCATTTGAATGCGTGCGAGCAGCAAGCACTCTCTCTCTCTCCCTCCCACTCCTTTGTCCACCTGGAATGGTGTGCCTGAATGCATTTAGAAAATTAAAAATTGTAGCTAGCACAACTAGCAGCAGTTTTGTCATCATTTTTAGCGCGATTATCAAGGCATGCAACGGCCAAAAACATTTGCTAGCCACACGCAGCCAATGCCCTAAGACACAGACGTGGCCAAGAATATTAGGCATGGATACACAGTGAATGTGACTTTGAAGGATAAAATTGGAATATTGAAAATATATAGTATTTACAAGTTGTATATCTATTGTATTCATCTTTAAAATATTGTCAACTTTTTAGTAGAGAATTCAGTTGCTTGACAGAAAAGAATATTTTACAAATACATATATAGAAAAATAAGTTAGTATAATTTTATTCCGAATTTTTGTGAGGTACCCACGACACATGTTAAATAAAACCAAAACAAAAATACTAAAATATATCAAACGCTATATTTGGTATATTGGTACAGTACTACTTTTAACAAGTAAGAAAGTTACAGTCGAGTGTGCTCGACTGTGAGATACCCGCTACCCATTTGTAATAAAGGCAAAATATTGCGGTATCATTTTCAAAATATACCGAAAATACTAAAAAATACTAAAAATATACCAAATTGTATGATTGGTATATCGATATAGTATATCATTCAAAATATACCATATACGGCACAATTTGCCAGATTGTCGGCCAAAGTAACTAAGAGCCCTAGTAAGTAGGCGTTTTTGCCCATACAAAAGTATTTCTTTAACAACTTCCACAATTTTTATCTGATCGCAACCAAATTTTCAGGAATCATAACTACTACAATTATTGCATATACCAAAATTCGTAACTCTAGCTTTAAAATTACGCTTGTTATTCGATTTTTTTGATTTGCGGGGGCGGAAGTGGGCGTGGCAAAATTTGAAACAAACTTGATCTGCGTGCAAACATAACAAATGCTGTCGAAAAAAAATTATAGCTCTATCTCTTATAGTCTCTGAGATCCAGTGTTTCATACGGACAGACGGACAGACGGACATGGCTATATCGTCTCGGCTGTTGACGCTGATCAAGATTATATATACTTTATAGGGTCGGAGATGCCTCGTTCTACCTGTTACATACATTTCCTGCCGGCACAAAGTTATAATACCCTTCTACCCTATGGGTAGCGGGTATAAAAAGTTACCTTAGACTAAAAAATATACCAGATTGTCAGTCAAAGCAACTAAGGACCAGAATAAATATGCGCTTTATATAAATTAATATTCTTTAACATTGAAAGTTAACTGCTTATGCTCTTTATTATATTTTAAAAACTACTAAAATATCATAATAAATTTATAATTAATTTAAAATGCTCAAAACAACTTTTTTAAGCTGAGCTTAATTTGTGCTAGCTTTCATATTAACTAATATTCATTTCAACTAGCAAACAGTGTAAATATAACTTTTTAACATATATACAGAAGGCTAAGAAAAAATCATGATAATGCATGATGATATGATATCCACATGAACCCAGAACACAAATTCTTAAGCCCCGATAAAAATTCTACTAAAATAAATGAATGAAATGAAGCATATATAATAAGATATATATAATATATATGATATAGTATAATAAAATTTGTAAATCTAGTTCATACATTTCAGCTGTCATAGATTTCTAATGTAGTCAGTCGCTTGTCCTATTATTTTCACCTCGAGTGTTGCTTTTGCTGGACGCCCCACAAAATGTCAATTCTATTTGTCGCCATTCAGTTTTTGCGGGAGGTTTCTGTGCGGGTTAAATGTATAGTTGGGGGATGTTTGGGGGAGAGGGTGGAGGTGGAGGTTGGAAGGTTTGCAGTTTGCCGGCGAGTTTGCACTTAGTTTATTTGGCGCGCCGGGGAAAATATAGAAAATTGAAATAAAGCGAAGAAAATGTCAATGACGTAGATAAATGCAAAAGCGGCAAATTTCGGATTGTACGCTCGACTCGACTTTTTTTTCGGTCTCTCGCTTTCTCTTTGCTTTTTGCTTACTGCTTTCTGCTTCTATGTTTATTTTTTTCCTTTTTTCTTTTTTTTGTCGTCGTGAGCTTTGACGTGGGCCACTCTTCCAAATGGCAATTTGCAGTTGCCTTTTTAACAGATGTTTTGTTTTGTTGTCGATGTTGTTGCTGTTGTTGTTTTCCTTCAATTTACGCAAATTAAAAAGTCGAAGCAGGCATTTGACACGCGATAATCGTTAATAGCATGAAGCATGAGAGTGTGCGTGTAATTTGCCTCATTACGCATACGCCAGATGGGCCCATTGGCCGAGTGAAACGATAATTGAAATGAGAACCAAAACTCAATCGGCGAAAAATGTGTGAAAAAAACGCGGAACATGTCGCAAACGACACAGAGCACAACAAAAATTGAGAACTACACAACTGAAAAATGCCGCAGTCAAAGAAAGACAGGGACAGAGAGAGAGAGAGAGAGAGAGAGAGAGAGAGAGAGAGAGAGAGAGAGAGAGAGAGAGAGAGAGAGAGAGAGAGAGAGAGAGAGAGAGAGAGAGAGAGAGAGAGAGAGAGAGAGAGAGAGAGAGAGAGAGAGAGAGAGAGAGAGAGAGAGAGAGAGAGAGAGAGAGAGAGAGGAATACACACTTAGTGGTCACAGTGTCCAATGCTGGTGGCGACAATGCGACCACCGCCGAAGTGCGCTTTAAATTCACTTAATTATGGAACACACACGAAGTGCATGCCAAAAACACTGAACACAAAACACAGAACACAACAAAGCGAAATAAAAGCAAACAAAATAAAAACAACGACACAAAAATGCGTAGCAAACATTGCAATCGATCCACTCACACACACACACACACACACACACACACACACACACACTCAGACAATGTTTGCGAGTGTCCTCGCAAATCATAAATAAAAGCAAACCGAGACACACTCTGCCCAAAGCTGGCAGCTGCAGCTGAAGCCGAGAGATGAAGAGTTGAAGAGTGCGAGATGAAAAGGGAGTTGAAGAGACTTGAACTCAGACTTGAAGTCGCTTTTCAGGTAATTGCAAATCCTTTTGCTCGCTTAGCCACTGTGACAAACAGTTTAACTATTTGCTCCACTTTTAAAATTGATTGAGTGTGGATTAACTAATTTAATAACTTTAATGATTTGTAGAGAAAAAATTTGAAAAATTCAATTTAACAATGCGTTGAATATTTGCATTGATTGAGGGTCGACTTACGAGATGCATTAATGAATTAAAATACTTTAATGATTAGGGAGAAAGATTAATCATAAATGGATAAATTAGTTCATTTAACAATATCTTTATCTTTAAGGTCTTTGAAGTCTTTCTAAAAAATTGTTGTCGCTATCTTTTGCATCAATCTAATGATCACAAATAGGTAAATTATTATTGAGTAGTTCATTTATGATTAGGTTGATCTTTACTACTTTCAAAAAGAATAGGTTTAAATGTGTGTAGATGATGTATTTAAAGCGTCACTAAGAAATTGTTCTGGCTTTTATCTTTTTTTATCAATCTATTTCATCACAAATAGATAAATTCAATTCTTGAGTCAAACTTATAGCTTCCGAAAAGAAGAGTTGTCTATTATATTAAAATTGTCAATGCAAACAGAAGATTGTGATCGTGTGTATAATTCTAATGATGAACCATTTTCAATCATATTGTCGTTCACCTATTGCGATCGACTATCTGTTTTGCAATATGTAACTTTCTTCTCTATATTTTTTTGTATATAACTTCTTCTTTTTATAGAATTCTCTGAATATTTTACTTCAGATTCCTTTCTAATTTTTATTTTCACATATATGTTACTCTTTAATTTAATATGATTCACTTGTTTTATTATTATTTTATTCTTTTGACTAAAGATTTTTTTTTAATTTCGTGGTTTACTACAATTTTTCTTTTACTACATCAAAATATATCTAGCTTTATTTATCTCCTCATTCCTGCACATTTATCCTATAATTTTCATATAAATCTATTTAATTTATTATTGATTCTTTGGCTATTTTATTATCCATTTTTAAATTTCATGCTGTATTCCTATTTTTGAGTAAATCTAAATATATAAAATGATATCTATCTTCTTAATCTTACATTCACATTTCACATTTGCGCGTATAATTTGTCCCACTGTGCGCACTGTGTGCATTGTCTGTGCGCAATTTCGGCATCTCTAAAGCCGCTGCAGATCGTTGCATGAATAACAGAAATTCATCAATAAAACATGTGGAGAGCAAAGCTACGCGACTCGCAGTTGCTGCAACTATTGATGCTGTTGGCTGCCACCGAGATGTTGCTGCTTTGCTGCTTTGCTACTCTCACGGCACACGTTCGAGCGTCATGGAAGTGGCATGAACAGCAAACAGCAAACAGCAGAGCTTTGTTGACTGGGCGGGCTTGGTGATGGGATTGGTGTTGTGTCTTCTGGTTGTTGTCATATGTATCAGTTTTTGGCCAACTTAGGCGACCACTTTGAAATGCAAGCGATCGACGGTCGCTCGATTGTTGCGTTTGCTGCGAGTTGGAGAGTCGGAATTTTCAATCAGTTCCAATTGTTGCGCGCTCAGTGACAAGTTTTCAGCTGCAGTCGTTGTTGAGTGGCAAAATGTGCTGGACCCCCAGCCAAGTTAGCGCTTTAGGCTTGTAGGCCTTGGCAAAATTTAGTTGCGAACACATAGATTATCCCAAGGCAGCAGCAGCAACAGCAACAGCAGCAGGCAACTCTTTTTGATCTACTGGCATATCAATGAGCAAGGAGCAGGAGTCGAAGTACTGACTGACTGACTGCCTGACTGATCCATGCCGCCCTGTTGCTGATTGGGAATGAGAGAGAGAGAGAGAGAGAGTGAGTGAGGCTCAGTGATTGATATGCGTCTTCGCTGTTGCTGTAGTTGTGGCTGTGTCATTGCCGACAAAAGTTACAGCCCGGCTGACAAATGCGACAAGAAGAGTCGCTCGTTGGGTTGAGAATGCGACGGGATTAACCAATTTGGTCAATGCCAAGCAGCAGCTTCCAGCTGCCGGCTGCCAGCTAACAAGGCGATCGCGCATTGCGCAAATAAACAGGCGAAAAATGAATTAATAATCGTAAATATCAAGAGCAAAGTGTTGCGCACGTGGCTCTGACTGTGGCTGTGGCTGTGGCAATAACTGTTCTTGCAACGGCCTGCAACATTGTGGAGCACGTAACGCGTCGCGTTGGAAACACGTTCAGTAATTTTAACAAGATCATAAATGCGATGGCGGCTCTGATCTTGCCGAACCGAGCGAAGCACACGAGGCACACGAGGTTCCGAGGCTGTTCCACAATCTATTTCCTAATTTGCAAACTCAAACTCGAAGCAGAGTCTAAAGCACACTCAACAACAACGGCAATCAATTAAATTTAATTATGACACCAATTATGGTCTGATTGCCAGACAGACAGACAGACGGACAGCCGAGGCATAAATGAGTCTCCTCCATTTCTTCAACTCGTAATCGAAGTCAATGTCTCAGTTGTAGACTCAGCTGAAACGTCGATCTTTGCCTCCTCCATCTATTATATGTAATAGAATCATTAAGTCACTGGCACTGCGAACTTGCGTTTCGTGGAATACCACCATGGTCGACAATTGTCTTGCCATATTTTACGATCTGGCCCTCATACAAATCAGGGCAATAGGCAAATACTTCTAGACACCAGTTGTGGCAATTTTGTGAAGGGACCGCCTAATGATATCGCTGCGACGATCACGATCATTATCTGCATAAGGCGCTATGCAATTGGCCAGGTGATGTTGCTTCACAAGTCCACAAAACTAATAAGGCAACCGCATTCAGCATTCAACATTCAGATGTGCTTTCAATATGTAGGAAATACATTGAATAACTTCTCAATGGCAATGCTTACAAAGTTGCTAAAAGGCAAATATAAGAAATGTCATAGCCAAGTTGGATATCGAACTAAAAAAAAAGTGTTCTTTTGACAAGTTTTTTGTTTGAGAATAATGAAGTAAGAAATTGTTTAAAAATAAATTTAAGGAATTTACACGAAGAGAAATATGAAATTTTACGGAATAAAAAAAATCGTCAACATAAAAACTGTTGGATCCAAAAAAAGGTTCTAACACAATTTCAAGCTCCAATCAACATTTCAAGCTTAAATAAGTAAGAAAGCTTCAGTCGAGTGTGCTCGACTTTGTGTTACCCGCTTCTCATTATCAAGAAATGCGAAATGGTGCGTTTTTATTAATAAAATACACCAAATCAATATACCAAAAAATATACCAATGGCTATATTTCGTATATCAATATACTAATACTTTTAAAATATACTATAGAATACAAAATAAGGTTTCGATCTTTAAAAATTATTGTAATTTAAGCTAGACAATCTTTAATAAATAAGTTTCAAGGTTTAATCAACATTTTAAGATTTCAAAAATCTTTGCTTAAGGTATTGTAGATATTATATAAGGCAAAAATAGAAATGAATACTTGTGGAAATTGTAAAGGTATTTGCAGTTAAATGGTAAATATTTTCATAGCTTTAAATTACATTATAAATATGGAGTATTGATAAAGACCGAATGCAAAATTCGAATAATATAATAATATTTATCCGAGAAGCTATTCCCAAGGGTGTAGGGTAAACCACCTCGTCGCTTTTTATGCACATCTCCCAGCAATTAATTCAACTCGTCAATAAGATATCAGAGAGCACACACTTGTATCTTTTTGTGCTCATAATGCAACATAATTGAAATGAATCAAACGCAGTCTACTAATAGTCCCAACTCCGCCCACTAATGTGATGGGAAGTTCTCTTAATATTTTTGTACAAACAATTTGTGCGTTCTTTAATAATATTTCCGAAGCCAATTAGAGGCGACGCACTCCCGGTCGACAGGCAGTCGCTTGTTGGTTGTCGGTTGTTGGTTGTCGGTTGTTGGCCTCATCTTCGTTCTCGACCTCAGCAGGGAAGTGGCATGCTGTGGTCTTTGGCTGCCTCCGGCGACAGCCGCAAGGATGTGCATACAATTAACATAATTCGCCTGACACGTGACAGCCACGCAAGAGAAGCGACAGACAGACAGACAGACAGAAAGACAGTCACTCAGTAGGGGGGGAGTGAGGGAGTGTCGGATTGCGAGTGCTGCACTCGTCTCAATTTACAATTTACAATTTATGAAAATAGAATTTGCTTTTGCCATTTTGATGAACTTTATTTCGGCCAGCTCGCAACTCGCAACTCGCATCGAAAGCACTCCCAGAGCACTTTTGCAGAGAAGTGTCTGCCCTCTTCTCCCTCCCGCTTCTGGCTGTAGCCGCATCATGTTTTATATTGCAGTTGATAATAATGCCAATAAATCAACGATACGCATACAAGCCGCAAAACAGGCTGGCAAAAAATAAAAAGCGACGTTGCGACGATGATGAAAAGCAGCTTAAAATGTCATCTTTTGTATGTCGTTCCACTCCGATGGATGCTCAACTCGATTGTGGATTGAGGACTCGAGGGGGGAATGAAGGGAATGGAGGACTGCAGTGCAGTGGGATTGTCTATGGCCAGGGCTACTTACCGATCAATAATGACGGGGTCCGATGGCGTCTCGTTGCGGTTACCACAGCTCTTCTTATCACAGCAGCGGCTGCAGGTAAATAGTAAAAAAAGGAAATCAATTGGTTAGGGAGCTTAAAGTGTGCAGTCTTTAATACTAAATATGGGATAAATATATTTATAATACGCAAATTCAGAGTACATATCTTAAATGTTACTTTAAAACTCGATCAAACAAACTTTCAAGAGTTTTTTTTGAAACACTTAAAGAAGAGAAACAAAACAAATTTACTTAACACGTTTAATAGAGATTATTGATAACAGAGAATAAAATAAAAGACAAAATAAACGGACAATTTGAATTAAATTAATGAAAAAAAGAAAATCAAGAAATAAAGAATAAACAATAGTAAAAGAGTAAATATAATATTATATATAAAAATGCATATATGAAACGCTGATTTTTAAAATAAACATAAGTTTGAAAATTGAGTAAGACAATTTTAGATATTAATAAAATAAAGTCTAAAGCACAAGAAAAGATAGGAATGTATAAAAGTATAATAAAATAAGATAGGAATGTATAAAAGTATAATAATGAGTTGCGACCCTGAAAACGCACAACATTGTAGAAGAAACCCCTAAGAATGTCTCGCATATGTCTGAATTAGATGTCAACGGAATCATGTATAAAAGCTTTACATTAATTAGAATCCAAGCAAGAACAAGAACGAACAAGAACTGCTTCAGCTTTCAGCACAGAATGAAGTTAAAACAACATTTCTAATGTCACTCCTCAACAATAATTTCTAATGTTTCTTATGACACAATTTTGAAGGCTAATTACAGCCTAGCATAAACATATATTTTGCCTAAAAAAACGATAATATATGTTATAATAACTATGTTATAATTCAAATTCATGTACCTTATCGTTTATAAAAACAAAAACTACCAGTTATTGCTCTAGTTTTTGATGCTCTGCAATTCTCAATTTGCAATTCGCAATAATTTATTTTTTTGTTGCACCCAAACACACGGATTTAGGACTGGGTTCAATGGCTGCGTAATTTTTGGACGCACAGCCTCTAGGCAGAGAGAGCTAGCGATGTAAGGGCAAAAGGGAAAGGGGAAAGGGGGAAGGACATACTAACTGCGTGGCTTTAGATGAAGCTTGAGCTTTGGCATCGTATCCTGTGCACAACATAAACATGGATGACTAAAATGGGCGAAATGCCAAACGATAAAGAAGACGCCATTGCCACTGTTAGCTACGACGTTGACTGCGACGTCAACTGCGACGCCATTGTGTTTGTATTTGCTTTGTGTTACGCGAAGCTGTTGATTTTTGCCTGGGTTTCTTGGCTGAAGCTAAAGCCAAAGTAATAGAGAAGGGCTGCAGAAGGGGAGAGCAGGAGACAGATCCAAAAGTCAACCCCTGTGCGTTGTGTCCCCTTGTTTTGATAATGCTACGCAAACATAAAAACTGGGTGCCAATCCGAAATAATAAAAGATGGCCGGCCAGCGCACCCTGAAGCTGAAGCTGCACTGTCCGTTACAAAGGGGGGGTAGTGGAGGGGGCGGGGGTGTGTATGGATGTGGGCGTGTGGGGTGCGTGGCTGCTAAAGGGGACGAATCTGTGTAATTTTTTTTTGTTTTTGTCGCTATTTGTGCGTTTGCTCGGCCGTGTTTATACCCAGCAGCTATTTACGTCAAATCGGGGTATGAGCAACTTTTATTACATAAAATATACATATTTTAAAATATATCATTTAGAATTTTTAAATATCTCAAATTTGGTTTAAGAAATTTTTAAATGTATGACTAGCAATTGATTTACATTTAACTACGAATACTTTTTACAGGGTATACGCTAGTCGATCACTCCTTGAAACACATTCATTCGTGTTATTTCGAGGCAACCTTCAACTGTCAGCCTCAGTTGGGCGCTAGAAGGGTGAACTGCCCAGAGATATGATGATGCTAGATGGCGATAGAAAGAGAGAGAGCGAGATAGAACGAGCCAGCAATAGAATGGGGGTCTGAGTGGAGAGTGGCTGCCATTTATACGTTTCAGCTCGCGTGCGTTTGAGCGTAAAAATAAAACGAAGGACGCATGGGCCGACAGACAGAGCAGAGGACAACGAACAAGAGTGGGGACAGAAGAGATGAGGAAGTGAAGATGGGATAGGACAGCAAGCTTAAAAATCAACAATATTAAAGCAGCCGCCAAGTGAAGCAGCCGCAAAAGCACAAAGCAAACAACAGAAGAGCACAAAACGAGAAAAAGAAAAATAAAAAAAAACGAAACGTAAACGTAAACGTTAACGCAAAAGGAAAGCTGCGTAGTGGAAAAATCACGCGGAAAACGCTTAAAAACAAATGAGCGTAGCTGCCGCTTCCGGCCCTCAAAAGCAACCTCAACAACCAGAACTCGACCAACAGTTTAAACGCTGGATGAAAGCGGGCAACGAAGATGCAGAGATGAGGGATGCCAACAAAGCGGACTGCTGGACAGCAGAGGCGGTTAGCAAAGCTCACAAGCCAAATATAAATACTTAGACAAAGCTCCTGGGAGCCAGCAAACAGCACACACACACACTATAGCATCTCAACACCCTTGAGACAAGGGAATCAAAGGTGTGGATTACAATGCGTAGTCAATGCATCTGAATCATTGGCAGATTATTGAAGGAATTTCGGTTGATTCTGCCATAGATAAAACTCACCTGCACATCACTTCGTGCGTCAGCAGCACGCGGCACATCTCGGGATTCTTGTCCTGGCCCTCATAGATGATGGCCTGTAATAAAGAAGAAAATGTGATACAATTATTAAGTGGAATCCTTTAAGTAAGCTTTTGTTTATTATCTGCTGCAAAAAGTGAAGAAAACTCAAATGAACACAAGAGCTAACAGCTCATTTCGTTCGATCAACGATAATTGGAATGAAATGAGCTGACCAAAATGAGCAAGTGAACTAGTAGTTCCGTCTTATGGAACTAACTTAAAAGCTAAGTGCAAGTCAACTGCAGATTTGCTTAAGAAAGAGCGAGATACACTAAGCAGCTGCAGATTTGCTTAAATAGAGAGCGAGACAAAGCTATTGTTGCTGATTTGCTGCCATAGAATCTTTCTACTGTTACAGGTGATTAACAATGGCGCATCTCATGTAATTAACTGCTGATGTAATGCTAGCAAATTATTAGATGCCCGCTAATAGCTGATCTATTTCGATTGATTAGCTGAATTCGAGTGTTTACCTGCTGAGTTTGTTTACATATCGCTGTACTACATACAAGCGCACCCTTAAACAGCGAGTGACCTGTTATCAATTCCCGCCAGAGGGTCGCAGGGTCGCATCACTGGCAACTCCCACTCAATGGGCAAACACACAAGCACATAAATGCTAATTACAGTGCCCACAACTAAAGATGGAGAAAGAGAGCCTTAACATCAGTTCTGTGGGTCACGACATATGGGACATGCATACAACGCAAATATTTACACACACTCGAAGCGAGAGCTAAATGCTGCTCAAAATTTGGCTAATAATAACTTGGTATTTGCCTGTATTTGTTTTTGTATTTGTATTTGTATTTGCTTAGGCGATAGAGAGAACTTTCGGTTGGTTATTGTTTGACATTGTTGGCATTGGAGGTGGGCATAAACATTTTAGTGTCAGTGTGTAGTGACTACACAAAATCATGCCATGTGCCAGGCACACGCTGGCGCTTGCCACTTGCCACTTCAACATAAGGTAGCAGGGGCAATGGAAACCGCAAGTGCAGTCAGACAATCTGCTGCAATTTCCAGAGACATTGAGATGCCAACCGAAGGACTGAGGAGGGTGTGCTCTCGAGTGTGTGTGCGCCTCCGCAAACAAAAACAAATAGATAAACAAACGATGCAACCACTGCAAAGTGAATTGGCTCAACGAGCAGAGGAAAAAAAGGCGCATAGTTCTCTAATTTAAAAATGATTAAAGCGGGTTGCCAGCGCCCTGTAATCCAACACTCATCCAATGAATTAGAAGAGAAAAACACGGCATATGCGACACAGTGCAGGGGGAGAGGAGTCAAGCAAGGGAGAGGAAGTGGGAGAGGGGTGGCAGGTCGCACTCATTCATCACTATCCTTGCAGAAGGACATGAGCTGTAAAAATGCATGTTAGCCGATGCCGTGTACACGCAAAAGTAATAACAATAACTAGATACATGGCCAGCAAAGAGAACGAGAGAGTGGCAATCATTACCATTTTCATTTTCATCCACCTCGGCGTACGCGAATGCTGCCACTTGCCGCACAAGGACGTCAAGGACGAGTGCTAGGGGTTCTGACGTCATCAGGCATATGTGCATTGTTTTTGTGTCTAACGTCGACTCATCATCCTCGAGCTCAGTCGGAAGCCAGGGCAAGCCAAACAGATAATCAGAAATTAATTTCACTGCAACCAGTCGACGCACCCCTCACCGCCCCCCGCTGTGCTTAGGTAACAACAGCACGGTAACAGCATCAGTAGCACATGTAAAATTATGATCATCCCTTATTATCCCGTTTTGTTAGGTTAATAATTTCCCCTTCAGCAAAAGCCAAAAAAAAAAAAAACAAAAAAAATGAAATAACGTCGAAAAAACATTAACAGCCTCGTCCTGTCTGCCATCAAGGCCCAAAACAAGCTTGCCTAAGTCCGGGGATAACAGTAACTATGAGACGACCAAAAGGATGCGGATTTATGTCCAATAGTTGAAGCAGTTGGCTAGAGTATCAGTTTTTTGTAGCCTTTTGCGGGACAAGTGCAGCTAATTATAGCCCAGGCTCAAAACTGGACCCGAGACAACGACAACGCATCCTTCGTCAAGTCTTTTGGTCCTTTTGTGCTAATGGACTTTCAATGTTAAGCAAAGGCAGTGTTTTCTGTTATACAAATACAACTATTAGAATGTTATGTAATATAGTAAAAAGACGAAAGCAAATACTCTATGTTATTTGAAATTATTTTTTAGTTGAAGATAAACTTTTGCTTTGCCAAATTAATGCAGAAGTTCAATCATATTTTCAAATTTTATCAGAAAGCGAATATACTCTACAACACTTTAGAGAATTGCCCAATTATTTGAACAGTTACAAGACCGAGCTTAGGCATTGTTGGCAGCGAATCCCATCAATCATCGTTGTGGCCAAAAGCTGAAACAATTAGTGCGGCTGCAAAATCTGGAGCAAATCTGACTGGCAAAGTGCCGCTAAATGGTGCATCTAATAAAAAACTAAACGAATGCCACTAAAACTGGAGTAAAAGCGTTTAAACTACGATTTATCACCCAGCCATCAGGACAGCAGACAACGACAAAAAGCCGGAAAGCGAGGCAACAAACAAATAAACCAGAAAAAAGCCAACAGACATCAACAACACCAAAAAACAAAAAAAAAACAACCTGAGTGATGATGTGACGAGTCAGGAAATTGTCGAGCAGGAGAAGGTAAAGCAAAGGTAAGGGAAGCTGCAACAGGACTGAAGAGTTGTCGATTGACGGCTCAGTTAAAATTTAAACGTTCTGCCTGAAAATGTTTAACGTAACGAACTTAAATGTTTTGTGTGCGCTCTTTTTTGCAGATTGCTATTATCGCTTTTAAAATAATAAAAAAAAAAAAACGCATCGGCCTTTGCATTATTCACGCACTTGCATGTTGCATATTTAACGTGCCAAATAAAAATCTCGCCAAACAAGATAAATTATCGCAGGCAGCGACAGCAGCACAAAAAATGAGCATAAAAAACTTTTGTAAATAAAAAAATAAAACAACAACAAATAAATAAAGCAAAAAATGTGCACATCGAGGGTAACTCTTAATTTATTAAAGCTTCATTTATCAGCGTTGCGCCAGGCTCTGGGTAACGCATAAATTCCAGGACGATGTGCCCAAAAAGCACAACAAGTTAACAAAAGGCCACGCGAGGACGCGCTCAAGAACCAAAAAAAATATGTACATAAATGTGCATATATGTAAGTACATTGTACATATCTGTTGTGCATCCCACATTTTTATTTGCACTTCTACTTTAAATTTAAAAAAACTTTTTTAAAAAATTCAAAATAATTATATATGCTCACAAATGGTTAATTATTAAATAGTTTATCAACAATAATTATTAAATTTGTTTGTTACTAACAACGTGAATAATTGTTTAAGCATAATTTGTGATTGTAAAACATTTTTTTTGTCTCGTGACTTTGCAGAGAATAGAGCGAGCACACGCCCATCTCTAGAGCAGGGACATTTGCATTTGCATAATGAGGGCGATATGAAGTGCAATTCTCTTTTTTTGCTGCTGTTGTTGGTGTTGTTGTTGGATTCAGACGAGCAATGCCAACCGCAGAAATGGAAATGCACTTGCCGTGAAAGCATTTTTAATCGTATTGCCAGCAACAACATCTACATACATACATACATACAACGTAAACACACACATACGCGCACAGTGCAAATGGCGTCCACTGTAGAGATGCAAATGTGGAGATTTTCTGTGCAATCTGTTGAATTTATGGCAGCAGCAACAACAACAACTACAACGAGAATGGCTGCAATAAAAGCAAAAGCAATTGAGCAGCGGATAAAATGGCAAAATGAAATGTGAAATGTGTTATTAATCGAAAATATTCGCGCTTTATTTTTAAGTGTTGACATACAAATTAATATTATCGCTTAATTAACACAGCACACACAGAGCAGACAAAGGAACCTGCATGCTGTATGCAAAAGCGAGACGGCGCATTTGCATATGCACACACATGTGCGTGTAGCGAAATGCAGAGAGAGACAGATACATAGGTACGCAGCTGCAATGGCGTTTGATGAATGTTCGCTTGTTGTTGCTTTTATTATGCGCCAATATTCATTAGAGATGAGCAGCGCAGTGATTATGGCAGTGATGAGTAACGATTGGATAAAAACAAACTGTTCAAATTAAATTTATTTATCTTTTGCAGTAATTTGCATTAATCGCCGCATTAATTTTATTTATCACATAGTTTTTGTCTATGATCATTTCGCTTGTGAGCAGTGGCAGCTGCATTTGGCGCATCTCTATTAGATGCTAACAATAGCTTTTTAGGCAACGGCTCATTAGCTGTTCGAACCGAAAAGGCCATACAATTTTCGAGCCTAATGTAGCCACATTTACTTCCGAATGCAGTGTCATCGACATCGGCTTATCTGGCTGCATTAATCGCCCGCCTATCGGCAATCAGCTATCGCCGCAGCCCCTACTCGGTATTTCGGTTTAGAATTTCGCTGCGCTTTTTTGGCCGGCCGCATAATGCGTGTAAATCGCGATAAGCGCGATTTTGGGCAGACGAAAGGATTTCGGCTTTCGGATTTTTGAATTTTTGGGTAGCAGCATTTGTCGCAGTTTGGCTTGCTTTTGTTTTATGTTTATGCTGGGCCCACAGACATTCAGGATTGTTGGCTGACTGGCCAGGACGACAGGACAGCAGCGAACATTGCCGTGAAATATGAGCGCAAATGAAGCGAATGCCACGCCAATTGAGTCGTTCCCATCCTGGCCTCGGCTGCTCGTTAGCTCAAATTGCAATTGCGCCGCCTTTCTGGCGGTTGCCGCCTGACTGTCGTTATATCGCCAGTTATCTGATCGAATGTAATTATGATTATGACGATGATTTGCTACATTTGCCAGCCTCCACAAACAGTTAGCGAACGGAGGGCAGGACGATAAAATCACCGATTTGCCGAATGCCGAATGCAAGGGTTCGTTCGGCACGTGACAATCGCGCTCCCTTCTCTCAGGGCCTAAGACAATGTCGCGTTTGCGTCTGATCTTTGTTTAATCGTATTGCTGCTACAGTTTCACATTTCACTTTACAGCCAACCCCGTGTTGTTATCAGGATAAACACGACAATCTCCTGGTCCGCCTTCTGGTTTACCTGTTACGCACTGTTTGTGCTTCAGATAAAACACAATGCACCCAACGCACGACACGCGTATGCAAAGGGAAGGAATGAATGAAAAAAAAAAAAAACAAAAGTCTGAGCGACATCTGACCAGGTCGAGCATTCGAGTAATACATTCACTCGGCGAAGTGTGTGTTATATGGAGAAACCCCGTGAGCTCTAAAAACCCACCTAATCCGATCAAATGATTGTTCTTTTTGTCGTCCTTTCGAAACCCGCCCAATTGCGACACATTTTGCACTCGCCTGACAACTGACAGACAGACAGTTAAATGTAACTCTTGGTTTTTCTGTTTTTCTCTTTTTTTCAGGGGTGGCAAGTTCTAGTACACTGTCTATATGATTTATGTTTCGTAAATATTGTATGGATTCTTTTTGTGGGAACTAGAATCCTTTTATTACTTCCTGCAATTTTTATTGCATTATATAGTCTTATGAAAAACAAACATAAAAAAAATAATAATAATATCTAATTTGATATTTATCCAAAAATGTCACTGGGCATTATTTTTTGATATGTGTAGAAGAACATCTTGGAGTTTATTTAAGATATAGAAAAATTGTTAATTATTTCCACTATTTTAGTTAGGAAAGAGAATATTGTTTTATTATTGGGGATGAAATTTTCTAATATGTTTTTTCTTTTGGGATTATCTTTCTTTCAATAGATATGAAAGTTAGTTCTTTCGTATCCCAGCATTATTTTGAGCCTAGCTAATTAAAGCGAAAACTCTGAAGGGCTTCTTGGAACGAGATGAGCTTTTGACCGATAAGCTGGCATATCGGAAGACTTTTCTAGTACTTTAGTAGCAATTGCTGTTCGTATGATTTCTGAAGGCTTTTCAAATGTAAAAATAAATGTTAATAATTCATTTAGTCTGCTCACAATACATTGTTGATTTCTTTCTATTTATTGGTTTGCTGATTATGTTATTGCGTTGTGCGAAATTCCGGCGAAATCGGATCGAAAGTGGAGCGTAAAATATTAAAGTGCTTTGGCATTATCAAAGCCGTTGAACTGTGCGAATCGGAGCGATAGGCGCTCGATACATAACATATGTAAGCATAGTATATGACGTAATGGTGTTTTTATTTCATCAATGGGGAGGGAGATTCGATTCGTTCGACAGTTTGTGTGTGATTAAATTTCATTTGCAGAATAAGTGCTCATATACGGCGTGTAATGGATTGCCCCGTCTCAGGTTGGGTTTTTCGTTTTGTTTCGTTTCGTTTCGTATCGCCTCGGATTGTGTCTGGGCTATCGATAATTTGTGGATAAATTTATTGGGATCGGGTGAAAGGAACGCCCACAATGGGCGCGATTGGAAATAATGGAATACGAAGAAGAAAGCACAAATAGTAGTAGTAAAAGCGGCGAACAAACGTCTATAAAAATTTGTCACTCGAGAAATTAATTGCCCTTGAAAAAGGAAAAGAAACAGTGACAGGAGGGGGATGTGGCACACGCATTAGGCGCACACAATGCTGACATATGGTGCACTGGTCCGAGCAGAGAGCCCTGCAGCTAACGGCACCCACAACAAAGCGCATTAACCATGTTCAATTGGATTGGGCCCCGGGTGTCGTAGTCCTCGGGCATGGACTAGAAGTCCCAGTCGCTGTCGCTGTCGCAGTCCCTGTCTCAGACTCAGACTCAGTTACACCCCTTTCGTAGGGCGCGACTGACGGTGTGAATGAATTGCTCGTTTGGCAGGCCAGGCTGGCAGGACGAGTCAAATGACGACTCAATTTATTGGCGACTTGCGACAAAAGGCAAAAAGGACATGGCAAACACACACTTAATTAGCCGTGACAATCAATTTCGAATGCAACTTATGCTCGAATCAGCAAAAACCAAACCGAACCGTGTTCAAACTCCTGGCCAGCCGAGTGGAAGGAATTAGTTTTTCTCGATTGCGTGGCGACTAAAAAATGCGACACAAAAGGAAAGTGGAGTCGAAGAGCTGTTCACTTACCGCTTTGGTTACCGAATCGATGAGTCTGACAAAGATATCTTGCTCTTGTCGTGCGCCTGCAAGCGAGAAATTAAATGAGCAATTAGTTTAGAAGCTTGGCGCCCAACGTGCGGAGGACAACTTACCGTTCGCATAGAGCAACTGCAAGCGATATTGTATGCCATTGTTGGTCTTGGTGGCATCCGACTCCGAATCCTTCTCGATGAAGCCAATGAAGGCGGTGCGCTCGATCTCAATGGGCTGCCCGGCGCGATCGTAGAGCGCGATCACAAAGTGAAAGAAATTCGACTTGCGCAAATTGCTGGGCGGCTGTTTCTCAAAGTGGGCGCGGCCAATGCCCAGACTGCAATTAAAGAGAAAAGTACAGAAATGTAACAAACTAACAGCAAAAATAATGAGAGATGGAGAACGACATCTAATTATGCTATTAGCACTGTAAACAGAGGGTCTTTGCGAGGGGCAATTAGCAGTCGTAGTGCTCTCCGTTTTGGGTCTAAATGGGTCTTCTGGTTTTCGGGGACAACTCAATTACTTGACAGTGACATTTAACCAGCAGCCAAGCTGGAGTGGGGGCCGAGTGGTGGTCAGTGACAGCTATCATTAAAAGCGCATAAGCAACTTCAACGTGACACAATAATCCTGATGAATGCTACTCGTAAAGGAATCAACAAACACACAACTATTGCTACTTTCTGTTGCCTGTTGTTTTTTTGTCTGGCAAATATTTATGTTATGTGGGCCAAGCAAACACTGTAATTATAAGGCCACATGAGCCAAAGGCTTGTCCCTTCCATATGCCAAATGTCAGCAGTAGAACAGCTCCCATTCCTTACACCTTCAGCCTGACTCGTGTCTGTGTCCTTTGTCTCTCTCTTCGTCTCCGTCACCGTCTCCGTCTCCGACTCGGTTTCTGTGTCTGGTGCTGTCAGCGCAATTACCGGACAATGCTAACTACATATAGTGCGATGACTGTGCGACCCTCGGACACGGCTGAGTTGTCCTGTGCTGCGCTTTCCTTGCCCTTTTCGCCCCCCTTCCTTTCGTATGCATAACGAACAATTTAATTTAGAAAATGCTGATTTTATCAGATTTCTATTATTTATTCTGGAAATGTCAAGTAGTAGTATCGCGCATATGCCTGCCACCTTCTACCTCTCAGCTCCTCCGCGCTTTGCAGTTGCCTGCAATTATATACACATTTGCCAAAGGATAATGCCAGACTGGAAGCCAGCTAATGATAGTTCCGATGATAAATCGCTTGAACATTATCTAACCCCGCACCCAAAATATCGAGCAACCCAAGAGCGGCAGCTCAATTTCCACTTATGTAAACAAAAGCAAAAAAAAAAAAAATAAAAACAATATTTGTATAATGCGTATGTAGGTAAAGCCCCAAAGGACTTGAAACTGCAGTAATTGCGACTATGAATCAAATTGGTTTAGTTCAAGTACTTTGATAATTTAAGTCTTTGTATTTGTGGTTGCTTTAGAAATATATTAAATTCTAAAATAATGAATAAATATTAGGTCTAAAGCAATGAATGTTGTATATTAAAATAAGTTAATATCAGATTTAATTCTCAAAATAAAGGCTAATCATTTCCACTATATATGAAAGAAAATAAATGAAATTTTTAATATATTTTTTCAAATTAAATTTTCTAAATGTTCATACTCTGTTTAATCTCACTAAAAACTGCAATTAATTTGGAAATTAGGAGATTACTTATCGATTTAATATTTTGCTTTATTGTCTTTATTTGTCACTCACTAAAAAGTCAACTTTACAAATAAACTGAAGTGTTGCTAAAAATATGCAAGTGCATTTGATGCATAGCTAAATGCAATTTCAATTTTGCCAATTTGCGAAAACAAAAATGAAATTAGACAATTTGCGGCTGTTGAAGCTTACTACTGCAAACAGGATAAAGGATACAGGGGATATAGAGTTAAGAGGATGAGCGGAATGGCAACGTTCGATGCGATTTGAAATGGCAAAATGGCAAAACGGTAAAGCAACAACAAGAAGAACAAGAACAACAAACTGCCGTATCGTAGCGAGTGATGTTCGAGTTCGGGAAATACGACACATAAATGCCAGACATGTTACATTCTGGGCGAAAGAAAGGTTATTGTTATGGCGCCAGCAGCAGCAGCAGCAGAAGCGAGTGTAAGCGGGCAAATAAAAAACAGTGACTGTTCTCACATCCCACTCACCTCTCTGCTGTCTGTCAGTCAGAGAGAGAGAGAGACAGAGAGAGGGAATGAGCGCGACAGTCGATTGTTGACTTTTCCGACTACGACGACGGTTCGCATTGTGGACATTTTCATTCTATGGCTTGTTTGCACTTGCCGCCAATTTGCGAAAAACGTTTTGTGGCCGTTTTGCTGTTGATTTTATTATGCCAACATTTAATTGTCGGAAATCGATGCCCAGGTGACCAGCACTGGGACCGAGACTGGGAGAGAGTTCCAGGATTCGATGAGTCGTGGTCACGTTTTGCCTATTCCGCGCACGTGAAATTTCATTTCATTTCATTTTTTGCATTGTGTCTTTGCTTATTTTCATTTAGTTCAACTCTGCATTGACTGGCCGGAATTGTCCTTTAAAAAGGACACTTTATTTACAATAACCTGCCAGTTGTTGTTGTTGTTGTTGCTCGTGTTGTTGCCACTGCTGTTGCCGTTGAGCACATTTTATGGCCATTGTTGCATTGTTTGCCACAACGCAGCTCGATTGCAGTTTACCCACAATCTTTGTTGAAATAAATTTCAAATATTTCTGATTTATGATCGAAAATTGTTGCTGTTATATAAAACTAGCACTTTAGTACTTAGTACACAATATGTGACAATGCTTGCAGATAAATAAATAAATAAATAACGCACATTGACTCTCTCCCCGTTCCGATAATTGTCAAATTTATTTCCAGCTCTCGAAACTTTTCATCTGCATTGTGCGAAACTTGCATCATAAATCGAAGCTCAACTTGCGAGTTTACACGAAGCAATCGAATTGCAATCAAGAAAGTCGCCCAATTTATTTACTAATAATAAAGCTATTGATAATTCAACATTATTTTAAATTATTTGGTACATTTTGGAAAAAAAACAAATTCAAGATAAGGAAATATGTTTCTATAATTTGAAAAAAAAAAAAACAATTTCATGATAAGCAAATATATTTAGAAAATTTTTAAATTTCGGAGAGTTAAGTAAATAAAATGGAGCATAAAGAAGTATTGATAGAAGGTCGATATTTTGGCATTGATTTAATTTAAAATGCGAAACCACTTCAAGAACAAAAGAAGTATTAAATAATTGCATTTTTCTGGATTATCAACATCTCAAAAATTAATTTATGAAATATGAAAAGTATGATTGAAAAATCCATGGTTTTTTTGCTCTTCATTTTGTTACAATAATTATAACACAATAAAGCAAAGCATTTATCATTAAATCGTAAATACATTTAATGTGCAGCATGAAAAGTGAATTCGTATTAAAGGCTGATTATTGTTATCGCAAAATATATTTTTAAACCATAACCACTTTGATTGATTGTGGACTCTTGCTTTTTGATCTGATTTTGAACTGATTTTTTGTAGAAATAAAAATTTGTTAACGATGGAATTATAAACTTTGCTGTGCAGTTTGATTTATTGACACATAAACGACAGCGCGTAAATAAATATAATATGTAGATACAGACAACTTTTAGCATTATAGATAAACTTTACTATCGCATTCGAAATAAAATGTAGAAAATTCTAAAACAAATTTTCTTCATTTTTGATTTTGTACACTTAATTTGTCCCACACTCAATTTAGGGCAACATTACCTCACATCACAGCGCATTATCTTATCGTTAGTATTGCTTAGCGTCTGATTGTGATTGTGATCCTGATTGTGATTATCCTCGTCGTGCAGCAAAAGCTGTCTGTGATGATTGTGAGTACTCAAATGTGAATGAGAATGGGAATGTGAATGTTGTTGCTGCTGCTGGTGTTGTTGTTGCTGCTGTTGATTTGCCGTCGGAACGGAATGAAAGCCCGCTGTCATTTTAACCAATGTGGCACTAAGACTCGCATTCGTTGTCGCTGTCGTTGTCGCACTTTCGATTTCGGCCACACGCGCACTTCTTCTCGGCGCGAACATCTCACGCTAGAAACATCTCAGACACAACTAAACAAACAGCATGGCGAGAAGAGAAGCTTTTCCCTGACACAAAGGCGCGCTCCCAAAAGAAGCCCCAAAGCAACCAACCCCACATGGCCGCGGGGACGCTCTTTTGCTTTTTGCCTTTGCTTCGGCTTGTAATTCAATTGAAATGAACGCCAAGAAAGTAAAAGTGAAAGTGAAGCAAATGGCACAACAAAAACATCCCTTTGAGTGAAGCAAAAGTTCCTTACTGCCTCCCCCGCGTCTCCCCCCTCCGTTAAACCAAAAGCACGCACATTTTGTGCTCCCGCATCCCTGATTGTTGTCTGCACGCTTTCTGTCCCCGGCATCCAGAGTCAACCCCGGAAAGTGCGTAAAGATGTGTCTGCGAGTCTAGACGTTCACTCGGCATGCTGAGTGAAACTTTGAGTGAATATCTCTTGGCCAAAAGGGGGAATGGTGGGCGGGTTAGGTGGGTGACTGGGCCATAAAAAGCCCCGCAATTGCGTTCCAGGGAATAGCTTCCCCCTGGGGGGCAGAAGGCGGCTGAATGCGTATCGAACACGTTGCCGGCTTTGGCAAAAACGTAAACAAACGCTTTTTTGGAGACTTTTTATTTGTACAAACTTTGTGTGTTGCCGCAACATGCAAAGTGTTGCCAAGCATATTTGCCACAAGCAATGTTGCCAAACAGCTCCGAAAGTTGCGCAGGTTGAGAAAAGCACGCAGGAAGAGTTGAAGATCGGAGATCGAGGGATGATAGAAGCACATTCATTCTAAGATGAGGTCGTCGAATGTCCGAAGAAACATATTCTTCTTAAATTGCTTTAATCAGTCATTGTATTCTAATCCGTCTGCCCGTCTGTCCATGTGTTTAAACAACAAAATCTCAGCGATTATAAGAGCTAGAGCCACTAATTTTGGTGGATATACTTCTAAGGATTCGATACACATTCAGTTTAGTTTTAAATGTACCCAAACTATTTACTGCATTCACAAGTTGAAAAATTCTAATACTAGATACCTTAGTTTGAAACGCCTAAGTTGTCAATTCTTTTAACTACATTCTTGTCTTTTGGTAACAGTCATTTCAAGCCACATTCCAGCTATGTAGCTTGCGTAGCACTCTCGTTAATCACTCAACACTTGTCACTTACTTGGTCTGATCCACAACCGGCTGCATGGCCCAGCGTCCGCCGAGCGGTTCCTCCTTGAGCGACGTCATCGGTCCCCGCGGCTGATTCATGTCGGCCGCCGTGGGCGGCAGTCCGAACATTAGACCGCTGGCGGATCGTGGCCCGGCGGTGGGATACAGCTTGCGTCCCCAGTCCATGCCCAGCTCGAGGGTGGGCCACGGTGAGGCCGAGCTAAAGCCCGGCACCGGCTCCTCGGATCGCAGCTTGAAGCTTTCGGTGCTGGTCAGGGGCGCTGTGCTAGCGAAGTGATGATGCTGGTGGAGATCAGCGTACGGATAATCGCTCACTTTCGTATAGTTGCTGGCGGCGGGCGTTGTTGCAATTGTGGCAGCCGTCGTGAATGTTGTTGTGGCAACTGCTGCTGCTGCTGCTGTTGCTGTTGACGCAATTGTTTGCAGATTGAACTAATTGGGCACTAAACACACTAAAGGGTCTGTCTGGCTTTTAGGTCACTAGAGTGATCACTTGTTCTCACTCTTTGCTCTCTGGAGAGATCTCTTTCGCTTTCGCTTTCGCTCGCTCTCTCGGTCTTGCTCTCTGGGGCAAGGCAATCAATAATCAACGCGACACGTAAATAGATTGAGACTGAGACTAAATCTCAATGTTGCAAATTGCGACGCACAAATCGACACTGAAGGCAAATTGTAATTGGGGGGCTCGTTTCGACGCTCTATTAGTATTTGTAAACGTGTATCTGTGTGCGTGTATGTGTGGGTGTAAGTGCCAATGCACCGCGGAGAATTTGGGATTTTCGGAAAATTGGTCTCGCAACAAGTTTAAGCGGCGCGCGCTACCGTCCCGAGTGGCTGTTAAACCCCAACTGAATCCGAGTCCGCTGCGATGCTGCTGCAACCGAAGAGCTGCTGCTGCTGCTGTTGCTGCTGTTGCTGCTGCTGCTATCCAAAAGGCAAGGCAACTGCGCAGCTACGACCAGCCGACTGCGACGCCAACAGCAGCCGCAAACAGCAAACGGCAAACGACAGCGACAACGACCAACGAGAGTTGAAGTCGCGGTGGAAACGAAACGAGCGTGCGCCGCAGGAGCACAGTCAGCAGAGAGATGCGCGGGGCGACAACTGAGGCGGTGTCGTTGTCGTTGTCGGTGTCGGTGTTGGTGGCTGTAGCACAAACAATAAGACATGCGACTGCGAGTCGACTGCAAGTCTGCTTGCCTGCTGCCTGCTGCCTGCTCAACGAATGGCACAGCTAACCTATCCCAGGGAGTGGTGGTTTTGCAGGCCAAAGGGACGTCCGTCGAGAGCCGAACTGTCAGCAAACCATCCACCAACATTGACGACGACGACGACGATGGCAGCAGGCGTGGGACGTGCGTCAGACAGAGAGCCAAGATAGTGTGAGAGACACGTCAATGCGTGTGCGTGCAAGCGAGTGAGCATGAGAGCCAGTTGTATGCATGTGTGTGTGTGTGTGCGTGTGGCACGGGACCAGGACGCCGACGCTGACCTGTTATGGGGCTCAGGAACGCTGTGAATTGGCACAACATAGCGCAACGGTGCCTACGTCTTCGATGCCCAGTCTGCTGGAGAGAGCGAGCGAGCGCGAGAGAGGCGTGTGTTGCCAGACAGCATTAGCAAGAGCAGCAGCTGCAGCACCGTTGAGATCCCAAGTCCAGGTCCCCTTGCTCGTTGGCTTATCTATGGCTATTCCCAAGCAACTGCTGCCAACATTTCATTCCCTTGGAGCAATAGCAAAAGCAGCAACAACAATAGAAACAACTGCAACAACAACGACAACAATAACAGTGTCAACGCCCCATTCCAGCGTAAAGCACATAAAACCATTTGGGAATCGAAACAAAATGTCATTGTCTGCTCGACGCTGATTGGTCGTTGCGCTTTCAATGGGTCTCGCTACGCCTGTTCAAGAGAGCGCGCACATGAGAGAGCGTAATATTGTGCTGCTCTTACCTAGCTGTGTCGGCAAAGCAGTGCGTATTTTACTGCTGCTGTGCGGCAAGCTGTTCAAAGCAGTAAAACGAACGGAATGATGAAACGGAACACGCAAGGCGCCTTCACATTTAAATAAGCGAATAAATGCAATGAAAATAATAATACTATTTATTAAATAATGAATAGAAACCATGAATAAGGAAACTTACAACTTACTTATGCGTCAATTTAGTAGCAATTTCGTATTACAAAAGTTGTAAAGAAAAATAATGATTTTTCAACCCAATTTTGTTTGAAATATGTGTGTGGGTTAAGCTTCACTATTAATCTATTAAAGAAAATATGATTTAATTAAATATCATCTTCATTCCTATTAAGGTCATAAATGCATATATGTACATACAAATTTAACCAATTTTAGAGCAAATAATACTTATGATATATAAATGAACTGCAGAAAGACATTTCGATGTTCACATATGTCTATATGAACAATAACAATGAAATCCTCTCTTCTTGTCTTTCTATATGCTCTTTTTTATACAACACTACAAAATTGGTAGATTAAAGAGCTTTAATTTTTAAGATTATTAAATTTGAAATTTGTTAAAATTTCTTTAAGACTTTGGTAACATTGAACAAACTGCATATATGATAAAACTACAAAATGGTTACTTCAAGGTACTAATATAGAATTTCATAGATTCTCAACTTATATAAATGAACAATATTTTACCAAATAACTTATTTTGAAGTGTTAATCCTTTTTAACAATGGATACATTTAGATATTTTCTTTACAGCTGATCTGTTGCCTTTTCTTTAGAGAGTTCCCAGTTCAAACAAGTTACCGCAATAGTCGTAGAGCTGTTCAATTGGCTTTTACCCTTTCTACTTCAAGCAGCTTGCCGCTTGCTTCTTGGAGTTGTCCTTTTCCCTTGTCCATTTCCACATTCGAGCATTGAGCAAGTTGTCAAACAGTCTCGAGTACCTACTCGGGCACCCAAAAGTAACTGGTGACTGGTTGTGGGATTAGCATCAAACCGTATCATATTCGAATGAGGAAAATATAAGCGAATCCGCCCACGAAATTGTCACGCCTCGTCAGAAGACAAACAATTTGCATTTTCCGCATTTGCGGTTTCACACCATGTGGCCTCAGTGCGAGTGAGTGAGAAAGAAATAGAGAAAGTGAGATAGCGTGAATGTGTGAGTGTTGTTTGCGCTTCTGTGAATTAATTTGAGGGGTGTTTTAATCTCATTTGTTTGTCATGCTTGCAGTTCACCTAACATAGGGAAATTCCCCTCAATGCTAGAAATGCAGTTGCAGTTGCGATATTTATTGAGCAACTAAACTCCGAAATGATTCCCCAAATACTAACAGAGAAATTTCCAAGTACATGCATATTTAATGCTCGAATCAGAAAAGGGCAACACAAAAGATGTCCCCAGGCGTCGCTAATTAACCAAAATTTTGTTGGAGCACACAGTTTGCATCTTCCAAAAAGAGTCAGAGAAAATATTTGAATTTGTCCATCACTCATTAGCGCCGCCGTCGACCGCAAAATCCGTGCCAGGGACTTTGTCGATGACTTTCCAGCTCCCGAGTGAATAGTCGCAGAGACTCGACTCCGGGTCGCAGTCGGGTCGTTGGTCCGGTCCAACGTTTGGCGGACGTTCGATTAACCCCTTTTATCACGCGCTATTCTCCACGGGAATGCCTCGTTCCCTTGCCCTTTCCTCGACAGCTGCCATAGAACACCTCTGCGATATTCAGCGTCTCCCATCCCCTTTTTGGCATTGTTTGTTTATTGTTTTTGTCAGCTGTGTGGCGCATTTACGACTGCCGACCAATTCAAAATCACTTGAAACGCAAATTTGAATTGTTTTCAATTGGATTACATGGCAGTGCGCCTCACTAACCGATTGCCAAATCGCACAAGTAATCCCCCTACTCAGTCTGACAATTAAATTCTTGTCCGTCAACTTAAGGGATTAACAAAATTGTACTTTCCCTTTCCCTCGGTGGCACTCATCATTACAATTGCCTACATTGCATTTGCGGATTGACTTTTAACCGAATGTAAACAAAAAGACAACAACATGGAGTGAGTGGATAACTGGATTTTAAAGGGAAATTAGTGATTTTGTAATGAAAGATTAGCAGGTTGATCTAGAGAAAAGTACAATATCTAAAATAAGTAATTTTCCTTGTAATTCTGGTAATGTTAAAAAAGAGATCTTTTTATTTGATTGAGCAAACAGAAGAGATATTTTCAAGTATAGGTCCTTAAAATGAGAACAAGCGTCGAGTGTGCTCGACTGTGAGATACACGCTACCTATTTGGAATAAAAACAAAACAGCGCAGTGTTACTCTTAAAATGTTGCTACTTTTATATAACGAAAAAATAAAAGGACTATATTTGGTATATCGATAAACCATTACATTCAGAGTATACCTGATTGTCGACGTTATGGGTAGCGGGTATAAAAAGTACATGCCAATTAGGTCTTTTTCACTGTAGCAGATTGATTTAGTGATAAAAAACAATGTAAGGAAACAAGGAACAATATACATATGATCTACTTACATTATTTTATATTATAAAATGTGTACTCCAATTTACTTTTAAATGACTCAAGTAATCAAATGTTATAAAAAGCAAATAATTAGTTTACGATTTTAATAAAAAGTCTTATTCTGCAATAAAAGTTGCTTTCTTTACTTTTTAATTAATATATATTTTAAAATCATGGAGAAGTATTTTACAAAAGTCAAAAATTAAGTAAAGTTTAAATTCGTAAAATGATAATTTGAAAATATTGTTTTTCAACAGTTCCTTTCTACAGTTGCAGAGGCTAAAATGTAAATAAAATATCGACAGCCTTTTTAAATATATTAGAATTTTTTGAAAATCCACATTAGATTTAAATTCATATATTCCATCGTTGCTGACGTCTACAATAATCTGGCATTTATGAGGTTCCACTTGAATTACACCAAATACAAAATATACACACAATATACAATTGTCATGAATAATTTGAATAATGAAACATAATGCTGGAAAACAGCAAAGAGCGCATGTAAATGTGTCCATTTGTCAGCCATAAAGAAAGGCAAAGGCAATAATTTCAAAGTTCTCCATATGCAAGACATTCACCAAGTCGACACGAGGAGAGCCATAAATTAGAGGCGAGCAAAGGAAGGAATGGAGGGAGGGAAAGTGGAAATTTGAGGCGCGAACATTTTAATTAGTTTCCTTTTATGCATTTTTCTCAAGTGTGTGTGTGTGCTGAGTCCTGCTGGATCCTGGCAATATGCAAATTAGCAGAGAGCAGGAGACCAAATGCCAAGGGAAGCCAGCAGCAGTCGCACATAAATCATTGCAGTTTCACTCTCTGAGAGAGCAAGAATTGAGAGAGAGAGAGAGAGAGAGAGAGAAAGAGAGACAGTTAGAGGCTTGGCTCAACAGAAGTTCTTCAAGTCATCGTCGACTATTCATGGAATTTCTGTGCTCGATCTCTCAGTGGATTTGATGCCAGATGCCTGACAAAATGCATACTATAAAAGAATCGAGCCTCGGAGTCTCCAAAATGACAACATATGACAGTTGCTTTGTGGCTGTGTGGCAGTGTGGCAAACAAAGCCAAGTCGAGACCACCAACGTAACCGTGATTGCTGCCTGCAGCTGAACCTCCCCTTTAAGCCACATGCACTTGCCGCAATTGAGAAATTACCCCAACTCCGCCCCGGGGCAGCAGCAGAAGAAGTGTTTGCCACTTGAGTCAAGTTCGGGCTTTGAGTGCAACTTGTTCGCAACGGGTCGTGTGGCACGTGGCACGCCTTTGCTATGCCACGCCAGTTTAGACAGACTCTAAAAAACAACTACATCAACGAGAACTAGTTGTTTACAAAAGCCAAGTAAATTTAATTAAATTATCGCAAACACGTGTTTGACCAAATGCAACGATTTTGCGAAACAATTGAGAACAGTTTAAATATTTACAAAGCGCTCGCTAAACGTCGTCTGGGGGGCATTGGGCTAGGGTGCTATCACAACAAAAAACAAAGTAAATATTTATAAAAAAAATAAAAGCAGACTAAGATTGAATGTTCGATAGTATGCGACTACGTGATATGCGGTAAGAAACGTTCTTATTTTTGATGCATATAAAATCAAATTAATATTTCATTTTGTCAATATCAGAATATGAAATTTTGGGAACTGACAAATAAGTGCTATATTCAATTTCAGTTTTGAGAATCTGTGCCGAAATTTCAAAATAATGATTTTAATATTATGAATACAAAATTTCATATTTTGTGATTTGATTCATCAAATATTTAAAGTAGTAATAGTTAAAGTCATGAGTCTAATTTATATATATTATTTTAATAATGTTGCTCAAATATAAAAGAGGTATGAAAATAAAGAATATAGTTTACCTAGAAGATTATTCTCTATGAATTTTAAATGTTAATAATGATAATTTTGGTTAGTCATTTTATTCGACAGTTAGTTAAAATTCGATATATGACTTATTTAATTTATAAATACTATGTATAACTATGAAATTATTAAAGTACTTCAAATCTTGAATATGGCGAGGGATATAAGTAGAGAATGTATTATACCTATAAGAGATGAATATCTAGAATTCTAATAACTCAACAAACCAACACTGCTAAAACAAGTATTTTCCATCTCTTTAGTATACCCTCTTGCATTCCTATACCGGGTATACAAAGGTTACATAAGCGCACTAAAATATTATTCTTGCAGCTTTTGATGTGCTGAGATTCATGTTTCTCACAAGGTTCTCACAGTCTCAAGTCAAGGTGTTTGAACTTTTTCGCACATCTCAACTTGGCTGCACTTCCTCCAAAGTTGCTGCTAGTTGCTTATCAGAGAGAGACCTGTTTCTTTTTCAGCTTCTGTTTCGGTTTCGGCGACAACTTGGCAAAAAAGCGCTAAGAAAGAAAAAAATGAAAAAAACAAACAAAGCAACAAAAATATGCCCATTTCATAAATATTTACCAGTTGTTTGTTGCTTGGACTCTCAGCGATCTTGGCGTCCGATAAGTTGAAGAAGGGAAAACAACTTTGGAGCATGCCATAAATACGAAATACGAAATCGCATGCCAAATACAAATACAAATACAACTATATACAATACTCATATGTGTATTCACTTGCGTTCGCATCCAAATGAAAAATCTTATGAAAAATGCGTTATTGAAAATGCTTTCAATTTTGGGTACAAAGTTCATTAGCTTCAAGCCGAATCTTGCCAAAGTTGGCTTGACGGTTTTCATTTCAAATGATCTTTAGTTTGTTTTATTTTTGGCCATCAGATCAGAGTTAGCCAAAAAACCAAACTAGTAATTTTAATTGTTCAGGATTTGTTAATAACTGATCGTAGACAACTTCTTCCTTATGTGGTTGCAATGTATGAAGCCGATAATTTCAATTAGATATACAATTTAATTTGACAAAATTGCATTGAAATTGAGTTGGAAAATCTTGTGAAAGATTGTTCAAGTGACGGAAAAGTACTTGAATTGCAAGAGCTTATCTATGAGTAAATGTTTTTAGGACATTTCAATTCAATGAGCAATTTATCCACTAATTCCTTTTGCAGAAATACAAAGATAGTCTGCAGTGAATTTAAGTACATAAAAAAGCGCTTATTGTTTGATTATTTCATTAAAGGAGTTATGCTAAAATTGCAAATATTTTATTTACTATATACTGTTTTACTTTTTGTTGAATCAAAAGAAGCTTTTTACAGGTTTGGTTCTCTTAAATAAAATTAAAAAAAAAAACAACTTTTAAAGAATGGATTACTTGAGTACAATACAGAAATTGCTGATAGAACTCACTTGTGATAAAGGTACAAATGTTTTATTTCAAAAACAAACAAAAAATGTTACTTTTTTAATTTGAAGTGCCGATAGAGCGAGTTCTTTTAAATTAAATCTGTTTTATGTTATTTGAGAATTATAAAGTAAGATTACGTCGTCATAGCTAAATTGATAAACAAGTTCATAAACTAAAAAATCTAGAAATTTCTTAATGTGAGTAAATATTTATTGATATAGTTATTTTAACAAAATATTTAACTATGAACAATTCACTGCTTTAACTTGATATAATATCTACACATTTTACTAGCTTGTTAAACAAAACATTACATGATTATTTAAAGATTTAAATTTGCTTTTGCGAACGCAGAAGAGTTGAAATTTTAGTAGAAGTTTTATTTTTATTCGAAATGATTATTAAATTATTTAGAGCACATTCGGGGCAAGTTTACGATGTGCCTCATGCATCTCATTTGGGTTTTAGTGGCGTCCGCTGGGAGCAGGCGAATGCAGTTGACACGGTGAAGTGGAGAGGAGGGAGGAGGATGGGGATGGGGATGGGCCAAGTGAGAGTGTAAACATGCGTGCGCTGTATGTGGGGGGATCCTCTGGAGAACCACAAAAACGCGAACGCAAACGTGAAGTGCTCGCATCATCAGCATGCAACGCTTTTGTGGCGGATGATGAGATGGAGACGCGAACAGGGAAGGAGTGGGTGATGTAGGGGAAGGGGGGATAACTGGGGAGACATTGGCTCGCTAGTCGCATGACACATTTACTAGATTAATTAGCCCATTTACAGTTAACAATGTTCGTGTTAATTTCAACGAATTAAATGATAACATCATCATAGACTGCACGGCCCCCTTCCTCCTTCCTGTTCCCCCACCCCAGCCACGCCCACACCTCGAGTGACATGTCACACATTGAATGGATGATGGCCCAAATGCTTGTTGACGCTAATGTCACTCTTTACGGCCTGTTGCACAGCCGATGTCCGACGATATCGAGGCTCGATTGTTGTCGCGATTTGCATAATTCAAAGCAGCGACAGCGACAGCGAAGCAGCAGCAGGACAACGTGTCGATGTCCTTTCGAGGCGCACCCAGAACGAGGCAAGAACACGAAGCAGAACGCCCCGCTCGTTTGTGCCCCTTGCAGCAAACATAATTTGACTTCATTATGCGAACAGTTGTGCCTTTAGTTTTGGTAATTTATTTCATTTTTTTTTTTGCTGCTTCTACTCTGCGATAGATTACTGAGTCCTGGCGTTGTCATCCCTGCCTTGGAAAAAAGGGGTTAATACTCGCAGTGGCACTTGGAAAATGTTTATTTACGAGCAAGTGTTGTACGTAGAATTTGATCATATGCGTTATTTGTACTCGCCTCGACTCGACTCGACTCGACTCGCAATTGTAATTTGTGTTTATTGTCTGCATTCGAAGGTCCTGCTACTGCAGCATACGAGCGCATAAAAATAGAAAAGAACTGTTTTGTAAACAACTTGCAGCTGTATCCTTACGGTATTCATAATTAATTTTTGTGAAATTTTCAAGACTCATCATTAGAGCGACGTGGTCCAGGACCAAGAGCAAGAGCAGGAGGAGTGCAGGATATATTGCCGACTCCCAGGAGAGCAACCTTTTGGCCATTTAGTGACGGTCGCTCAGTCTGTCCAGCACAGCAAACAAACACAACACATAACGGTATGCACTTTGGTGTGGGCGTGGCTTCGGCAGAAGTCCTGCCGCACCTCGCTCAGGTCCTGGTTTGTGTCTCTCAGTCTCTCTGTCCGTCTAGCGGTCTCAAGAAGTCGTAGTAACAATTTCTAAGCAGCCATTTGAGCTGGGATATTGGCACTTTTCATTCTCAACAAACCTCGTACTCAAATCCGCATCTCAGTGTCAGTTTGAAATCCATCGTCCTGCGTCCTTTATCCTTTGTTTATTTGTTTGTTTGTGTGGGCAACAGGATCACTTAAAGCACATAACCATGCATATAAATTTGATTATTATTAAGTCAGGCACATTAGTTGGCATTTCTAATGAAGCCTTCCTTCCGCAAGCATTTGTGTCCTTTTGTCCTCATTGTCCTTTGCCAAAGGGTCAGCCATTTTGTTGGCTGCTTTGTGTGTGTGAAAGCTAATTTATAAATATTCGTACTCAGGTTTATGGCTTCACGTATTAAAATATTTAGCACACTTCTTGGCAGTCAACTTTTGAAAGTGCCGCCCGCCCACTTCTTCTCCTCCCACCTCATGTGTGAGGTTTTAATTCATAATTTATGCGTCCACAGGCGACAGGCCACACACACACACATACACACACATTTCGTGGCCCACTTGTATGTGAGAGTGTGTGTGAAATGTGAGTGTGCTCATACTCCAAAATATTCTTAAAGAGCCTGCAAATATTGTGTATTAAAGTGTATCCAAATTTTATTTGAATTAAATATAGAATTTAATAGCTTGCTCTTCAATGGTAAGATTTTAAGTTAGTTTTATTTGAATTAAATATGTTACTTAGTGGCATGCACTTCTAATGCAGTATTCACAATTAGTTTACATTTACGATTTATCATTCGATTGTTTCAATTATGAGTTATGAATCATTTAAATGTCGTAAAGAATAAGCTCTAGTCAAAACTATTGATTTGTTTCTATAATCAGATAAATCATTTGATAAACTAAAATTTAATAAATCACCCAATTTGATTATTATTATTATTATTATTATTATTAAAACATAGACTACAAATAAATTTATAATCTTCCTTAAATTTGCTAGAGATGGCTGCTTTGGCTAACAATCTCATAAACTCATTTTCAATCTTCATGGTTACCATATATTTCTCATAAAATAAAACTACCTTTCATAGAAAAACTGATAATTAATATTGGTCCAAGTAGACTTGAACTGCAGCAACTTTACTATAAATTACGTAATTCGTATCAAATGTTGACTCGGAAATGTTAATAATACTAAATTCTTTTTACAGGTTACATTTACAACCTTGCAACTTACTTATTCAAAAGGAATATGCTTACAACTATTAACATTTTTAAATTACAATTTAAAAATTCACAGAATTTAGTTAAATTTAAGCTACATTTTCACCAATATTCATTGAAATACAGCTAGATTCTTAGAATGTATGAACTAAGATATAACACACTTTGATCTAAATCTAACTAAGCTGGTTAAATTTCCTTATGTGCCAGGAAATTAAATAAACTTCAGTTGAATGAAACAAATCGAAGTACGTAACTTAAAAAATACTTGGGATTTACAAAATATTATATTTTGATACAATTTTATGCGTCTTGTATGTTTCATATTTCTAATGGGTGTCTAATATTTAAATGTAAGGCAAACAGTATTTTCATGGATTTAGGATTCATGCAACATTATAATTACATGTATATTTAAACAAAGAATATTTTCTATGTTTACTACTACCAAAAAGCCACTCACAATCCAAGTGCAAAAGTGTGGGAATCGTGCGTGAATTAATACTATATATGGAAATTGGCCAAGACAATCAACTAAGTGCACGGAGCATTGTGCAGAAATCATTAAGAGGAGGATTGCGACTGCAAATGGTCAGTTAAATGAAGCCATTCCGATTCCGATTCCGATCCTGATGTTCGGCTTCGGCTTAGCGATTTCAATTATCAGGCTTGTATCAGCGAGGAATCGCAACGGGGTTGCAGCATTGAACATTCAGCATGGAAAAGGAAACAGGGCAAGGGAAAGCGGTGAACCGGGAACACAGGACATGCGACCACCGATTAGCACGTGCCGCTTGCTTGAACTGCACCACCCCCAAAAAAATGGAGCTGGCTGTGCGCCACGTGGCCGAAATGAGGCCGGGAGCTGCATCGGAGAATAAACATAATTACGGCAACTATGGGATGCAGTTGGCAATCTGATAAACGTCGCAAATCGGCAAACACGCAACTACATTTGTCATCATCAAACAAAGTGGGCGTGAAAATTGCGGATGATACCGGAAGGAAGGAAGGAAGCCCGTCTCGTATACAGCTTCCTGGACGGATGCAATCATGTCGAAGGCGTGTGTCAGTTGCCCAAAAACATTTATTTGCCTTTCCCATGAAACAAAAGGCAACAATGCACTTTCGCTTCAAATAATTGCCAATGATAAGCCGAAGCAACAATCGAAGGGGAGCATATGTTTGCATCATAAATTGCAACTAGAATCAAGAGTCATCTCAGCAGAGGATTAAACCTACTCTCGTTACTCTCTACTCCTATGAGCATTACCTTAATTTTTATGCCATTCGCGTTCACTTCGCTCGTCTTCATACCTCACTGTATTCTAGTTTGACCATCACGTAGCTCGGCTCGACTGGCAGACGAGTTGGCATTGTCCTGCCATTCATTACATTTTAATGTGAAGGCTTTTCGTGATTCCTTTCTCGCATTCCTTTGGAGCTGCGACAGAGAAATATTTGATTCTGGCACTTGCTATTCATATTCATGTTGCCAAGCAAACTAATCATGTCCGTCCCAGACTGCCATGCATTATTTTGTGCACATTTTCTGATTGCAAAAATCACCGGAGAAATCAGCAAAGTGCGTGAGCACTCGCAAACAGAAAACCTTCCACAACTCACTCCTCACTTTCGTCCATCTTCTCGTTCTCTGTGCGTCAACAAATTGTTGTCTCTGCCACACAGTTTTCTTTCAACAAAACAAATTCTCCCGATGGGAAACTTTGTCGTCTACAATTTAACAGCTGAGCTGACAATCAAATAATACACATATTGAAATTATTCGCAGCATTGAAAATCACTTTCAATATTTTCAGTTTTCAGCAGACACAAATTATGAACTGAAAACTGAAATCAAGTGAACATTGAAATTATTTCAGTAATTGTTAAGAAATTAAAAGAATGTTTTTGTGGGAAATACGAAATAAAATGTGAATATGCTTGATTGAAGGAAATAATTGCAACAATCGATATGTTAAGAAGTACGAAAACTACAGTCAAATGTGCTCGATTGTGAGATACCCGCTTCCCATTTCAAACAAAATCAGAGCAGTCCGGTATTAATCTTAAGATATAACAAATTAATATACCGCAAAAATACCAATATAAACTAAAATACCATAGAGTTAAAATATACCAGCTAAAGCTACTAAGTCCCGTAGTAAGCAGGAGTTTTTCCATATACAAGCAATTTCTTAAATTACTTCTACAGTTTTGTAGAAATGTTTACACTGATCAATAATATAATATATTTATGTATATATGTACATACTTCATATAGTCGGAGATGCCTACTTTTCCCTGTTATATGGAGATACAAAGTTATAATACAATTCTACACTATGGGAAGTGTAAAGCACATACAATAAAAATTTATTATTAGAATTAGAAAATTATATATATAAATTATTCATATTTTTATAAATTTAAGGATATATTGATATTTCTCTCAATTTAACAATTTTATAAATGTTAATCATCTAATCGATTTTAATTTGTTATAGGATACACCATAAATTGCCAATTTGAATGTTATATCTGCTTAAAATAATTGAGCGTCAATCACAAATAAAATAAAAATGAAATGATATGATTTAATTTATTTCCGTATTAAAGTATTTATTATGAATGTAGAATCGAGATCAAAATAAATTTATAAATTATTTGACAGAGTGATATTTAATAATAAATACTAAATGCTCCTTAATATTAAATTAAATATATTTATAAATGCTTTTTAATTTTTGGATATTTTTATTCCGTTACAACAACAATTTAAATGCTTGAGGAAGGGTAGCATGAAATGTAATGACAAGAATTGGAGTTAGCCAATAAATCACAATGCTGCGGCCAATTTGGAGACGTCGAATTCGAGTTTAGCACTTAGTACCCATGTCCCGTAGATGTCCGGGCACTTTGTCCCAGGTCGGCTGTCAAACATAATCACCTTGAGCCGCAAGTGCCCCTGAAACGGACAGGAGAGGAGAGGAGTGTGGAGTGGAGTGGAGTGGAGGACAGGAACAGGCGACGACACCCTCTGCTCATCATCAAAGTGCAAGTTTTATTTTTTATACCGACCGTCTGTCTGTCTGTCCGTCCGTCCGTCTATATGTCTCTCGGTCTGTCTCGAAGCAAACGAATCTATTCTCAAAGGAAATTTATGCCGTTTGTCTCTGTGTGAATGAAATATTTTATTTTGGTTTTTATTATGGTTCGCCCCGTTTTTTGGTTTTTAACACATTGTACAGAATTTTTGTAATTTCAACACGAACAAAACGAACAGACCAAGGGCGCAAAACTTTTTGGCAAGCCCCACAAAATGTTGTCCAAAATGCTGCTGCTTCTGCTGACGAGTATTCGCCAGTGTCCACATCTCGGACACAAATGATTAATGTGCTCAGCCAGCCAACTGCTCAACTGCTCAACTTCCCAAAAAATAATAAATCGTTTTTGTGTGTTTTTGCCTCCTTGGTTTTTCCTAGTAAAAAACAAGGAAAATGTGTCGGCGTATGAAAACTGCCCTGTCACCATTTGCAGAAACGTTTTTATTTAATCTTTTGCCATAAACGTGTGCAAAATTCAAAAACATAATCCTATACGAATTGCTAATATTCAGTCTTGTAATCATTTGTATCGAACACTGCAATAATCTCCCTGCTCAGCTGTTTTGGCAGTCAGTTAATCCCTAGAAGTCAGACCCTAGATTAATTGAAACTCAAATAGATTTGCAAGTATATGTTAACAAATTCTCTACTAATATGTTTTCGATTATTAATGGTTTGTATTCGATTTATGTAAATCATTTGTAATCAAATTATTGTTTTCTATGTAAACAATTTGCTTTTTATTTTTCCTTTTTTCTCTGTTTCAAAGCTGTTTAATTGGTTATTTGGAATCATTTACAACTTTAGTTACATTCCTTCAATATAAAATTATTACAATATAAAATAAAATATTTGCAAATAACATAATAAATTTAAATTATAAATTAAGTATTGAACAACACTTCAAATTAATTGTATTCAAGTAAAATTTATTCCTTTTAAATAAAATAGTTTAACTAAACATACTCGAAAATAAGACAGTCAATAAACTTGGTACAACAATTTTTCCAAAAAATTTATTAAATTATTATGCTGTCAAATTTATTTTACCACTGAATAATTTAATTTTTGAACTAAAAACACATAAAACAAATAAGAGTAATTCGGCAAAGAAAGTCGTCAAATTAATCAAATGACAGTTAAAAATAAATATTTGATTTAAATTTAAAATCAAATTATAGGAAATATTCCGCAGTTCGACTCCAATGCGAATGAAAGTATTAATGAGGTAATGGCTTGACAGACAAACTCAGTCTTCGGCTCCAATAAAAAGGTAGGGGAAAGTTAAGAAATGGCAAAATCAGTTAATACTAGTAGTAAAACCGAAATGACATTGTTATTCAACGATCGAATCAAAACTCTGAGAGTTGTTGGAACATTCGCGATGACTCGAATGTTTTATTTTTGACTGGTTTTCGCTTGATGTGTAACATGTTGAGCAGCTTGCTGATGTTTCTTTTATTATTATTGTTTTTATTTGTTCATCAGGAGTTGCTGTACCGTTGTGTGTTTGTATAAAGTAGACTATGATAAGCAACTTATAATTTAATTATAAATTCGCATAATATTATAAGCTGGAAGTTGAATGCGGTAAGCATGTAAATCGATTTATTAATTAGTATTGTGACGATTAATAATCGAGTTTAGATTATAATTATCTGGATCTGGAATCGAGCTGGTTTGGAGAGACACAAAACGAGACGTCTTTTAAGTTGAATAAGAGTATTTTTTTTGGTCTAGATCTTTTGCTTCCTATACACTGAAAAAAGGTTCCAAAGTCAAGATCAAATTAGCTAAAAAGTGCGATAAGAACATTATAATCTTAAAGTTAGAAATCAAATGATTTTAAGGACATTTGTTATTAACACAGAATAACAGAAAAGTTATTTTTTTTATTATTTTTTTGTAATAATTTTATTTTTAAACATCATTCTTTTAAATCATACTAGATTTAGATGTTTATTTAAAAAAATTGGCATTTTTCAGAATAATGTTTTTAGTTTTAATAATGAAAGTGGTAAAAAAAACAACTTTTTGATCTGAATGTTCTTTATTTCAGAAACTGGTCTTTTTTCACATAGCGAAAAAATTTATACAGTTTTGTGGTTCACTTATGTAACTCGATTTTTTAATTATGTAGGGTACTTCAATACGATATGTTAATAAAAAGAAGAGAAAATAATGTAGCTCTCTCGCCATGATCTTCACATTGTTTGCTTTTGTTCTGCACGTTTTCATTTGTCAAAAAATAAATTGCAAAAATAATAAAAGAAGCCTTGGCTGCAAAATCATAGTTTGTCATTTTTATTGATTGAATTTTTATTCATTTTCAAACTGCAGACAAAGAGCGGGTGCAAATGAGGTTATTGCCCGCAAGAGCACGAAAAGCAGCCACGAATAAGGTCAGCGAAAATAAATTGAATACTCAACTCTCACACCAACACTTCACACTCAACTCACTCACTCAGTCAGAAGAGGCACACTTTGGTTACGACAACACAAAAAGAGACCTTACAATGCTTTTAATACACTCGAGAGAGCCTCACGTGGATGAGCCTCTGAAACCCAAAGCCCTGAGCAAGTTTTAGCAACCAACAATAATAAAAACAAAAAAATAAAATAAAAGAAACAAAAACAAACAAAAATTTGAGAAAAAGTAAAATCAAATCGAGTTTGACAAAATCCCCAGATAAACCAAATTAACGGGCGTCTATTTCAGATCTTGTTTGGCATGTTTTCTACTACATATTATTATTTATATCATGCGAATTGTGTCTGTCTGAAATTCAAATGGGGATTTTTTAATTATTATTTTCTGGATTCATGGAAATATACCCCAAAAAAACACATGTGAATCAGCAGCATTTGTGACTCCTTTTAATGGCGCCTAAGATATCTTCATTTTAATTCTTGAGATCTTTTTTGTATTTGCTTTTCAGCTTCAGCTGCTGGGCATGTCTTTGGGTCTGAAGTTGAGTCTGAGTCTGGTTTGAGACTTGGCAGTTTCTTCTGCTTCTTATTATTCGCACTACGTCAGCTCAACAGAAATTTCCATATAAAAGCGGGCAGCATCGGCAGCGTAAGTTTAGTCGCTTTGGAACTTTACCTGTTAACTGTCGCTCCACGTTACACGTTCGTCGCCTAAGTCTTTCGTTCTGTGAGTCGTCGTTCTCCCTCGCTCCCCGAACTCTCTCACTCGGAACTTGCTGCTGACTAATTCTGTGTGTGTTCTTTGTGTTTTTCTGTGAACTCTTATAGATCTGTGTATAGAGAAAATCATCATCATGAAGTACGCAATTATCGCTCTCGCCCTTTTCGCCGTCGTGCACGCCGCTTCCGGTAAGTAGTGCCAGGTGTTTGCCGCCACTTCGCATGCGTCATCGGATAGAAAATAAAGTTTAGTTAAATTAGCAAAGTTGGTTAGTTATCTGATGCTGCCTTCAAAATACGCAATTACATCATCGTCTATTAGCGACGCGTTTTGGCCATTGGGGGGAAAAACAAAAAGCAAACAAACACGATCGATTGTTATTATCATCTTCAGCTTGACTCCACTCGTCATTAGCATCTCCCAAGACCTGTGTGTATGCTAATGTGTTGATTGATCAAAAAAATACAGAAACATATTAATAGAAATAATGTTAATAACATAAGGTGTTGAATGCGATGAATACATTATATTTAAATCTCCAGAAACTTGTTGGTGAAAGAAATAGATAATTAGCAAACAAAGTCAAATGTTTGTCTTATCGTGCTGAAGAGTGTTATTGCTTTCTTAGGGTATTGTGGTATATATAAGTATAGAAGAATACAGAGCACATATAACTAGTATGTCGACTCAATAACAAACATAATTTATTAATGCTCAACTGTGAAACATTCATGTTCGCATCGAATAATGTTTGACAATCAAAACTTGTATAATCTAGCATTTTTTTCGGATTATCAGTCAACAAGTTCTCAACTAATTTGTTTCATGATTTAACCAGACGGTTTTTTGTATTAGAATTAAATATTCAATCAGTATCATCATTGAATCATTTATCGCTTATTCACGCAATCGCTTAGTCAGCATAATACGTTTTATATAGTAAACTTTTTTTTTTAATTAATTAATTATTCAATAAGGCACTTATTTAAAAATGATAAATCATAATTTCATTTTATTTTTGTCTTAATTTATTTGAATATTTATTAGAATTGCATTACGTTTGACTAATATTATATACTTTTACAGAGGTGGGTCAGTTTGTACCACGCGCCATCTACACCCTGGACTCTGAGGGACATCAGTCGGAGGTGCATCCCGTGAGTGCCCGCTTGCTGCGTCGTCTGCGCCGTCAGGTGTTCAGTTCATCGTCCTCGTCCTCGTCCTCGTCGTCATCGAGCTCCAATGGTATTCAGCAAACTGTTGTACAGAATTCGGTCACAAATCCCGATGGCTCCACAACTTTCCACGCCACCTCATCCCAGTCTCAGTAAGTGATCAGCTGAAATTAGTGAAATTTTAATTTGATTTTAATAAATTTTTCGTATTTACAGAATTCCTGTTCTCGCCTCACGTTTCGGTGAAGACTCACCAACTAGCGGAGTGAGCAGCCTGCAGTCGAGTGGTTCCGTAGCGGCTAACACCGCCCAATATTCCACTAGCCAATACGCCTCTGGCCAATTCGCCAATAATGGTCAATATGCCAACAACGGTCAATATGCCAACAATGGTCAATATGCTAACAATGGTCAATATGCTAACAATGGTCAGTACAATAATGGCCAGTACGATAATGGTCAGTACTCCAACAACGGTCAGTTCTCGAGCGGTAACACAGCCAGCATTGCCAGCGGAGTGCCACAGCATCAGTTCACCGCCTTGTCGGGCACCATCGATGCTGCCGGCAACATCAAGCAGCAGTTGACGCAAGGTTACACCGACAGCAACGGTCAATTGGTGCAGAAGCAAACTACAACGACTAACTAAGCCTATTTACTACATAATCTAGCCTTAAGGCCTCTCTGGTCAATTTGAAGTGTAATAAGAATTCCATTTCACAAAAAAAAAAACAACACACATATCCCGCTTTTTGCTTTTTATAGGATTATCTGTTAACTAATGGGTAAAAGCGAATTTTGGAAGGATTCATCTTCGACTCCATGCTGTATACGAGGGTTGCTATTTAAGTTTCTGGCCTAGGTCACTTTTAGCCATTTTAGGACCAATTGGCTATTTCCCAAAAAAAGTTTGGACTTTTATCGATAAAAGCTCCATACAACTTTTCATGTGCGACCACGTTTGATATCGATAAATGATTAATCAAAAACTTACCTCGGCAGAAAAATCGAATTAACTCGTGAACACCTTCGAGCAATAAATTTTCACAACTTTCGACTTGGATTATTACGACAAGAGTGCACCGATGAACTTAAATCTTTATAAGGCGATGAAGTGCCATCCTATAGCCCTGTGAAATACTGGTTTAATGGATTCTATCGTGGCCGATGCTCGCTGGAAGACGAAGGTGGTGAAGGTCGTCCAAAAACAGACGTTGTGCCAGAAAACATTGATGCCGTGCGTGAACTGATAATGCTAGATCGTCATGTGACATATCGTGAGATAGAGGCATCCTTTGACATTTCTTCCACCAGAATACATTCGATATTGCATAAACACCTGGTCGTAAAAAAGGATTGTTCTCGTTGGATCCCGCACAATTTGACAATTGCTCAAAAAAAGGCTTGTGTGGATTGGTTCAAAGAAATTTTGAAAAAATACATTCCCTGTGCTTCAAAAGACATTTATAAGATCGTCTCAGGTGACGAATCATGGATATATGGTTATGAGCCCAAAACAAAACAGCAATCGACCGTGTGGGTCTTTGAAGACGAGCCAAATCCAACGAACCTTGTTCGTGGAGGAAGCACTATTCAGCAAATGGTCGCCTGTTTCTTCGGTAAAATTGGTCATGTGGCGACAGTTTCGCTTGAGCAATGTAGGACGGTCAATTCTGAGTGGTACACCATAATTTGTTTGCCTGAAATCCTTGTAGAATTTCGAAAAACGAACAAGAAAAGATGGATCATTCCGCACCATGACAACGCGAACTCTTACACACCAGCTCAAATCCGCGCCTTTTTTTGCGGTCAAAACGTGAAATTCATGGGTCATCCACCGTACAGCCCTGACTTGACACCCAATGACTTCTTTTATATCCGCACATCATAGAAAAAAGGCGTGGTCATCGATTTTCGATGTCAGAAGATGCTGTTAAAGCGTTCAAAAACCATGTTTTGGAGGTGCCTTAATCAGAGTGGAAAAAGTGCTTCGACAATTGATTTGAGGGCATTCAAAAGTATATAAATCTTGTTGGAGAATACTGTGACAAACAATAAATCCATTTTTTTTTTATAAATATTCGCATTTTCATTATTAGGCCAGAAATATAAATAGCAACCCTCGTATACATATATATTATAGATAAGAGCCAGATGTGGAAATGATATAACCATTTCAGGCTAGCAGGTTATTCATATATGAATTCATAAGCTTTAAGAAATGGGGCTACAATTTTCTTTTGACAATACATTTTGTTTGCAGATTATGCGTATTTTCGATTTCAAAGAGAAGGCTGCGAGACTTATCCAATAACAACTTTAGTATTTATGATTCGTGAAAATTTGCTAAAAAAAAAAAACTTAGAAGTTGTTCAAGAAATAATTTTATATAGCAAAAACCGGCTATAGTCAAGTATAAGTTGACTTGGTTTACAATCTTTTACATTTTGTATGTATGTTATATGATATGGTGATTGTACTAAAACTATATATACCATTCGATATATTTATACGGTATATTTTAAAGATAATATCACACTGCAGTGCACTGGTATATTTTTAATGATGCAGTAGTATGTTGATATTGGTATACTGTGAATATATAAGTATATCAAAATAAGTACAAAATGTACAATTGGATATATTAATATAGTATATTTTAGTATTAATACAGCACTGGTATAACTGGAATGTTGTAGTAGATTGATATACCAAATATAAATATTGTTTTATTTCAGTATTTTGTTCAATACATTAATTTGGTAACTGGTATTCTTTGAATGCCGTAGTATATCGGTATATTTTATGTTTTTGGGTATTTCAATTTGGTATATTTTAATAATAATACCTCTCTGTTTTGATTTTATTGAAAATGCGTAGTAGGTATCTCACAGTCAAGCACACTCGCTGTAGCTTTCTTACTTGTTTCTTCTTCTTCCTAGTAGGCGTGACACTCTGTTGGGCACCTTTTGGCTGGCAAACACTTTGCATGATTGCAGTCAGGTTTGCTGCCGCTTCAGCTGCTGTTTAATCTCGCAAAAAGTGCATCGCCTGCTCCACTGAGCACAAACAATGTCACACACTTTGTGGGCGTGTGTGTTGGGCGTATGCAGCCAGTGTTGGTAAATGCTTTTAGCACACATTTAGCCAGCCAAGCGGAATGTCGCATCCCAAAAAAAACAAAAACCAACCCTCTGTTGTTGGCTCTTAGCGTTGATTAAAACTACGCATAGTGTGTGTATGACGACGATGACAAATGGCAAACTATGAGATGAAGGCTTTGCCTAATGGTCTTAGCCTGTGGCAGGCAGCAAACCAGGGACTTGGGGGACGTGTTGCATGCAAATCATAAGCTGTTGCAGCCAGCACAAAATATATGAATATGTTATTTGCTTGGGGAATTGCCCAAATCTCAACAGGTGCACGCACTTTGGCGCCCGCCCAGAAAAGAGCAGCTGCTTAACCCGACAGATTGCTAAGCAAACAAGTTAATATGGCAAAAGTGAAGCCAACTCGACAATGAAATACCCTGGAAGATGAGGAAGAAGAGAGTGTGAGTCAGATAAGGTGCATCCTAAACCTGATGAATAGAAAATCCGTACATATAAATATTACATTACCGTAACTTTTATTTACTAATATTGAAGGCAGCTAGACTGCAAAATACCCTGCCAAATAAAATTTTTTTATATATAAGTCATAGTTTAACACAACTTCAATCTTTCAGTAGTGAAGGCATCTCTTCTGCGGAATACCTTGTAAGAAGAGGGTTGCAAAATTTTTCTGTGATATTTTCATCTTATAAATAGCGTCTTTTTATAAGTGTAATGTAATGTTAAAGTAATATTTACACAGCTTAATTCTGTCATTATTAAAGTAAAGGGCTCGAAATGTGGCTGAGAATCTGAGTAAAATATGTTGCATCTTTTAATCTTCTCAATAAAATCTTCTAAAACATAACTTTAACAAGAATTTGCTCAAGATATTCCATACATATAAAATATATATTTACCCTTATATACCCCTCTCTTCACACATCAACAGGGTATACATTAACAAGCTCACACGAGCGCACATCCTTCACGTATTGCCACCACACACTCACAATCCTTTTCTGCTTCCTTCACGCCTCCTCCACGATGTCACATCTCCTTCTCCTTGTCGTCGCGTTCAACATGCAAATGCTGAAAAGTTTTGCTCAACTTCGCTGGTTTGTCGACTTGCCACACGGCTTTTCCGAAAGTTTTTAATTATTATAATTAATTACTTTGATCTCGGCTGCAGTCTTTGGTTCCACAAGCTCCTGCTCCTTGTGCGTTTGGTTTGTTTTGTCTGTTTTCTGTTGCCTGTTGGCAGAGCTATTAATTTACTTGATTATGTTGGGGTTTTACGGCTAATTCGTTTAGATGTTGCTTTCTGCTCCGACTCAACCCCATCGTGTGTGAGTGCTTCTCGTCTTTTATTATAATTTATTCCACGTAATTGTGAAAGTGTAATGAATTTACTAGCGTGTGCATTAAATCAAACCCAAACGAGACTGGCTTCATCAGGTGATAAGAAGAGGTCTTAAGAACTGACGTGGTTTTGGCTAAAAGAAGTGATTACCTAATCATTAACTTGGCTATAATTTGCATTTAATTGTGCTTTGTTCTTATAAATATTACTCATCAAGAGGCACTAAAAATAAGCTAGATCGCATCACAAAAGATGATGGCACAAGAGGTTAGTAGACTCAAGCAGACTCTAAGTAAATAAAAAAAACATAACAAAAGACAACCAAAGAGAATGTGCAGTAAAAAATTATAAAAGAATATTTAACAACAATTTATGCGTATTTAATTATATAAACATCATTTTAGTTTTCAAGTTAAAACCGAATTATTTGCAATATACTATATTAAGATAATTTTGAAAAAAACTAATAGATTAGAAAAATATAGAATAATGTTAAAATATTATAAATAGATTGTTAAGGAATTTGAAGTTCAATTCAGATTAAAATGGTTAAACTTATGTTTGCATATGTGCGAAAATTTACTTCAAGAAATGTTGAATAAAATATCGAAAGTTATTGATTTGGTTGATTTTGTGTTTTAAATACTTTCATAATTATTCTGCTTGACATTTTAATTATAAATGCTAATCCCATTGAAAGTTGAAGTAGAGTTCGAAGAAGGTAAGTACTATATATGCAATGATATTTAATCTACTACGACTTGACTAACATGAAAGCAATGCAAATATGTTATGTGAATACAAGTAAAGAAAGGAAGGTGAAAAACTGGAGCGTTGTGTCGCAAGTTGATCTGCTTTTGGTTGGTTGCTAGGTTGCACGGGGAAGGAATGAGGAACAAGGAGCATTGCGATGGAACTGTCATGACCAAAGCAGCAGCAGCAGGAGTAGATAGAGAGAGAGAGAGAAAACCCATCGACGCGACGGCTCAAAGAAATGAGCACTGGGGGCAAGACGCGTATACGACGAGTGTACAAGTTGGAATTGGAGTCGGAGTTGGAAGAGTTGGAGAGGTATACGCAGTCGCGTACGCAAAAAGCGCATAGCGTCGCTCGTGTTCTGAATTTTTATGAAACGAGATTGGCGGTGGGACAAAAAGCGGGCCACAAGCAAACTCACTGATTGATGGGGAGTCAAGCGGAGAGACAACTCGAGTGTGTGTGTGTGTAGTATGACTATGGTTGGGGCATGGAGCGCAACAAATTAAGCAACTTGTGTGGTCCGAGGCCACCACAGAAGACGCCACCTGGCCAGAGATCCGATACGATTCCAATCGATGCCAAATTCAGTGCACAAAACTCAACACAGCGCGCCGACTGCCGCCGGACACGAGCGCCGATTGTGTTTGCGATGCCGATGCCGATGCTGATGCCGATGTCGATGACTATGGCTGGCCAAGTGACATTTTATTGGCGGCTAAGAGCAAGACGGCCCCGCGTTTTTGCTATTTAGAGGCATGAAAGCAGCGGCAGGTCCTCACATGGATAATTGACAACAGTTAATTCCATTGACTGAGCGAGAATTTAATTATTGGATCGATGTTTCTGCACTCCAATCGATCCAGCTGTCTCTGTGGGCGGGCAGCCTCAAGTCATCCAATCTACAGCCAATGCAAAACAACAAACAGGCAATGCGACACAAAAAAAAAAAAAAAACAAAGAGGAAAAAGCGGCAGCAAATCAACAAAACGTCAACGAAAGTCGCCTGACAAATTTTTGCCATTTCAGCGCAGCCTTTCGGGATGCGGACACATTTGCAGATGCAGATGCGGATGCACAAGCAAAAAGCATTTGCCAGAAAAAAAGCATGCCCAAAAAAAAACAAGAGCAGAAGTTGTTTCTCGACGTTATCATCGGAAGCGGAAGCAACAACAGCCAGCCAGCCAGGCAGTCAGCATTCTGATGAGTCGCTGACAAGGATGAGGATGAGTGGGAGGATGACCTGGAGCAGGAGCAGAACCAGAGGATGTTGAAGTCAAGGCTGGCTGCTCAACCGGCACTTCACTTGCCTGTTGACTTAAATCGTTTAGGCAAAGTTAAACAACTTGTTCCCTTAATTGTTAAACAATGCTCACTCACTTCAGACTCAGACTGTGCGATAAATCCTGCCACTGTGATGGACTCTGACTAACTGACTGCCGGAATAATTGATGCTCAGCTCTAAACGGAGTGAAAGCAGTCAGTCAGCAACAGGATGAACTGAAAATCTAAACAAAAATGGCAAGATGTAAAATAATACATGCAGGTAAATGCTTAAATGCTTCACTACGCTCAGTTATTGTCACGAGCCAGGATTTCATTGTTAAAGATAAAGAAAAAAGAATGCAGTTTTATTTGATGATGTTTATGATCATACACAATGATGTGTAGAAAGTGACTTGGAATGCAAATAGATTAAAATAAATAATAAAATAATAATGAAGCAGCACTCTAGCGTCGAGATCATTTAAAATAACTTTAATTCCAGATAACTTCCTTCGCACAAATATTATATTTTAAACTTAAACAGTGTTTCTTATTGAGTGAGTTTTTTATAAGTAAATATATAGTTTCTTATACAGAATTTCAATAGATTATTATTATTATTATTATCACAACAGATATTATAAATTAATTTGATTAAAAAAATATTTGCATAACACAAAACTACAATTCAACAACAATAAAAAAAAAATTGTAATATATTTAATTTTTATTAATTTCTTTTTTTTTTTTTTTTGTAATAAGTTATTATTTTGTTTTTTTTTTTTTAATAAGTAGCAACATTTTTAGCTTATGCTACAAAATTAATATTTTCGAATATTTTACAAAATATAATCCTTATATGAAAAGAACATAGAGCAAATATTGTTTGCAAAAATAAATGACATCAAAATAAAAATTAAAAAATAATGAGATGGCTTAACAAATCTCATTCTTTTTGGAAAATATGTTCTTTTTTGAAATATGATTCCAGCTAATAATTGAAGTTGTCAAATTTAATGTATGTTGTTAATGAACCGTTATGTACAATATGTGCACTTTTCTCACATTTAGTTACTTGTTATTCTTTTTGGGTAGTTAAACGAACGGTGAATGCATCCCTTTTTGACCAGTCTCGGCCTCAAAGGGTGGAAACTGACCCAAAAGTACAGCATCCAGTATGAGTTGAGTAGATATCTACATATGGACAACACTCGCATGGACACATGTCTAGTTGAGAACGTATTTGGATTTTGGTTGACGGTCCCAGAGGAATTCCGATTCATCCACCCACTCGACGACGCAGAAAACGTTGACAATGTCAGGCACAAGACAAGGAAAAATACGAAAAAAAACAAATGAGAAATATAAGTAGGAAATTCAAATTCACTTGGTGACTTTTGCTCAGCTGTTCTAAGCAATGTTTATTTGCTTATAATAATCGCAATAAAACAAGTTTTATTAATCATAAAAATGTGATTTCTAATTTAAATGTAATCCCCTAAACTGCGCTTCAGCAATTGCAGAGTACAAAGCTTTTTGCCATTGACCACTTGCGGCACCTTGAACTGACAAAGCAGTGCACGCATCGATAAAGCAGTGCGTGCGTTCAAAGCGTTCTCTTTGAGTTTTGAACTGCTCTCTTATCGCACATTAAGTCTCGCTCTTGCCGTTTGTCGCAGTTGCTTCTTATTGGTGCTTGAGCACTAGCCGAAACTCTATATAATGGTAACAGCCCATTTTCTGAATTTGTCTTTATGCAAAAGTATACCCTGTATTTTATTTATTAATTGCTTTCAATTTAATACACTTTGCACATTAAATTATTTTACTTCTGTTTTGCTTTTAAATAATTCATTAGCCTCATAAATCTAAATACTTCCTTCACTTGGTTTTCATTTTTTTTTTTGCTGTTTTGGGTACATCAAAATTTGTCTGCAACATTTTATTTATGACGGTAAACATCAGAAAAAACGGAAGTGCATTAGGTTTTTTTTTTTTTGGTGGATATCTTCCTCTGTGGGGTTCAACAATGGTATTAAAATTAAATTCGTTTTTGCGCTCCGTGCGCCTTTAATTGAATTGTCGAAAAAATTTCCACTTTTTTAACAAAAACAAAACAAAATTTCATTGTTTGCATATTTAATAAAGCTAATCAAACACGTCGTCGACGGCAGCGCCTCACGCCCAAGCACCCTTCTCACTCCCGTTTCCACTCCTGTCCATTCCCCTCCCCTTCCAGCTAGTGTTAGGGGTGTGAGGGGTTGCTCAATGATACCTTTGCAATCGGAAGTTTCGAGCAGCAGCAGCATCCACAATAATTTATTGTCCGGGTTTGACTGCCAAGCACTCAAGGACGAGGATTCAGAATGCAGAACTCAGAGCGCATAAAAAGTGGAAAAACAACAACAAGAAAACTGTGAAAAACACAGCGGGAAACCACGCGGCAGTCAAACTAATTTGTTGTCATTTTTATGCGACAAAAGTGCAAACAATAATAGAATAGAACAACAAAAACAACAACAACAGTGAAAACAAATCAAGGCATAAACATAGAGTCAGATAGGGAGGACAAGAGTATCAGAGAGCAGGAGATGATTGCAGCTGCCATGAAATATGCATTGAAATCTAATTGCCATATCGGAACTCCCCCTACATTCGATTACTTGCCAAGCTGTCTCTGTATTGAAATATAGTTTGATAGTTAGTCAAATTGTGCAAACCGAAAAGAAACTATTGTAGACATTAATGGTAACGAAGGTTATTGTAGCTCTAAGTTACAAAATAATATAATATACAATATTGATTCAAAAAATATATTTCAAAAATTCGTATTGACTTACTATCATCGTTAGAAATTAAGCAAATAATAATAATATGACAATTTTTAAATTTATTTAAATTTAAAGATACTCAAATATAAGAATAAATTCGACTTATTGTCTTTTAATTAAACTTATGATTCTGAATAGTTGTGATGCCATTTATTATTAATGCTAAAATCAACATATAAGTCTTTGTGATCATCAATATTTAATTCAAAATGAATAAAATTGATAAATTTATCAATTTTGTATAAGCGGAGAGAAGAAAATCTATATTTAAATGTAGATTGCAAAACTTGATTTAAAAACTTTGTGATTTTAAAAGAAAAAATAGAAAACCAGATTTTTGGGTTGAAAAAATCCTAAGTTCTTAAATCAAGATTTCATTCTACAATCATTGTTTTAAGATTAACTTATCTTGTTTTTAGATCTAAAAACTTTCAATTTCAATTCTTTTCTTGTTTCCAAACACATGAATTATTAAAATTTTGGAAGTGTGATCGTTGTAATTCAAGATTTTATTTTTGATTTTAGCACGTTTTTTTTCCGTATACATTTTTGAATTATTTTCATATCTAAAAAACTATAATTTGAATATAACGTAATTGGTTTATAATCAAAAGAAATAGTTGCGCTTTATAAGAATTGGCGACAAGTTTAATACTTCAGTATAAAGGTAACGAATCAAATACTATAGAATATCTCAATTCGAGAATTGAGATGGAAAAAGTAATAAATATTTTAATTTCGTTTTTAATGTTTACTTATTTTTAATAATAATTATAATTTCATTTTTAAACTAAGTAAATGCACAAGTGCACATATGTTGTGTACCTGCATATAATACTTTTCAACATAAGTTCGTTGAATCACGCGTAAATGAAGTGTTTCCAAATTTTATAGAATTATTTTCAAATTACAATTAGAGGATTTGGCTAACAGTTGGACAACCCCTATTTGGCTAAGGTCACACCCGCCGAATGGTTAACCGATGCTTATCCCAATTAGTGGAAATCAAGTGAAAAACTGCAACCGCAAAAGCAACCAAAGTCAACAAATGCTCGCAATTAACGCAACACACAAATTTCGAGTGTCAATTCACAAAATTACAATTGAGGGATGGAGGAGTCAGTCACCCGTCCACCCGCTCAACAATGCTGGTCATAATCAATGAAGGAGTCGAAGTGGATGAGGAGGAGGAGAAGGAGAGCAGCCCTTAACCGGATGGCAAGGACAGATTCGCGCATATGGACGAAAATTGATGATGTGAACGGAGTGCAGAGAGCGGAGAGGAGAGCAAGTGCCACGTAATCAATTTAACAGCGCCTCATTTCGAATGCGAATTTAAGATGCCATTGTTGCAACACAGCAAGGGATGCGAGGATACCCAGCTCAAGGATATGTAGATACGATATATGATACGCCTGATGTCTCATTTCATTTGTTAGTTGTTTAAAGTTGAAGCTCGTTTCGTTGCATTTCGCTACGTTTCGTTTCTGGTTATTTACGCCTCCTGTTTGGTTTTCGGGTCGCCTTTTATGTTCCTAATGTCGCATAAACAGTGTTTAATAATGCACTAACCTTCGCGTCTCTTCACTAACCAAATAAGACCTGCAACCCGCCCGCACACACAACATGCGGGGGAATGGGGAAATGGGGCTGCTTCGTCGACAATGATTAATATTTAATACGTGTGCGTTGGATATTTTTCCAGTTTGTATTTTGGGGAAATTTAATGGCTGACAGAAGACAGCCACCCAGCAAAACCAACCTTGTTGCCCAGCTCCTTCTCCTCTCTCGTCTTCCTTCACTTTTAACATTTGCTTCGCCTTCAAATTTGACTTGCAAGTTGAATTTGGCGTCGACCTTTGGGAACCCACAATGTTTACCTGTTCACCTGTTTGCCACGCATGACTTTCTTCATTTTAAGCTATTGAAATATTCCGTTTGACCTGAAAACCAAAACAAATACGCCCACATTATTTCCTACTCCCCAGACTTTTCGCATCCCATAAATTGCCAGCCAGTTGCATATGAGACTTGTGTCTGTCTCTTACTCTAATTCTCAATTTTATTCTTCTTGGTCTTAATCACGGTTTCCATTATATTTCCGACTTGCTGATTTCATACAATCGCCAGCGATTACAACTTGCGACAAAGAGAGAGAGAGAGAGAGGAGAGAGGAGAAAAAAAGCAAACTCAAACTCCCCCAGAGTGCAATTAGGCAGCGAACTATAAAATTTCAGTGTTTGTCTTGCCAGATACTTTCGCATAGATGTATCTACAGTTATATATGCTCCAAGGCAAACACACACAGACACACACACAACTTTGCAACACCCCCACGTCCTCCTTCCACTATTTGACAGGCCACATAGGGCAATTGCCTGTACACATAATTGGCCTTCTGTGGCCCCCGCAACGCCATTCCCGACACTTTAATGAGCTGTCGACGTTTCTTACTTTTGCTTAGAGAAATCTTGATGCGATTACATAAGGACAGACAGGACAATAGCGTATACTTTGTATATTTTCAGTACTAGGCACAGTTAACACAGTTACGCAAGTTTCTTTGCCTTATCGTTTTCACTCTGCAGCAACTAGCTTTCGAGAGCGAACAATATGCTAACGATGACAAAAGCTGCTGCTTACTTTACAGAATTGCACTGCTTTGCCATATTTCTCTATGTTGATCTTGTGTATACACTACAGCAAAGGGAATAAATAAATCATGCGTATACTTAATTTCCAAAATTATTTGTACATTGCAATGCCTTACAATAAATTATCGAATACCCGATCAGTATTAAAATTGAATTACAAATAAATTTTAAAATATTTATTTTGTTACCTTCTTATTTCTTTCATGCAATTTAATATTCCACGTATTGTTTATTGTATTGCTCAAAAAATAAATATTATTAATCAACTTAGCTAACAAATAATCATAATATATCAAAAATTATATATTCTTTGAGCTGAAAAGAGTGTAAAGAGTGATCCATGATAGTCTAAAATTTAGATTCAAGATATACATACATGATCGTAGAATGTAGAAGACTGACGAAAAGATCACTGATAATTTACATAAACTATATAACATTAGATATACTGATGTATTGCTACTTTCGCACACCCATTAACATTGCTTAAATTTAAAATCTCATGCAGATTATTTTAGTGTCAAAAATAAAGTTCAGCGTAACATTTGCACAAAGTATGCCTAATATTGTAAGCATAGTTACTTCATTTCATTATGATAGCTACACCTATGTATAGTTAGCACTTAATACATGCCATAATCGGATGGTCGTATAAACTCGGCGATCACAGCGTCGGTCATGCGACGTAGCGTGTCGCTGATCTCGTCCCAATCCTTCTCCTCGGGTAGCCCGAACAACTCCGAATAGTACCTAACTTTAGGTTGGCTGCCGCTGTCTCGAAACGCAATCCACATGCCGTTGTTGAAGGTGAAAGTGATGCTCTGCTTGTTGGGCGTGTGTGGCAAGCGTGTCTTCTTATCCGATTGCGAAGTATCCAATCCTGTGGTCAAATCACGCACATACTTCACCTCAAACTCACCGTTCAGTATGCACTTGGGATAAGTGCCGGGCAGATTGTCGTCGTAGCTGCGCAACTTATTAAACATATTTGTCATCTTGGTGTGACTGTCGTAGGTGAGGCCATTGCTGATGGTGGCATGAAAGCCATAAGTGTCATAGATCTCGCGCAGTTTCTCGATCAGCGTTACACTACGAGTTGTGCGCAAGTGGCTGGCCATGGTTGCCACCTGGCAGGCGGCATTGATGCCATCCTTATCCGGCACCATGGTGGAGAACATGTAGCCAATGGGCTGCTCAAAGGCAAACAGCACAGTGCGTCCCAATCCCTGTAGTTCGATGGCCTTGTTAGCCATCCACTTGAAGCCCACCAAAGTTTCCACATGTGTGAAACCCTCGGCTCGTGCCATGGCAGCCAGAATCTTCGAGCTGATCGTGGTGGACACCATCACGCAGTTATACACATTCGGTTTGCTGGTGCGCATCTTGTAGCTCTCCAGTGCCCACCAACCGAGCAAGGCGCCCAGCTCGTTGCCATTGAAGAGCTTCCATCTGCCCTTGGGATTCAATTCGGCAACAGCCAAACGATCTGCATCCGGATCATTGGCCAGTATGATGGTGCAATGCTCGTCATTCGCCTTCTTCAAGGCCAGCGCCAAGGAATCTTTGCCATCTGCCATGAAATTCAACTTTAATATAATTCAATAAATGATATAATCAACTTACCAATGGGATCTGGGCTGCTGATGGTGGGAAAATCCGGATCGGGATCCTTTTGCTGCATCACCGGAATCAGCGGCTTGAGACGCGCCTGATAGAATGCCTCGCGCACATATTGAAATCCGACCCCGTGTAGCGCAGTGTAGACGAATCTCAGTTGACTGCACTCATTTGTCTCCACATACTCCGGGGGGATTAGCTGCTTCATGGCCTCGTAGTAGGCGGGATAGACTTCGCGAAAGGGATCGATGAGCAGTGCATGGTCATCGAGTATCGAGAGATCCCAGGACGAGGGCAACGGCTCCAATCGCTTCATCATAGCCGCAATTATGTTCTTGTCATGTGGCGTCAGAATTGGAGCACCGTTGCTCCAGTAAATCTTAAAGCCATTATCACTCTTCGGATTGTGCGATCCTGTCACTGCAATTCCGGCTAGACAACGCAGATGAGTCACAGCAAAGGAAATCATCGGAGAGGGTGTCATGCGATTAAATAGATAAACCCGAAAGTTGCTGTTGAGAAAGACAGCGGCCAGCAGCTGGGAAAAACGTTTGCCATTGTAGCGTCCATCGTGACCAATCACGACACCTTGTGCCTCTCGCTTGGCCACATTGGGATACACCTCTTGAAGGTATTCGCTGAGCCCTTGGCCCACTTGTATGGTCACCAGATCGTTGATCGAATCGAAGCCAGCTCGCATGCCAGATCTCAAGCCTGCAGTGCCAAAGTAATTGTAGCGACAGAGTCGAGTGCGCAATGCCTCCCAATCCTGCTCTTTGACAGCATCGACAACTTGCTGCAATGTCGCCGCATTCTTGTCCCACATGATCCAGTTCTTGATCTGGTCATCCAGCTCTTTATCGTCCGACAGAGTCAAACTGCTAATCAGCTCCGCGGGCGAAATGGCGGGAGCCTTTGTTGCGTACATTTTGAAATTTAGATTCTGACAATCGGAATAAAGAAAAATATAATATATTTAATCGAAGGCCAACTAACTGGCTTTACAACTAGTTAAATCGGAAGTCAAGTTAAAACGTACATGTATTTTAAAATCAGCTAAGTAAATATTTGGTAGCGACACGATATATCGCTTTTATTATTCTATTTCTTCTTCCACTCAAATTGGAAAAAAATAATTCCAGTTGCCGGTTCTTCATTCCTTTGGTTGATAATCTGATATATTTTTTATTATTTATTATTTATTTTTTTATATTGTTGCAGTATGTCGATAGTTTTTGGTATATTTAAGTATTTCGTCAGTATATTAATTTGGAAAATTTTATACCATGGTCTTAATTATCTTTTTTTTAATAAATATAATATACGAGTATTGTAAAGATTTTCTCATTCATTCTTCTCGACAGTGCAAATCGAAAAAAAAGCTCATGCTTTGCTTTGTTTAAAATTCTGGTATATTTGGACTCTATGGTATATTTTTCTGGCAGTAGAATTTTTCAAAATATTCATTTGCAAATTTTCTTATTAATTGTTTATTCCATTACTCACATGTTTTTGTTAAAACTTTTGCTTTTGAAAGCGCTTAAGTAACGAATATGAAGACGTATATGAAGATTTCAGAGAGTTGCTGGTGATACCAATTAAGCTTATTTTTAACTAAATAATAATAAATGCAAGCTTTGATATTCTTTTGTTTTATTGGTCTCCCCAACATTGTCTTCACTTGTTTTATTGACTTTATGCGCAATTCAAAGTTAATTAAGATCTTAACAATCGTGTAGTAAGTACACATGCATGTTATTCTAAATATATTTTTTATTAATATTCATAGAAGTGTCAAATAAATTTTGTTTTATGCATCCATGCCTGTCTTTGATTTTAGAGATTATAATAGCAAAAGACTTTCAATTTAGAAAGTGGGTTTGAATATACTAAATACAGATTAAGCAAATCTTCAATTTCTGATAAATATAGCCTTGGATTCCACCAAGTTATACATGCTATTTATTATAGTCTCTGTCATCATGATTATGAATATAAATCTGGTTTGCCATATTATAAATGAATATGCAAAAGACAATTATAGATTTCAGTTTAACGTCAAGCTGTTTTCGCATTAAGTTTATTTTTGATATTATTTGGTTATCTCTTGAATACCTCAGTCAACGTAGTTAAGGAGAATGCATTTGCATTTTCCGAACACGTTAAGTTCCATTTCCATTTCCAAGTTGACCAATTGAAAATTTATGTGATGCTCATTTCGATTTACGACCACCAAATACGTCCTCTGGGAGAGACGGACGTCGGGCTAAGCACGGACAACCACAAATTGATCCATTGGCAATTTGATTTTGGCTTCTTGATGAATTTATGGTCAATGGCCAGCAACAATTGGCCTAAGCACAGTTAAAGAGTTTGGCTTTAGTGCTTGCAATAAATATCGATACTTTTTATGGCTGCTCACACATAGACACACACTCCTACACACACACACACATACACAGATAGACACTCAACATTAACATGATTTCAATTTGTCATCAATTATGCAAAGCGAGTCTACGAGGCAGAGTCTCGCCTCATTTCCCTCGCCCCTTCTATTGTGCACCCCTTTTTGTTTGGGGGCTTGCAACAACACTTGGCATTTGCTCCACTCTTCCCCCTTTTATTGCGAAGTGTGAGTAATTTGCAACGGTAATTGGGTTACACAGGCGCATGCAACATTTATTAGTCGGTGGCATGGGCGACGTCCCTTTATGTGTGGCATTAGATGCAGAGTTTGCCAGCCATTACCATGCGTTGCAACTGCCACATGCGCAACTCTGTCCGCTGTCTGCATTGCGAGTTCACTCTGACACGTCAATCGCATTCTAAACATTCAACGCACTCGCATCCTGGCTGCAATGGAGTCGCAGCTCATCGGAATGCAGTCACACTCGCATTCGCAGTCACATTCACATTCACACTCACATTCACAGTTACTGCTGTTGCAATACTCGCACTTCAGGCATTAGTTCGACCACACAAAATGCATTTCGCGTCAAATTGTCAAAGTGTTAATTAAAAATGGACACTCGAATAGGCAGTGCACAACATAGACGCACTCCTTGCCACACACTCACAATTAGATACTCCTAGTCACACACTCCTAGTTACCACACTCTTCTATTCAAACTCTTCCTTGCCACACACTCCTAGTCCCATACTCCTTGTTGCACTCTTAACCACACTCCCTAGTCACACTCTTCTCTGCCACATACTCTCCTAGTTATACGTTCTTCCACTCAATATGTTTCTACCATGCCTGTGAATGGAGTTCTCCAACTGTCCTCTGTTGTTATCCTCATCTCATATATATGTTACAACTGTGTTCAAGGATTTTCCTTTTCATGTCTTGCTTAAAGGTTGAAATTGGTTGGACTCTACGAAGACATTAGATGAATCTATCTATCAATTAAATTTACATTTTATTTAAATATATTAACTTCATGAAGCAAAATAATTTTCACAATTAAATTTAAAACTGAGTCCCCGAAAGATTACTTTTAAAGCTTCACATTTAATGTGTTCCTGTCGTGTTTGATAAACAATTTGAGCAATTGCCCTCTCTTTTTAATCATACATTATTTATATTATACATATGAGTTTAATGGTTTTCCTATTCATGTCTTGCTTAAAGTTGTTAAATGCTTTCAACCACATATCCTTTTTACGAAGACGTCCGGTGAAGCTTTTTACTTATTGGTGGTAAAAACTTCCTAGTTCTCTTTATTTTAACAAAATGTATTAACGTCATAAAAAGTTTTAAAAAAATAATTCGAAATAGTCTGAGCAAAAGCAAAAAAAATTAATGACAGTAAGAGTTTTAATAATAAGTAACAAGGCAATGTTAAAAACAATTACTTTTAAACTTGTGTACATTATTTTAAATCAAAAACAAAATACAACAAAACAAAAAAGTTCATATGAAGCCTTCTTATATACAAACATTTCTCAATATGATTGACAATCAATTAGTGAATCAGGTTTTAAACTCTGATATTTTAAAAATATTCCATGCAAAGTGAATTGACTTAGAAACTCAGTTAATCATTAATTGCTCATAGAATAGCAGCCTCTCAAAAGAAATTTGAGTTTACCCAGCACTAAAGAAGTCTTTATTTCATTCCATATCTTAAAGTGCTTGAAGTCGTTATCTATTGGATCTGTTAGTGCTTTCTGGGTAATTCAGTAATTTGCATAGAAAATAGCTAAGCGATTTGCTTGTGCTTGTTTTTCGGGGCCGTAAAATCTTTCTTGCGGCAACAAATATTGAGTGTTTACGGCGTAAGGTCTACGGCTACGTAGTCCCGGGACTTTGCTTCATAATGTGTTTGCATAATTTTAATCGTTGGGAATCAAAATTGGAATGAGCATTCAAAATGCGGGAGAGTGAGATTGGGAATGGATATGGGCTAGGATATTACAGGGATGGATGGATGGATGGGTCTTTGACTTCCTGGTCTATCACTTGCGTTGATTCGTTTTGTTTCGAGACGCAGCTAACTGCAAAATTGCTGTTGTGTGAATTTTTTATGGCACCCCCGAGTGCCCTCTGCGGCAGTCAACTAGCCCATGCATCTATCCATGTGTGTGCTGTAGTGTTGTGGGGGTTGAGGGGTTGCCCTCTATCAGACTGCCAATACAGAACTTCAATAACTAACGCTATCAAACCTATTAATATGCTAATTTAAATGTTTAACGAGTCTCAATGACAACAGATATAATGTTATAAAAAAAAACGTATTCTGACTGCGGAATAAATAACCTTACTGATTGTAACCGTAATATAGTTGCTGTATTATAAACATTTTCTGATTTTTTTTTTTTTAAATTTAGCAAAAGTAAGGAGTATATATTGAAAATCTCTTTTTTTGTGTTTCTTAAAGATAGAAGCATAAATCGTATAAATACAAACTAGATTCAATTTTTTTTTTTCAAATTATCAATATAACAGAAATAAATGTGGTTTAACATTTTATTTATTTTCATAAAGTAAAATAAGTCAAAGTTATTCAGTTTTATTTCTGATAATATTAGACTTAAAGTGTATACAATTTTATTTTTGATAAGATTAGCATCAAAGTTTCTAACAACTAAAAAATTTTATATAATATATATAATATTTCAAAATATAAATTATAAGTTAAGTCTGCTGAGAATAAAATACTATACATAAAAACGAATTGAAATCTTTTTAAAATGGAGCTGGGATAGAATCACAAATTTGTATATATTCCATTACATAATATTCAAATATATGTATTCCCACTCCATATCGTCACGGAAATGTTGTTTCATTTGAGTTCTCAAATCTGTCAAATCTGCGTCTGTCATTCAAACGAATCTCAGTTAAAGTTTCGCAGCACCTGCCCTTTGAATGCCATTAAATTAAAACCAAATCATTCATTCATTTTCTGTGAAGGACTTAACGAATGTCCCTTAAATTGATATTGACATTTTTTTGTGCGTGAGCACGAAATATATATTTTGACACATTTTTGTTCCCGCTTTGAAATTGATTTGATTATTTGGTGAAAAGTGGTTTTTAATGTCTAGTCTCGGGATGGGATGACATTTAAGAGGCTTGATAAATGCGAAATACATGCAAATGTCCATAATAATGCTGAACTTTCCAAACTTGCAAATTCAATTCGATGAGGCCTTCGATGAAAGTTATTTTCTCCTTCCGCTGCTTTGAGCTGAGTTTTCGGGGGATAGTTTTTGGGATTTCTGGTTTTTCCATTTATACCCAGTCCAGCATTATAAATAACTGTAATTTGTTTATGCGGCTTTTCATATTCTGAAATTCACTTGAATGCCAAATGCCAAATGCGAAATGTGCAAATGAAATTTACATCATTTGTTTATTTGTGTATCGCTCATGTCCTGTGGTCTTGCAAACACATTCAAAAAAAAAAGAAAGAAGAAAAAACAACATCCTTGGGGAAAACTGCGTAGCAATTCATATTTTACATTTTTTTGTGTGCTTCACAAAGTTGAAGAAGAAGCTGGGCAGCACACAGAAAAAAAAAATAAAACACATTGCAAATTTGATTACCGACCAACAAAAATGTTTGCATATTTTTTTTCGAATTTTTTGCCATCTTTCTTTTTGAGGCATCTTTCGCTTGTGGCCAGAATATACTTTTAAATTAACGCATTATGTTTATGTATTAGATGCAAATACAAAATGCCCAGTCGCAATCGCAATTGCCGAAGGACCTTCACACATCGCTGGCCAAAGGGTCAGAAATCCAATTTGAGAAACATTCGCATATGAAGCTTTGCTTTCGTCTGTAATATACCCTGTAATAAATGAAGACAGGTATGCCGTAAGAAACGTATTTTAAGAACATATTTTTAAGAAGATATGTTAACATGATTTCTATGATTAAAGGGTGCCTTTAATTTGAAATAATCGAGCTCTTTAATCAGGTATGCAGGAAGTATTAATCTGAAAGAGATATAAACTTGAATACAAATATAGTTGATGTGAATTATTAAAGTTCATCAATAAATATTTTCATGAATTATATTAAATTTATAATACACATTTCATAGTTTTTAGGTGTTTCTAAGTTTTTTCATATTTTAAAACTCAAATCTTCTTCAATATCAGACAATATTGTCATATTAAAATCTTTTGTGTAAAAAAAGTATTTATAAAAAATATCACAATTGAAATCTAATAATAATATGTGCATTTAACTTTTAGCTTTTTTTAATGAAATTTAAGCTTAGTATTAGAAGAAGAATATAACATAAGATATACTAACTTTTTCTTAAATAGAAATACTAACCAATTTTTCTACCTTAAAAATACTTACAAATGTTGTTTCTAAACAGATTAATGATACCATAGCATACAAGTAAGGAACACAATATAATTGTTTATTTTAAATTCATAACCTATTTAAAACTACAATATACAAAGGTAGCTTTAAGGAAACAGAAGAAAAGTATTAGAAGTCGAATGAAACAATGCTATTGAATTATTGGAATATTCTTACTTTTCTTCAAATAAAAATACTTATAAATAAAATTTACTGACTCCACTCTTCTATTTACAGGACATCTGCTAGTCGTAGCAAATAAGAACACACTCAATTGCACATACGCCAAAATCTTATGTGGCGAATCCAAAGAACCAACATTTTTATAGCCCGTCAAATTGTCTTTCCGTCTGCGGCTCAGTCGCCCATGCATTTCTCCTGCTCTCTCTCTCTCTCTCTTCTCAGATTTTCTATTTTCTGTGCTCTCTTCCACAGTTTGCAATCAAACGTTGTCCCAGCCGCACTTTTGATTTCATTTCACAAACAGCGACAGCCACTTTCCGTTGCCTTGCCTTGGGTCCTGGCCAGAGTCTGAGTGCAGGTCCAGCTACAGCAACAGCAACAGCTTCAGTTGCCTGCTGTTTAATTGGAAATGGTCGAGCTTTGATTGCGATTGCCTGGCCAGGCAAAGTGCAAAGCAGTAAGATTATTATTGCAGCTCGTAAGCGGTTTGGCAATCATCATTAGAATTGCCCAAACACAACCTGAGCTGACTCCTAATTGTCCTGGAGATTGGCTGACAGAATTGTAGCTACCTAGTTGTAACTGTCTGTCAGTTTGGGGTTGGGGCAACGAAGCGACGTGACATCGCAACATGACATCCACATCTTCACATCTGTTTGGCAGGCATGTCGAAAGGGTTTCTCTAGTTCGATACAACAACTTTGATGGAATTGTTGGCATTTTTACCCGCAAAATTGCCTGGATTTCTGCGCATTAATATCTAAATAAAATGGAAATGAAAGAGGAAACGAATACGAATTCGAATACGGAAAAAAAGCAAATCAGAAACGTGTCAACAGTTCAAAGTGGGTTCAGCTGCCAATTGGAAATGTGAATGACGCGTTTGCACGGATTTGCACTTTGGCGGTAAACCCGCTTCATCAGCCAAAAAACAGTTACTGAAGTTTGGGGTTAAGTGTGTGCTGAGCCACAGGAGACGATACACACACACTCGTAGGCACACACAAGTTTATCTACCATCTGATTGCACCAACTTGTAAATGGCTTTTGGGCTGTCAACTGAATTTGCATACGAAATCAACTGCAGCTGTATCATATGTCTTTTTCAAGTGTCAGTTCAAAGGGTATGCTAGACTCTGGATTAGAAGTGAAGTCTCAACCACAATCGATAACTAGCTTGAATTAAGAGTGTATATATGCTTAAAGTGTTTTATTTGAATGCGACTAGCTGATTGAGAAAACTATTTCTTCTTTTGGAATTAAACCTTATAAACTATTTAATCTCAATCCTTATTTATCATTGACTATTTTATATTGACTATTCTTATATCCGCTACGTAAAGGGTAGAAGAGTATTATAACTTCGTGCCTCCATGAAATGTGTGTAACAGGCAGAAGGAGTCATCCCCGACCCCTATGATGTGTTATGTTTGCACGTAGATCAAGTGTTTCAAATTTTTGCCATTCCCGCTTCCGAAAAATTAAAAAAATCGAATTACAAGCGTCATTTGGTACATAAAACTACAGTAATAATAACTATAGTATTTATAAATCCTGAAAATTTAATTACGATCATATACAAATTTTATAAGCTACTCAAGAATTACTTTTGTATTGGCAAAAACTTCAGCTTAATAAGGGTCTTCTTGGTTACTTTGTCTGACATGCTGGTATTATTTGCACTTTAATGTATATTTTTAGTACTATATCAATATTCCAATCATATTTTGCGGTATCTTAATATGGTATATTTTAAAAATAATACTGCACTGTTTTGCTATTATTTAAAATAAGTAGAAATGGGTATGTTACATTTATCCACACTTAATGCACCTGCATTAATATTAGGCTCTGCATCCATAACCTGGGTAGGTTACAATTTATATAGTATCTAAAAATTAGTTAAACACAAATTTAATAATGTTTATGTTTTCATTAATAGTTTCAACTCCATAGAAGAACAAACAACAAATATTTTTCAGAAACCTTAAAGCAAAGGAAGTGAATGGCTGTAGTGGCGCCATTTAACGGCTGCTGGCAATTGTCAGTCTTTCTAATTACGTCTGGTTAAGTGATTAATGTGACTGTAGCTGAACACTATACTATGCATATTTAAAACTGCTTTAACATTAGCCTTGGCTGCAAAACATTTATCGATTTGTTAGAGAAGGGTGAAGACAAAACAACTGATGTATTTAGCTCCCTGTATTGTGCTCCTTTGAGTGCACACGATGCCGACGACAACAGAGAGCAAGCAGACTGAGAGAGTGAAGGGGTTGCTGAGGCAGTGGAGAGAGGGCGGCACAGGGATGTGGCAGAAATATAAAATTATTGATTATCAGCGATGGCATCTCAGCGATTTGCTGCAACAAGCCACGTTTCACTTTTTTGCTAACGTTGCCGCATCGATTTGCAGTCGCGATTCCCTGCTCCAACATCCCTTCTTCCTTCCCCTGCTGACTTCGCTCTGCCCTCTGGTTGTGTTCGTTCAGGTTGCGTGGCCAAGATCCCATCATTAAAACCATTGTGCGATATCGACACCTTGGTCATCACGTTGCTTTTTTTCTTTCGTATTTATTGAAGTTTGTTTTTGTATTTTGTTTGGATGGGAGTAGAAAAAGCGAGATCGTTTCGCTTGTCGCAAGTGTTGTCAACAGGTTTCGCGGAATGCCACAGCAGGAGGCAAACGCACCTAAGAGGAAGATGAAGAGCAGGAGGAGAAGGAGGAGGAGGAGGAGACTGTGAAGCAGAACTGGCTGATGGCAGAGATCGTTCATCATCATCGCGGATGACAAGTGATCAAAGATGCAGTAATATTTTACAGCAGTTTGTTTGTAGTCTCTCTCTCTTTCTCGTTGACACATTTTATTTGTGGTCTCCGACTTCGTCTCCTTCTCCAGCGTCCGTCCTGCTTTCTCCTTAATTGTCCTTATCACTTTGTCATTAGGTCTGTAGCTTCAACAAACACGTTTATAAATATTTATAACTGCTGCAGAACTCAAGTGAACTGCACAGATTTGAGATATTCGCCTCGACTTGAACATTGATTAAATGTTTAACTGTTCGCCGAATATGGCGAGTGCAGTTCATAAATTAAAAGCAAAGGGCTGGCAAACTCAATTAAAGTAAGTAGCTGGCAATGCTAACTGTTAATTACTAACTAACTAACCAACCAATGCAATGAAACATTAATAAATTACTAACAAATGTCTCTAGCGTAAGAGTAACGAAAATGCCAAAGTCTTTCGACTGCACGTGCCGCGAATTCCAGCCAAGTTAAGCCACGTTAAGACACACAGGCAATCGAGCTAAAAACAGAGTGGCAAGTATGACCATTTATGGCATTCGAATCCCATTAAAAATTATTAGCTGCCGTCGCCGTCAAAGAGCAAATTATGGATTAATGGCCAATTGCTCGATCATCCAGCATCGATGATCCATCCGCTACAGTTGCGTGTGGTGCGTGTCCAGCAAGCAAATGAAGTTGCAACTGGAATTCCACAGCAACAAGTCTGGCAGATTCATCATCAGCAGACAAGGTGAAAGGTGCAGGCGAAACTTCTAATTACTTGTCTTAGATTTCTTTAAATTGCCTAGCCAAAAATAACACCTGCCCAAATGATGAAGTAATTAACTGAATACCAAGTGGGCTCTAATCCTTTCTTTGCTCGCCGTGTTGTTGGCTCATTAAAATTAATGGCAACACAGTTGCTGCATATTAATGGCCCAAATGTCCGCGGGGATAATAAACCGCTAATAAGAAATTAAAAGACACTTGTCCAATGTCCTTTGCAAACTGGAACAGGACTCCCTTCTCTACTCTTCCATCCTTCGAGTTGACAGCGACAACTGTTTGTTTTAATTTGGAAGATTTTTCATTGACGCCCTAAAAAATTAACTAATTGGTAAATGATAGAACTGCCAGCTGCCACAACGTCTGCAAACGGGTTGAGCCAAAGCCATAAACCTTGAGATGAATTTTTAAGCAGCTCTTCCCCAAAATGACCGTCTTGGGAGTGCTATTTGCCATCGAGGAGGGCAGGGGAGGGAAAGAAGTTGGTCCACTTGGGAGCGGAGCGTTGACATCTCATCAGGGTATTCAGGTGTTTTCGATTTGCCTCTTTAAATGGTTTCATATTAAATTTACTGTCCGTATACAAATTCGCTATGCTTTATGCAAATTAAATGCACTCTGACTGCATTTTTGCAGACTTTTCGAACTTTGCAGCTGAAGCGCAGCCCTTGGCAATAATTAAATAAAATGCGAGTTGTACTCGTTATTTATACCCTGTATTTATTGATGCTTAGGGAATGCCAGTTGCAATGAATAAATAAAATTATTGCCGGATTGACTCTAATATATCTGTGGCACAATAAATATTTATCTTTTCTTTTTAAATCCGAAATTAATATTATATGGATATTATTGTTGATATACAATTTTATTCTTCGTTTGCATGTCGGCCATCTAAAGGTCTTGAAAAATGTCTTAAATAAAATGCATTTAAATTATTAAGCACTTTGAAAATTTTTTTTTAAAAATGCTTTGTTAAGTTTATTTAATGTTGTTTTCAAAATCAAAGAAAGGTAATACTTGAATAACGGAAATGTGTTTCACTATGTTACGATACCTTTAAAAAAACTTATAAATTAGAGTTCTTTACTCGTTTGATTGTAAAAGGATGGCTTGCATTCAATATATTTTACGAAATTCATTTAAAATAATAATAATAATTTATTTTAGATTTTTGACGATTTGTTGTTAGGTTAACACATACTTTTTTAAATTGATATGATAAATTTGTAATTATAATATAAATACTTTTATTTACATCTTTGATAGTGCATTAAAGATTTCGATATAATATTGTGTATTGTACATTTTTGATTATTTTTATTTAGCTAGAAAATATTGCAGTACTCTTCCAACTTAGCTAATGTAGGGTATCTGTTCGTCTAGCAAACAATGTGAATTGCCCTTGCATATATTTAATACACATGCAATCCAATGGGCATTTCCCGCGTGTATTTATGGATGCACTGCCTGCGGATCCTCTAGGCCCAATGGACAATGGCTGAATGGTGGACGGAGCGTGGCACATTTGTTTATTGTTTTCGCAATTACAATTAAAATTTTTTTGCGCTGACCGCGGGTTTTGGTGCAAAAATTATCGCCAAGCCCATTTGCGGTAATTATTTAATGTGCACTCCCCAGGTGGGAGCCCAAATCGTAAAGGTTGCCACTGCCACAGCAGCGGCGAGCAACAATAACAATTGCAACATCAATGGAATTAACGTAAATGCGTGCAGGACAACTACTCCTTCCATACCTTCTGTATGTGTGTGTGTGCCACACTGTGTCAGTTGTGGCAAAGTCCTCGTACTTGGTGTCCACTGTTTGCTGGTCAATTAAATTTTGCCAGAGCACGCACCTGCCTTGACATTGCATTGGAGATGGAGATGACCCTCCATGCCGGATATGCACACACATATGCGTTTTACCTTGTGGACCGTCTGTGTCCCATTGCCTGCTGTCCGTGTCCATGCCTGTGTCCGTGTCCGGACTCCCTGTGTCATAATTAATGCCAGTTAAGTCCCGTGTTCCGTCGCCCCAGGCGCAGCCGGATTGCCAACTGCCCCCTCTGCACTTCATTCAACTGCCTCGGTTTTGGAATATTGTGCCCCGTTTTAATTCAATTTCATGCCCTCACAATTGTAGTGTAAAATTTACATTCTTTTGGGTGTTTAATAGACGAGTACGCACCCAACTTGAGCCCACTCCTTGTTCCTCCCCCTGTGCCACAGAGTGCCCATAAAGTGTCTTCCATCGGTGGCGGCCGTTAACAATTAGGCGCAACTTTTTAAATATTTTGCGTGTTCACATTTTCTTCTTGTTTTTTTTTTCGTTTTTGGTAGTAGAAAATATTTATAATTTCCCGCGAGAGCGATTTCTAAGCACAATGTCCCCAACTTGCCCTCTGCTCATTTGCATTTCGAGTACTTCAATCTTAAAACATAAAAAACAACGTAACAAAAACAAACCATCAAAATGTATGGCTACAAAAACAGTTCAGAAATATTTGACCCAAATCCAAGTAAGGAATGTCAAAAGCGACAATCACTTGTTAAGCAAAAGGACTAGAAAGAGAAAGTGCTTAAGGAAAATATATTTTTATATCCGCTATATATAGGGTAGAAGCGTAGTATAGCCAGCAGGAAATGTATGTAACAGGCAGAAGCAGCAACGTCTGATTCCATAAGGTATATATATTCTTTGTTGGCGTCAACAGCCAAGGCGATATAGCCATGTGCGTCTGTCCTTGAATACTTAAATTTCAAAAACTATAAGAGGTAGAGCTATAATTTTTTGTATTCACTATATATTATAGCAATATACCACATTTTGGTACACTACAGTATTTTGCTAGGTACATTACCTTTGATATTTTTAAATGATATATCCAGCCAGTTTTTCGTTTATTAAGATTGCGTTGCAGGTATCTGAAAGTCGAGGCCACTCGAGTGTAACTTTCCTACTTCTTTATTTTGTTATTTGAAAAAAAAATGATCAAATAAATATAAAAATAAATATAATAAATATAAACCGTAATAAATATGTTAACGGGATTTTCACCAGTTTTTTGTTATATCTATATATCATGTTTTATAATCAGTTTAGTTTTGAAATGATAAATTAGATAAGTGAGAATAATAATAATAATACTTAAGCATATACAGATGTTATTTATAGTATATTATATATACCATATACGTCATTTAGAAAGCGTATTATCACTTAGGTAACACTTTAAGCTTTTGATGAAAACGCTACGTTATGGAGGCTGAATTCAATATTTAAAAGAACCAAGAACTGCAAATAGTAGAGCAAATAAAGAGATAATCTCAAATGATGTCCGTGAAATGAAATTAAGTGTAATAATATGTTTATTTGCATAATTTTATGGATAGATCTAGCCATCTCTTTATGTCAACTTAAAACACGATTTCTTCATTAACAAACCGTTTGGCTTTCCTCTAACATCACCCGGCTGAGTAATTTGAAGAGCCAGCTCGCCATTAGTTGACAGGCAAAGTAAACGTATCCATGTGATACGAATAGTTTTGCATAAACAACGGGCACAACAAGGCTAATAATGAGGCGTGTGTGGAACGTGAGAAAAAGTTAATTAATTTATGTCACACATTCTTTATGCCCACTTGGGGACTCCAGTTGTATTTGGACGACGAGTAGTTTCGGGGATGCGCCCCGTTAATGGAGGCCTATGATTAAAACTACGCATGTTTGTCCATTTAAGGTCGTAATTTGTGTCGTAAATCACTCGAAGGAGTCAGTCGCCAGGCACTTGGGTCTGCCCACGCTTCGCACCTTTTCATTGTCCTCTCTCGACTGCTTTAACCTAATGAGTCTAATTGGGGTTGAAAATGGAGCTGGTTGGGCACGTTCACGTAATCGGCGAGTGCTTAGAACCCTTTTTTGTGAATGAATTTTACAAGTTAAGTTTTTAGGTGGCCATATGAGTGTGTATCATGTTGTTTGCCAGGAGGTGTCATCGTCATCTTTTGGCTGCTCAGCCATCATTAGCGCCATTTGTTCAGCTCAGCTAAGCTCAGCGAGAGAGGAAGGGTGAAGGAGTTGGACTGGTTGTAAAACCGGTTCATTTGCATATCAAAGGCATAATCAACACCTTGCAAACAGCAAACACAGTGAGTCCGAAAGCCACAACACACACTCCAACACAGCACTCGCATGGAAGGTGAGTCCAGTGCCGCATTGCAGCACCACTGACATGCTCCATTTGCCACAAGCTCCACATTTGCATGTCGTTTGTCCACTTCCACTTCCACTTCCTCTTTTCCCCCTTCTCCATACTTGAAACTGGTTTGCCAGGCGCCTCATTTGCTTGTCTCCACATTTGCTGGCCAACTCTGGCAACCGCAATCTCTCCCTCTCGGTTTTTGGAGGCGGTCGACGGTTTTTACTGCCCGTAAGGTGTGAAATTATGAGCCTTGCATTAGCGCTAATTGGCTCTGCGTGCTTGCCATGCAAATGGCTGACAGCCAAAACAGGTAACTCGCAACTGACAACGGCTAAAAGCAAACTGCAAAATCTCGCATGCAGTGCGCCTAGAAGTTACCCTAATCAAAGGAATGTTAATTTCAGCAGTAATTTATGTATTATGCGCGTATCAATTTTGCAAGGTATTAAAAGCGAAGAGCATACCCTGGATTAATCAAAAGTTTGTCACACTCTACGAAACTCAACTTTATTTATGCTTCAACGAGTCTACAGCAACGGTTCTTATCCAGCTTTTAATTGAAGTTTTGTTATATAAATATCTAACTACAGCTTCAATTCCAGCTCCGCTTCCAGCTAGCTTCCACTTTACCCCTCCCCTACACTCTTGCCACCTTCTCCTATGTAGTTCAACGCTCTGCCTCAGCTCGACTTTCTGCGAAACAGTTTGGGAATGAAACAGTCTTTGGCGCTTGGCTCCGCAATTGGCATCGGCAGCGTGCTTCCCCCCTCACTCACCCCGCCTTTGCCATGACCTCAGTGCGCCAACTGGACGAGCCCGAATTTCTGCAGCTGCGCAGTTGGCGCCGTTGTCTAAATTCCAAGTGAGCGCCCCACACAATTCAGGGCGGAGCCATCGTCGCATTGGTGGCCAGAGCCCAGAGCCCGGCATCGTCGACGTTATTAGGTGCACAGCTTGAGTCTGTCCCCAGCAGCAGCCACCTCGGAGGTGGCCATCCCCAACTCTGACATGCCTCCTTCCTTCCTCCTCTTAAATATTTTAAGAGCTAACAAAAGCATTTTTGCAACGAATTTATTATGCTACAAGCCAAATATTTATTCATTCCGTTGACTGCTCTGTCGTGCCACAAAGATTTCTTCTTTAAAAAAATATAAAAATATATAAAAATACATATAAAATTTCCATTAATAATCTTACCCATAAAAGTAGTAGGATATCATATAAACCTTTTTTGAATAATAAACACTGACTTAAGGTGCCATAAATTTAATGTTCATTTGTTATAAAAATGTTTATAGATATTTAAATTTTATTTTTCAACTATTAAACTATTCTTTAACTTCACTTTTCATCAAAAAATACTAAAACAATAAAATTTGTAATTATCCTAAATATATCAGATATATTTTTTATAAAACCTATTTAAAAAACTGTTGAAACTTGATCTTCCAAGTAAGAAAAATTGTTTGTAGATATTATAGCTAGATTATGCAATGAATTTAAGTATATTTTCTAAATCGATACTTAAACTTACTACACGAAAATTAAAAATCATATATAATAAAAATGTTTATAGTTTTTTACATTTTATTTTTCAACTATTAAACTATTTTTATACTTAACTTTTTACCAAAAAAATACTAAAACAGTAAAATTTATAATTATTCTTAATATATCAGATTTATATTGTGTAAAATGTATTTTAAAAACTATTAAGACTTGACTTTCCAAGTAAGATAAGTTGTTTAGAGATATTATAGATAGATTATTCAATTAATTAAAGTATATTTTCTTAATCGATACTTAAACTGACTAGACGCAAACTAAAAATCATTTATAGTTTTCAACATTTTATTTTTCAACTATTAAACTATTTCTAAACTTAACATTTCACCAAAAAATAATAAAACAGTAAAACTTATAATTATTCTTAATATATCAGATTTATATTGTGTACAATCTATTTTAAAATCTGTTAAAACTTGACTTTCCAAGTAAGATAAGTTGTTTAGAGATATTATAGATAGATTATGCAATTTATTTAAGTAATTTTTCTTAATCGGTACTTAAATTGACTACATGCAAATTGAACAGCTTGAGCATAGCTTCTTTTTATTTGGAAAATATGTAAGTTGGCATTTAAATACTAGAAAATCATTTTTTTTAATTTATACATTTCTACATTTACACACTTTGAAAAGCTCATTTAATTTCCACAAACTTTAATAATAGCAAGCAATTTAAAAAAATAAAATACCTAAACATAAAAAGGCATACAAATTTGTTAAATCCTTACTTTTAGCTTTTTTTTTAAATATAGTTAAAATTCTGTTATGTTGTCATCGAGTAATTTTTGTCAGTCTAAAGGAAATGTGGACTCAACAAAAGCCAAACTTCTCTGCTATGAAGAACGTCTCCGCAAAGAGAAATATCCTGCTTGTGAAGGTGTTCAATCAGAAAATTTTCACTGTGTATGAAGCAGATACAGAATATTCTTTTTTAAAGATTTATTATTAGATTAGGTGCAAATTTATAATCTTAATCGTCTCTTTCAATAAAGGAACTCAAATAATATTTGTCTTGTTTTAGAGACAACTAATACTTTATCAAAGACCAAAGAGTTATAACAGAAAACAATGTGTTAAGCTTGGCTTCACTTTGTATATCATAGAATAAAACATTTCTATTATTGTATTCATCTTTCTTAAGTTGCATTCTTTGTCAAGCAAATGAGGTACTTGAAGACTTCTTGAACTGATAAGCTGAAACTAATGTGCGAATTCAGACAAGCGAAACTTTTGGCAGAGTTCAAGTTGAAGTAGTCTAAAGACCTCAACCTACCACTCGATTTCAGTGAGTTGTGGGTTCCACATAACGGTTATTGGCTACCCAAAGTGCTGTTTCATTCTTTTTTACGATTACTGGCATCGTATGTGGAGTAAATGCTGTCCGCATATGTCTGTGATAGTGGTAATTGTCATGTAATAAAAGAAGAAACCACAGAAACATTGCTGACAACTCTTGATGAGACGACAACAAACTCCCGCTTCAACCTGCAACCCCAAGAAGGTGGCATGCCCCCTTACCACTTACCACACAAAATAAGCGAGTCAGCAAAGTGTCGGCAAGTTAATCTCTTCAATTCGAGCACACGAGCAGTGAAAACAAAAGCAGATTCAGGCTCAACCGCCTGAAGAAGAAGAGGAAGAGTTGAAGGAGAGCGCTAGACGAAGGTCGTGTACTCGCTGGTAATTATTGGACCTTGTGTCATGTTTAACCCACTCGTAAATTATAGAGATCCTTATAGCTAATATGTAATTTATGACCAGCTTGTAACAAAGAAAACAAAAAAATATATGACCAAAAAATATATAAACCTAAAGTTGAGTGTGCTCAACAGAGAAACATGCCGTAAAATGTAAAACAGATATTTAATCGTCACATAACTATTTTCTTCAAATGAGTATAGCTCAAATAATGTAATTCAGAATTAATATAGAAAAGTTTGATCTACATTTTATTTATTTTATTTTTGTGACTTTAATTATTAATAGTTGACACTACAAAATAAGTTTGAATTCCAATAATGAACCTAATTAAAATAGCAATCAGTTTATGTTTATATTAAATTTCCACATAATTGTTTTCTTACTAATAATAATAATAATAATTAATTTAGAGTAGGTTAATATTTTTTATTTATTTATTTTATTTTTGGGATATTTAACTTTACTACAGACAATACTACGATTCATTATCGTAGGTTTTACAATAATTGGAGTTTTCATTTATTATAGAAGCTTAGACAGAAACAATCTTTCATTAATTTCATACGGTATAATATTATTTTCATTATTATTTTGATCATAAGGACTTAACAATACTTTCAAATTTTACACTTTGTCATCAAAACTTTTTAGAATAGAATTTCAAATTGTTTTTGATACCATTAAGTGGGCTTACTCTTTTACACTCTCAGTGCAGGGTATAAAAAAAGAAAGTATCATTTTACATCGCACGTAAAACAAATGCGACCGGATTTGGCGGACATTAGCCGCAGGAAAGGACCAAAAGCCAGATACTTACTTTGTGGTCAACATTTTGTGGCGTGGCAGCACGTGTGTTGACCTTTTGCCTGGATGGAGGCCAGATGAACCCATATCATTGCCCACAAACAACCTTTTTTGCAATCTAATTACAGTTGCCCCTCTGGTCATGGAATGGGCAATAAGGTGTAAGGTGTAAGCTGCTCACACACAACATTGCTTTAAAGTCGCAAATATGTCTGTGCAAAAAAGAGAGCGAGTGAAGAGGAGAAGAGCCAACACTTTAAATAATCCATTAGCGATTACAGAATTGACATTGACTAGAGCTGGGCGCATTTCAACAAAAGGGCTTAAAAGCTAAAACCTGTTGAGTCGCTGCTCAATTCCCCGAACACTTGCCAAACTAAAGCCAAAGCCAAAGCCAAACACTGAAGCTGAAGCTGAAGAAAAACTCACCCAAACCCTTTGGCCCATTTTTTGTCTACCCTCAGCCGCATCTTAGACAAGCTTCTTGGCTCACAGATTATGGCTGCTTTGAATAACAATCGATGGCGCGACAATGCCATTGCCGATGATGGAGATGGAGATGCAAATGGAAGTGGCTGCCAGTTCCCTTAGCGCTCTGGCCACTTCCCTCCCTCTTTCATCCATCCATCGTTTTTGTCCTGACATTTTATTACTGTCTCGACTGCATTGCTTTGGTTACTTTACATGCGGTTTCTTCTACACTCTTTTGGCTTTTGTCTCAGCCATTTCCATCTTTATATCCATTCAAGTGCAATAAATTCTTTTTGTCAATGCCAAAGTGAATCTTTACGATGAAACCTACAAAAAAGTGACCAAGTTTGAGAGTGCATCAAATATTTACTCACTTCCCATCATTGAAGACCAAACACTTGAACTTTTAAAGCCGATTAAGTGATTGATTAATGAAGTTATTCAATAACAAGTTCAACTTGAGTGATTTCAATATCATTAATCTACATGCTATGCATACTAATTAAGTACTCATAACAGTCAATAAATTCAACTCACCTTGAACTATTTCATTTCCTGGGAGTGTTTTAAAAAGTATTTAGATATTGTTACATCTATAACTTAACTTTACGTTTATTCATTTTCAAATGCGGGTTTGTTTATGAGTCAAGCTTTTATATAAAGATTTTCTGAAGAAAATTATCAACACATTTGGAAACATTTTTATTACATCATCAACAACTTGTTTACATGAGAAAATCAAGTATATAAAGTGGGCACTTCAATCGTAACTTCTGTTCTGAAAGCGTACACACTTTAGCTCGTTAATTAACGATTAATAAATTTGGCTTAGATCATTAAGGCTTATTGCTGACAGCTTTAAAAAATGTGAATTTGAAACGCTTTTTAAAAATACACTTCAATGTTGGAGCTGGAAGATTAAAGGTAATCGCTGAGCATTAAAGCAAATATATAAACTCCAGAAAAAGTTAAAAACAAGCCGCTAAGCAAACGTTTTAACGATCATATCATTTCAATATCATTTGTTTAAGTATGCGGTAAATGCACGAATATAAAAAACAATTGAATTATCAAACAGTTGTATTTCATCTGAAATGGGGGAAGTATTATTATTATTATTTTTTATTTTACTTAATTTTTTTTTGTTGTTGTAGTATTTTTAGTTGATGGCCAAACAATGCGCATGCCAAAGTCAGCAAAGTCGCAATAATCATAAATAATTCCATTACAATAATTAGTAATGCATACTTAATGGTGCTTGCCATCAAATAATTGACAAAATATCTTCCAAGATCTCTCGCTAACAATAAGCAATAAGACGCAACAAAATCTATACACAGACCAAAGCAAGGCTAGAAGGGGGCGCGGCACAGTGACAGGCAACCGGAGTTGGCGGAGGCACCTCAAGCCGAGAGGTCGATTCAAAACGAATTAATCAATGAGGTAATCACAATCAAGCAGCAAACAAAAATCAACAAGTTGTGTATGTAAATATATATGACTTTCGTCGACGGTTTTTGCTTTGTGACCCACTGTGCGATCGATCGTCGCCTTCGGGATGACAAAAAAGCACAAAAAAACACAAGTGAATTTTGATTTCTTGAAAATAACAGCTAATGAATACACTGTTAAGTCCACAAAATTAACTGCTTATGCTATAATTAATTCATTAGATTTTTTTGTATACTTTCATGAACTTATTTATTTAACATTGAAATTCAAACTAAATATGAAATGCATAATTAAAGTTAGTTTAACAAGAAATTGCGTTATAAAAATTTTCTTAAAGTAAAGAAACACAATTTTAATCATTACTTGTTTATTCATTATTATTTTTTATTTAAATAAAGAGATTGTAAATATAAAAGGGTAAAACTAATTCTTGTTTTTCTTTTAGATTAAAAAGACTTTATACTCATAAAAAAAATGAAAGAAATTTAGTTAAACAAATTGTTGATTATTTTTAAGAATGAACTTATATACCTACATTAAAATAATATTTTAAAACAATGATCATTAAATTCAGGTTTATATGTTCGCAGAAAGCTGTTCAATTTTAATTAAAAATTTATAGCAAATTTTAGTCCAATTGTACCATAAAAAAAATCTTATATAATGAAGTAAGAAGTAAGAAAAAGTTAACTCAACTCTTAATTTTCCTTTAAATTAAAAGATTTCAAAAGAATAAGTAATATATTTGTGTTATTCCTTGCAATTAAAATGCAACGACTTAAAAAAAATGTTTTTAAAACAATCTACTAAATCTAAATCTACGTTTGATTTGCTTTAGGAAAGCTGTTAAATTTTAATTTCACGATTAATGAAATAATAAGATTGCATACAAATAAACTAAACCAAATCAAGTTTTTCCTTAAGCTCAAAATAAAAGTGCATTAATATAATTATTTAAAACAAAGACCGTTTCCATTTTTATAATATTTCAAGAAAGCTGTTAAATTCTTAACAGTTTTCTATCCTATTTTGGGAAAGTTGCTACCGTTAATTGAGCAATTATGATCGCAGACGAAGTCACGCTAAAGTTCAACAAGTTCGTAAACTCAACCAAATATTGCTCTATAGACAAATTTGACGCTCTTTAAATCCAAATTTGTTGCGTAATGCAACCTTGAATTGAACGTATTCCTGTGGTTAATTCGTATAGGAAAGCAAGGTAATTACCATTGATATTTTATAGAGTGAACCTCTTCCTTATTCGCATAAGCGTGGCAAATTTAATGAGCAAGTTATTAGACTTGTGTGCGATGAATGTTACTCGAATCTGAAGCTAGCAATTTGTTAGCGTCTACATAAATTTGGCTCATAATTTGTTCTGGCTGCGTTGTCGTTATCGCTGTTGTTGTCGCTGTCGTTGCCACACATCCAAACTCACAACAAAAGGCCATGCCACTTCATTAAAAAGAATCTAACGGCGCAGAGGCGGACGAGACGGATCTGGTAGCAGACGCAGAGGTGGGGAAGGGGGAAAGGGGAACCGACAGCGGGAAGAATGACAGCGGCAACTGAGAAGCAGAAGCTTACAGCGCTGCTGTGAACAGCGATCGCAGTTCAGTCGTCAAACGGCAGCATTTAACTAAAGTCGCAATCGCGGAGTGGGAGAAACTTAACAAAAAAAACAAAAAAAAAACAGACCTCTGACTGAGATCGAGTTAATAGAGCGTAGTTAACGTAGTGTTCCATATTTTTGGTGATTTAACGAAATGTTCGGCATTCGTCATATTTTGGTAATTTGATTGATTGATTGAGTTTTTACGCTTGATCTGTGTCTAAGTTAAGCTTGAACTTTGCAGCTGCTCTTGGTGGCATTGTGGGCTCTGCTCGCCATCGGTCTGGCCAAGGAATCCGAGGAGCTGGTTAAGGAGGAGGTGATTGAGATCGAGAACAAACCGCAAAAGGTCATACACGTCATTCCGCAGGAGCTGCCGGTGAGACAGGATCGCCACAAGGATCAAATGAACTCGGAACTGTTTCAGATACAGACACTGCGTCCGGGCGGCAAGGTGGGACGCCAACGGCAGTATTTGGACTCGAGACGCATGCGTCCGGCCGCCAAGCATGGTGAAGCAACGCTGAGCGCATTAAAAAACTCGAACACGTTCGAACTAAAAGCCTTTCCCAAGCAGAAGCTGAAGACAAAGCAGCAGAAGCAATTGCAGTTCCCCCCCGAAACTAAGAGCAACTCAGGTGATCCGGATACGGCGCTCCCCATACAGGTGACACCCGGCGCCTATCCCATCTATTATGTGGTGTCCAAGACGAACGGCCGTTTCGGCAAATTCCCCATCAAATCCTTTCGCTCGCCCGCCGAGTTCGCCAAGTATCTGATCAAGAGCAAGGCGGAGCCGATACCGCGCAACCAGCGATTCGAGACTGCTCCATTGGTGGTGACTCCGGTAACGACTCCGGTGGCGACTCGGGCGACGACCGAGGGGTCAGTCGTGAGACTGTTAGTAGGTAGTAGCTTGACTGCTTTGTGATCTTGCACGCGCGCGCTCATTGTATGCTTAGTTAAATTATTATTCACCATAATTATAATTGCTAATTACCACAAAACTTATACTAATTACTACCTAACATATAATGTACTCGTAATCGTATTCGTACTCGTACACGTACTCGTATCTAGATACGATATCTTGTATCTTGTAACTCCCCTCAAAACGAACCCATGTACCCCCCACGTACCCCACAACATGCTTGCCAAAAATGAACAAAAAAAAAAACACAAAACACAGAAATAAACGCCTCTTGAAAATGCCTCATTTCATACCACTTACTACACACACAAACTACAACTCAACTCAACTCAAGACCCGATCAGCAGTCTTAGTTCTTGGTCAAGTGTCTTGACTTGTTGACTGCGAAAAAAGACGTTTGCTTGAGTCATCGACCAAAAACCAAGCGCACAGAATCTGAAATCTGAAAATCTGTTAATTGTTGGCGATTCTTCCTCTGCCTTCTCCGTTTCAGTCGCAATTACATGGAGCACAGTTAGGAAACAACTTGTTTACTGTTTACAGTTTGTCAGTTTGTCATTTATGCAAATTCTTCGCTATTAATTCGAATGAAATTTTCGTATAATTAAAATACACATTCGCGTTTATTCGCATTTACATATGTTACTCAAAGCCCATGTTTCCCCTACAACAATAGATACAATTTGATTTATTGTCTTCCCCTTCCCCCTTTGCAGCTACTCAACTCTTTACGTAGACTTCTTTCTTTTCAGCCTTACAAAGCTTCATCGATGTCGCCTCTTCTCTACATTTCTTTTCAATTTTGTTTATTTTTTTTGTAATTCACTTCACGGTTCGCCAAACTTTCTCCAAACGACATTAGCACCTTTTAGCACAACTGAATATCATATAGAATAGAATATTATGCTTAAGTCTTAGCATTAAATAGATCGATATTATTCTAAAGTAGAAAGCGAGAAACAAAACAACCAACAAGCAGAAAATTATCACAAAAGTAGATTTAAATTCCTGATCACAGGGAAAATACATAAAATGTGACAGTTCTACCAAATTTGCCATCCATTGTTATCTTTTTTTAGAAATTGCTTAACGCTCTAATCGTTCTAGAGTAAAGTTATGACCTCACAGAAGATTCCACAGTTTAGCAGAAAAAATCACATTTTAATTGACTGACTAGCAAGAGAAACACATTTTAATACACTACTATTTTTGTTTTATTCATTTTCTGAGCTTATGGCGTCTTTAAGTTTTTTCGTTTTATGCAAATGAAAAAGTTTTAACGTCATAAAGATTGCTCATCAAGAGATTTGATCGTAAAGTTTAGTTTCATTTGCAGTTTAGTTCTTAAGCATTTTAAAGACTTTTTAGAATTGATACTAAAATAAGGTAATTATCCTGAACCATCTTATCCTAATATCCCTTATTCAACAATACTTATTTGTGAATTTTCTTTATTTCCATTTATTGTTCGTTGTTTCTTTTCATCAATTGTTACTAAAAGGTAAGTCTGCTGGTGATCTTCAAACTTTACCACTTTATACATACATGGTTTTTTTTACTATAGACCCTTCCTAGATACCTTACTCCCCGTTCGTCTTCAACTTTAGGGCAGGAAAGCCCAAGGCCCTTGAGAAAAATACCAGTGCGTAGATTAACTTGACCACCAATATCTTTATCAAACATGTTTCTCTCTCTGTCTTTTTTCTATACATATCTTTTTCAGTCTCTTTTAGTCAATTTTACATACCTAGTATAGTTATATGATCCCCATAATCCTGTTGTGTCCTAACCTTGCCTCCTTTCTTTGGACTTCATGGGAATCGATGCCAGGAATCGATAAGTTCAGAAAACGCTGTCAAAATGAGTTGAAGAATAAGTAATTTGTTTTAATTGCAAATCACACGTGCAATTTTATCGACACACTCGCAATTCGAACAATTATTAATTGCGACTTGAAGAAGAAATGATGATGGAGAGCGCGCCCAACAGGAAATCACAAATACGAGTTACAACCCCAGGGCGAAGCCAAGAAATTGATGCGCTCGTAATAATTATGATATTGTGTGGGAGTGGCAAACCAATTGGTTAAGGAGGAAGGGAATATGGTAGTCTATTGTCCGTGTTGTTGTCTTTGTCCTTTGCCTCGTTCTCTTGACTCCCTTTCTCTCTCACTCTCTCTCTCTCTCTCTCCCTGACTGTTGTTCTCTGTGGTTAATCATGGCTTGCGCCTCGTTCCACGGCGTTTCTCATTACTTTTGCTCATTTCGACGTTTCATTTCATTTCGTATATATGTGCACATGTATGGGTAATGAACTTTGGCATACACCCACACTAACACACACACACTGGAAGAGCGGGCATGACGAACAAAGTGTGATATCGAAATTTCCCAAAGGATTCAACGCCATATTTTAGTCACGAAAAAAGATTCGCGTGCTGGAAAAGTTGCCACAGCGAAAAACTTTGACAGCAAGTGCGTGAACGAAAGAAGGCAAATTCCAGCCAAAAAGGATGGCTTCTTCAACGAACACAACTCTCTGTAGAAACATTTATATTCACATCTGTATATATGTATATATAATCAAGCGTAAAAATGCGAAATTAATCAACTTGAGCATCGGCGTCTGCGTCTCAAGTTAACAACGCAGAAAAAATTGAATTAAAACTTTTCCTGCCAAAACTGGCAACCGTCAACCGTCGCCCCCCGCTCTCTTTCTGCTCTCTCTAGCACCCTTTCTCTGTGCATCTTGTGAAGAAATTCAGCTCGTCGGTCCTTGGCTCTTGGCTGGCTCTCTATTCAATTATGTATTTGCGCTTGTCCTGCAGTAAAAATTACAATCCACACGACAAGTCAACAAAATTATGAACACTCCTGGGCAGTAAAAAGTAAATAAAATTCGCTCTCGAGAAAAATACCCAAAAAAATGTAAAAAAGAAAAATGTAATCGTGCCACGACTGTCGGATACTCTATAGGAAAACTTGAAGTCACGAAACCGCAAGAGGAAACAGATGGAATGCAACGAACCCTAGATGGCGCCAACTCCACTGAAGAGAGTTCTTAACTGTCTTGCATTAAATATAGTTGAATAAATACAAGGAAATATATATATATATATATTAAAATTAAAATGTTAACAATAATATGTTTATCTTTTGAATGACTTAGATTTATGGGATTCTCCTCCGTGAACTTATAAAAATCCAGGGTACCAATATATGTGAACTTTTCTCAGGGCGACGCATTTTTTTCCCTTATTTCTTGTGGTCTTTGCTCTGGCCCAGCATTGCGGTAATTGCAACTCTCGCCGTCCTGTGGGAAATGTGAAACAATAAATGAAAATAAATGAATTTTTGTTAGCCGAATGGCCACCTGCCACAACCACTTCCACGCTTGCCCCGAGGCAGAGGTCGACAAACCGCGGTCCAAGCGGCTTGAAACGACAAACTAAATGCCTCAAATATCCACGGAAAAACTCGGAAAATTTCATTAATAAAAGCATAATGCTGGCGAATTTGATTCACTTACTGTGCATCAATATTGTTGAGTCCTTCATTTTGTCGGTCGTCTTGGCTAAGTACGTAATTTATAAGACAGCACAAATGAAATGTCAAATAAACAAGTGAAAATGCGAAAATACGACCCTTTTCCCAATATCGTTTTACGTCGTCTTTAAATCGAAACCCCTTTCACTGGACTCAACCACCCCGCTAAGGAGCCGCTGAGACTGAGGCACTGAGACAATTTCGAAAGCGAGTCGAAAGCCATTTTATCAAAAATTAATGTGTAGTTTGAACACTTTGCGACATTATGCGAGCGTCAGACGGGTTAAAAGGCGATTGCAACCACGATGTGGTAAGAATGTGTCGAATTGTCGCACAGTGGTTCAAAAGGCTAGTTAAATGATCTACGAAATAAGAGATATAGAATGAATGTTGACTAAATTATGTTGCACTAAAATAAGTTCTTATGATTCATAATCTATTCTCTAGAAATTGTAATTAAATTTGAGATATGTTGTCATTAACAATATAATAAATATATCGAATTTGTAACAAATTGTATGCAATTAAATGCAATGTATAAAAAAATTTTCATTTAAACAAACATTTATAAAAAATTTGTATTTAAACAAGATAAAATGAGATTTTCATTCTTTCAATTCCATGATTGCCAAAATATTATTATATTGTATTTTTCAAACTAATTAAAATTATTTTAATTCGCACATTACTTTATTTGTTTGCAAATCTATTCACACATTGAAAATTGTAACATCAATGAAGTCTTTAAAGTTGCTAAGCCAATCTGAAAAATTTGTAGAAATTTTTTTTGCTTACTCTACATAAAATATTCCCTCTACATAAAATATTTTGTTATTTTTAAATATTTATATATTTAAAATATATATATGAATGTTGTCTCTAAAAAATGCCAAGCCAGTCTGTCAAATTTTAAGAAATAGAGACAATGTATTACAGCAATGTCTACTTTTATTTGACTCTCCGCATAAAATACTTTATTTTAACAAATATATTTGAATAAATGTTGCTGGGAACTTACCACTGTGGTGAGGACACGTAGAGGAATGGGGAAGACGGCATACTTGTAGGCAGGACAAAACTTAAAGCCGTAAAAAATGCGCCCTCATGTCCTCGAGACGCTGTTACTGACAGCGAGAAACTTTGTGACGGGCCCGGCAAAAGGTGACCCGGCCAGGAGTCGCAGCCGGACGACGCTGCTTAAATATTAATGACCCCAGAGTCAGAGGCAGGCCATGAATAAATTTTTGGCTATGAATTTTCAATAGCAAATACCCCCGTCCAGTGTTTCAACTTGTTGTAATTTCACGACATTGCTCGACTTTAGCTTAAAGCCAGAAGTTTTCTCTGGTCAGGTGAATTTGTATTAGGTGTCAACCGCAATGGCCACAGCCAGAGCCACACTCAGAACCACAGAGTCACAGTCAAAGTGTCTGTGGAATGGCCATTGCATGCACTTTCCGGCAAATTAATTTGGTTTTCTGTCGATTTGCACTTCGGCCAATGACATTCGGTTGGGGACTTTGCGTGGGAACTTTATGCGCGCCCCCAGAGGAGGCAGAGGTGGAGATGGAGGAGGAGGAGGAGCAGTTAAACGGGAGATGGGCAAGTGCTCTACGTGCGTATGGCGCCAATTGGCAATTGACCGCAAAAACCAGGCAGCAGACAAACAACAAGGTCGCCCAATCAATCGGAGAGGGAACTTAATCAAAAACCGGAAACTGGCCGACCATTTTTACCGGTTAACGGTAAACTGTGACCATACAGGCGGAGGGGAGAAGGAGGAGGAGGAGGAGGAGCAGTCGAAACGTAACACACACATTTGCCCACTGATTTTATTTGCTTATCCGGACTTTATGCTGCTTTTACTTGATTTTTATGCCTGCCGCTATTTCCATTTCTGTAATTGAATTGTCATTGTCCAGGCGCAAAGGACTTTTGCTCCTTCTGGACTGGTTTTGGTTGGCTAACCGTTGGTCCGCCTGTCCGTCTGTCTGTCTGTCCGTCTGTCCGTTCGCATGTCGAAGCATGTCAAAAATGGTTTTGCGCTTGATTGGCGTTGGCTAACACCCAAAGGTATACAAAGTGATGGACGTCGACGTCGACGCTGTTGGCGATGCTGGACAACCCTGAAAAAAGGGTTGCGGTTGCCAAAGGGGAAATGGAAGTTAGAAGTGACCATTCATTGGCAAATTGGCTCAATTGATGCTGGGGCGCAATTGTCACAACATTCAACTTCAAATTAAGTAAACGAAGAATAGAAGTAAAAAGGAACTGACAAAATAGATAAGTTAGTTATCGGACTATAGACAAATATTGAACAAATGATACAATATTTTTTTATATATTTTCACAAGAAAACAAAAAGTAATACATTTTGAACGTATGTATATGAATCTTTAACCAAGGTGATATTTATAATTTCGTAGCTTTGGATATAAAAAAAATATATTTTTTTTGTAATATTATGATTACGATCTTAACATTATGTTTTTAATTTTAAATATATTTCATGTCAAGACCGATATTTATAGTTCAAATTTTCTTCATATTTTAAGCAAAATGTGATTATAATTTTTTATATTATAATTAAGATAATATTTATATGGCTCTTTACTTACTTTATTTGTAATTTTAAGTTAAATATATTTCATATCTTGATTCATAATTGATAGTTCAAAATTTCTTTAAATTTAAAACCAAATATTAAAGAATTTATACTTATTATTGAATATAGATTCTTAAGTATCTGTCAACTATCATTTTACTTTATTTCAATTACAAATTCTTTCTTTTGTCAACAAATTGATGATTTTTATTGTATAATAATGTAATATTATTACTATAACTAGTAAAATAGGAAAAATAATGATTCCATAAAAATAGTATTAACAAAGAATTTTAATATTAAATCGTGAAAAAGCGATTTAAAAAAATGGACTGTATTTGAAAACAAATGTAATGTTGGCACTAAATAAATGTATATATTTAAGATTATAATAGCAGATGAAAATAAAATGATATATCAAATGTATCGTTACAGCTTCAAGTCGTTAAATTGCAAATTGAAAATTTATTCAAATTTCACTATATAACTGTTATCACAAAAAAAAAAGATATACCTTTAATGGGCATTCCAACAACAGGTGTAAAGTCATATCTACTCATATCCTTTACTCCTGTTTTAATATGCGACTTGCAAGGAGCTCTTTGCTGTTCTTTGAATGCCCATTTTGAGGACAATTTAAGCAGTTCTCATATTGAAAATTCCCAAAATGGTAGTACGTGAGAGCATAACCGTTACATTTAATGGGTATTGGAGTACATATATCATATGAAGTGCGCCAGATACTTTCAACACAAAGCAATTTACGCTGCATAAAAAGAATAAAAGGCATATCTACAACTGTGCAGATGTATCTACATTTTAAAGAAAGGGTCGAGTTTGGTTCACTTTGTTGTTCTGAAAAGGGGTTTCTTCTTGAGTTTTTGGCAAACATTCTTGTGGCAACAACAACAACCCTGGCCGGAGGCATTAAACTTCCGCCGGATGTGCCATTAAGGAGAAACATTGCAATTGGCAAGGCAAGAGTTCGACTGCGACTTTGACTTGAAGTTCAAGTTCCAATTCCAATTCCTACCCCAATCCCAATCCCAATCCCAGTGCAATCGAAAACATAATGGCATAATCGAATGATAATTTAATAAGGCCAAAATGTGCCGTCAACATTTGTGTGAGCTGCCTTAATTGAATCTTGGTCGAAAGTCGAAGATGCAGAATCTCCGTTGTATCATATTATATACATAGATATGTGTATATATGGCAGACATATGTAACCATATCTATGCTCTAACATGAGTTTGCTGTGCATAATCAGAATGAATGTTCAACGAGGGAATTGAACTTGTGCATACGAATATGCCAGGTATTCCTCTACCCTTCTCTTCACCCCGTCTTCAGAACGACTGTGGTCGAGTAATTCGCATTGACAAGACAATGGAGCTTCTCACTTGTTCAACGAAATTTACGTGTTCCACTTGCTATTCAATTTGCATGCACTCATGAATAATGCACCCGCAACACACAAAAGGCAATCCGAGTGCACTCGAAGAAGACACCAGAGTTATTCTAATGGACTTGAACTGCAAAATTTATAACCAAAAATTAAGTGGAAAAGTGAAAGAGATAAAGATGTTTGCTCTTGCTTATCGATTAATGAGGGAAGCTCTGTGTAAATATTTGCCGAGATGATGGAACGTCGCAATCCAAGTCTGTACTCTCTCTTATGCCGGCGGTAAACCACAAGACAGCCTGGCAATTGGATGACCTGTCCTGACCTGACCCTCACCCGCCATCAGGCTAGGTTTTTGGGCTCGGTGCCGAGCCGGAGCTTGTATTAAAAATAATATGCAAAGTGCGGGGACCTGTTGAGATTTTCACAATTCCCAAAACAAATAACATATTCACATATTGTTGCGCTCGGTCCGTGCCAGGACCACGTCCTGGCCTTCTCTCTGTTCCCATTCCCATCCCTCAATTGGCATCTTCTATGTGCTGTGCTGTGTTTTTGGGGCTGTTTATGATTTATCATCGCCCAGCGCCAAAGTTATTTCTTCAAGATTAAAACGAGCAGCGTTGCGATGCTTTTAACTGGCACACACCCAAATATCTTCCTTTTCTTTCTCTCTTTGTATATATTTTTCTCCTTCATTCATTTGCCTAATGTGACAACTTTAATTTGGCATCTGCAAAGTGGCTTTCCATATTAAACATTTCGAATATGAACTCGACATGCCACAACAGATGACAGAACCTGCCAGCCAGCCAGAGAGAGGAGAAGGAACCATGAGCTTGTTAGCCCACAAAAGACAACTAACTTTTGCGCTGCAGTTGCCAAATTTGAGTTCTGGCCAAATTCAAACAGCCCTCCGACCAAAAAGTTAGCCGTGGTGCAAAGTTTTGCGTGGAACTAACGTAAAGTTTAGTTCTCGCTGCAAAACTAAATAAATTAGCCCAAAGGCATGCAGTGCAAAGAGCACAAAGTCCATAACAAAACCCAACAGAAAGCAGAAAACCTCTAAACCGCAACCGCACACATTATTAATAATATTTATGATTGAGTGGGCGTTTGTCTTGGGGTTGGGGTTGGAGCTGGGAGAAGGGAGAAGGGAACACAACCTGGATATGGCTTCGAGGTGGAGAGGAAGACAAAGACTGCCTCTGGTCCATCAGGGAGTCAAGACAGATGTGTAAATTAAAGATTATTACTGTTTCCCAATGCCTGAATACCGCATGATAATGAACAAGTTCAGGTTTCATCTTTAAGCTATATAAAATGCAAAAAGATTCTAAGGTTAGTTAGGCAGAAACTTCAATATGAGTTATACACAATGGAAACCATCTTTAAAAAAAAAAGATTAAATTTGAAAATTATTCGATTTGTTTTATTTGTATGTTGATTATATTTTACAGAGATGCATTGAATATTATTATTATTTTTGAATGAAAAAATATTGTAAATAGCACTCAATGTATTATAATATAAGTCAAAAAATTAATATATAGGATATGTCTCCATTAAACAAAAGCACTTCAAAGACAGAGCACCATACAATATTTTTAAGTGACATCTGATTTGTTTTTCAAGACATTAAGTCATAATTTTCGTCAATATCCCGCTAAACAAAATAAAAAATGAGTAAAAAAGACTAAAAATATCATCCCAATTTTAATTTTAATACAATACAAAAAAGGTCAACCATTAATTCTTTAATAAACAAAAAATATAAAAGAGTAGTGGTTTTCTGAATTTCGTAACTGTATGTTATATTATCTGTTCAACCAACTACGGTTGACGGACAGGCATCTTATAATTATTTCTAAAGTCTATCTCATCAATTTGAGCTTATAATAACTAAAAATAAATATATCTAATTAAGTAACCTTTTATCAAATATAATTGCGGGTTTCTGGGTTTATATAGGATTTCCCCACTTCCCGGAGCGCATTCTGTATTGGATTATTATATTTTAATTGAACCCAGAATTAAGTATTTTTACATATATTTATTTTGAATTTAAATCTATTAGTTAATTTTTTATTTAAGATTTACAGAGTTCAATTTAAGTTCTATAACTACAAAATATATTATTAATATATTAATTTTACAAAAGTAATCTATAATAAGGAATATTAAGAAATGCCAACTTAAATAAATATTTCGTATTCCAAATATCAATCTGAAACAGTTTCAGCTTGATATACTTAGTGTGATATCTTCAACTATATAAACCATATAATATTATTGTTGAATATTTGCTATTGTTATGCAGAATTAAGTTTGCAATCATAATAAACATATCAAATTTTAAATTCTCAGTAAATCATTAAATTGTAAACATTGCATCAAGGGTAGAGTTTTAAAAGGGAAAACAAGATTCACAGAATTTAGCATTCCTTTTAGTTTTTCCTAACGATGTGTTCCGTTTACATGGCTGTGTTCGCACATCCATTAATCCGTTGCAAGCCCAATGCACATGGGAACAAAGGAATTTATGATATAAAAAATGGATTTGCGATGTTTTCGCTGGGCAAATTAAATTTATTGCCACAGATACTTATACGCGAATACTCGTGTGCTTCACGTACCACCTTCATTCATTCATTGTTTGCGAATGCCTCCGGTGCGGCAAACACATTCCCATCCACAGGCTCATCCACGTCCACATCGATATGCATGTGAATGTGCAGAGAGAGAGAGGAAACACACGTGGCATATGCTCATCCGCACTCCAGAGGCAAACACACAGTGTACAGTTTATGCGTCGCTCTTCGTGGTCTCATTTAACGTGGCATTTTCAAATGGAAATGGAAAATTATGAACCGACGTGCCCGGAACTGAAAAGAACTCGCAACCAACCAAGCACCAAGCACAGGAACTCGCTCGTGCCCACATAACAAATGTACCTGCCTAAGTGGCAAAAAAAAATGCCAAGGCAAAATTGAAAATTAAAAAAAAAAATTTAAAGGTTGCACGACTTCAATATACTGACACTCATAAGGTAGTGAAGTTATTTGAAAATATTAAAGGAAACAGTTTATATTTTTATAATAATACATTGGATTTCTTTAATATGAATAAAAAAGTGGAATGCACTTAATATTAAATATAAATTCTATACTTCAAAATTTGTGATCCAGCTTTTTTTATATTACTTTAAAATTAAATATTAATTAAGATTATTCAAAAATGATATATAAATATTGAAAAATACCTCCATATTTAATTATTTAAAGGCAAATAGTGTATTTCTAATTTTATTTATCTATTTTCTAATTTAAAAACTTTTTCTAGAATTCATAATATTTATAGTAAATCCACATTGGCAGTTTTTCGTACAGAAGTAGAAGTTGTGCCTCTATACTCGTAATGTAAATTTGAAATTTCAATTAAATTATTATTTAAAATATTTTCATACTTCAAAAATACACTTTTGGTTTACAATATTGCTGTTCTTAGGTTGTCAGCTCAGAGTTTAATAAGCAGAGTAACAAATAATTGATTATTTATGTTCTTAGATCTCAGATAATATATTTAAAAGTCTTCTGTCTGTTTAAACATACTAATTTTCCTTACATTTATAGCATACCCACTCTCGCATATTTTAGTACGGGTATCATAGCCCCGCCCTAACAACTGCACGGCTTTTTGGCTTTCCGAGCAGCCCTGTTGCCTGTTGTTGCATTTTGACAATGAGACAGCACGAGACAAACGAGCCCAATCCCCCGGTCTGCACCCTCACCCATGCCCACCCTCTGTCTCTCAACCCCAACCCCTTTCCCTTTCGTACCCCCGCCTGCCATCGACAGGAGGCTGGCTAAACGGAATAAGCGTTAATGCTTCGTTTGAATGAATTTTTGATTGCGTTGTTTACGATTGAATTTACTTCCTGCCACTGCAAGGACGGGGGCATTCTTTTTTGTTTTTTTTTTTTGCAGCTCCAACTCCGGCGGAATTTTTGCAAATCCGTGCTACATTTTTTTGTACGCGCTTCTCTTGTTGCTGTTGTCTTTTATTCTGTACTTTAACTTGTTATTATTGTTGTCATGTTGCGCTGAAGTCGCGCTTAGTGCGATTCATTCAGCGATAAACTTTGTTTACAGACGGTAGTCTCTTAAGAATTCCGCCGTAGAAACAGTTGAACTGATAAACCAAATGGCAAAAATGAAAGAATCACTTGGGGGAGAATGACTCGAATATGTGATTAAATCAGCGATAATTTCTTATATGAATAAATAAGGGAGAATGGAAATTTTTAAGATGATCAGATTATGAGAGGGCAAAGACGTGATGGGGAAATTGGGAAACGAGAAACGGAAAACGGAAAATGGGAAATGTGAAATGTACAATTACAGTTATCGAGAACTCGAGTGCTGCTCTTTTCAATTTCACCACACACAGTTCACATTTCGCCGCCCCCACGTTCTGCCTGAATGTGATATAATCCCGTTTATTGAAGGATGATTTTGCCGGATGATGGCACCTTCATTTTTTAAGCCATTACGAATGCTGCCAACGATTCGTGTAACGGGAAACCAATTAATCTCAATCAGTTGTTTCGTTTGGTTTCTTCTTCAATTTTTATACCCGCTACCCATAGGGTAGAAGGGTATTATAACTTTGTGCCGGCAGGAAATGTATGTAACAGGTAGAAGGAGGTATCTCCGACCCTATAAAGTATATATATTCTTGATCAGCGTCAACAGCCGAGACGATATAGCCATGTCCGTCTGTCCGTCTGTGTGTCTGTGTGTCTGTGTGTCTGTCCGTCCGTCCGTATGAACACCTAGATCTCAGAGACTATAAGAGATAGAGCTATAATTTTTTTCGACAACATTTGTTATGTTTGCACGCAGATCAAGTTTGTTTCAAATTTTTGCCACGCCCACTTCCGCCCCCGCAAAACAAAAAAATCGAATAACAAGCGTAATTTTAAAGCTAGAGTTCCGAATTTTGGTATATATAATAACTACTATAGTAGTTATGATTTCTGAAAATTTGGTTGCGATCAGATAAAAATTGTCGAAGTTATAAAAGAAATATTTTTGTATGGGCAAAAACGCCTACTTACTAGGGGTCTTAGTTGCTTTGGCTGACAATCTGGTATATTGTGCCGTCTATGGTATATTTTGAATGCGGTACTATGTCGATATACCAAATATACCATTTGGTATATTTTTAGTATTTTTGCAGTATATTCGGTATATTTTGAGAAAATACCGCAAATTATATTTATTTTATTCAAAATGGGTAGCGGGTATCTCACAGTCGAGTACACTCGACTGTAGCTTTCTTACTTGTTTTTTTTAGACCGGGATCAAGTGAGAAGACATTGACTGGATTAGCCGAGTGCCAAAACCTATGATGCGCCGGACACTGCGTGAAGTGGATCACCAGCTCAATGGCTGAAATCTACGACTCCCTCGAGTGCAATCCGAAATGGAAGCCAATGAAATGAATGCAAGAAAAAACTAAGATGACTTCGTATCACAAGGCAACAAAGTGCCTGGCCATTTGCCGCTGACAGAGTCGGAGTCGATGGCAGAGGCAAAAGGACAGACGTTTGCTGCTCAGCAATTTCGCTTCCGTACTCAATTGGACAACGTGTGGTATGAGTAATAAGAGCGGCCACTGTGAATCGTAATGTGGTACGCTGCAAAGGGGAAAAACGATTTTACGCTTCAATCAGCTCTGATTTAAATTGCAATTATTAACTGGAGTTCGACAACTCATTGGGGTCCTTAGGTCGTGAAGTGTGCTGTAAGTATATCATTTAGATTTATGTCCGTCTATCGATGTCTGATGTCCGTTGAAGTCGAGTAAACTGAGCTGAGTTTTCATTTGAAAAGGCACATCTTTAAATCAAAAGGAATTCTCGGTTTAGCAGAGTTTCTACAAAGTATTACAACTCTAAAAATAATAATACACTAATTAAAAATAATATTAATAATAATTCATGATTACGATGATAAAATGAATCTAAAAGTTATTTCATTTTAGTGTTTAGCAGTCATGCACAACACTAATATCTGTTATTAATTATATATGTTGTCTATAAATTTTGATTTATTTACATTTAATTTATTTATCTATTCATAAAGTTATAAGCTGTCAAACTGTCAAATAAATTGTTTTCTATATAAAAAAATGTTTATACTATTTTACTTTCACTTGTTTTAGCTGACAGAACTTCTGATTTCTGTATAATGCTTAAAATTATATTTATAGAGTATTTCGACTCTTCAAATAATAATACAATAAAAATAAAAATATGTAAACATACTAAAATATGAAAGGAAAATAAATTCAAAGGGATTTTATATGCTTATTACTTGAACAACATTTTATTTTATTAATTTATTTTACACACACGAGAGTCAATTCAAGGATCTTTTTATTCATATCTTAAGAGTTATGAGCTACATCTAGCTAATAAATTGTTTCGTACATAAATCCAATGTATGTTAATTATATCATTGCAGCTTGAAGTTTGCTCTCAGACCCTTTAATTTATTTCACATTGCTTAAAACAATTCTTACGTAGTACTTCAACAGTCAACATAATAGTAAAATAATTTAAAAATTATTTAAATTATACTGACATAAAATCAGATAATAAATTTTGATGTTATGTCTTCTTATTGTTTAATAGTCAGTCTTAACTATATTACGACTACTACATTTTATTTTATTTATATAAACAAACTTTGCGCACTTCGAAAGTCAATTCAAGGATATTTTTAATCATGTCTAATATAATAACGAGCTATATTTAAACTGCAAAACTGTAAATCAAGTCTTGTTATATCATTTAAACTTGAAGTTCCTTCCAGACCCTTTGATTTGTTGCACAGTGTAATTCAGTTGAAGAACTCACGTCATAATATTTACACAAGCTTAACAGAGCACTCTCCAAGTAATATTCTTATAGATAGGGCTTCCATACAGTATCTGATTATGCTCAGATCATAAAACGTATTCACAACTTCCGCCTTGATAAAAATCAACTCTCAAAAAAGAGAGGTTAAAGTCAAATTCGAGTAGTAAATTAAGTTGGGCCTTTGAGCCTTCTGTTTACATTGAGTTCCCACATTTTATTTGCCAAAACAAAACACAATGAGAACAGGCAACAAGTTCATGGAATGATCGTGATCGCGTTAGCCAAGAGCACACAGCACAACAACAAAAATTCTAATATGTTATTTAAATTTAGAGAAAGAGTTAACACTAGACGACGATGTGGTGTGGTGACAACGCGCTCAATCTCAGTGCAAATACGAGATGAGCTGTGATAACTTTGTTTGCCAGACGCGGCGGCCAACACAATGGGGGCTATAACTAAAATGGACTTATGACAATAAAGCTGACACCCGCTGCTGCTGATTTGGCTTATCAGTTCTGACGCTTCACTTCGGCAGTATCCACCTCCGTCTCCTTCTCCCGCTGCTCTTCCGGCTTCTGCTCCGGCTCCAGCTCCTCTTCCTTCTCCTTGCCGTCACTCTGCAGCGGCAGCTTCTCCTCCAGCAGCTGCAGCTCCTTGAGACCCGCATCAGGCAGCGAATGGCTGCCGCTATTCCACGGTTGTAGCGTGGACTCCGAGAAGAAGACGTACAAAACACCGCTGCCAATTAACATAGCTGCCGTCAGCATGAACACATTCTTCCAGGCTTCAATGGTTTGCTGGAATACAAAAGAAAGGATTAAAGAGAAGATAGCCAAGGTATACACAAAGGAAGCACTCACATTGCCCTTCGTTAGAATGCCCACAATGTAGGGCGAGATGAAGCCAGGCATGCCGCCAATCATGCCACTAACACCGAGCACAATGCCCGCATAGTTGGGAGAGAGATCCACCATGGAGGCCAGTGGACCAGAGGAGACAGCGCCATGGAACATGGTGGCTGTAGCCACCAGCACAATGGCTGCGGTTGCATTATAGCCAAAGTAGGCTAAGGCCAATACAACGAAACCCTTGACGCCACAACCTGCAATTAAATGGGAATCAAAACGAATCTCCTCCAGCATTTAGTTCGGACTTACAAATAGCTGTGGCCAGCTTGCGGACATTGGTGCGACTCAAGCGATCCGTGCGGAGCAAATAGTCGGCGAATACGGAGAAGACGTAAGCGAAAAGCATGCGCATCAAATGCGGCAAACCCGAGAGGAAGCCCGTCTGCAAGATGAACAAGATAAACTAAGAATTGCACCTTTAAACACTCGTTAGCTTACAGCTCTTATATTCCAGTGATGGATCAGTCGGAAGTACGTAGGACCATGTGTCATTAGCGTGAACAGACCCCAGATGCCGCCCCACTGGGCCACCACATTCATCCACACTGGACGCGAGCAGGCAATCTGTTTCCAGGGCGTTGGTCCTGGCGTGCTGTTCTGCACCGAAGCGCCTAGTGACTTCTCAATGTAGCGACGCTCCGACTGCGCAATGCGCGGATGCTGGGCAGGACTGTCGAAGACCAGAAATTGCCAGGCAACAAACCAAAGCATGCCAAAAACGCCGCAGATGTAATAAACCCATTCCCAGGAGGACCAGGCAATGATGTAACCGAATATGGGATAGAACAACGCCACACCCACCGAGCTGCCCAGATAGGCGCTGACGAACTTACTCCGCTCATTTGGCGGAATCCATTTAGCCGTCATCACATGCATCGATGGCCAAGCCATGCCCTAAGAGAAGCGGGAGTTCAATCAACTGATTTATCAACGATCAAAGCGACCTACCGTAACGAATCCCTGGAAGACGCGCAGACAGATCAGCGCAGTGTAACTCCAGTAAGCGAAGATCGGTATGAGGAAGCAGCAGAAGACGCCGATGCCATTGGAGAGACCAAACACCAGCTTGGTGCCATATTTGCGAGCCAACACGCCACCGGGCAATTGGAGCAACCAATGCACCCAGAAGAAGGAGCCCAACAGATTGCTCTGCTTCCCCTCGTCCCAATGGAAGCCATATCGTTCGTACTCAATCTGCGCAGTCAGAGAATGAATTGCATGCACGTTACTCATACGCACAGTGGGTTAATTAAACTGCAGTGAATCACTCACGTTTGCCCAATCAAGAAACTGTCGCTCCCACGAATAGCGCTCTGCGTATGCGGTTTCAATGAGACTGAGTGTTGTTGTTGTATTGCTGGTCACATTGAGTGGAAGGCTGGTCACATTGAGTGGAATGCTGGTTACGTTGAGGCAGGTTGAAGTGTTCAGGGGCTGAAGGGATACATTCTCTGGCTTGATAGCGATCATGTCCACAATAGTGATGTTCAGGTTGATGCGCAGCATATAGTTGACAATGAATCCTATGAACGTCATGTACCAGAGCACAGTGCGTGCCTCGACTGCAAGGGAAGAGCGAAGATCGCAATGGAGATGGAGATTATGTTCACATAATAATATTGACACTTCTAGTGCACATAGCAATAATTATAATTCAGCTCTACACTCAAATTCACATTCGCATTTCGCAGCTTGAATTGCAATTGAAAAACTCACAAGTGCATCGAAGGCAGCTTGTGGTTAATTGCCAATCTTGAATCTTGAACCACATCACATCACATCGCACATTGTCTTTTAGCTGAACTTGATTTGAAAGCTCACTGATCTCACTCAACTCGTACCTTCTGCCATGTTTGCTTATTGCTAACTAAAGATCACTGCACTGCGAATAAAGTTAAGATCCGTCAAAGGATCAACTGAAGGAAAACAAATTTAATGCAGCACTTTGACTCGCTCCGGCCCGTGGCCAGACTAGAATGCCAGACGCTTCTCGTCCGTTTGTCGCAGGTAACAAGCAGCCAGCCACACTTCTATCCACTTTGTATATCCCACGCAACTGATAAGTGCACATCACATCTCACAGCGTTATGCTACAGCTCTGATTATCGCGATCGTAATCTCGTTTTTTTGCTTTTTTTTCTCTTTTATGATCCGATATGCGATGCCGTGTCGGGCCTCGTTCGTGTGCCGACCAAACGATCCAACAAACTGCAAACTGCAAAGATAAATACTCTCAGTCCCAGTCTCAGTTTAAACAGATCGCTTGCTACTATTCTGCTTTTTTATGATAGGGCGAGTGATTCTATTCCTGCTAAGTAGAAACTAATTTTATCTGAAATGTGAACTTATTATTTTTAAACCTAATAAAATACATCAGCATATCTTAAAGCCCTCGCTGTCATAATAACATCATATAATGGAAACTTTTGTATTTGAATTATTAATATTTAATATTGTGATTATCAAATTAACTCATCTAAAACTTGAGATATGTGTCTAAGCAATAATTTGAAATATTTTACGAAAAATCTTCTTTTCCTTAATAATGATAATCGTATAAGAAATTGATATCTGCTTGCTACATCAAATTCGTTAGACTAAACAAATACAGTTTTAATACCAGTGAAATTTTATATATTCCAATTAATTAAATTAATTTATAAGTCTTGGACTCCTGCTCTTCTTATCTTAATAATGAAATTAATATCGAGACAAATCATATTTTATACTATGAATAACAAAATCTATCTCAAACTAAACGTATTTGATTTTTTTCATCATTGGATTTTGTCTTAGCAATCATTAGACTAATCAGTTTGAAATATTTTAGATATATTCCAATCTTTAAATGTAAAACATCTCATAAACAATTAATATCCCTTGCTACATAAAATTTGTTGCTCTCAAATTTGTACTACATATTTGAGATATGTGAAAATCAATATTTCAAAAGTTAATATCGAGAAATATTATACATATGTATATTATATACAAATTTTAAATATTTTAAAAAATATTCCTGTCTGCTTGCCACATTCTTTGAACAATTTAATCGATTCACATTTAGACCTACTCAAAATGCATCCTGTTTAAGATATTCGAGAAACATTATTAATAGATTAATATCGAGAAAAACATCTATCTGAAACTAAACTTCTTTATTTTCTTAAGTCGTAGAGTTCGTTCATTGCATTCAAATGAAATGGTAACATAATTCAATTGAAACTCCTCTTCACTCATCTCATTTTAGATTAATTTCGTTAACGTTTATGAGTTTTGTGTATACATACAATAAATTCATTTGTTGCAATTGAAAATAAAGTCACAATTTGCATATGTATTTTAATTAATTCAATTATGTATAAGCTTATACATAAATATTGATGCATTTCAATTTAGTTTTGTTATTTTTTTGTGCCTTGGGATCGTTCCGTTGGCATTTACATGAAGATCATTTCATGGCTACTTGATAAACTAGCATAAGGATTAGAAGTGTGAGTATAACCTAATGTTTGAAACAATTTTGCACACAGTTCCGACAGATTAAGGGGGGGGAGCGACGGTGTCCGACGTCTAACGATCTCGTCGAGCCAAATACCGACGCAATGAGCTGGATTAAACAGTTGGCAAAACAGTTGCCAATGTTGCATGTTGCATGGTTGCTTAACAGTTGTGCGCGTCTGCCGTCGTGGGGGACACCGTCGCAGGGCGCGCTCCACAAGTGGCTTCCCACAGACGGCTCAACATTCATCCGACATTCTCGTAGGACATCGCTGGCCGATCCGTGCTCATGGCCGCTGCACTGGCAGCCGATCCAAAGATCGTTGGCGGATGATGCTGTTGCTGCTGCTGCGATTGCTGCTGCTGCTGGTGGGGATGTTGTTGCTGCTGATGCGGATTGTGAGCGTGATGCTGCTGCGACGGCGGCTGCTCGTTGCGCAGTTGGGCCAGCGGGAACATGATGTTGTGCGCCATCTGTGGATGATGCAGATGCTGCTCATTGGGCGGCGGCGGTGGCTGCTGATGGGCGGCATGTTGCTGCTGATGGGCAGCCTCCAGTTTGCGCTGTTCGCTCTGCTGTTGATGCACCTTCTCGGCACTCTCCTCGTACTTCTTCTGCAGCTGAAACAGTGGCAGCTGCTGTGGCGCGTGCAACGGCACAGGATCCACCTGGGACTGTGGTGACGTCTCCTTCTCCCCTTTTTCGTACTTCTTCTGCAGCTGATACATGCTATGCGAGAGATGCGCGGCAGCTGAGCTGCTGCTGCTGTTGCCGCTCTGCTTGGATGCGGATGACGTGGAGGCCGATGACTTCTCCGCCTTGACGGGCGATTTCTTTTGATACTTTTTCAAAATCTGCATCAGCTCCGACTTGACATCCAGCCTTATCTCCTCCGGCACGCGTTTGATTTCCTCGTAGAGCGACAACAGAAAGAGCTTGTCGGGATCGCGTTGCTTGCGCTTTTTACTTTTTTTGGGGAACGCATCCTGCATAAACTGCAACAGCTTCTCCTCAAATGGCGACTCGCGCTGCATAGCCGAATTTGTGTGCTGTCGCCGCAGCAGATGCGGATGCAGTCCGCCATGAAATGCTGGATGCTGTGGCATGCCCGGATGTGGCTGTGTGCCATTTCCATTGCCATTGCCGTGCTCCGTTCCACCACCGTTGTGCGACTGCAGCTGACTCACATTCTGGCCCTGATACGAGCCACCATTGGAGGAGCCCGGAGCATCGTTTGTCTCGCCATCGTTGGTATGGTGATCCTGGGGCTGCTGTCCGCTGTGCGACTGCGGATCCTTCTGGTGTTGCATGTGCTGCTGTTGCTGGCCTGCAGCAGCCGTGAGTATGGCATCGCAGAAGTGCTCCGGCACATAGTCGAAGCCGGTCATAAAGTTCTCGGGTTTCAGTTCGCCGTTCATCTCCTCGTAGAAGTACTCTGTGCCCACGATGTCAATGATGTCATTGTCCTCCTGATTCAGTTCAATGCCCGGTGGCGGCGATCCGCCAGACAACTGACAACGCTTGAGCTCCGCCAGTTTCTTTCGCGTCGTCAAACGCATATCGCGCCAGCACTGCAAGAGCATTATATAGAGATTGGACGTTATTCAATTTAGCTGACATACGCACCTTTTTCCACTGTATTATGGTCTTCTTGGGGCCAATAGTATTGAGAGCCGCTTGAATCTTCTCCCAATACCATTCCTTTTCCTTCTTGCCCTCCATATACTTTGTTTCGCGCAGCAGCGTGATGAGCATCTTCTTCTGCGGCTTTGTGACTCGATCCTTTAAAGAAATGCATTTTACAACAATGTTTACATTTACAATAACGTCGAAAACAATCTTCGTCTTCGTTCAAGATCAGTTTACAAGCGAACTATGAGAACAGCTGTTATTGCAAACAACTCTGTCAACACTGGCAAAAATATAAATATGTATGTTGGTAAACACTGTTAAGTGTTTTGTTCAAAGAACAAAATTAATATGCAGGTGAAGAAGAGATAACATTCCTCGCAGTTGATATCGAATAACATTAATCGATATATTTGAAATTTAAATTAAAGGATATCGATGCCGGCCCGCTGCCCTTTCCTCCTGCACTTGTTGGCAATGTTTAACAAATAAAAGGCCATGGAATCATCTGTTTAATGCAAGGCTCCCGTGGTGACCCCACATGTATTGCCAAACCGCCAGACAGACGAAGCGCATACAAGTTATAGAATTTTGTACCACACACATACACTCACACACACGCACACATTCACGGACACTGTGTTTGCAGAACGAAGCGATTTGACTCAAGATTTTTGTATTGTGATTCCATGACCAAATGCAAGATGCTTTCTTACCATGTTGACGAGCTTTTTCAGGAATCTGCGTTGGGATGAAATGTTGAATGTTTTATTTGCGCCCTAGTCGTGTTTTTAAATATTAATTTTAGCACTTTTGTTGAAATTTTCACAGTAGCACTCTTCCAACATTGTCGTAGTCGCAGTTCTGTCGCTTGTTTTATTGTGTGTGTGCGTGTTGTTGCTGTCTGTGTTCTTGTATGTGTGCAAGTGTGGGTTTGCGCGGTGCGTTCGTCTCGTCGACGGTCTCACCAAACGTTCTGTCTCGCTCTCTCTAGTGCGCATGCAACTTACAGCCAACGACAGTCAGTGTCGTTCTCTTTGTCGCTGTGACCAAACGTCAGTTTGACGTTTGTATCGGCCATTCAGCCCTATTGGAAATTAACAACTTGCCCGCCAAGACAACTTAACAGAATTCTGTTAAACGACGAATAGTAAATAATATGCTTTTCAGAATAATGATTTGATATATCTTAAATTATAAAACTGTATTGCAGCAGAAACTAATAAATTTAAATTCCCTTAGTCTCTTGGACAATAATGTACTTAAAAGATTTAAGTTCCATGTACCACACTGATTAGTTTTTTATATAATAATAATAAAAACAAAATTAGTATTCACGTTATCTATATTTTATTCATATAGTGAACCCTCTGCAAAAAGAAGTGTCCAGAAAATGGAATATTTCTGAAATTAAAAAGCGATTCTAATTTTAAAGAATAAAATATTCATTGAAGTATCTGTATTTATTAAATGTGTTTCATAAATGATTTGCAAATTGTGAAATGTAATTATTAAACTCTTTCATATAAAAATATTTAATATTAAAACAGTATGAAATGTTTTTAGTTGGTATCGTTAATTCTATTGAAAATGTGTCTTTATTTTATTTAAATTCAAATTTCCATTTGAATTAATACAGAGTAGAGGAGTAGTGCCTACAACATTTTACAATGACACCGTTTAAAGAAAAATATTAAATTAAAAACCAATTTTGTTATTTAACGTTTTGCTGTTGAGCGACCCACTGTGCGAGAAATTGTGGAGACGCCTTCCAAGAACTGAGTACGAAACAGGACATTGGCATGATTGAAGAGACCATCTTTCAGGGAGACGATCAGAAATTGAGAATCGCGGAAATGTTGCTTGAGCATGCTGCCAATATTCTGTGTGTGCGACATGTCTAGAGCTGCGTCCACCTCGTCGAGAATGTAGAGCGGAGCAGGAGAGAACTTGAGCATGGCCAAGACGAGGGACAAGGCAACCAAAGACTTTTGGCCACCAGACAACTCGCCCAAGCTATCCTTAAACACGCCATTGAAGCCGACCTTGATTTCGAGGCCACTCAGAATACCATTTGTTTTGACGGGCTTGAGCAGAGCTTGGGCACCTGGCAATAGAGTGCTGAAGATACCGCTAAAGTTCTCGGTAACCGCCTCCCAAGCACGCTTCACTTGACCTTGCTCCTCTTCATCCAGTTTGACAATAATCTGCTTGATTTTCTCCTTGTCCTGTGCGACAATTTGACGACGGCGCACCGTCTCGTTGTAGTTCTCCTCTTCGCGCTCCAGCGTTTGCATGGCATTCATGTTGAGAGTACGCTCCATTTTCTCCTTCTTCTCCTGCATCTTGGTTAGTTTATTGCCCGCCTCGACGGGATCCTCTTTGCTGTAATCGTAGCGTGTATTCTTCATTCCGAAGAAACTCTTTTCCTCAGGTATCCAGGGGTATTTCACTTCCAGTGCATCCATACGCTTCTTGGCATCCTTGGCCTCTGCACTAATTTTGCTCTTTTCGTTTTCTTTCTTCTTAACTTCGAGTTCCAGCTCCTGATTTTGTTTAAGCATTTTCTCCTTTTTTCCCAGCAGAATACGCATCTCTTTATTCTGGCTATTCAAGTTGTCCTTTTGCGCCTTGATGGCCTTCTCCAGCTCAGATACTTCTGTGGCGGCACTCGAGCTATTTTGCTGCAATGCATCCAACTCCTGTTTGTACTTTTCGAGATTATCCACCATCTCCTGATGCTGTTGCTTGGCAGCTTCAATACTTTTCTCTAACTCGCTAATCTCCAACTGCAACGTTTCGAACTCCTGCTCGCGTTTTTTCCAATTGGCCCGAGACTTGTCCGCACGCTGTTGAGCTGCTTTTACTTCATTGTTGGCCGCCTTTAGTTCACGCTCTCGATAGCCCTTGGCATCTGCTAACTTGGCCTCCACATCCTTGACCTTGGCCTGCGAGGCTTTTTGCTTATCGCGTGCATCCAAGATTTGCTGTTCCAAGGTCTTAACTTTCTCTTTCATCTCCTCGATTTCTGATTGATTCTGCTGGAAAGCTGTGTGGGCCAAGCGACTCTTGCACATGGACAGCTCGTGTTGACGCAATTCAAGTGCTTCCTTCAGCTTGTTGTGATTACGTGCTACATTTTCAATAGCGCTGCAAAGATAACCAGATTTTAATAAAGTTGTATATTATAAAATTAAATGATTTTAAGACATACTTTAATTGTTCCTCGACTTGCTTTAGCTCATTCATTTTGGCATTGAGGTCTTTCTCTAAATTACGAAGGCTGCTCAATTCCTCGAGGATATTCGCACCTTTGGGTGCTGCGCCACCAGACAAAGTGCCTGCCGAATCGACAACGTCGCCCTCCAAAGTCACACAGCGACCTCCAATGCGTTGATCTGCACTCAACTAATATGGAAAACGTTTTTAAGTAAATTCAACTAATAGACAAAACACTCTGCTTACTCCTTTGGCCACCTCCAAGTCCTTGCAGATAAGAATACCTCCAAAGACAAACTGCATCACTGGCTCGAAGTAGCGATCATAGCTGATGAGTGACATGGCCGAATCCACATTATCATGTCCATACTAAAAGCAAATCGAGTAATCAAATACCAGACAATCATAAACAAATAAGACTTACAGTATTCTTGGCATACTGGATAACTTGTGGACTTAGAGGCGATGGAGTGATCTTGTTGATGGGTATAAAAGTGATGCGACGTTGTAAGTTGCCACGCTGCAAAATCTTCTTGCTCGTCACATCATCATCGGCCACATAGCTGTACAACTATTCATACAAAATAAAACCTCAAATTTTTAAGTTGTTCACATTGAATGGGTTAATTTGATGCTTACATGACCGCCAGCTGCCATCGAGATGGCCATGGAGTTGTTCATATCGTTGACCTGAAACAATTTGCCCACCATGCCACGAACTTTCTGGCGCTGGAAATTCGGCTCTGGGTCATTATATTGCAGATCGTAGCGAGCTCCATTACGTCTGTCTAATTCACGCTTAATCTCGCGCACTTGATTGTGCAATTCTTGGCGACGATCCTTTAGCTGCTCGAACTGGCCGCCTTCGTAGTTAAGACCCTGCAACTGATGCTCCAGATTCTTTACTTCCACCTCCAGCTGGTCCTGCAATGACTTGTCCTTGGTGTAGGCTGCATCATTTGTTTGCGTCTCGCCTTGCTTCTGATTGAGCAAAGTACGTGTGTGTCGCAGCTCCATTTCGGATGTTTTAATTGTGGTCTGTGCCTCGCTGAGCTGTTGCTTGGCAGCTGTGGATGTATTGTGGCACATTAGATAGTCATTCAATAAAGTAAATCACCGACAACTCACCAATCAACTGCTCCTGCAGCGTGCACGCTTCGCCATCCTCGTTAGTGGAGAGACCCTGTGAAACAGCCTCCAATTTACGCTTGGCATCTTCGTAGGCCTTGGCATCATTGGCATCGGCATCTTTAAGGCCCTGGAACTCGTCCTTCACCATGGCCATGGCCTGCTGTTTCTTGAGCAGTGCAGCTTCATCCTCGGATATGTTCTTATTCGCCATACGAATCTTTTTCTGGTCCTGTTCAATTGTACCCTTGGCCGCCTTGAGGCTGCCAGATGCCTTGGCTTCGATGGCCCGCTTGGCGGACAGCTGTTCTTCAAGTGACTTGAGAGCACCACCCATTTCCTCGTCGATCTTATGCTGTATATCTTTCACCATTACATCGGTGCTCTCAATTTCCTCGAGATTGCGAGCATGTGTCTCGCGGCAAGTGGCAATGCGATTCTCGATCTTCTCTTCGCTGGCCTCTACCGACTGCAGCGCATCGCATAGTTTCAGATATCTGGCCGAGATGAAGATATAGGTGAGGAATTCAATGTCGCGACAAATCTTCTGGTATTCCTGGTAGGCAGTGCGTTCCTTGCGCAGCTTGTCAAGCTTTGGCAGCACCTCCTCTTCTAGCAGTGCCGACGTCTCGCGTACTTTGCCCTCCTTCTTCTCGATCAGCGTCTTGGTGGCATCTCGCTTGGTCTTATAGACGCTGGTGCCTGCCGCCTCCTCGACCATGGACAGCACCTACGATTTACAGTTTGTCATTACTTTTGCCTACAACTAATAGCTGCTCTGCTGCTGCTTACCTCCTTGGGCTTCATGTTCAACACCTGCTGGATCTTTCCCTGCATGATCAGGAAATTGGGATTGTTTACGTTCAGCTGTATGGAGCAGAAGAAGTCCTGCACCTTCTTGTTCTGTACCAGCTTGCCATTGATGAGAAACTTATTCTTGCCACCGACAACTACTTGACGGGTTACAGAGATCTCACGGCACTTCTCATAGCCAGGCGGACACTGCTGAGCATTTGTATTGTCGAAAACAATTGTAACCGTTGCCTTCGTTATGCCCGCCTGTCCATTCTTGAACACCAAATCCTGCAGCGCTGAAGCACGCACCTAGAATACACATTAAATTAATTATTAACTTTCTTGCTCTCAGTAATTTCGTATGTTGCTTACATTTTGCAAATTACTTATGCCCAGCACAAAGCAAATCGAGTCCAAAATATTAGATTTACCGGATCCATTGAGACCTGTGATCGCTGTAAACTCTGGATCGAAGCCTTCGATCTCTGTGCGCTTGCCGTATGACTTGAAGCCATCCAGCACCAGTTTCTTCACATACATTTTAAAAATTAAACATCCAGTTGCTCAGAATTATTTTCAATCTAACTACAACTCAAACGACAGAATAACTAAAACCGCTTGTGCCGCCGTTTTTTCGGAATTCCTATGCTGACGCTAGGGATGATAAATCGGCATATCGATATAATTTCGATTAATTCGAAACATTTCGTGCTAGCCTGCGAATTACTAATATCGATTACTTTTATATTTTCGAGCATATCGATATACAAGCTGTAATTGACTCTTGCCGCTAAATTCAAATTCAGCAACACATTTCTTCTTTAGAAGCACTTAGATTTAGAAACCGTCGTAAACCAATAATGAAATAATTACAGAATTTGTACTACATAAAGTTAATTATTCCGTTTATTCACACGCCATCTTCAGTTGAAAAAAGGCGTACAAACATTTTCAAGTTGTACAAAATATCTAATCCAATTTGAAAAGCAGCAGAAAGATTAACGGTACGACTTCTGGTAACGAGCACGGGCACCTGGACCGCCGAACTTCTTGGGCTCGCAGCGACGTGGATCGCCAACCAGCAGAGTTCTGTCGTATTGGACAAGAATGTCCTTGATTTCCTTCTTGGAGGCCTCATCGACATCTGCAACAAAGAAAGAACAGGAATGTTTTAGAAAAAAAGCTTAAATATAAATGGTTATTTAAGTTGTCTACGATTAAAAGAGTGTCGCTGTAGCCTCAAATAGCAACTGCAATGGAAGATTGCTCAAGTCACTCGCTTTGATTGCCACTTTCATTTAATATTCCTTGCACTAGTCTTTCATAGGAAAATGCTTTAAGTACTTCCTACAAAAATCTGGGTCAAGGTGATGTCTATATACAGACTTTATTAATCTAAATAGAGTATTTATGTTTTTGTCGCATCACCCAATCTGTGCTGATAGTTTTGCATGCAGTTTGGTTGGTATATGCTCAAAATGATGGTTTATTTCGCCCTCTCAATTTGTATAAAAATTGCGAGAAAGAGATTGATCTCTCAAGCAATAACCTAAATGGGCAACCAAGACAAATTTCAATAACCCTAGCGACTTCGACTTACATTTCTGGTAGAAGGCAACGAGGGCCTTGGAAATAGCCTGGCGGATGGCGTAGATCTGGGCTACGTGACCACCACCGCTGACGCGCACGCGGATGTCGACGCCGGCGAATTTCTCCTGCAATTAAAAAAGAAGCAAGTTTAATTGATTTGCATAAAACCGGCTAAATACACTTTGACGAATTGCCTTGGCGCGCAATCAATCAGTAACAAGTGTTTATTCTCATTGGTCTTCAATTTCGGGATAAATGTTATCATCATTTGAGTTATCGTTATTGAAGTGAAGAACAATTTTAACTCTTCTCAACTCACCTTGCCGAGCAACAAGAGGGGCTCCTGCAGTTTGTATTGCAGAACTTTGGGTTCAATCTGGTCCAGAGGACGTCCGTTCACCTTCAAGAGTCCATTGCCACGCTTGCAGTAAGCAACGGCAGTGGCGGTTTTCTGCAAAACACATCATTCATAAATATCTGCATTTATTCAACATTATTTATCATCACACACACAAACATAACCTCAGCATAAGCGTCGGTTAAATGTCGGATTGGAGCTTGTGCCCGACACGTGCAATGAAAAACATTGTTTTAAATTAGCATTTTAACACACACCTTGCGTCCGAAGACTTGAACGGCCTGCACGGGTTCTCTGCGCTATAAATATAAATATTTGCAACATTTTAGTATCACACAATTCGCATTTTTTCACAACCACAATACCTTTTGCTGCATTTTGCTCCGCGAGTTGGGTAGAAAAGAGCGGAAGTGCCTATTTTTACACTGAACTGTAATTTTTAGTTCGTATTTCGACACCTAGAGGGCGCCCTAACTTATTGCAACACTGGCTAATCGAGACAACCCTAAAAATCGTTTCAATCTTATCGAATATTGAGATTGCGGATAAAAATTTTAATAATTCTTAATTAATTAATTTTCACTATTTTGTGTACCGATATTTATGATATTTTAAAAATAAAAATTTTAAATTCTACATTACAGCACTGTGCGACCTTAATGTATGAAAATCGTATTGCTCATTTTTCGATAACGCATTATTTTTAATATTATTTACGGAAATTTAATCATGGGGAAGACGTCTCGCAAATGGTTTGATAATATCTAGATTTAAAAAAAAACTAAATTATTATTATTATTTGAAATGATGCCCCCATGTTTACGAGTTTTCGAAATATAACAATATTTCATATGAAGTGTGACCAGAAGGTAATTCTAGGGTTCTGTGTTCAAATCTTTCTGTGGTCACAAACCAAGAATAAAACCGCTTTCAAAAAAGCTCTTTTTCAATATACAAAAATTTAAATTCTGTATAAATGTTTCTTCTAAACATATGACACATTCATTAAAATTATTCATTAACTTATTATATTTGTTTGTCTGCAAAAAACTTTGATGATTACCAAAAAAATCGACGTTTTGAATTTTAAAAACATCGATGCATCGATTTTGGCTTCGATGCTTCCACCTCTAGTTTTTTTTCAGTCGCCGTTCGAGAAGTGTTGAATTTCCTGCCTTATTTTCTACAAAATATAAAAACTAGTTGCTTTTCGTAGCACTTTTAAAATGGTTGTCTGCGCAATGCAGAGCTTTGCGACTGGACAACAATTGGATGCCTGCGGTGATATGAATTCGACACAACAAAGTGCGCAAATTAAAGAAGACGCTGAAATTGTCGATAATGGAAATGGCGCCGAGGAAGAAGACCGCGAGGAGGGCGAAATTGTCGATGATTTCGAAATGATAATATCCTCTGAAGATGAAGAATTCAAATTACGTGCTCGCATCCAGCAGCTGGAAGACAAAAGCAAGGATATCGAGAAAATGGAAATGCTCTCGGCCAACTTGGCCAATCAATACAGTAAGTGCAGCGCCCAGTGTAAATATATTGAAGCAACACGTTCTCTGCCTATGTAATATGCACACGTACATACACATGCACAGTTATCAATGAGCCTGCCAGTGTATGCGTGTGTGCGTGTGATGTTGCTCTAATAAAATGACCTTGTTCAAGTGAATAACACAATCGGAATTCTATAATTTTCAAACAAAATATGCTCCATTCATAGACCCGTTCGCTAATCGAAAGAGTAAAAAGAGAGACCAAGTGAATTATCAGAAGCCAAATATGGTGAAGGAACCAACTCTATTTGTCTGTCTTTAAAGATATTTAGATTTCTGCATTTGACGAAAGATAAAGAACCAAATCTTGATCATTCTTTTATATGCGTTATTATTATGAAAAGGCTTATATATCATTCCAAATCTATAATAATAACTTTAAACCTAAAAATGTCATAACGATCACTAAGTAATTGTAGATGCTATTGATGAGTAAATAGCAAGCAACATAAACGGGTCGAATACAGTCGTAAATTGAGAACGTACACATTGTTGCCCCACTGAAAATAATATTCTAAATGAATTGAAAGCAGGGCATACTTCATTAATTTTTTGAGAACTGATAAGCTAATCTATATTACTTGCAGATTACCAAAGGCCACATAGAATTGACAGATATACGCCTTATCAGCACTTCTCGCCTATTAGTGTGCTATCGGATGTCTCCAGCCTGTCAGAGGAAGAGTTTGAGCCACCCAAAAAGTATCGTCGACATAAATCGAAGCGAACCGAGTCGAAAAAACATGGCCAGGTGCTTAGAAGGAATCCATTCGCGCGTCGGGAGCATCAGCTTAAGAAGAAGCGCCGTCACAGTCATTATTGTCAGCAGCAACAGGCTGCCATACTGTTGGATTCGCTCGAAGATGACGATGAGATAGGCGAGTATGATGGCAATGCGGAAAACGAGAACGATGATTTCGACGATCTGGCGCAATTGAAGCTGAGTCGCGACAAGCTGCGAGTTGCGTTGGCTCGCACTGGCAGCTATGATCTCAAGCCCAAGCATAGTCTCAAGGAGCGCTTGCAGTATCGCTTGCGAAAATCTCCCAGTCCGAACTCCAATTCAAAGGAGCAGCAGTTGAAGCGCACAGAGGAGTTATCGCCACGATCCCTTGATGGCTACACACAGCAGCCCAATAAGGTGGTGCAGGTCGATCAACAAGAACAACAGTCACAGGACCTACAGGATGATGATACGCCAGAACTCAAGTTGCGTCTTATTGCGCTCAAGTCTGCGATGCTAAAAAAGCACTTGGCACGCAAGAAGCGCGATGCAGAGCGTGCCTACTCGCCCACAGACATGATTAATCGCGTGCATCAGCCAAACATCAGTCATGAGTGCGATGATATCGATGATCTGATGGAGATAAGTCCAGCTGCGTCACCAGAGCGCACAACGTATAGTCCACCGCCCAGTAACTTTGTGGAGCCAGTGGACATGGATCTGGCGCAGACGGACAGCGATGATGAGCGGCAGCAATGGGCAGACAACTGGCAAACGACGGTCAATAGAGAGGAGAGCTGGAATTGCTTTGTACCAAATTCATTGCCCCCTGTTTCCATGCCCATTGTAGTAGACGATGATGACGAAGAGGAGCAGCTGGCTCAACAGAAGCGAGGACAGTTCAATTATGATGACGATGAAGTGCCCCCGCCACCACCTTCCTATCACATTCCACACATGCATCTGGAGGATGACGATGCGCGCGATGCGCTGCATTTAAGTGAACAGCAGTCGCGTCGTGGTTCGCTCTCTGACATTCAATCGATCTCAATGGACAACTCGCAGACGCAAACGCAATCGCAGCTCACTAGCGATGATGAGGCGGGCGCCTTGCGTGCGTTGTTGCTATCCAAGCTGAAACCAACAGCCAAGCAGGTGGAGCGAGTTGTGGCTGAAGAGAAAAGCGAAACGCACGACTCGGATGATCCCGACCAGTTGCGTCTGCTGTTGCTCTCTAGCATTGCGTCGAAGAAGAAGACTCTCGGCGAAGAGACGCCCGAAGAGAGTCCAGAAATACTCAAAAAGGCTGTACGCCGTTTCCAGGTGACTTCCGATGACCATGACATACCCATAAAACAAGCTGAAGCGATGCTACAGCCAAGTGCAGTGCCATTTGCAGTTGTTGAAGAGTTGCAGGCTGCGCCCTTGCCTGTGCCAGCCCCTGAACTGGATCCTTATCCTTCACCGCCACAGCCAGCAGTTGAAGCTGCTGAAGTGCCATCCGTTCCTGCACCTACAACAACTTTACACTCATCTCCCACCGACATTATTAAGATTGTGAAACCCAACAAGGTGATCAACAAAAAGACTGCGCCTAAGCGCAAGATTTCCAAGCTCACTCAAGCCGCTCCGCCATTGAAGCGACCTACAACACTGCTGGTCAAGGAGCCAGTGGCTCCACTGCACATTCACAACGCGGCAAGCACAACACGACTGATAACCACAGTCGATCCAAATAGCATCAAGGTGAACAAACTAGTTATTACATTGGCAGAGTCATCAGCGGGCAGTGACGACGAGCTAGAACTGCGCAGCTGTTATACTAGCTACGCTGAATATCAGAGTCCGCTCAGCCAGGCCATGGATAGTGCCAGCAATTCCACGACACGTTCAAACACACCCAACTCTGAGATTCTAGACTCGACGGCGCCGAGTAACAATAATTTGCGACGCACCGTTATCAACGAGTACTTTGAGAAGAAGCTGGACGATTTCCTTAAGCAGGCGCGCTCCAAGGTGCCCACACCTTCGCCTTTGGCCAGCGAAAAGCCTCCACAAGAAGCGACAAAGACAATCGAGGCGGCAGCGGAAACCATAGCGAAACCTGCGCCGCTGCAGCCAAGCAACAAAGTTAAGCCAACGCCGGTGGTGAGTATACGAATGAGTTATGTGAGATGTTTAGCTAATTATCTATACTTTCTTATTACGTTAGGCTGTGCGTCACTTGCCGGTGGCATCACAAAAGGAGTACCTGCTTCTTATCGAGCGTATGCGGCTGCTGGAAAAGAAGAAACTGATTGAAACTGCGAAAGGAACTGCCAACACAGTAAACACTGCCAGAAAAATAGTAAATGCAGCCACAACCAATGGAACCTCAGCTAAAGCGGTAAAGAAGACACAACCCGCTTTAAAGAAGACTGCCACCGGAAAAGCCGAGGCGGAAGGCAGCCGTAGTCCAACGGAAGCAACAACAGTTAAAGCAAACAAGACCAAAGAGCTGAGCGGCACGTCAAAGTTGCTGCAGCCATCGAAGGAGAGCAGACTAAAAGCATTCGAGAATTCATTTCTTAAAATCGGGTAAGAAATTTAGCATTCAATATGCTAAAGTTATTGACTTTTTTCTATTAATAGGGGCAGCATGGTCACGAATCTAGAGAAATCGCTGCATATGGTGGAGGAGGCGAGAATGTCAAAGATTGCGCGTTTGCGTTACGAGCGCAGGCTGGAGGAGCTGTATGCCGAGTTACAGGTTGTGAAGCAGTCTGTCAAGTTGGAGGAGGCGAAGCTGTCGCGGATACAGCCTGAGATACAAGCGAGTCATGAGATCATCATATCGCTGAAACAGAAACGCAACAAGCTGCGCAATGCTGCCATGGATCTAGGCACTGATCTGCAGGGCTCTGACTACAGGTACTACAACAACTCGAACAACAATCACAGCAACGACAAACAACAAAGAACTACTACAGCAGCAGCAGCAGCAGTAGAAGCGTTAACAGCAATAAGAACTCTCGGGGTCAACGTGAATGGTTGAAATGATATGCGGACGCCATAAATGTTTTAGCTAATATTAGGTTGGTTGCAGCTACAGTTTTGATTATTTTCAGGTTACTGGATCCCGGCAAGAGCGAGATTATGCGCAAGTCGACCCTGCTTACCAAAGAGATACGTCTTTACAACTCGATTGCAACGTATGAGGATACAATCGATCTGCCAACTAACGCCACAAGCGCAAACACAGTTCAAGGAGATGTGACAGCGGAAACTGGAGTTGAAGCTGACCCAGCGCATGCAACTGACACGACGCCGTCCAGCAATGAAAGTCCTGCAACTTCTCCAGCTGAACCAGTGAGCGGCAGTGTTGAGCCAGAGCCAGAGCCAGAGCCTGAGCAAGAGCAAGAGCAGCCAGTTGCAAGTGATGCCACTGAAACAGATGCTGGAGTAGATGAGGCGACGATACGGCTGGACGTTGATGTGCGTGGATTTTAGATATTCTTCTATTGCTTCCAACTAATTTCTAAGAACTTGTTTCGATCATCTACCATTGTTTGTTTGTTTGTCCCTGTAACTGTGCTAACCCCCACACTAACAAACGAGTTGAGTTTACTTACAGACAACGCCAGAAGCTGCAGCCCCAGATGCTAATGTACCTGCAAGTCCTGCCGCGGTTCAAGTGCAGAATGTGCCGCCCTACACCGTCAGCTTCATGCGGGAGCTGAGTGAGGCGCCAGTTAGCGATTCCCTGCTTGGAGAGTATCGCACGCCCATGTCGCGCAATTACAATAGGTGAGTATCGTTTCGCTTGCTATTGCTATCATTGAATTGAATTTGTTTTCTTGTTTCGTTTCGTGTCTTCTGCGAATGACAGCCAACTGAACATTAATGCCACCATCTGCCCCTTTGATCTGATGGGTCGCTGCGAGGATGTCGATTGTTCCTATCTGCATTTGGAGCGTACTTCGCACGCTGCAACTGCAGTTGACAACAAAACTCATTAACAAAAAAAAAAAAACAAAAAAAAAACAACAACAAAGTGTAGATCATAAAATAACAATCTTTAAAAGCGTGCTTGAATTCTGGTAAGTTGAGCTCTTCACGCGACTTTAAATCTAAATGTTGCTTTCAGTCCACGAGCGACTCAACAAACAACAACGAACAGTGCGTCATCACGACAAGAAGTACTATAACATCAGCAAAGACAACGCAGCCAACAAAGACTAAAGCGTTCGCAGATCGACATTCAAATCGATTGAGTGACTGAATATATATTTATATATATATATACATTAACAATTCATGTATATATGTGTATAACTCGTTTCTTGTTGAAACAATCGTTTGTTACATACATTTATATCGTTCAGTTAGAATTCACGTGGTGTTGTTAACTAGTGTGCAAGTTCGATGTGATGTCGGCCACCGCAGTCCTATTAGCCGCCCGTTTAAACGGAATGTGCATTTTTTTTCAATTCATATTATCGATTTAATTATGTTTTACCACATGAAAGAGGAGCAACAGCATAAACTGTAATATTTAATTGTCGTTAATTTCATCAATCGCGTCTCTTCAATATGTGCTACTCAATCAATCGATCTATAAGCATATTATATATGTATATATACCATTTGTATATATATTTGTGTTTTTCTTTCACGTAATTATCATTTCAATTCTCAAATCGTAATTAATATTCATTTAAACATGTACATTTTATAAAGTTTTCTGAAGATTTAAAAAACCAAAAAAAAAACATATGAAACAAAAGAATTATACAAACAAAAAATAAATAAAATTATTGAAAAAAATATTTAAATGTTTTGTACATTTATTAAATAAGTATTTATTTGGCGCCTCCTATAATCTGTTGGATAACGCACAGGAGTATTTTTTTGTTGAGATAACCTTTTTACCTTGGATCGATGATTCCCCCTCCGAGGGGTTTTTCATTATTTACAACCCGCGTGCCAAAAATGACGAATTGGGATCAGTGTTGTTTTGCGTGATCACCCATATTCTTTACGATACTTTTTTACTGATACCATCCCAAATGCCAATATTCATAAATATTTCTTAGTGTAGATCACTACTGTGGGACAATAGTTACTTTGACATAACTAGTATGCCGTACGAAATATAGTATACTGAAGTTGAAGTCCAAAACCTTTGATCCTAGTAATGGTTTAATTGAGAAATTATGACAGCTTCAGTCAAGTGTGCTTATGGCACCCGCTACCCATTTTATTGAAAAGAAGACAGGAACATCAGGAATCATAAAGACTGTTGTTATTATTGCAGCTCTAGCTTTAATAACACTTGCTATCCAATTTTTACAAAAAAAAAAAAAATATAATTCCACGGATTAATAAAAAATGATAACTCCATCTAAAGGTGTCGATTTTGATATGGTGTTGAAATTGGTGAAAAAATTCAAGTGGATAAATTTGGAGAGTATGTGTGGATTAAAAACCCTCTCAAGTAAGAAAGCTACAGTCGAGTGTGCTCGACTGTGAGATACCCGCTGCCCATTTGGAATAAAAGCACAATATTGCGGTATTATTTTCAAAATATTCCGAAAATACTATAAAAAGTACTAAAAATATACCAAATGGTATGGGTATCGGGTATCAAAATTATGTTAGCTATTCTTAAAATAAATAAATAATATATATATATATATATATACCTAACGCTATATTTAGTATATCAATATAGTACTCAGGTAAATTCTGGAACATCAGGAGTCATAAAGACTGTAGTGTGCACCAAATTAATATTAATTAAATATAAGTGTGGATTAAGAACTTCTTTACAAATGGAAAATTGAACGCTGATGTTTAATATATACATATGAGGTTAAAAACACCTGATATATTTTTATAAGAGACACAATGTGTAAGCGCACTATGCCCGTTAAATTTTGCCGTTCCTTGATTTATCCATAAAATTTTGCAGAAATTCAGCAAATTGAGAGGCAATGTGTCATTGTTAGGCGTTACTTCTTAAAATTATTTACCAAAAATATTAAACATCCCTTCTACCATGGATATCGGGTATAAAAACAAAGGGTTGCATTTAATATACACATTTTTAGTCAGTTTTTATTAATCATTTTAAGTTAGTATTTGTATTTACATTTATTGTACGTTAAAATCGAGTTTTAAAGTATAAAATATTGTTGGAAATATAATCATATTTTTTGCCAAAAGAAAAAACCATTAGTTTCCTACTAAGTTATAATTATATAGCTTCAAAATGGAAACTATAAACTATCTATAGACTAAAATTGCAAAAAGCATTAAAAGTTTTTAAAGTTTCCGTCCGAAAAAAATAAAAGTATACAATATTAAAGATTGAGAGTTGAGGTTTTTTTCAATATTCTAATGCAACTCACAGGGCAAAGATTAATTTATTACAAACTAGATGAATGATTATTCTATATGTAAAATTGATATAATAATATTGCCTTTAGTATCACAGCCAATCGATCCACAGTGCATTCAAGATGCAAGGAATGTTAATAGAATTTGGCAAGTACATAAGTATCCTAGTTCAAAATCACAAGCACTAGATTTATTGTACTAATTGCTATTGCCATAATAGACATAGTCATAGCACCAATCCTTGACGCTATCATCATTATTGCAGCACATAGGATAAATGATCTCAGACCTTGTGACTTTTGCACATCGCATGCACAGCTCCATTGTGGTCTGATTAATCTCACACTGTTGCACCTTGCGTATGGTCTCCTCGGGCAGATTGCCGGGATATTCGCTGGGATCAACTGCCAGCGTTTTGTCAGCTTCCACGGATGAAGGTCTACAGCTGACGCTGACGGCTGACAGGCACGCGACCAGAAGCAGAGTCAGCAGCAGCATTTGCTTGTAGTTGAATTTCTAAAAAATGGGAGAGAGACGCAAAGCACATGATTAGCTATTAACCGGCGCATGGGCGATGTTATGATCAAAGAAATAAAGTCAGCTGAATGCGACGACCGACCGACCAATCATGTGACACGGTTCAGTTAGAAATGCCGTGCATAATGCTTGAGGCTGAGCCATTGACCTTATTTAAAAATTTCAAGTGATTTATGAAACATTTTCAAAGTGACAAGCGCCTTTTTCTGGTTCGGGTTAGTTTTGACAAATAGTATCATATAAGTCAAATTTGCAACCAGAAGAAACAAGATTATTTTGGCATTTTTTCACGTATAAATTCGAATGCACTTGCAAGGAAATTCCCTCTTAAGATAAAGCTCGACATGTCTTCAGATAATCGATGTGCACACGAATTGAAACCGACACGAAGCAGAACGAATTTGTATTGTTTATTTTAAGGACTCCACTCAGTTCGATCGATCATACCGCATTCACTTCATTTGATTCGCAGTCTTTATATACTCACTTCTTGAACCATACTGAATGTTAATTCTAAATAGACTCGCGGACGATTAATATATTAAAGTATACGATTTCTTCTAAATAGACGAGGACGACGACAGTTCGTATTTGTAGATTTATTTTGTGCTATGTGCGTATTGTTAGCGATGCCGGCAACAACTAGAAGTCGCTCTCCATAGCGCCTAACGTTTATATCACTACCATACTTTCATCGCATCCACATCGCCTTAGCTCTCGCGCACTTCGGCTCAACGACAAAGTTTCGGGTTTGTCTCTTCGGAAATCGACGAGCCGATCATTCGCTCGTTGCTGTTCATTATCGACGTTCCTACATTAGTTAGTTATGTCTAGCGAATGTCCAAAAATTCTGATTTACTCGACGTAATTGTCGTCTGACGAACATGACGTCTACTCAAAGTTAGTAACGATGCTGGAAAAATGATAATTTCGTTGCGGTGTCACTTTTGAAAGCTTAATAAAATTGTATCACAATGTGCAATCATTTCATTTTATTCTGAATTTCTTTAGCATAGGGGTTGCTACATCATTTTCAATTAGATTTCTTAAATTAAGAACTGTGTGTGACAATGTTGACTGTCGGTTTGATGGGATTGGAAATAAAATGTGATTAAACTGATTTATGTTTAATTCTTTGGCTTCAAATATTGTTAATACGAATTGTTTAAATTCTTAACTAACATATTAAATTCTGAGAAATAACAAAATATTTCAAATTGTTGGTAGTTTATGATGTAACTGTTTCCTGTCATGTGAGGGCTTCAAGTAGTCAAGCATTTTCTTGTCTGTGATTAGTCACCTTCAAACAGTTATAAATGGGCACATTTCACTGGGGCTTTATCTGCTTCAGGAAGCACATGTTTTTTCTTCAATTTCCGAAAACTAAATTTTTATCAGTTGCTATCTAAACTTCAACAAATTTGATTTTCAGTACTTTAAACAAGATTATCAATATAATGGCAAACAGCTGTGTCTGCGGCTATATCGTATGGCTACGACGCAGTCAGAATCTCCTCCGACTCTCCCAGCTGCAAGAAAACATGATCAGCGGGATTCACAGGACTCACAGTGTGCGCAACTACAAGGTGTCTGTGGTGGGTGCAGCCGGTGGCATTGGACAGCCATTGTCATTGCTACTCAAGCAGAATCCATTGATCAAGGAATTGTCCCTGCATGATCGAACCAACGTCAAGGGCGTCAACATGGACTTGTCGCACATCTGCACCGCCACGAAGGTGGAGAGCTTTCAGGGCGAGGACCCTGCTTCCCTGGTGGATGCGCTGCAAGATTCGAACATCGTCGTGGTGCCAGCTGGCATGCCACGCAAGCCGGATATGACACGTGACCAGCTGCTCGGTGCCAATGGAGAGGTGGCCATATCTGTCTCGCGTGCCATGTGCGCTGCTTGCCCCAAGGCGCTGGTGGCCTACATCACCAATCCCCTCAACACTGTTGTGCCCATTGCGGCCGAAACGATGAAGTCCCTTGGCTGCTATGATCCCAAACGCATGTTTGGCGTAACCACGCTGGACATTGTGCGCGCCCGCACATTCCTTGCCCAACGCTTGAAGCTCGATCCTGCCGAAGTCAATATACCGGTGATCGGTGGTCATGCCGGTATTACCATATTGCCGCTGCTCTCACTGTGTAGCCCCAAATTGTGCGCCACTCCGGATGAGTGGAAGGCACTGACACATCGCATACAGGAGGCTGGCACCGAGGTGGTCAAGGCCAAGGCTGGCGGAGGCTCCGCTACTCTCTCCATGGCTTATGCTGCGGCACACTTTGTTAACTCCTTGCTGCGCGGCCTCAAGGGCGAATCGGGTGTGATCGAGTGCAGCTATGTGGCCTCGGATGTAACTGAGGCGGCATTCTTTTCCACACCCTTAGAGCTGGGTCCTGAGGGTATCAAAAAGAATCTTGGACTACCGAAAATGTCCGACGATGAGAAGGAGCAACTTAAGAAAATGATACCAGAGTTGAAGACGAGTATTGCTGCTGGCATCGATTTCGCCCAGGAAGCCATCTGTTGTGCCAAGATAGCCGAAGCCGAAGCTAAAGCCAAGGCGTTAAAGAAGAAGAATGATAAATGCAAAAAGAAATAGGAATACAATCAAACAGACCCATTCATAAATCCCATCTAGGAGAGACTTATATTCATACTATGCTGAATGGGTCATAATGCTGAGCTGTTGATAAGAGAGCTTCTGCTTAACCCCGAACTGATTGTCGATGCTGTATTTACAGCTGCATTGTGCAATGTCAACCCATTCATCACGTATTTACTTCCGGCAATAGTAGCCGCTGATCAACAGATTGGAAAACTAGAAAACATATTCAAATTCACAATTTATACGCCTCAGGTCGATCAACCTATGTACTCCCCCCAATTCAGAATTCATTCGTAATCAAGGGCGACGACAGTGTAATGTAGAAACCAGAACAACAAGTAATATTACGTAAAGGAATTCTTGGAAATATTCACACCGGAAAATTCCCCAAAAGCAGACCCAGACTTAGTAATTGCAGTTAATTGAAATTTATTCTTTGTTGAACATTCGCAAAACTAATAAATTATAGAGTATGCTGGAAAATATCTTTTGATGTCGTTAACGTATAATGTAAGTATGATGTCAATCAGATAGCGAGCATTCTAGCACTCGTGATAGCTTTCTAGTTTTAATTTACACACATAATATGACAGGCTTTAAGCTAATGTGTCAATTCATTTATACACAAATCGTTCAGAGTATTCATTTTGATGTTGAATAACTAAATTTTGACAACCTTGATTAGTTAGTGGGTATGATGTGCCTACGTCATATACAAAGGGCACAATGTGTCATGCTCACCAGACGTATAAAAGGCATGTTGAGACTATTCAATTAAATAATTAAGAATATTTTAAATTTTAAAAGATATTTTTTATAATTAAAAAAAAAATTTATTGTAAATTGAAGATGATATATATATATATAAATATATAAATAATATTATCATAATATTAGCCTTTAACATTTAATTATACGTAATCAAATCAAAAGGTACTTTCCATGTCATTGTTTACTATTCATTTCTGTCTAGTATCAATAGCGGTGTTCAGTCAATCTATATAAGTATAGAAATATATATTATAATTAGAACCAGTAGAAAATATAATTCTTATTTAGGTTCATTGAATTATTATCACTTAAATTGCCGAATGCGGTCAATGCATTTTCACTGCTTGCTACAACACGTATAAGCTATAAGCAGTGCATTAAACATATTGTACTGCTTGCAATGAGTTTGATCAAAATTATTTCAAAACGTACTTCATTTTATTATTTATTGTAAACAAAGTTTCGTTATATTAAAAATTCGTCAGGGTCTACATTTGTCATTGTTTTTATAGCTGAATTGCAACAAAGTCGTGCAAATTAAAAATGCTATATATAGTTGTAATAAAGTGTTTGGATTATCGGACCAATAGACTCCCGCTTAAGGTCTTTGTATATTAACTCACTATATATTTGTACATATTCATATATTTATATTTGTATGACTATATTTGAAGACCCACTTTCAATACGACTTGGAACAAACAATCATAGTATGTACTACCTATTACTCTAGTACACAGATAAGTGAATCGGTTTTACTTCATTATTTCACTTCAGTCTTCACACTAAATATATTCGAGATGATACTTAGCTAAACAGTTGTTGGCATTAACAAAAGCAATGAATAATATTATTGAGTTCAGATTGCTCAATGTTAAACAAACTTTTTGTTTCGGAATTCTGTGATACAAGCAGACGCTATGCTTAATGAGGTAAGCAGTGCACTGCTTGCACGTTTTTTTTCTAATTGAAAACTATACTTTACTTTTGTATAGCTAAAATCGACTGATATTTTTTATGTTGAGTATTTGTAACACCAAAATGTGTTTTAAACATATATAATAAAGAAATAAACATGACACTATAACCAAATATTATAAAGGTTTAAAATAAAAACCCTCTAATATTAAAGCGAAATTGTCTCATGTGACATTTTTGGAATTCAAAGAAATTATAAGAATATATTTCGAATTGTTTGTGTCTAATAGTCATAATAAATTATTTCTTATATTGCTTTACCGGCTACTTGCATGAATGAAATTCTTGGTATGATTAAACAATATACTCTTTTAGATTCAGAAAAAGCTATCATTTAGCGAATACGCCAAACAAGCGACGGAGATTTCGGCAACGTCTGTTGATAAGGCCCAATATGGCTCATAGCTTGGCAGGTGTCCCACCTGAAGCTTGACAACCTTTGGAACACATCATGCTAGCTAGACTGCTGAATTGTGCATTATAAAATTGTTTTGATCATAAGCGGGCTATTGAAATAAATGAATCAGATTAATAAAGCAAAAGTTAGACAAGGGACAAAATCCAATTCAGGTGCTAATTGTGGCGAAGTGTGTTCAAGTGGTGAATGTTGTGGGTGTACGGAATATTTCTGCGATTGCTGATTAACCATATAGAGTACCCACAATAATAAGAACATCAACAACAATGCCTTGCCCCCCTTGACAATGAACTTTGAGCGATAGATTAAAATGTCGCTCGCGAAATTGTGTCTCTCAGATGTTTGAGCAATGATGAAAGTTAGACACGTAGCTTTCAATAAATATAATTTGGATTGCGTGAGGTCAGGTGGTGGAGCATAATATTCTTATCATATCATTCACGTTCAAAACATCATAAACTCAACGATCGTGTGATTCTGATTAAACACAAACAGATGTTACTATTAGTTTATTTAATAGTTGGTTTTGGAAATTTCAGTCCCTTGGGGATCCGTTGCTAAGCCACGTTGATATACGGAAACGGGACTGTTATTTTTAGAGAACTTATTATTGTTGTGTCGCGTCTAGGGTTATAAATACGTCTATATGTGAAATGTTTACTTCGCGACGGCTTATCTCAGTAAAAGCAGGGTCGTTAGCTGTTGTTTGTTGTCTGCCTCGCATGAGTAATTTCATCAGCCAAAATGACCCGATCATCGATTACGATTATATCTACCATAAATGGGGGCAATTCAGAATTTTTGGAGCTTGAGTTGTTCGATAGCTATGATCGGACTCAACATCGATTACGATTCGTGGAGTGAATGATCGCGCTGCCCAAATCACGATAACGATTGTGGGTGAGTGCGTGACCAAAATGTTGGCAATAGAGATCCGTTTTGAGGGTCGGCAAATTTGATACCGATGTCTGCACATGTTTTTGCGTTGTGGCATTCGCCCACGTCTGCTGATAATGCGAATATAAATAATACTCTCTTATATGCTTGTATTACGGTGTCTACATATTTTGAAAGGTTAATGATTCCTTCAAATAAATGTACTTTTCTGAATGAATGACCTATTGTTGTCGCAGCGCAAATATCAAGATCTATCCACGTGAAAAGCACTGAAAAATAATCTAAACATTAACAGGAAGTAATCATTATTTATGGGGATGATGCAATTAAGGTATTTAAATACATGACTGCTACTAAAAGAGCCAGTAATAATCTTTTGTTTTCTTTTTAATTTTGTAATCTAATGCCATTTGTATACCTCATGAGTTAAGTCTTTAAAAAGTTGTATATTATATAGTATTTAACCGAAATTTAGATTAATAGAAATTATATTAGATGAAAGTGTTGAGAATTCCAAATTTAATCATCTATTGGAAAGGGTTATTTAATGTTTTTTCTAATTTAAAATTTTATTTTCGCTAAACCAATAAGTAATATTCCAATTATATACGCTAAATAAATTTGTCAAAATATTTATATACCAGAAAATCTATATTTACTTTTAAGGTTATTCATTTGCAAATTGTAGCCTTTAATATTGTTATTAGACGAGCAATCATAAGCAACTGTATAAGACTTTGCTGCATGTCTTATACTCGGCAGCTTTATTTATGCGCAAACCAACGATATTGGCAAAAAGCTTTGCTAAAGCTTTTGAAGCGCATCGTTTTCTTGCTTGCGGTTACTTGCCGTTACATTTCGATTGTGGAACGTAACGTGCGTAGTACGAATTTCTTACTTATTTGTCGATTAAATAGTAAGATTTATTGAAATTTTAAAAAGTTATATTAGTTTCTTATTGCATAATATTATATATAATTTCATTGTACATACGTTTTGCGAATTAATTGTCAATAATTGATGGTGGTGGACGCCTCACAGAACAGCGTATTCAATAACTTATTAGCAAAAGAGTAAAGTTTTTAGCAAGCGCCTAAAAAATGCTAAAGCTTTCCAAATATATTTATTAAATTTTGTTTTTAATTAATGCATAATTTATATACTTGTAGACATTAAAATTTAATTAATTTGGTGGACTTTATCTGGGATTTGCCCACATACTTATATATTTATATTAGGCGTATTAATAATATAAACATAGCACACGTGTTAATGACAAAGCAACAATATGCAAAAATCCAAACACTTAAGATAAGATAATGAATATATGACGTTGGCTTGGTTAAGGAAAATCAGTTCTAATCTTTAAACTACTTTCCGAGCAAACTGATATGAAATTGTATCTTTCGACCAATAAGCAGTTTAAACTCGTATACATTACTCTGTTCTTAGTACTCATTAAAAACATTAAAAGGGTTCTTATGACGTTGCCTCAATTAATTGTGAACTGCATAGAACTTCTTGTTCAGTTATAAAAATTAAAATCTGAAATGAATTCTAATTGTAATTCTGCAAATTAAATAGAATTAACTAAGGTTGTTGTTAATCCATGTTTTTAAGTTTGTTTAAAACAGGGTATTTTGCAGTCATCTTACTTTTTCTATATGTCAAATTATGATTAACCGATTATGATATTAGGCGGTTGGTAGCTAAGTTCGTGATTGATAAGATGGCAGAAGTGTTAACCTTCAACGGAAGGCATAAATAGATTTACAACTACAAATCACGAAGTACATTGTCATTATAAATATACTGGCGATAGAGTTTGATATTTCACAAGTCACAACACCTTATGAGTGTAAAGAAGTCAGTTTAGAAACAGTCGGACTACCAATATGGCAGCACTACCAACAACCTTCGATCCCAAGGATAACACCTGGGCTGGTGCAAAAATTAGCTCCTTGTACAACTATGACACATCTGTGGGCAGGATTATATTCAGTACCATGAAAAATTGGCCAAAAAATGTTATACAGGTGAGTCATACCCCTGATAGGAATTTTCAATGCAGTTTTACAATTTTGTAATAATGTGCAGATCAACGATGTTGACGGAGTTACGCTGACAAATGCTCAGGCACTTACTTGGGCTGTTCGCATTGCACAACACCTGAAGAAGAGAGGATTAAATAATACAGATGTGATTGGCATTTTGGCTAAAAACACTACTTATCTGCTGCCATTGGGTGTTGCTTGTCTATTGAACACCACACCTTTTCATGCTGTCAATCCAATGCTTGACGAGGGTATGTCCAACCTTTAATCGCACTTATTTCAAATCACGGAATTTGATTAAATTTTGCAGATACCATCAAATATATTTATAATATTACCAAGCCAAAGCTCATATTTTGCGATGGACTCGAGTATGAGAAGATTAAATCTGCTACAAGAGCTTGGCAACCAGAAATATTCACCATGATCGATCATATTGATAATGTACCTAGGATAGAGTCCTTGCTGGATCCCACACCTACAGAAATGTTCTATATGTGCGTAATAAGTGCAAAGCTAATTAATCATAAGATGTAATTTAATGTGCAATTTTCAGACCAGAACCTCTGAAACTTGGCGGTGATCAAACTGTTGCAATTTTGTGCTCATCTGGCACAACAGGATTACCCAAAGCTGTCTGCATGTCGAATCATATCCTTATACAGGATAATATGTAAGATATGAGATTTAAGATTCGGTTTCTTTTAATTAACAACCAAATATTGCAGGCTAGTCAGCAGTGAATCGATTGTATTTACTTCAAGTTCCTTGGACTGGATTACCGGCCTATGGGGCTTTTCCTTTAGCACTCTTTTCGGCTGCACTCGGATCATAACGAACAAACCCTTCTCTCCGGAATACTTTGTGGAGTTGGTGAAGAAATACAAAATCAACTACGTCGTTGTACCTCCGAGGCATCTCTCCGCCTTGATCACTTGTCCTGCTGCCACCACAGAGGCGCTCTCCTCTATTCGTATGCTCAGCTATGGTGGAGGTTTAGTTTCCCTCACAACACTCCAGCGTGCTCAGGAGATATGTAAGACTGCCATGCTGAATTCAGGTTACGCCATGACGGAGGTGGGCGGCATTACGGGAAATATTGGAATTAGCAATAATAATGCGGCAGGCAGAGTATTGCCGGGAGTTAAGATTCAAATAGTCGATGAGGAAGGTAAGAGATTGGGCTACAACCAGGTCGGCGAAATATATGTCCATACTGGACATGGATGGAATGGCTACTATGGCAATCCTGTCGAGTCCCAGAAGATGCATGACTATAAGGGCTGGTTCCACACAGGTGATTTGGGATATTTTGATAATCAAAATTATCTTTACATTGTGGATCGCAAGAAGGAGATTATGAAGTATCAAGGTATGCACTATTGGCCCACGGAAATAGAGCATGTTATCGTAGAGCTTCCTGAGGTGCAGGACGTCTGCGTGGTGGGTGTTTACGATGAGAGACAAGGAGATGCGGCTGGTGCTTTGGTAGTGAAGCGCAGCGGATGTAATATAAGTGAAAAGACGATCATTGATCATGTCGCCAAAAGATTGAAAGGTGTGCAGATGCAGCTTCATGCCGGAGTTCGCTTCACGGATAAATTGCCAGCCAACGTGAATGGAAAGACTTTGCGAAGAATAGCGCGGGAGCAGTTTACCTCCCAAAATGGGGTAAAAAAATAATTCTTAGTTTCTAGTAGAATAATTCTGTCCAAATAAGCTTGTAAACTCAAAAACGATAACAAAAAAACCCTATAATGGCAAATACTGCGTTTCATTTCCGAATTGAAGTCCATAAATTCAAATAAAAGTAATCTGCTGTATCATAAAAAGGCAGCAAGATATTTACATCCACATATGTTGGGACTTCACAACTTGCTATAATTAATATATGATTAATCACTGTGAATGCAAAACAATGATTTCCAAGAAGAAATCTAATCTATGGATACTCATAACGTCAGCAAGAAAGTATGATCTAATAGAGAATGCTGGTCTACACGATACTCTGCAATTCTAACTCACAAAGTTAGTACAATCCAAACTTTAGATAATACGTAATTTTCAATTGTATATTGATTAAATATTCCTATTTAGTTATTAATACCCACTACTACTAAACTACTTCAACTTTTGATTTCTTTTAACAAATCTCAAGGGTTATACAATAGATAATGAAACCTAACTATCAAGCAAAAAGTCAAAGGCGCAGGGGATCTTGAAGTTGTTCCCTAAAGTGTGCCAATAGTCGATTATAATTGAAAATAATGATTAGCCGAATCTGAAGCAAAGACGTAAGTAGAATGATAAGTTGCACCAGGTGCTAGTCACTTAGTGAATGAATTCAAATTAGGATAAGAATTAAAATCCCAATTATAAATAGATATTTATTGAATAGTCTGGGCATACAATTTGATAAGACAAATTGCACTGAACATCTTCACTATAAATACAAAAGTCTCTGGGTTCGATAAATCATTCGCACTGAGAAGTTAGTAGCTTCGGTTCCAATATGGCACAATTTCCCACAACCTACAATAAGGATAATAATACCTGGAGTGGTATGCAACGTTCTTTGATGTACAATCAAGATATATCTGTGGGCAGAATCATATTCAATATAATGAGAAACTGGCCCAAAAATGTGTGTCAGGTGAGTAGAATATATATTAAGTATTTAGAGCTTGTGATAAAATATTCCACAACTATAGATAAATGATGAAGATGGCGTAACTTTAACAAATGGTGAGGCCATAACTTGGGCCATAAGAATTGCACAACACTTGAAAAAGAAAGAACTTAATAGCAAGGATGTGATTGGAATAATGTGTACACATTCCACATATCTTATGTCCTTGGGTATCGCGTGTCTAATGAACACTACAAAGTTTCATGCTGTGAATCCAATTGCAGATAAAGGTAAGATAAATCAATAATAATTCGCCTCACTTAGTCTATATTAAAAGACCTCAATTTATAGATACTATACAATATGCATTCGGAATAACCAAACCGAAGCTAATCTTCTGTGATGGACTCCACTATGAAAAACTCCGTTCTGCAACTCAAGAATGGAATCCAGAGATTATTACATTAACCGGGACAATTAAGGATGTTCCGAATATTGAATCATTGCTAGAACCTACAACGACAGAAAAGTTTTATCAGTGAGTAAAAGGAATAGAAGGTAGATGTAAGTTCCTTATATAATTGTTATATATTTTGTAGGCCTGAATCTATCGAGAATGGAGATCAAACCGTGGCGATTCTATGTTCCTCTGGCACAACAGGTTTACCAAAAGCCGTCTGCATTTCGAACAGTAGTCTTATAATGGTTGATATGTAAGTTAGTTAGTCTTTTATCTTTATTTTATGAAATTTATTTTAAACATTATTTCAAATTCCAGGTTGACTACTAGTGAATCGATTATCTATGTGCCCAGTTCATTGGATTGGATTACAGGCGTTTGGGGTTTTCTTCTCAGCACAGTTGCCGGCTGCACACGCATTATATCTAACAAGTCTTTTAACCCGGAGCATTTTGTCAATCTGGTTCAGAATTACCAGATCAACTATGTTATCTTGCCGCCCAGACATTTGGCCGCCTTAATCACTTGTCCTGTTGCTACCCCAGAGGCTCTTGCTTCTATTCGAATGCTCAGCTATGGTGGCGGTTTAGTGAGCTTAACAACGCTTAAGAAAACTCAGGAGATATGCAAGAATGCCGTCTTCAATTCAGCTTATGCAATGACCGAAGTGGGAGCCATAACGGGTAACGTTGGGATTACAAACAATACAGCAGCCGGAAGACTTTTGCCGGGTATTCAAATTCGAATCGTAGATGAGGATGGCAAGAGACTTGGCCACGATCAGGTTGGTGAGATCTTCGTGCACACTGGACAGACCTGGAATGGTTATTATGACAATCCGAAGGAAACGGAGCGCATGCAGGACTCTGAGGGTTGGTTTCACACTGGCGACTTGGGATATTTTGATGACAAGAACTTCCTCTACATTGTGGATCGCAAGAAGGAAGTCATGAAGTACCAAGGTCTACACTACTCTCCCACAGAAATAGAGAATGTGATTTTAAACCTACCAGAGGTGCAGGACGTGTGTGTGGTGGGCATCTATGATGAAATACAAGGAGATGCTGCAGGTGCTTTGGTGGTGAAGCGAAAGGGATGTGAGATAAGTGAAAAGGCGATCATTGATCATGTGGCCAATAGGTTGAATGGTCTGCAGAAGCAACTACATGCTGGAGTTCGCTTTACTGATAAGCTGCCGACTAATTTTAATGGCAAGATACCAAGAAAAGCAGCACGTGATGAATTTGTTTCCAAAAAATAAAAACAGATATTGGCTAATCGTAATTTAAGAACTGCTAAATTAGATTAAGAAATAAACATACTTATATGTGACCTTAAAATTTTATGAAGCTAATTTTTGTTTTGATATTCATACCAGAGATAGAGCCATGATTTTGGACAGCACTTTTTATACCGGTTACCCATAGGGTAGAAGGGTATTATAACTTTGTGCCACATAGATCTCAGAGACTTTAAGAGATAGTTCTTGTTATGTTTACAAGATCAAGTTAATTTAAAATTTTTACCACGCCTACTTCCGCTTCCGAAAATCAACAAAAATCTAACTTTAGTCTTAATGGTTGCTGATTTGGTTGCGATCGCAAAATTGTTCAAGTTATTCAAGAAATTCTTTTGCACGGGTCTCAGTTGCTTTGGCTGACAATCTGGTATACTTTGCATTCTTTGGTATACTTCAAATCTTGTACTATATGAATATACCAAATATAGCCCTTGGTATATTTGTATTATTTTTCGGTATATTAATTTGGCATATATGACGAATAATGCTGAATTGTTTTGCTTTTATTTTAAATGGGTAGGGGGTATTTCATAGTCGATCACACTCGACTGTAGCTTTTTACTTGTTATTGTTGTATGTAGATTAACTTTAAGAATCCGATAAAATTCTTAAAATAATTCCCCACAAAATCGTCTCTTGCAGTCGCGTTTTGGTTGAATATAGTACTATATCGATATACCAATTATAACCTTCGGTATACTTTAGAATGTTTGGGTATTAATTTGGTATATTTGAAGAACAATACCGTAACTTACAATCGAGCACACTCTACTATATATTTCTTACTTGATTTAAATAGAACAAAAATTTGTAAACAAAAAGATTCCCATAGTTATCTGAAAAGGTTAAAAGAAATTTGTATTATGTGAATTATAGTTGACCTCAAAATAGCATAATTATAACTATTTTAATATGACGGATTTAAAGTGACGTATTTTACTGCTTCAAAATTTATTCACACATAGTAGATATAGTGTCTTATTTTTTGATAATCAAATAAATATTTAATAAACAAACTGACTAAAGCTATTTGTTTTAAAATTTATAAATTCATACTACACTTTTGTATTTAAATGAAAAAATTGATTATGAAGCTGTCAATATTAATATTGAACAAGTTAGAAAGCTACAGTCGACTGTCGAGGAAAAGAGGGTAAAAGCCATTTTATTGGTAAAAATTTGTGTATTAAGATATCTATTGAATACTTGAATATTCTAAGAGATACATTTCATAAATCGTATAATACTACATTAAAAATAAAGTACAAAATATATCATACTATCCGTATGAACACCTGGATTTTTTTTGATAATAACTGTCATTGTTGCAACCAGTTCCAATTTGTTTTAGATTTTTTTTACGCCTACAGGTGTTAAAACCACTTGGTAATCTGAAATATTTTGTACTCGTAAATGCGTCTTGATGTAACTTCATGCAGGAGTTTACTTCGTTTCAAATAAGCTTGTAAACTCATATACCATCATATAAAATCACATCCTGCATTTGATGCCTGAATAAAGATGCACCTACATACATATGTTTATCTCTATGGTTCGAAATTACAGGTGGTGTATATTTAGTAAATGGCTCGCAGGGTATTTACATATCATATAATTTTTTCATATTTAATATTGGAAGAAATCTAATCTATGGATATTCATAAAGTCAGCAAGATAGTATTTTTTAATAAAGAATGACGACCTACACGATACTCTACAATGTACGTTTAATTATTACTATTAGGGTACAGATAATAAGTAATTATTATGTCTGTATGTAACTTATTTAGATATCCACGACGCATAGGAAGAAATTTTCCTTTTGGTATTTTATCTTTTTAACATTTGTCAAGGGCTATTCAAATGATAACTAATATAAATTATTTAACTAATACTTAAGCGCGTAAGGGTATCTTATATTCCCATTGGACTAGACACTTGATTATATTTAAAATAATGACTAACCGAATGTAGAGTAAAGATTTAAGTAGAATGATAAGCTGCACCAGATGTTAGCCATTTGGTGAATGAATTAAAATTAAGATAACAACAAAATCCCAAATAAAAAATAGAAATAGGCTGGATATATGATAAATTGTAGTGACCACTTTCACTATAAATACGCAAGACTCAGAGTTAAATATATCATAAACAATTCAATTTTGACATAGTAAGAAGTGAGTAGTCTACACTCTAAAATGGCAGCATTTCCCACCACCTACAATAAGGATAATAATACCTGGAGTGGTATGCAACGTTCTTTGATGTACAACCAAGATATATCCGTGGGCAGAATCATATTCAATATAATGAGAAACTGGCCCAAAAATGTGTGTCAGGTGAGTAGAATATCTATTAAGAATTTAGAGCTTGCGATACAATAATCCTCAACTATATGTAGATCAATGATGAAGATGGCGTAAGATTAACAAATGGTGAAGCTATTACTTGGGCCATAAGAATTGCACAACACTTAAAGAATAAAGGACTGAATAGCAAGGATGTGATTGGCATATTGGGGACAAATTCCACTTATCTTATGCCTTTGGGTGTCGCGTGCCTAATGAACACTACAAAGTTTCATGCTGTGAATTCAATTGCAGATAAAGGTAAGATGAATCATTAATACTTCTCCCCGCTTATATATTAAAGGATCTCAATTTATAGATACTATACAATATGCATTCGGAATAACCAAACCGAAGTTAATCTTCTGTGATGGACTCCACTATGAAAAACTCCGTTCTGCAACTCAAGAATGGAATCCAGAGATAATTACATTAACCGGGAACATTAAGGATGTGCCCAATATTGAATCTTTGCTAGAGCCTACAACTACAGAAAAGTTATATCAGTAAGTAAACGGAATAGGAGGTAGAAGTATGTTCCTTACATAATTGCTACATAATTTGCAGGCCTGAATCTATCGATAATGGAGAGCAAACCGTGGCAATTCTTTGCTCCTCTGGCACAACAGGATTACCAAAAGCCGTCTGCATTTCAAATAGTAATCTCATAATGATTGATATGTAAGCTAATTAGTCTCTTAGTATCGCAATGTTCTTAATCATTTATTTAAATTTCAGGTTGACTACCAGTGAATCGATTATCTATTTGCCCAGTTCATTAGATTGGGTTACAGGTGTCTGGGGTTTTCTTCTTAGCACAGTCGCTGGCTGCACACGCATCATATCGAACAAGTCTTTTAGTCCCGAACACTTTGTACATCTTGTTAAGACTTACCAGATCAACTATGTTATATTGCCCCCTAGACATCTGGCCGCCTTGATCACTTGTCCTGATGCAACCCCGGAGGCTCTTTCACCTATAAGAATGCTCAGCTATGGTGGCGGTTTAGTGAGCTTAACAACGCTGAAGAGAACGCAGGAAATCTGTAAGAAAGCCGTGTTCAATTCAGCCTACGCCATGACCGAAGTTGGAGTCATAACGGGTAATGTGGGGATTATAAATAGCACTGCAGCTGGTAGACTTATGCCGGGTATTCAAATCCGCATCGTCGATGAAGATGGCAAGAGACTTAAGCACAATCAGGTTGGTGAGATCTTCGTGCACACTGGCCAAACCTGGAACGGTTACTACGGCAATCCGGTAGAAACGGAGCGCATGCAGGACTCTGAAGGTTGGTTTCACACTGGCGACTTGGGATACTTTGATGACAAGAACTTCCTCTACATTGTGGATCGCAAGAAGGAAGTCATGAAGTACCAAGGTTTACACTATTGGCCCACAGAAATCGAGAATGTGATTTTAAACCTACCGGAGGTGCAAGACGTGTGTGTGGTAGGCATCTACGATGAAAGACAAGGAGATGCTGCAGGTGCTTTGGTTGTGAAGCGAAAGGGATGTGAGATAAGTGAAAAGGCGATCATTGATCATGTGGCCAAGAGGTTGAATGGTCTGCAGAAACAACTATATGCTGGAGTTTGCTTTACGGATAAACTGCCCTCCAACCACAACGGTAAAATTCTAAGGAAAGCAGCACGTGATGAATTTGTTTCCAAAAAATAAAAGCAGATATTGGCTAATCGTAATTTAAGAACTGCTAAATTAGATTAAGAAATAAATATATTTATGTGCGACTTTAAAGTTTTATGAAGAAAATTTTTGTTTTGATACTTATACCAGAGATAGAGCCATAATTTTCGACAGCACTTTTTATACCCTCTACCCATTGCATAGAAAAGTATTTAAATTTTGAGCCTACAGGAAATGTATGTTGTATGCAAAGGAGGAATAGCTGACCCCATAAGGTATAATCAGCGTCAAATGCCTAGATGATAGAGCTAAGTCCGTCTGTGTGTCTGTCCGTATAGACACTTAGATCTCAAAGACTATAAAATATAGTGCCATAATTAATATTAGTATAGCAATTATAGCCTTTTTTAAATTCTGTGGTTATTAATTTGGTATTTTTGAAGAACAATACCGCAATGTTTTGCTTTTATTGACAATCTGTAACGAAGATACTCGTTATCGAGCAGACTCTATTATATATTTATTACTTGGTTTTAAATAGAACAACAATTTTTAACCAAAAAGATTCCCATAGTTGTCTGAAAAGGTTGAAAGAAATTTGTATTATGTGAATTATAGTTGACCCCAAAATAGCATAATTATAACTATTTTAATATGACGTATTTTAAGTGACGTATTTGAGTGTTTCAAAAGTTATTCACACATAGTAGATATTGTTTCTTATTTTCTGATAATCTAATAAATATGTAGGTAATAAAAAAACTATGGAAAAATACCAATTTGGTATTTCCCGACGCAAAAGATTTTTGACCAACCGTAAGCTACACTAAAAGTGTTTCGCTCGCTCTATTTTGAATTAGTCTTTCTCGTTTTGAGTAAAAAAATAAAACAACAATACATAAAAGACTTAACAAACACGAGTTATTATTTAATTGTAATATATCTGGAAGGCCTTTTTACAACCCAAACTGAGTTAAGCTAGTTAATAAACAAATTTGTTTTTTCTGAAACTGTGTTTTAAGATTTATAAATTCATATTTGCACCTACTCTCTTCTATTTATATGAAATAATTGATTACGGCCTGTCAATATTAATATTCAACAAGTTAGAAAGCTACAGTCAAGTGTCGAGCAAAAGAGAGTGAAAGACATTTTATTGGTAAAAAGTTGTATATTAAGATATTTACTAAATACTAAAATATACTAAATTTTATAAATCGAAGTAATGCTAGATTCACAATATACTTTAGAGTACAAAATATAACATTATATATAGTATCATATTGTCCGTATGAACACCTGGTTTTTTTAATAACTGCAACTGTTATTGTTGCACTCACATTTTTTTTCGCCTACAGGTGCTAAAACCACTTGGTAATCTGAAATATTTTGTACCCGTAAATGCACGTGAATGTAACTTCGTACAGGAGTGTACATCTTTTCAACTAAGCTTGTAAACTCACATACCATCATATAAAATCAAATCCTGCATTTGATGCCTGAATAAAGATGCACCTATGTACATACATATGTTTATCTCTTTGGTCGATGGTTCGAAATTACAGGTGGGGTATATTTCGCAAATGGCTCGCAGGGTATTTACATATCATATCAATTTTCCATATTTAATATATGAGTAATCATTATAAAAGAAAACAGTGCTTTCCAAATATAAATCTAATCTATGGATATTCATAATATCAGCATGAAAGTATTTTTTAGTAAAGAATGACGACCTACATCACCTACTCTGCAATTCACGTTTAAGTATTGAGAGTTAAGGGTATAGATAATAAGCAATCTTTATTTCTATGCCAAAGAACAATTTCCTTCTTATACTATACTATACTATACAAATGATAATTAATATATTATTTAACTAATAGTTAATGGCATAGGGTATCTTGTAGGCATTTCCATTGGACTAGACACTTGATTATATTTAAAATAGTGACGAACCGAATGTAGAGTAAGTAGAGTGATAAGCTGCACCCGATGTTAGCCATTTGGTGAATGAATTTAAATTAAGATAAGAACAAAAAATCCCATTTAAAAATAGAAAATAAAAATAGGTTGGATATATGATAAATTTTAGTGACCACTTTCACTATAAATACGCAAGACTCAGAGTTAAATATATCATAAACAATTCAATCTTGACATAGTAAGAAGTAAGTAGTCTACTTTCTAAAATGGCAACATTTCCCACCACCTACAATAAGGATAATAATACCTGGAGTGGTATGCAACGTTTTTTGATGTACAACCAAGACATGTCTGTCGGTAGAATTATATTCAATATCATGAGGAACTGGCCCACAAATGTGTGTCAGGTGAGTAAAATATCTATTAAGAATTTAGAGCTTGCGATACAATAATCCTTAACCATAGATCAATGATGAAGATGGTATAACCTTAACTAATGGTCAAGCCATTACTTGGGCCATAAGAATTGCACAACACTTAAAGTATAAAGGACTGAATAGCCAGGATGTGATTGGAATATTGGGGACAAATTCCACTTATCTTATGCCTTTGGGTGTCGCGTGCCTAATGAACACTACAAAGTTTCATGCTGTGAATTCAATTGCAGATAAAGGTAATATTAATCATTAATATTACTCCTCACTTATATATTAAAAGACCTAAATTTATAGATACTATAAAATATGCATATGGAATAACCAAACCGAAGTTAATCTTCTGTGATGGACTCCACTATGAAAAAGTCCGTTCTGCAACTCAAGAATGGAATCCAGAGATTATTACAATAACCGGGACCATTAAGGATGTTCCCAATATTGAATCATTGCTAGAACCTACAACCTCAGAAAAGTTCTACCAGTGAGTAAATACTTTGTTTTATAAAATCTTTATGTAATCGCCCTATCATTTGTAGGCCTGAATCTATCGATAATGGAGATCAAACCGTGGCGATTCTTTGCTCCTCTGGCACAACAGGATTACCAAAAGCCGTCTGCATTTCGAATAGTAATCTCTCAATGATCGATACGTAAGCTAACCAATCTCTAACCAGTTTCGCAATATTTCTAAATCATTTATTTAAATTCCAGGTTCACTACCAGTGAATCGATTATCTATTTGCCGAGTTCATTGGATTGGATGACAGGTGTCTGGGGTTTTCTTCTTAGCACAGTCGCTGGCTGCACACGCATCATATCGAACAAGTCTTTTAGTCCCGAACATTTTCTAAAACTGGTTCAGAATTATAGGATCAACTACGTTGTATTACCTCCGAGTCATCTGGCTACCTTAATCACTTGTCCTGATGCAACCCCGGATGCTCTTGCGTCTATAAAAATGCTTAGTTATGGTGGCGGGTCAGTGAGCTTAACAACGCTAAAGAGAGCGCAGGAGATCTGTAAGAATGCCGTGTTCAATACAGGCTACGGCATGACCGAAGTTGGAGTCATAACCGGTAATGTGGGGATTATAAATAGCACAGCAGCCGGTAGACTTATGCCGGGTATTCAAATCCGCATCGTCGATGAAGATGGCAAGAGACTTACCCACAATCAGATTGGTGAGATCTTCGTGCACACTGGACAAACCTGGAATGGTTACTACGGCAATCCGGTGGAAACGGAGCGCATGCAGGACTCTGAAGGTTGGTTTCACACTGGCGACTTGGGATACTTTGATGACAAGAACTTCCTCTACATTGTGGATCGCAAGAAGGAGGTCTTAAAGTACCAAGGTTTACACTATTGGCCCACAGAAATCGAGAATGTGATTTTAAACCTACCGGAGGTGCAAGACGTGTGTGTGGTAGGCATCTACGATGAAAGACAAGGAGATGCTGCAGGTGCTTTGGTTGTGAAGCGAAAGGGATGTGAGATAAGTGAAAAGGCGATCATTGATCATGTGGCCAAGAGGTTGAATGGTCTGCAGAAACAACTATATGCTGGAGTTTGTTTTACTGATAAACTGCCCTCCAACCATAACGGTAAAATTCTAAGGAAAGCAGCACGTGATGAATTTGTTTCCAAAAAATAAAAGCAGATATTGGCTAATCGTAATTTAAGAACTGTTAAATTAGATTAAGAAATAAATATATTTATATGCGACCTTAAAGTTTTATGAAGAAAATTTTTGTTTTGATACTTATACCAGAGATAGAGCCATAATTTTCGACAGCACTTTTTATACCCTCTACTCATGGCATAGAAAAGTATTTAAATTTTGAGCTACAGGAAATGTATGTTGTATGCAAAGGAGGAATAGCTGACCCTATAAGGTATAATCAGCGTCAAATGCCTAGATGATATAGCTAAGTCCGTCTGTGTGTCTGTCCGTATAGACACTTAGATCTCAGTGCCATAATTAATATTGGTATACCAATTATAGCCTTTTTTAAATATTGTGGTTATTAATTTGTTTATTTGAAGAACAATACCGCAATGTTTTGCTTTTATTGACAATCTGTAACGAGTATCTTACAATCGAGCAGACTCTATTATATATTTCTTACTTGGTTTTAAATAGAACAAAAATTTTTAACCAAAAAGATTCCCATAGTTGTTTGAAAAGGTTGAAAGAAATTTATATTATGTAAATTATAGTTGACCCCATAATAGCATAATTATAACTATTTTAATATGACGTATTTTAATTGACGTATTTGAGTGTTTCAAAAGTTATTCACACATAGTAGGTCTTATTTGTGTGTCTTAACAATACATATAAGACTTAACAAACACACGAGTTATTATTTAATTGTAATATATCTGGAAGGCCTTTTTACAACCCAAACTGAGTTAAGCTAGTTAATAAACAAATTTGTTTTTTCTGAAACTGTGTTTTAAGATTTATAAATTCATATTTGTACCTACTCTCTTCTATTTATATGAAATAATTGATTACGGCTTGTCAATATTAATATTCAACAAGTTAGAAAGCTACAGTCGGCTGTCGAGGAAAATAGGGTAAAAGCCATTTTATTGGTAAAAATTTGTATATTAAGATATTTACTGAATACTAAAATATACTAAATTTTATAAATCAATGTAATGCTAGATTCACAATATACTAGAGTACACAATTGGTAATCTGAAATATTTTGTACTCGTAAATGCACGTGGATGTAACTTCGTACTGGAGTGTATTTCTTTTCAACTAAGCTTGTAAACTCACATACCATCATATAAAATCACATCCTGCATTTGATGCCTGAATAAAGATGCACCTATGTACATACATATGTTTATCTCTTTGGTCGATGTTCGAAATTACAGGTGGTGTATATTTAGTAAATGGCTCGCAGGGTATTTAAATATCATATCAATTTTCCATATTTAATATATGAGTAATCATTGTAAAAGAAAACAGTGCTTTCCAAATATAAATCTAATCTATGGATATTCATAATATCAGCATGAAAGTATTTTTTAGTAAAGAATGACGACCTACATCACCTACTCTGCAATTCACGTTTAAGTTAAGGGTATAGATAATAAGCAATATTTATTTCTATGTCTTTATTTCTATGCCAAAGAACAATTTCCTTCTTTGGTATTTTATCTTGTTAATATTTGTCAAGGGCTATACAAATGATAATTAATATATTATTTAACTAATAGTTAATGGCATAGGGTATCTTGTAGGCATTTCCATTGGACTAGACACTTGATTATATTTAAAATAGTGACGAACCGAATGTAGAGTAAGTAGAGTGATAAGCTGCACCCGATGTTAGCCATTTGGTGAATGAATTTAAATTAAGATAAGAACAAAAAATCCCATTTATAAATAAAAAATAAAAATAGGTTGGATATATGATAAATTTTAGTGACCACTTTCTCTATAAATACGCAAGACTCAGAGTTAAATATATCATAAACAATTCAATCTTGACATAGTAAGAAGTAAGTAGTCTACACTCTAAAATGGCAGCATTTCCCACCACCTACAATAAGGATAATAATACCTGGAGTGGTATGCAACGTTCTTTGATGTATAACCAAGACATGTGTGTCGGTAGAATTATATTCAATATCATGAGGAACTGGCCCAAAAATGTGTGTCAGGTGAGTAAAATATCTATTAAGAATTTAGAGCTTGCGATACAATAATCCTTAACCATAGATCAATGATGAAGATGGTATAACCTTAACTAATGGTCAAGCCATTACTTGGGCCATAAGAATTGCACAACACTTGAAAAAGAAAGAACTTAATAGCAAGGATGTGATTGGAATAATGTGTACACATTCCACTTATCTTATGCCTTTGGGTGTCGCGTGCCTAATGCACACTACAAAGTTTCATGCTGTGAATTCAATTGCAGATAAAGGTAATATTAATCATTAATACTTCGCCTCACTTATATATTGAAACACCTCAATTTATAGATACTATACAATATGCATTCGGAATAACCAAACCGAGGTTAATCTTCTGTGATGGACTCCACTATGAAAAAGTTCGTTCTGCAACTCAAGAATGGAATCCAGAGATTATTACAATAACCGGGACCATTAAGGATGTTCCCAATATTGAATCATTGCTAGAACCTACAACCTCAGAAAAGTTCTACCAGTGAGTAAATACTTTGTTTTATAAAATCTTTATGTATCTATCTATCATTTGTAGGCCTGAATCTATCGATAATGGAGATCAAACCGTGGCGATTCTTTGCTCCTCTGGCACAACAGGATTACCAAAAGCCGTCTGTATTTCGAATAGTAATCTCTCAATGATCGATACGTAAGCTAACCAATCTCTAACTACTTTCGTAATGTTTCTAAATCAGTTATTTAAATTCCAGGTTCACTAGCAGTGAATCGATTATCTATTTGCCGAGTTCATTGGATTGGATGACAGGTGTCTGGGGTTTTCTTCTTAGCACAGTCGCTGGCTGCACACGCATCATATCGAACAAGTCTTTTAGTCCCGAACATTTTGCAAAGTTGGTTCAGAATTATCAGATCAACTACGTTGTATTGCCTCCCAGTCATCTGGCTACCTTAATCACTTGTCCTGATGCAACCCCGGATGCTCTTGCGTCTATAAAAATGCTTAGTTATGGTGGCGGGTCAGTGAGCTTAACAACGCTAAAGAGAGCGCAGGAGATCTGTAAGAATGCCGTGTTCAATACAGGCTACGGCATGACCGAAGTTGGAGTCATAACGGGTAATGTGGGAATTATAAATAGCACTGCAGCTGGTAGACTTATGCCGGGTATTCAAATCCGCATCGTCGATGAAGATGGCAAGAGACTTACCCACAATCAGGTTGGTGAGATCTTCGTGCACACTGGACAAACCTGGAATGGTTACTACGGCAATCCGGTGGAAACGGAGCGCATGCAGGACTCTGAAGGTTGGTTTCACACTGGCGACTTGGGATACTTTGATGACAAGAACTTCCTCTACATTGTGGATCGCAAGAAGGAGGTCTTAAAGTACCAAGGTCTACACTATTGGCCCACAGAAATCGAGAATGTGATTTTGAACCTACCAGAGGTGCAGGACGTGTGTGTGGTGGGCATCTACGATGAAAGACAAGGAGATGCTGCAGGTGCTTTGGTTGTGAAGCGAAAGGGATGTGAGATAAGTGAAAAGGCGATCATTGATCATGTGGCCAAGAGGTTGAATGGTCTGCAGAAACAACTATATGCTGGAGTTTGTTTTACGGATAAACTGCCCGCCAACCACAACGGTAAAATTCTAAGGAAAGCAGCACGTGATGAATTTGTTGCGTGCATGTAAAAGCAGCGAATGTTTGTGAATTTAAATTTATTAAGCTAAGAAATAAATAATTCATATGTAACATGCATTTTATTTGACATAATTGCTCTTATTTTTATACCCGCTACCCATTGAAGGGTAGTATTTTGATAGTGTTATCAAAAACCAAATAAAGTCATCAATTTTTATTTTTTTTTTTTAAAACATGAAATTTTTGATTCTTCTGAACTTCCATGATTTCCTCAATTTACTGAAGTGCTTATCTGTCTGTTATTAAAAGTATATATATTGTGAATCTCATGTTCTGTGAATCAATTTTTGTTATCAACTAAATTTACTTTGTCACTATATACGAGATTAGGTTAGTTGATAAACATATGTTTACAACTAGAACTTTTGAGGTGTTTATTGATAACTCTAAATCTCTTATAATCAGCAGACGTTCCTAAACTGCTATTTTGAAAAGGTTCAACATTGGAAATTGTGCTGTCATCCATCAATATTTAATAATACTCATATTCAAGTTTGATTTTGCTTTAATTGTTTAAATAAGTAGTTTTCTAATTACAAGTAGCCCCTGAGTTGAACTTAAGCTAAGTGCCATCGCTCTAATTAGTCTAAAAACGCGTCAATACGCTGCTCCCAATGATGAGAAGCACTGCCAAGAAATTATATCGAGAACTTGCGCCAGCTGGTATTGCTGGCTGTGGCTCCTCCGCAGGCAGAGATGTCCCATTGGCGTGACGCTCTTGTTCCTGTTCCAGTTCCAATTCTGGATGCTGTTGCCGTTTAATGGTGCCCGTTCTGACCTCTACCTTGGGCAGTGGGAAGCAATAGACACGTTCCACCTCGACCAGCAGCGGAGTGGCACTCTCCGAGGCTGTCTCGGTCACTGTGAGCGGCACACAAATGGTTGGCTCCTCGAGGGAGTTACGATCCTCGTAGGGAATTCCCACACGCGTTATATTGAGTGGCAGGTGAGGAATCAAAGTCTCCGGCACACTTAGTTCACTGTGCATTTGAGCGGAACTCAAACTATCCTCATAGTACTTGTAGTCGTCGTGATCCACCACGTCATCGTCGATGCGATCGATGCTATCGATGTTGTCCGCACGATCGATGCTAATGCCAGAATCCGTGTAGGTTCGGGGCGTGCTGCTTGGCGAGGCATCCAGAAAATCGGTGGGCCAATTGAGTGCAATCGTCGTGGACTCCACTCGTTGAGTGGGTTGCTGTGTGGCTGCTTCTGTGCTGCGTACTCTGCTGATAGTTGAACTCAGAGCCGCTCCTGGCACAGGTTGTGTGCTCTCGTAGCTGTGCGTCGGATAGGGATAAGGCAATGGCATCCAGTTGTCCTCGGTCGTGTGTGTGGCTTGGCGTCGCGCGGTTGTCGTTTCTATCGATTCATTGATCTGCTTAGCCATTGCTTTCAATATCGGATCCGATGCATTCAAGTGGATGACCTCAAAGGAAGTCTGCGATTCAGTTTGTGGCGGATATTGCGGCTTTGGCTGTAGCTTTGACTCTTTGAAGCCATTTGGCATTGGCGGACGCCAGCGTCGATGTCCAGAGTTCTGTGCTCGCTCGTAGCTATCCTGGCGTGCATAGGGATTTTGGTAGCCTCCAGCTGCTGTGCGTTGCTCCGACTGAGCTTCCAACTCCTCACTAGACACGTCACGTCTGTCCATGGCTGTAAATCGAAGGAGACGCTGTAAAAGCATGCTTGAGAAATCTCTAGGAATTTCGTTACTTACCCTCCGCTGGCATGCCCATAAGCATAGCCTCTAGACGTCCATAGACACGCTGCTTCGGCTGCGTCTCCTCCTCCTGTGGCTGCAGCGGATGCTCAGGCTTCCAATTGCCATACACCACAGACTCCTGCACACCTCCCTCCTCGTTGGGCAGCGGCAAGGATAGCGGCACACTCGCAGTGCTGCTGCTGGTGTGCTGCTCCCGTAGCAAGGGAATATGGGCGTGCACCGTGGATGTGGCAGGCATTGGTGCTGGAGCAGCTCCATAAGTGGGCCAATTCATTGGACCCACTGGCGCTAGCGGTGGCGGTTGCATGTCTGCAATACGTATACGACCCCTTGGACGAGGCACCTGCAGCTGCTGTGCCTCTGGCTCATCCTGGGCGAGCACCAGCTGACCACTAAAGGCAAAGAGTTGCCACAACAAGATGAAGAGTAGTTTCTGCTTGCTGGCCATAGTAAAATTGGCACAAGAAATATCTTTGAAATTTTGTTTTGCCAAAAAAGTTCGTCGCAGTTCGTTTCAGTTTCGATTTCTATTCACAGAAATGATGTGCCACTTTTTAAGAGGCTCTTCTTGTTGTTGTTATTAGTTTTTTATTTGTATCTTCAGTTCACAGTTAGCTGCTTGGTTTTATTGTTTCATTTCGGTTTTGTTGGGCAGCAGCTCACACAACAACAGCAATTCTCATTGTTCTCAAATTCCACTTGCCCATCGATATTCGCAATCATCCAAGTTGAATGCTCGCAGCGAATTGTTGTTGTTGTTGTTGTTATTTTTGTTTGCTTCTCGAACAGTTTTCGAATTTTCAAGTTCGCGTTTTCTTCTTTCGCTTTACGTACGATTTGTGGTCTAAACGCGGCGGCTTCTAAACGGCAACTGATGTTGGCCAAATCAATTTGCGGCCGCTTCAGCTTCAGCTTCAGTTCCAGCTTAAGCTTCCACTTCCATGCCACATCCATTGACTGGTTGCTTCAACGGCTGCTGCTCGAAAAATAAAAATAACAACAAGAACTTAATAGTGGTGGCAACAAATATGATGGAGAAGCATTCTTAATCACAGCTATAGAAATTTTTTCTTTTGTTCAGTTTTCGCTTAATTATGCGCAAGAGCGTTAAAATTTAATGGCGAATAAACATTTCTTCGTTGCTTTGGCTGCTGCCTCTTTGGTGAAAATGCAGCACATATGATTTATTTGTTGTGGTTGTTGTTCTTGTTGTTGTTGTTAATGACGTTGGAAATATTACAAACACTTGAGCACATAATCTTAAAATCTTGTAAGATACGTAGGTATATCTCTCTATTAATATTTATGCAAATTACTGTGTGCCACAACAAAAGATTTTGCTTGTTTATTTTGGCACCGTTTATGAGAATGCTTGTTCTCCTCTCGACTCCAGCTCAACTCAATTCATAAATATCTCTAAAGCTGTTGATGACTGTCGCTGAGGGCAAAACTTTTCACCAAATTGATTGGTTCAACGTGTGTAACGGTAAAACAGTTGTAGGCCGAATGCTCAAACGGGCAGAGCGTATAAGCCACACAGTCTACGGTGGCTATAACACTTGGCATGTGGCAATGAAAGTTTCCGGATTACTCATTTACTTATTTACTTACTTACTTGCTATTACATTCTAGAAGAAATCAGCAGACAGTGATAAGCTTAATGCGTTTTTGTTTATGCTGACCCTAGAAAGTATTTCTCAGAATTCCAAATAAATTTAATTGGAGCTAAGAGGTTGATGATTACTTTTCATTTTCAAATAGAGTAATATTATTTTCTAGATTTTAAATTAAACTATAAAGTGATTTATCAACTCAATATGCTATATTGCGAGTATATATGGAATATTTAAATTTAACTTAACTTGAAAGTTTTTTCTCAACTCAATATTAGTTTCAAATTTCAAATAAAGAAATAATATTTTATTGAATTGAATTTTAAAGTGGTTTATCAATATATTAGTTCTCATGGTTTTGAATTGAAGAAATCATATTTGCAAGAATCTAAATTAATTTGTATAGTTGTTCACAACTCAATATAATTTTTCGTAAAAAAAGAAATAATCTTTTCTGGAATTTAAATTTGTTCAGCAATTCTCTAAAAGTTTTCATTTTTAACTAAAGATATAATATTTTTCTGATTTTAGGCTTACGTTTAAAGTTGTTTATCAATTCAATAGTAATCAACCAATATTAATTTATAAATAAAGAAATACTCATTTTTAGAATTTCACATTAACTTTAAAGATATTTATCAACTTGTCGTTTTTCAAGTAAAGAATATGAATTCAACTTTAAAGGTGTTTATCAACCAATATTAGTATATATTAAAAAAAAAAAATATTTTCCGGAATGTTTAACTTAAACGTTGTTTATCAATTCAATATAAGTTTTCATTTTCAAATTAAGAGATTGTATTATCCAGAATTTATGTTGAACTTTAAAGTTACTTTTAATTGTTGTTTTAAGTTTTACTTCTTACATACATTTGAGTCAAACTTTAAAAGTGTTTTATCATATCATTTTCCGAAAAAATTAATATTTTTTAGAATATAAATTCAATTTTAAAGTTGTTGATCAACTCAAACCGCTTCAAGAGTCCTAGCTGAAAAACTGAAAGTTAAAGTTTGCCCAGAGCATTTATGCTAAGGAGCACTTCAGTTACATGGATGTAACACTTTGTAAAATCGAAACCAAGTCAAAACGTCAAGAGAGAGAAAAGCTGTCATAATTATGCAAGAGCCGGTCTGACGGGGCTGTCGAAAAGTCTGCGAGGCATATGGAAAATCGAAGCTGAGAAAATGTGAATTATTCGCGAAAAAACTGGCAAACTTATAATTCATGGAATTGAATTAACAAATGTGCACACAGCACACATGAGGTAATTGAAGCTGTGAAAAAATAAAATTAAAATAAAAACAAAAAATAATAACAAAAGCCATTGCGCATTGTCACGTTTTGCGAGCATTAAAGTAGATGGGACGGAGGGAGTCAAGGGGAGGAAGGGAAACTATTGTAAGTGGTGGAAACATATGGAAATGGAAAAGCGTTGAATAATGTTTGCTTAGGGTCGCATGTGTGTGTGTGTGTGTGTGTGTTTGGCATGACGGAAACTTTGCTTTTCCGCTTTGATTCAAAAGTTGGTTTCTTTTATTTGTTTTCTGCTGTTGTTGTTTCGCTTGCAACAAAACTTTCACGATCGTTAATATAAATATTTGTGCTGAAATATTTTGATTAGTTTTTTTTTTTGATTTATGTGTTACGTGCGAATTTCCAGGAATATGTTAATTTCAATTTGCATTTAATATCAGAAATCACAGTCTTTCTTTCGCATCAATTTGGAAGAATTCTCGAATTATGTGCAGCACTTGATTTCCTGGTTGAGGTTTAGGTTCTACGGCGCTCTCTCTCTATTGGTGCACTCTCTATTGGTTCTCTAGCAGGCCAATGTATTGGCCATTCTGATTGGCAACTCGTCGCTCCTCGAGTTTCTTGGCAAAGGCAGGATCACTCTTGGCTCGCTGCTCCAGTCGCTCCTGCTGCAGCTTAATGCCCGCATAGATCTGATCGAGTCCCTTCTGAATCTCCTCCGGTATGGCGGGTGGTGTGGGTATGTGATCCCCGGTGGCACGGAAGCCATTCTCATCGGCTGTGTACTGCACATTCACCAGAGTGCCCTCTGGAGATTGATACGAATATTGTCCATGCTGGACGAGCACTCCATTGGGATTGGTCTCGAAGTCCTTGAGGAAGCCCGTCTCCTCGTGCACAATATTGTTGCCCGTCTCGTATTCGGTCTTATAGCTGCCATCCTCACTCTGCTCCTTGTTGTACTTCAGAATGGGAATCCAGGTGCTGGTCTCGCGAGGATCCTCATGACGGTGATCTGGCTTCTCGTCGCGTGGAATGTTATTCGCATTGAGGTGTGCATGATGCTGATGCTGGTGCTGATGCTGGGCGTGGCACGACAAGGCGAGCAGCGAGATGAGTATCTGGGAATTTAAATTGGTTTTAAATTTAAAAGATTTTAAAGATGAGATGGATTCATTTTTGTAAGAGGGGAATTTTCTAAAAAATTTTAATTGCACTTAAAAGTAAACTGGGTTTCAAATTAACTCGATTTTTTTTAATTTTTGGGTATATATATTTTTTAATTATTTTTAAATAGGATTTGTGACATGTTCATTTTCCCTTTTCTTTTGTTTTATTTACAATATGATTCCTGTTTCCTATTTACATATTCTTATTTTTTGAATATATTTTAATATTATAATTTTATAATTTATATTCTTTTATTTATTTTATGTAGATCTTGCAGTAAAACACTTGTCTTGACTTTAGCTTTAATCGATCGAGTGATTAACTTACAAGCACTTTCATTTTATGTAATGTTGATAGATTGTTCACTTGCGAACTTGTGTTGTAATTGTCATTCACAGTTTACAGTTTGCGATGTGCCACTTGATCACTCTGCCTTAAGTTGCAGTTGCAGTTGCAGTTGAAGTTGCAGAAGTTGCGCGATTGCTCCGTTGCCCGTTTGGCTGTGGTAAGTGAAAGCTGCAACGGATCGAACTGTGCAGCGGCGGCCCTATTTAAGAGCTTTATATAGTAGTCGCGGCTTCGACTACGACTACGACTACGACTACGACTTTGTCTCCTGCGCTCGCAGCTTGCAGATCGTAGTTCGCAGCACGAACCCACACTAACACGACTCTTGGCCACAGATACAGATACAGATACATTGCTTGCGAGTAGTTGCAATTGCCATAAGCGTAGATGCTGCTTTGAGCCAAGCTTTTTGTTCGGCATCTCAGCGAGGTTCAAAATGCTATAATGAAAATTGATTCAACTCAATTTAAGCTATTAATTGGGCTACATACATATCAATGTATATCTATATATGATTAGAATTCATATTTCTGTATAAGTTAATTTCATTGTATCATCAGCTTTGTTTTCTTATACTCGTATGTGCATACTTATGGGATCGTATAATAGTCGGCCTTACCATACCTTGCATACATTAGATATGGTAATAGGCACAGTAAAAGTCTGCGCATTGTCTGCGTCTGTCCGGTCGTTCATCTTCGTAATGCCGTTATTTAGAAATAAGCCAGAACGAGTTTTTCTGCAAGCTTCGTCGCCGTCGTCGACGTCGTTGTCTTTGCCAAAATGCAGCCGAACATGTAATACAACGCTCTCTGTCTCTCTCTTTCGTTCACTCTCTCTCTCTTTGTTTGTGTTTGCTCTCAATGTAGCGGGTCTCTCGCTCGAGTGGCGAAGATGCAAAAAGAGAGAAGAGAAGATGTTGCTGGTGTTGCTGTTGCTGCTTTGAATTCTTGTAATTGCAGCAGCGCTTATTTACGGGAGTGGTTTAAGGGGAGTAACGTTGATCAGGGCGTGCAAAAGGGGAGAGAGGGGAGAGGGAGCTGGAGGTAGGACAGTGACATACAATATATGTGTGGCACAGACTGAAATGAAAATTGTTGTAAGACTCGTGCAGCGTTGTTGCATGTTGTTGTTTTTTTTTGTTTTTCGTTTTCACATTTGTTTATTTGGTTCGCGATGTTGCAGATGAGGCAAGACGATAATTGAGTTCAAAACGGCATCGGCAATGGCTCTTGGCAAATGTTAATTAGTTGTGGAAAATGGGTCAATCTGTGTCTACTGTGTGTGTGTGTGTGTGTGCTACGTATTTATTCGTATCATGCAGAAACGATTATGCCGCTTACTTGTCAATTTCTGGCCAAACGAGATAAACAAAAAACAAATAAATTTTGATGCCACCGAATCGAGAATCACTTGCAACACACTGAGTAGCAACATTATGCGCCATAAGTTGAACAACCGCGCAGGCCGGTAAGAGAGCAACACCGACATAAAAAAACCTGGTCAAGTGTTGCCGCTGCCAACGACAGCCACAGCAGCGACAGCGACGCCAACAACTACGCTAACAACTACGACAACAACTAAGGCAACAACTTTTTTTTTGGGACAGGCCGCCTTCACAGGCACACCCCCAAGCAAATTGTTGTGCCGTCTTCTTCGTCTGCCGCCCACCCAAAACTCACAGCTCACCAAGCCGGGTTTCAAGCTGAGCTGTCGCCATTGTTGTTGCTGTCAGCATTGTTGTTGTGAGGTGAGTCACCAGTATCAGTCAGCGGCAATTGTGCAATTTTCACAAGTTGTTCGACCGACTCAATGAAAACGAAAGCTGGCAAGGTTAGCTTCAGCTCCAGCAGATCCTCACACTCCACACTCAGCAGACTCACACACTGACCCACATGATGATTACACAGTAGTTGTTGTTGGCCATTGAAAATGTCAAATGATTGCCGGGCTGATTGGATTCTTAGTTCACATTTGGTGTAGGTTTCATCGCTGTGTGGTTGGTTGTGTTCTTAGCTCGTGCGGCATTTGACATTTAAACACTGGAGACTGGAGACTGCAGCCAAATAGCTGGAGACTGCAGTTTTAAAGGCCGAGCGCATATTGAAGACACCACAACGAATGGAGAGTGCGGAGTGGAGACTGCAGACTTCAGAGCTCAGACTGCAGACTGGTTTACAAAAGTCCGAGGGGCTGCTAACGGCGCAGCGAGGCAATAAATTTTGCGGCAATTTCAAGTGTCATGATGTTGTGAAATTTGTTGTCAGTTAGCTGGCATCTTGAGCTTGAATCGTAAATAATGCTCTAGTAATGGATGGAGATGTCCGTTGTCTGTCGTCTGTAGTCTGTTTTGTGTTGATCGGCAATCAACGCCACTTGATAGACAGACCACGTATCGGGGCATCGTAATTGCCATTTCTAACAGGCATATTCTTAAAGAGATTCTCTTTGATCCGATCGAAGCACCGAATGATATCATCATCTGCACTGATTTTGAATGCAAAACTACGAGCAATTTCATATAATCATTTTTTATATCACTTACAGTTCAAGTTTGTTGACCGAACGAAAGCAAAAAGAAAAGAACACAAAAGTATATTGAACTGATTTGCAAATATATTCATTTTCCTTTCCACTTGATAAAATCTAAAGCACGTCCGATCGAAGTGATGTTCAACAGCCAATCAACATCGGATACAATATTTAGTTGAACTTGAAAATCATTTGTTGGCAAAAAGGGCGGTAAATTTCCCCCTAGGTCGATGTTCCGAAAGTAATACGATCCCTGAAAACATATTTGGAAATATAATCGAAATTCATTTGCAATTCCATATGGAACTAACCTTTGTGAGAGGACACTTTTTGGGAGCATTGGAGTTCGCTAATATGATTTTATACGCGATATTAAAGAACCTATTGCCCTGTGATTCCTTGAAGAATTTGCACAAATCCACACTTAAATTGAGAATCCTATTAAAATAATTCGACGGAGGTCGAGCAATGAGTAATGCAAATGTTACATTCTGGTTCCTTATATCATCCTTGAGACTAAAATTTGCATATAACAGCGATCTCTCCGGCTCGATAATGATGCAATCCATTGAGTTCATTAGTTTTGTATTTGAAACGCAGTTAAAGGATTTCCAATGCACAGCCAGGCGTTGTGTGAATACCTGAAAAATATTCGCATATTATTGAAATTATTATTCTAATAATGACGTCATGAATATACTTTGTTAACAGAATAGACATTTGGGAATAGCAGAGCAAAAATATAAAGTTTAATCATATTTGCTGTTTCTTAGCTGGCAAGCAAACAATAACTAAAACTGTTTTAAAATGCCGAAAGTTTGCATTTATTTTCAGTATAATAAGATCTCGATATTATAAATAATAATGTAAATTATTGAAATTGCTAAGCATCAATAAACATTTGAAATCTGGCGTAGAAAACAATCTATACAATTATATTATTAAATCAAAGAGAACTTTCTATAATAACAACTGAAATGCAACTGAAAATTTAACTATGAAATTTATTTGGAAATTGCCAATTCTAACAGGCATATTTTTAAAGAGATTCTCTTTGATCCGATCGGAGCCCCGAATCATCATCTGCACTGATTTTGAATACAAAACTACAAGTTATTTCATATAATAATTTTATTTTATATCACTTACAGTTCAAGTTTGTTGATCGAACGAAAGGCAAAAGGAAATAATAGAAATGTTTATTGAACTGATTTTCAAATACATACATATATTCATTTTCCTATCGACTTGATAAAATCTACAGCACGTCCGAACAAAGTCATGTTCAACATCCAATCAACATCGGATTCAATATTTAGTTGAACTTGAAAATCATTTGCAGGCAAGAAGGGCGGTAAACTTCCACCTAGGTCGATGTTCCGAAAGTAATACGATCCCTGAAAATATGTTTGGAAATAGAATCAAATTTCATTTGGAATTCCATGTGAAAGTAACCTTTATGAAAGGACACTTTTTGGGAGCGTTGGAGTCCGCTAATATGATTTTATAGGCAATATTAAAGAACCTGTTGCCGTGCGATTCCTTGGAGAACTTGCAAATATCTACATTTAAATTGACAATCCTATGAAAATCATTTGCCGGCGGTCGAGCAATAAGTAATGCAAAGGGTACATTCAGTTTCCTCATGTCAGCTTTGATGCTCACATTTGCACTTAAAAGTGATCTCTCCGGCTCGATAATGATGCACTTTATTGAGTCGATTAGTTTTGTATTTGGAATGCAGTTAAAGGAATTCCATCGCACAGCCAGACGTTGTGTTGATGCCTATTAAATATTCACCATATTATTTACGCTATTCTAAAAATGATGTCACAAAATATACCTCGATAGAAAACAACACAATTGGCAGTAGTAGAACAAAAATATAAAGTTTATTCATATTTGCAGTTTCTCAGTTGGCAAGCAAACAATAACTAAAATGTTTTAAAATGTCGAAAGTTTGTGTTTATTTTCAGTATAATCAGATATCGAAATTATAAATAATGATGTAAATTATTGAAATTGCTAAGCATCAATAAGCATTTGTAGTCTGGCGTATAAAACAATTAATACAATTATATAATTGAACCAAAGAGAATTTTCTATAATAACAACTGAAAATCGAACTGCATTTAAATATGAAATTTTTTGGAAATTCAAAGTTTTTATTTTCTGATTTCTTTAACCATTTCTACTGATCTCTTTCAAACGTCCACTAAGTGAAATATTTAATATCGAGTTCTTGGGCAGAAAATAATTGAACTCTACTTGAAAATCGGTCTGGGGTAAAAATGGTGGCACATTTGCTCCAATGTTCATATTGCGAAAGTAATAGAAACCCTGGAAAATAAAGAGGTATGTTTGTTCATTAAAAAATTGGGAGGAATATAATTCAAACCTTTGCTTGTGGACACTTGTGGGGTAAATTACTGTCTTTCATCATGCTGCGATAGGCAATAGTTAAGAATTTGTTTCGCTTTGTAGATGTGTAAAACTTGCAAACATCGATATTCAGGTCCATGATCGTATGAAATTCATTGGTGGGTGGGCGTGGCAGTCGCAATAAGAAGCTCGCATTGAGTTGCGGAAACTCGCGATTGTATTTGAATTCGGCAGTTATAATCGATCTGTCTGATCCCTCAATGCTGCATCTATTAGATTCTACGATGTCAGGGTTAACCGCACACTTGAAGGATTCCCAATACACAATCAATCTTTGCGATGGCTGCGGAATGATTTCAGCTTATGTAAGTATCTGATAGATATTAAAGTATAAATCGGATGCTTACCTTGCTGGCAGAAGAAGCTATCGCGAGTAGTACAACCAGAAAATATAACATTTCCATGATGTTATTCACTCGCTTGAAAATCGAACAATGACTTAATGCTGGAGGTTATTCAATTTAGCCTAAACAAATTTAGTAATTGTTTTTTAATTGCTTTGCCCGCATTGTCTACATATAATTAAGGTAGTGATCAGAAATAAATTATCTAAATCAAAATACAAAACATGCAGAACAATGTCATTAACATTTATTGTGTGAAGTTAAATGGAAAAGTCTGCACATAAAGTGATTAATATAATATTTAATAATTATGAAGATGTGTGGGATACAAAGTTGCAGCCATCAAACCATATTTTCTAATGTAATATTTAGTATGACAAAATTATTCAGTTATTACAATTTATATTTTATTGCATTTATGTGAATTAATTGCTAATATTTTTAAGCACTTAAGGCTTCTTTTTGTGCTTGGTAGTATATGCCAGACGACCGATTAGAGTCACATTTAAAATCGGAGTTTTGAGCAAATAGAAATCCAGTGTGATTTTGATGGGATTCCTTGGCAAAAACGCTGGAATATTATCTGCAATGCTCATGTTGCGATAGTAGTAGAGACCCTAAAAATATAATATAAATATAATTATTTTAAATATAATTTAAATGTAATAAATGCAAATAAAATAAATTTAATTTAACATACCTTTCGCTGTGGACACCCTTTAGGCATATTGCTAATCCTTGTCATGCTTTTGTAGGCGGGTCCAATAAAGTTCTTGTTCTTATACGATCCTCGAAAAAACTCGCAAATATCAATCTCCGTTTCAAAGTGCTTGGTGAATTCATTAAACGGCGGTTGAGGCAAATGCAATGCAAAGCTAGCATTATAATGCTTAAAATCGCGATTGTATTCTATCTCGGCTGTAAGCAGATTTTTATCGGGTTCAATGATGATGCATCTATGGGATGGGATGATGTCTGGATTTATCACACAATCGAATGTCTTCCATACAATCACTAGCTTCTGTTAAACCAAAAATTCTTCGCTTTAATCAATGAATGAAATTCACAAAGGATTCAGAACTCACCTTGGCCAAGGAAGCTGCTATTAGAAGCTGCAGCAGAGTTAATCTACAAATATTGTTCATTCTGCGGATGTTTGGTAAACTGTGTCGCTCGTGTGGTTCGCACCATGATTAAATATTGAAACCCGAGCTGAACGCAAATTTTAGTTATTGATTTTTAAGTGCTGCGATAGAAATTTTTGTGTGGCTTGTGTCTAGCCTAATTATCGTTAAGTTTTATGGAAATTTTTATGCACGCATAATGTTGTAAATTGGATGGAAAAGAATTGTCTGCAACATGTTATACGAATATATCAAATATATATATAACATCTCCTACATTTAATAACATTCATTCTTAGAAATAATATTTATAGCCCAAGTTGCTTTAGATCTTTAAGCATTTAAAGCCTTTAAAGTGATTTGGTCTATTTACTTAATAAGATATTTTATCTGTGAAGTTATATTTTTAATTGATTTTCCAACTAGTTTAATAATTTTCGAATACTATATTCCATATGAATTCTCTAACACATAAAACATTGTATTCTAAGTAATAATATGTTGCTTAAAGCATCTTAATCCTTTTAACTTATTCAGTTTATTTTTTGGAATATTATTTAATAGAATCTTGGATATGAACATACATTATTCTCAAGTTTAAATGCATTCGTTTATTTGATGTACTAGTTTGTTGATGTAATTATGTATGCTTCTACTTTTAAAAAAAGACTCTTATTGAATATATGAACTGTAACATACTTTTGGGCGGTTTGTTTTTCAATATGAACTTAATTTGAAAATTAATAACGACGGCAATTTTAACTCCAATTGCAACTACCTAAAAAATGTTAGAAGTTGTTGTAGATAATTAACTGGAAATTTTTAAAAATAAGCCAATAATCATTTTTTCAGGTCGCTCCTGTGCGATGCATTAAAAAATATAAACTGCTACAAAATCGGGTTATTCTGATGTGATTATTTTGTATAAATTAAATATTATTTGAAAATTTGTACGCTGTTAAGTATTTTTTGGTGATTTTTTTTGGTAATTTTTTGGTGTAATTTGTCACGTGGGACACGATTTACACTGAAAAAACATAAACACTATATTTAGAGCTAAGATTGATTTTAGAAACTTTTTCAGTTTTACAATAAAATATATACATATGTTAATTTTTTGGTTTGCCTCCAAATTCATTATTTTTGCATTTATCTTAAATAGAAATATAATTCCAAAATCATTCTTAGCTTTAATTAAAGTGGTAATCAAGAGGTTTTAGTTATTCATCTTACTTAAAGTAAAAAAAAGTTTATGTTTTTTCGCTTAAGAATTACATATATATTTTTAAAAATACTTCTTTTTCCTATTGTGCTCCCTGCTGATGTCGTATAAATGCCCAAGAACTGTGACATTCATGACAGTCGCCACACGTGGCAAGAACCAAGTAAAGTGCAGCAAGAAGGGCGACTCTGTGAGCAACGGAGGCAATGAGTCGGCTATCGTAACATTCTGTATCTTGTAATGTCCCTAAGGAAAACAATTTGTTACAATCTCAAATTCATTATTTAAAAGTTTAGCTAAAGTTACCGCATGAAGAGGGCAATGAATGTTTTTGTTCCCCATATTCGCCAGACTGTGAAGAATATCGATCAGCGCTTTGCGTTTTCGTTCTCTCAGCACTTTGCACAGCTCGAAGGTGATGTCAAATATCGGTGTGAAGACTCTCTTCTTTGGTATGGATACTTTCACAGAGCCCCCCAACGCCTTGAATGGCTGCAGCAGCGCAAGTTCGGCATTGATGCTTCTATTGCGTGGAGTTACAACATCGCAGCTGGCTTTGGTAATGAATTGTTCGTTGACGACGCATTCGAATTGCTGCACCACAATAAAGTATCCCATGTTCTACAAATACACAATACATTATCTATCTCTGTCCATCACTGTTGTGGTCTCTTTGCTTACCGGCAAGAGTTGCACTGCGGGACACAAGCGCCAAGCATTGAACATAAGAAAGATGCGCAAACTGAATTTCATCACGATGTTTGCCTTTTGTACCCGAACTCTCAACTGCCAAACAATTGGTGATCACAGACAGACAGACAGGCGTTGGCATTGGCCTTTTCCGATAATGAAGTGGCTCATCGTGGCTGATCGGTCGCTTGCTCGTTTAATTGTCGGAACTGTGTGGGGCCAATTAAATGGTAAATGCGTCTACATTTCATATGGACGAGGTGCGTTTATTACTTCATCAATGAATTGTGGATTATTTGAAACTCATCTTCGCTATCCCAGTTATTGCATCAATTTGTTTTTGCCATTCAACAATGATTTGCACACACCTCGCAATACAAATTTATTGCGATCTGTGTACTTAAGCGAACGCAACTGAGATGCGTAAACAAATCAGTTTGAATCTCATATCAATGCCAATAATCGCAGCGGTTGCGCAGCGATTAGAGCATTTAGTTTTTTGGAAACGGTTTTCGTATCGATTTTGGTTTTGGTTATGGTTTGCTTTTCGGTTTCAGTATTTGTCCATTGTCTTTTGGCTTTGACTGACAGCTGAGCATCAGCTTGTGGTTTGACGTGTGGGTAAATAATCTTGGAGATCAACATCAGCAACATCATCATCGTCATCTAGTTGATGGGCAGTCGGAATCGCAATCGGAGTCGGAGTCTGTGTCTGTGTCTGAGCGCATCATCCGCAACCGCAAGATGCCGTGAAGGGCAGTTTGGTAATTTTGTAAGCGCCACGAGGCTGAGAAATACTCAGAAATACTCAAATACTCATCAAGTGAATGCTGTGTGTGTGCAGTGAGTGCTAGTACTCGATAAGTGGCAATGAGACACAAACTTAATTGTTCAATATTTATTCATTTATTTATAATGTCTTTGCTTCTTCATCATCATCATCATTTTCTCGTCTTATTCCATTTTGGGTGTGTAGGTGTGTGTATAAGTGTATAAGTGTGTGTTGGTAGGTGCCAAATGGCTAAGAACAGAGTGTGTTTCGCTTGATATATGGCATATGGGCAGTGCTGTGCTATTTCCAGTACATAATACTTTATACAGAGAATATATATATTATAAGATACAATTTACGATATTCGATATACGCTCCAAACGATATACGGTTACGGTTACGGTATTCGACCTAATGTTAATTACTTAATTACACATACGCCCCGTGTGTATGTGGGCAACATCAACAAAACAAACAGCTGCTTATTGCGGCGCAACGGGCAGATGATCGCCCTCGGGCTGGAAGCCATTCTCATCGGCGGTGTAGCGCAGCGTGATGAGATTGCCCTCGGGATCGCTGTAGCTGAAGGAGCCGGTTTGCACCAGGACGAGTTCCTCGTGCTCATCGATCACTTGGCCATCGCTGGTCTCCGACTTGGGGATGATGATCTTCTTGAGGAAGCCAACATTCTCCACGCGAATGCCATTCGATGTCTCATAGCTGTTGAAGGGTTAAACAGAAATTGTTCAACTGGAACTTCTATTTCTATTACTGCGATCAATCTCACCTGCTGTTGAAGCTGCCGTCGGCATTGTTCACATTATCCTGCTGGATAATGCTCGCCGGCGTGGTTGTTGTGGTCACAGATCCGCCACGCACATCCTGGGGACGAGCGAGCACATAGGACAACAGCAGAGCTGAGCACAACACAGACACGAACTTGTACATGATTTTTGTAGTGAACTATTTGGGTTTATCCTTTATACGATAGACGCTTTTTGTGGGGCGTGGCAAGTCAATTCCAGCGAGTTAGTGCGCAACTGTTGACTACCCAGCAACTGCTTGCGCTTTATATACCATCTCGTTGGCGAGGGCGAGCACCTCATTCGCACTCGCACTCACACTCACATTCGCAGTCGCAGTCGAAGTCGCTGTCGCACGCACCGTGGCAGCCAGCTTCGGTTGCCACAGCTAACGATTACGATGGGCGCACTAGATAAGAAGCAGAGAGCGTCAAGTACAAGTACTCGCACTCGCACTCGTACTTCACCGCACATCAGCCAAACAACAACGAAAAAATGACGAGCGGGCGCTTCTTCGTCTTATTTCAGATTTTGATACCCTGCAGTCAATTTGGCATCTAAGGGGTATGCAATTCACATGGAAATTAGGAAGCTTATCTAAAGTATTTAAATATACTGTCGATAAATTCGATAGTATTTGACAATTCGATAGTATTCGATATATTCGATAGTATTTGACAAATTTGATAGTATTCGCTAAATTCGATAGCACTCGAGAGTAAACGATTATTCACTTATTTTAAATAGCTACGCTGTCCCTAAACTAATTTTAAAATAATTTAATAATCTATTAATTATAGAAATTATGGAAAACTACCGAATTTTATCGAATTTAGTTTGATAGGATATGAACTTATGATAACTAATATGCTTGAAATAAGTAAACACTGGATTTAAATTTTAGTTTTACTATAGCTTAGTAGTAAATTTAAATTTATCGAATTGTTAGTTTTACAGAAAGCCTATATTATATATTATTTATAGGAATATTTTTTTGGGGCTTAAAATACGCATTTTTAAGCCAATATTTGATTCTATTAGCTTTTAAATTAATCTAGTTTACTTTGATTATACGCAAAAGAGTAAAATCTATAGAAACCTTTCCTTGAATTAATTCAAAAAAATTTTCTCAAGTTCATAAATTATTCACTTTTGATTATCAACATTTTTTATTTTATTAAAGTATATGTTACCCTTCCTAAATATAATTGCTCAATGTTTAAAGTGCATTTGTGAAATCAACTGTAAAAATAGTATTGTTATTTTACAACAATTTGAAAAAGATTTGAATATCCACAAGTCAATTGTAGGGTATCGCAACGTCGCGCATACTTTCTGCCAGGAATGTTGGTTTTTTTGTTTTGGTTTTTTGTTGTGACCATCATTTGAGGTATTTTTTTATTGTCCGTTTCGCGCGTCTGGCCGATGAGTAAACGCCGCACCGCCAAAGAGATGGAGAAGATGAAGCGTCGGTGTCAGCAGGTGATGTTGATACTGATACCCGAAGCTGGTGCTGCGACGACAGCTGAGCTGAGCTGAACAGAGTTAAGCCGAGCTCTGACACATGTCTGTCTACTGTCGTCTTCTGTCGCCAGGCCGAAGTTGATGGCATTGCCAGTCGGAGTTGGCAGCTACGTGATTCGCCTGCTCAGAACATAACTCTTATCCATGTATTGCAAGTTCCGCTGCAAGGCAACTTCCAGAGAATCCGTTAAGGATTTAAGTTTACAAGAAATAAAACATTAACTAGCTTAAGGCTTAAAGTTAAAGCTAATGCATGTTGTAATCAATCAAAAGTTTCTCATAAGGCGTGTCATGCTCGTAGATATTGCAAATTGACTTGCCAAGCACGTTTCAATTATGGAAACAATTTGGCCGATAGCATTAGAATTCGCGCCGGAGTTAACGGTGAACACGCACAAAGGGGTAATAAAAAATGTAGAGTACGGCTATTGTAAAAGAAATCATAACGTTGAGTGTGGATTGCGTATACGCAGCATGGGTCAATGAACCTGCATACAAATATTTGCATATTTTACACATCTGTCACTCTCTCGTTTGTTTGTTTCTATGTGAGTTCTTACAGCATTAAAGTTCTCTTCAGGAACTGCAATTTTAACTTAACAAACGTTCTCTAATATCTTGAAATAATACGGAATTCTCACTTTCGTTTTCTGCTTAGATTACACAACTAAGCTTGAGGCATTAGAAGAAGTTGCAGAGTGCTATGTTATATTGTTAGGACAAACATTTTGCCCACGTTAGCACACATATTGAATTCACACAATCACCCACAAAGTATATAATACTTATACCATCTATATGATCACGTATTTGCCAATTAGCGTTCCTTAACGAAAATGTTAACAAGCTGATTGTTTGGCCTCTGCAAATGCAGAATTGCAGCCGAGCTTGGCTGCAAAGTTAACACAAATTTCACACACACATCGGGTCACGTCAGGTAAACAGACATTGGCTGACGATCTGGTCAAGATCGTGCCTTAACTTTTTGGGCGAGGCACCCAAAATGAATGCGAATGTAGAACATTACGTAAGTAACATAGCGAAGTGACGAGAAAAAAGTGAAGAGTTCAATTATGCGACACACGTAAAAATCGAGAAAGTAATCAGCATAGTTGAAAATCACAATTATGTTAATTCTTGTCTCACTCTCTTCGCAGTAGAAATCGAAATAGAAATACGAAACAAACAATAAATGTTCTCTAATTGAATTTGCTAATTTTGTGTATATTTTGTTAATCATTATAATTAACTTGACTCGTTCAGTTCTTTTGGTTCACAGTTGATTGAATTTGTATTAATAATCACATATATGGTTGACTTGCTTCACTTCGTCTAATGATCTTGCTCGATCGTCTTCTGGGCATGTGTTCGCAGATACTCCAGCGTTTTCAGCACCGATTCTGGTGTTGGCGGCGGTGTTGGCAAATGATCGCCAACGGCACGGAATCCATTCTCATCGGCTGTGTAGGTGACGGCATAAGTTTGGCCATCGTCGCCGAGGAACGAGAAATGTCCCTTGATCGCTTCTCCGTATTGATTTTCATGTATTTCCCGCAGTTCGCCTTCTTGCGTTGATGTTGAGCCATCGCGCAGCTCGACACTTTTGAAAAGAAATCGTTATTGTTGTGGGAATTCCTTCGATGCGTTGTGATTAATCACTTACTGGGTGTGGAATTTGCCATTGTACTCGACATTTGAATCATTCACGATAGGATCATCGTTATCAACGGGTAACGCCACAGTCACCGTCACTGCCACAAATAGAACACAGATCGGAATCAGTTTCATTTTGGTTAATTAGTAAAGCGAAAAGCAAGTCAATTAATATCCACGCGTTTCAGATGTCTAGCGACTACTGACAACTCCTGTGTTAAGTAAACAGCTTTATATAGCATACGTTTCCAGTCACCCAAAATCTAAAATCTAAATCCAAAAAGAGAAAAAAAACAATCGAAACAAAAACAAACAAACGAAAAAACAAAGAAACAAAACTAATAAAATACCAGTACTAAAATATTTAACATGAAATTAAAGTTAGAGCAATAAATAATATTGAACTTGTTTGGGTTTTTGTTGGTTTTTCGGCTTTTTTGTCTTTTTGCCATTTTGAGGGGAATGGGTGTGAAATTTGGGGCAGACACGCCAACGAACCTGAACAAATCAGACGTCTATGATAGTAGTAAGTATTTTAGCTTTTTAAAGACTTAAAACCTTCTCTTTTAGGTAAATAGTTGGCAAAAGCTTAGCTTAATTTTAAAATATTTGTTTGTTTACAAATTGTTTTCGTCTTTCTTTTACTTAAGGGTATGAATACTTCGACTATAGTGTTTATTTGGCTTATAATTTCTGCTTGGAATTATGTATAAACAATGAGGCAGATCAACAATGATCAGATTCATATATGCAGATCTGTCTATATAGCACTTGTCACTAACGTCAGCATCCGATTCTGGTTCTTCATGGAACCGACTTGACCACATTTTTTGGTCACCTCTCTAGCCTGCTCATTTGCATACAACAAATTTATCAACCTTGCCTTGAAGTGCAAAAAATCTACTCGCAAATGAAATACGATATAGATTTTATGCGCTATTTATAGTGGTCTCGTCAAAATCGAATAAAATTGTGTCTGCTCCAATTTTGATGGTAACATAGAGTAAATAAAAAAGGCATTTTCGGTTTTTTGGTAAAGAATCTTTAATTCTTTATTTGCAGCTAAGGCTAAAGATATTTAAGTTCTTCTCATGTGTATTACGTCACTTGATCAACGATTCGTATTTATGTATGTATGTATGTATGTATAAGTAGGTACATTGTCATCCATCGTCATTCATCGTCATCCATCATCGCTTATACTCGTATTACGTGCAAAAGATTACAGTTATTTAGACTATTTACACAAGAATTTGCGTTGCACAATATTTTATGCTATTAATATATTTCTTGTTTCCTTCTTCATATTATATATTTCATTTCATTATTTTTTTTTTTACATTTTCTTCTTGATTTCATTAACAAATCGATGATATCACATGAGTCCGAAAATGGCAAAGTTCCGGCGACTAAAAGATCTTAAGCACAGTTTAGGAATAAAATCGGAAAATTAGTCAAAAGGATATGTAGGAGAACAAAGAAGAGAAGTGAAAATTTGAGTTTAAGTTTGAGTTTGAGAAACGGAAATATTTCAGATCGTTTGCGTCTGTGTGCGTATCTCTCTGTGTGTCTGTGTGTATCTTTGTGTGTGTGCAATTTGTGTTCTTCAGTCAGCTGCTCGATGTTGTTGGTGTTGGGTCGCCTTAAGGCTTCGTTGATTGTCTTGGGTAAGCAGCAAATTTGCTTCATTGAGTATGGTTTATCAGAATCGGTTGCATGGTCACATTCAATATCATTTCATTCTCTTTCTCTTAACACCCGGCATTAATCGGCATGATGATCGGCATCTACGGCAACTTAACGACGACGCGATGCTGGTGGCTGGCTGAGGAGATAGTCGAGAGCCTTCTGGATCGCTGGTGGGATTGGAGGAGGAGTGGGCAGATGGGCGCCCTGTGGCTGGAAGCCGTTCTCATCATCGGCGGCATAGTTGAGAGTGATCACCTCTCCCTCGGGTGAAGTGTACGACACGGAACCCTTGACAATGATCACATCAGTGGCATCAGGTGACGAAGCCTTCTTCACGGTACCAGTTTCCTCCGCCTTGATGCCGTTAGCTGTCTCGTAGCTGCAAATATGTATAAATTGAGGGTTTTTACCAAATTGTTGTTTAGCAATTGCAGTCTTAATATTTAATACAACTTTAACACCGTCGCTTAATCAAATTCACCTTGAAACCTGTGAAAAGAGTTGATTAGCGGGATTTATACCCTTGCAAAAACTAGACTAATTTCATTGGAAATTTCTGGATCGCCATAAAACTTGATTGCATTTACTTAGACTGTTGAAATTTTTATAAATTGTTTATCGATTATAATCATGGCAAAGAGTATTTAAACTTCGGCAATCAGCAAATAGTTGTTCTTCGTGTATACTTATTTTTGGTCCGTTTGTTTTGTTGTTTTCTTCTGTTGTCTTTTGTTTATGTTTCTCTCTTTTTATTTTGTGGTCACTGCGATCGTATTCGTCACTGGCGCCAGCTGAATTATTTATTTATGTATTTATTAACATTTAACATTTATGCACGGTCTTGATGTCCAATGGAAACGTTTATAACTTGCAGATGGCCCATAAATTCATATTAAATTTGCTTGAAAACTTGTTAATTCATCTATTTATGATGGGATTATTTGAGCAAACATAATAGTATAATGCAATTAATTTCATTGTTGAAATATTTATGTGATTTTATGCAGATCATTTAAAATCAAATTAGAACTACTTGGGATGCTTGCTTGCATAAATTTCAAATGTCACAATGTATTTGCTCTAGCAAACCTGTACTTAACAGAGCCAAGCACTGTTAATAACATTCATGAAATCTGCCTAAAAGTATGCAACGAAAAAGCGCTTGCATTCGTTTGAACCGATTGAACGGTCAGTTCACAACTAGTTCCAAGTGGGGGAGACTTACGCATAATTGTAGGCACCATCCGGTTCGATGTTCGATTCTTGGCTGATGATGGCAATGGGCTCTCCGCCTTGTGGTTTGGGCGCAGCCTCGGCCAGGCAGAGCAGCGCGGTGGCGATCAGGCAAAGTGCAAACTGCAAAACAGGTTAAGAACGAAATCTCAACTTAATTTACGTAAATTGACAAGTGATTACAATAAAAACGAACGCAATTAAAAGTGGAAAAAATCGTGCTTTGTGAATTCTCTCCGTTTGTTTTTCTTCTCCGCTTTTTTTTTGGCTTGTAAATTTATTGTTGTGTTGAAATAAGCCAACGACAACGACGACGTCGACGCTTCGCATAGTTGTTTGATTTATGACTGCTGTTTACATTATTCTCACATATAAATTATGTGTAGAAACAAGTGGAGGGGGACACACACAACTCATATGCCAATTTGCCACATATTTCTTAAGGTCGTCAAATAACTAGACGCCAATTAAGTTTATATTCAGAGTTTTTCGTGTTTTGTTTTTCATTGCAATTGTTCAACAATTACCTCACAACAACAACACTCAACTCAAGTGCATTGAAAACTACAGAGAATTGTGGGGCGTGGCGGCAGTCAGAGATGAGCACGGATCGTGTTGTGGAAAATCGTGAGTGGTGAAGAGTTGCATAAAGGGTTTATTGAATAATGGAATTAGATTAATTTAACTTGTTTAACTTTGATTTGTGAGTGGTGTCGTTCGAGTTTTCTGTTAGCATGCAAATTTGTCGCCTCTCGGTGTTGAAACCTAAAGGCCCAGAGACACCCGCATCGTAGCGTGTTTAGTCTCGTTGTTTGTGGAGTGTTGAGCAATTGCCAATGGGCGAGCGAGCGAGTGGGTTACGTGTCTAACGTTTCAGTTTAGTTTGTGCTTTTAGCCAGCAGCTAGACAGACAGCTGCCAACTAAGCGTAACATTCATTGCCTGCACTTTGTTAGCCTCGCTTTGGCTCTTCTGCAGCCAAATGTCGCAGCCTCAGTCTGTCCAGTCGTTGTTTGTTGCCGTTGCTGTTGCTTTTGCTGTTGTGTTGACTGACCTTTGCATTGCATGCCGGCTGCATGCTGTTTTGGCTTACTTTGGCTTTGGCATCGTGTTCGAGCCTTTTAAGTGGCTGCTTGCGCCCAGCATTCATTAATTGCTATTGCCATTTTGGTCGGGCTTGGCAACGACTTTTCGGTTTTCGGTCTTTTGGCCATTTGCTGACTAAATGGCCATAACAATTGCCAAATAACCCGATGCGGAAGCGACGCCTTGCACCCTACAAAAATATATTACACTCTTTCAGCCTAATTGTGCATTTTTATGGCCGAAACTCATGCTGATTGATTTACGACTAGAGACGGCTGGAAATGCCAAATTTAACGCATTTAAATGTTGTTTGTTAATTGCGTACTCTGGACTCTGTTGTTGACTCAACGAGAACAAGTCTCATTTATTTTCTTGTTATTCACGATTGATGCCATAAAAAGCAAGAACGAAAAACTGAAGGATTTATGAGCCGTAATTTATGAGTTATAAAATGAAGATTTTAAAGGATTTTTTAGGCAAGCGCTTAAAGTTGAAACTTATATGAGTCAGAAACACTGCTGCTTAAGATTTTTTAAAACTTCTTTAAGGACTGTTTTTTTGTCGAAGTTTTCTTTGCTTGAGTACACTGACCGCAGACACTTACGTTTTTCATTTTGAATGGAGAAAAGAATTGATTGGTTTATTGGTAATCCAAAAAGATGTGTTGTATCCTTTTCAGCTAGCGCAGCAGCACACTTCACACTTGTTGTTAATTGAACAAAAGATCTTTTAATGATGCCCAACTGCCGGCAAGTGAGTCTATTTATACGAAAAGACTGCGACGACGACGGCGACGACGAAGCTGCAAATTCAGCGGGCAAAGCGTCGCACATACAAGATGCAAAAACTACAACAACAACAACAACAACAACGACAAACAAAATAAATATATAAGTACACATAGATGTATATAGAAACTAAACTAAAGATTCGTCGTAGTCGTCGTTGTCGTCGTCGATGTTGTTGTTGTTGTTGTTGTTGTTGCTGTCTCTGTCGCTGTCAGCGTCGACGCTCGCGGTGTTTGAAAAGAGCACCAGCAGCAGCCTCAGCCTCTGCCTCTGCTCCAGCAGCGGCGGCAGCGGCAACAGCAAACATTTGTTGCTGTGGAAAACTGCAACAACAACAAACAACAGCAACAGCAACAAGCAGCTGCAGCAGGTGATGGCATAAAACTCAATTGAAGTACTCCCAAAAGGGGGCAGCTAATATGGCAACGCCCCCTCTCTTCACCTTAAGATGCACGCCACTGGCCACAACTGAACTCAGCTGTTCTCTGTGCAATCGAGAATCAAATGCAAAACATTTTTATGCAATTGTATTGATTACCAGTAACTACAACAACAGTTGCATCAGCTTTGCGCCCTTTAACCAGTCGCAGTTCTGCTCATTAATAAGTATATATGCCTAAGATTTACTTCAGCTATTTTGCGGCTCATTTGTCATTTGGCAGGTGCCAGACACACAGTAGCGGAAGCAATAAAATAGCTCACTTAATTTAGCTTAAGTAAGCTTAAATGCGATTGACATCGCCCTCGCGGCGTTGCCACCTCAAAACAGCAACATTTATTTATTGCTGCTTTGTCAATATATTATTCTTTTTTCATTTTATTTTTTGTTTTTGTTTTTTTGGGAGAGAGAAAACATTGCATTTAAATACGTGGCGAATAATCGCGAAAATGCAATCAAAGTCAGGCAATAACAACAGCATTGGCGCACAGTGGGCTCTGTAAACGTCGAAATTGTTTTTATTGCACAGAGAAATTAATGCCGGGCAAATACAACGAATTATGGCTAAAGCACTAAACAACCGGATGATCCCCGAATACTTGATAAAATTTAATACTTTGATGAATTTTGAACTACATATACCCATATGCGACCTTTGGTATATTTTGGTATTTTGTGGTATAATAAATATTTTAAGAATAATACATTAAAACTATGGTATTTGTATTTCGAATGTAGTACTATATCGATATACCAAACATGCTTTGTTGTATATTATTTTCGCATATCTTAAGAATAATATATTAATACTACGATATTTTTCGAATGTAGTAATATGTTTTTTGGTATATTTCAGTATTTTTCAGAATAAAACAGCATTGTTTTATTTTTATTTATTAAATGTGGCGGGTTTCAATTTTACTTAATATTAAAGTTAATTATTATTATATTTCTAATATTAATACTACTCTTAAGGGCATCATTTGAAAGTCTAGTCTTTTGCATATAAATTTTCATTTTAATTTTCAAACAGCGTTGACTTAACAACATTATACTGAAGTCACTCTTTAAACCCGAAAATTCTTGATTCTTCCAAGTATTTTCTAAAGAATGCTATATTTTATTTGCCTGTGCTTAAGTACTTTAAATTTTTTACTTCAGCACAACTAGGTTTATGTTAATTGTGGAAGTATCTACTTTAGAGATTTAAAAGCTCCACAGTGTGCCCAGATTCGGGCTCAGGGCAAAGTCGCTGTCTCGCTGTCTTTGCTTGTGCTCGCTGTGCTGGGGTCAAAATGCCAAAAATTGCTAAACGCGAAGAGGCCGCCGAAGCCGAAGCCGAAACTGACGCCGCCGTCGTCGCTGCTGCTGCTGCCAAAGTGTAGGCGCGTCTAATGAATAGCTTGGGTCGGCTTAGGTCTGTGGCAGGCAGATGGAGACACAAATACAAACACAAACGCAAACACAGAGACGGCGACAGAATTTCGTGACAAGATTGTCCCAAAGATTGTTGCCATATTGTATGCAAGTAGTTGTTGTTGTTGTTGCTGTGTTCAGACTGTGGCAATCAACAAAACAATTGCCAGTTAGTGGAAGCTCTGAAAAAGTTGCTGCCTTCTAGTTTTGGGCCTGGTCTATTGTTTGTGCCTTTTCTGGTTGGTTTGGTGGCTAGTGTAAAGCACAGCGCTTGGTAATTATGAAGACATTCAACTGCATTAATTTTAATATTTATTATACTATTTTTTTAATGGGTTTATTTTAAATTACGCAAACAGCAATACTTAACTAAGCATTTGCGTCGCAGAGATTCTCAGCCGGCAAGTTCGTTGCCTAAGTCTTTCGATTTTCTAAGTGCTGAAAACGAAAATTAAATGTAATTTTTTATTTTATTATATTAAATTTGTGTTGTAGCATTTTTGACAAATGTAAACCTTGAAATATTACGCATGAGTTCTCTAATTAGCAATCTAAGCAGCATTTACTGCAAAATGTCAGTTGTCCGGCAAGCCATAAAGCACAGAACAGATGCCTAACGTCTATGCCTAGCGTTGGCTTTAGTCAAAGTTTAACTCCATCTTCAGTCGCGTCCACTGACTTTGACACGCGCTGTGCAGCTTATGTGCTTTATGACCACGTCTCGTTGGCCTTGAAGGTCGTGCCATCTTCTTTATGGTGTGCCAAACGCAATTTGTACAAAATGTTTCAACTATTGGTTAGCCATTGCGTAAGCCTAAACGACGTTTCGCCCAAAGCTGGCGTCGCCCAACGAGAGTCTAGATCGAAGACGTTGCCCGGACATGGCCGGCATAGTTTTCGGCACCCAGCAACATCACCGTCTTCATCGACTTGCTAATGCCTAATGCTAATGTCAATGCAGGCATAAATAAATAATTGCAAATAACAGACATCGCACAGCCACAGCAACTACAACAGCAGCAGCCAGAGCAGCAGTCGAACCAGTTGGTGCGGTTAAATGTCAGTGGTTTTGGTCATGTGTAGAATATTGGCTTCTGTTCGCAAGTAACACGCTGTCTTTGCTTGCCCCGTCTTGACTTTACACAGTTTGCTGGCAAATGTTAGACGAAGTCAAATGTAATGATGGACTGCGTTTCATGGTCAAGGAACCGTTCCAATTGCTTCGCTTTGGTTACGCGTTCTAACTGGAGTACGATATTGAACTTGCAGCCTAAAACTCGCATTCGATTTTAATTATGCTTATGCTATATACAGACCATAGATGTACGAAAACCTTGAGCTCGTGGCAAAAGAATCTGTCACTTCTTGATGGCATAATATTTGCATTAGTGTTAATCCGTCTGAGCATCTTCAGATGTCATATCGAAGGCGAAGGTGAGTACGACTATTCTTTAATTATCCATATGCAAATAGACTCAAATGCTAAAAGTCAATGGAACTCACAGCGTGCTGCTCGATGTGCTCGTGGTGTGGGCGTAATACTTAGTGGCAATTAGTGATAAATTCTAGCAAAGTATCGTTTATGATATGCCCACTGTGAAGCGAGCTCTTTACGATCACAGTGCTCATTAAATAGACTTATAATGACAGACATTGATAAGCTTTATTACACACTATTAAGGGGCAACGTTTTTGGCTTTATTCTATGCCAAAAAGGCGAAAACTAAATGCCTCTGGAATTTAGGTGTCTTCTTTAATGTACAATTATTTAAAGTGGCAATCGACAATTAGTCCACCCCTTCAATATATACATCTCATAAATATTTAATTATTAGAGGCGAGTATTATGCATAGTTAATTGTTGAATGGCGCTTGGTGGGAGTAAACTAGAAAATATCTATTTAGTGTCTATTGATTTTTTTTTGCTGTTAACACAACTGTAAAGTGAAGTTGATTCCACTTGAATGAGCCACTTTACACTGGGCCAGAGTTGTTGCAATCTCTCAGGCAGCCATTGTTGCACACTCAATTTGACTCGGTTGCAATTCTGTCAAGCAGCACTCGAAATGTGAAGGCCAGCGATGGATCCGCCAAGCTCGGTTCACCTCCTCCCTATAGACAGCTCATTTAATTATTCATTACTCATTTGGCGATGCATGGCATACAACTTAATATAACTATCAAATAAAAATATGTATTACTTTTAATATTTATTTTATATTGCATCAATTACAAATGACATCGATTATTAGTTACCTTCTAAATACACACAACTATATTTTTATTCATCAGTTGTAGAAGATGAATATTCTAATTTAATTTCGTTATTTTTCTATCTTTTACAATGTTGTGTTTACGTTTTATTTCCCAGCGTTCTTCTGCATCGAAAGCACTTTTTTTTTTATTGAATTTCCGATTTCTTCCATTCAAAACTTTCTTAGTGTTGCGTGTTGTCTAGTACATAATGATTTCTTTAATTAAGTGTTGAGTAGCGCGTTGCGATTACTTAGTTTAAGTGCTGTGTAGTGTGTTATGTAATTAATAAATAAAACAACTTTACGGAATAAAGTTATTAACTTCAGATTTGATTTTTACATTAGTTACATGAACAAATCTACCCTCGCTGTTTCTCTTGTAATGGGTACAAAATATTTTGAGACGAGTATATTAAGGCGGTCCCAAGCTGTGCCTCAAATTTATTTGAAGCTTTTAAACTTGATGCTGCCGCGGCTAATCAGAGAACGCTGCGTATTTGCATGCCAAATGAACATGAATACATAAATATGTACGAGTATATTCATATGGCATTTGAATAATTTACGCCCCAAATCTATTGTGTTGACCAACCGAATACTGTTTCCTCATTTGCTTTTAACCAATTAAATTTGGCAAGCAGAGAAATCAAGAAAAATATGAGTGAGTATCCCACAGGTAAATATTTTGTGTAATTTGCTGAATCATTTTCACATTTTACCTTGGGCTGAGTGCAGTTTAATTGACTTGTTTGTGTTAAGCTGCCAGATCATCTTGAGCTGCATCAGTTGTTCATTTATTTGCCCAGTATTCTGCGTATGACCGCAAAGAATTGATATGTTATGCCAATCATCTGTGGAAATGGGAATGAATATAAAGTATTTATCAATGAATGTTAAAACTCACCTTCTTGAAGGTGTCCAATGATATAATAATCACGCCCTTGGCGGAAAGTTCGGCTGGTCGCTGAGCACGTTGCATTATCATAAGCAAATATCTGCGATACTTTACGGATGCATCATACCAATTGTGTATGTAGGCAGCCATCGCAATGTTTTGGCTCTATAAAATAAATAAATAAAGTATATATAATTAACACCAAATGCTTGCTTACCCAATCAATTAGTTGTTGGCCGTAGTAGCTGACCATAAAGAACTGCGCGGATGAGCTGAAGAAGAACAACATGAAGCCGATGCCTTCGCGATTGAGACCCTGAAGAATTGTGTAGAAGATAACGCAGCAGAGTGTGCTCGCTGTGGAGAACAAGTTGTAGGCCAGCAAGATGCCAAATATATCATTCAGTTCTTTCTGCAAGCTAAAATAGAAAGCAATTAAAGTTGCCTGCATTCCGATCTAAATACTTTCCATAGTCTCACTCAAACAAACGCTGATGTCGGCGCACAAAATTGACGAGAAATTCACAATCCTCCTCCGCTCGCTGTCTTTGTGGCCTATATTCTGCGAGTTGACGTCCCAGATGGGCAAAATGCATACAGATTTGTGCCGAATGACACATCATCCACACATCGGTGCCCAGATTAACGTTCATCACAAAATGACTGAAGGCAAAGTCGACCACTAGAGTCAAGATGTTCTTCCACATAGACATTGCCTCAAAACGCTTCATGGGAAATGTGCTTAGCAAAATGAATTTGGCTTCGCTATCCACCGTAAAGTATTGATATAAATACATTATAATAGATTGAGTGAGAGGACCGAGTACAACAAATACGACCACAAAATAATAGTAGTAAAATCCATAACGCGCAATGCGTGGCCAAAAGAAATCGTTAACTCGATATTTTCTGCAGTGTTCATCTCCATGCGGATAAAGTTCTTCTAGCTTATCGTTGAGTATACGTAAACGCCTTCGATAGTATAGAAATATGATGAATTTCACATCAGAGTTGGCCGTAAAGAAGTAGACGATAGCGAATCGCATGATGAGCACAGGATTTCCGGCAAGTTCATCCCATTGAATTGTGCGTAGTATTAAATAATAGAAAATATGCCAATGGCTCAGAAAGCAGATGGTTGAATAAGTCTTTAGTAAAACATCCTGCCACAGTGGCTTCGGGCTGTTCAGGAAGTCGATGCCCAACGACTTGAGTATCATGTTCGGTATATAGGTGAAGTCATTATAGCTCCGTTGTCGTTCCAGTTCCGTTTCCCGTTCAAGTTGCTGTTCCCGTTCCATGCTTGTTATTTGAAGGGTTTCGTGTGTCAACTGGTTTCTCAAACTCTGAGTGGGCGTGTTTTATATTCGTCGCAAGAGGCGTGTGATTAATTACCAGCAATTAAATTATGTAGTCCAGTCCACGTGATGTTGATTAAATATGTAAATCGACTATTCAAAATTATTTGAATATTTAATACAATACAAACTTTGAGCATACATATCAGATATAACACAACTCTCACATTGTGACAGTTGGTTTAGTGTTTCGATTTCGATTCTAGAGCGAAAGCTAATTCCATGTTTATTCGGCTAAGCAAATAAACACGTTCATATTGTGAGACAGCTGAAACGAATTTATAGACACACACATAATTATTCAATGAATAATCAAAGACGCCTCTAAAAGCAAAAATAAATCCAAACCAATTAATTAAACCAAATTTTTTTCCAACGACTTATTTATGCAAATGGCCAATAAAACTCTTTGTTTGTATTGTCAAAGCTTTGACTAATCTGTTTAACACATTCCGCGTTGCCACAAAATCCAGTTTCGAGTTAGCAGCATAAAATTGCCAAACGCTTGTAGCTTGAAAAATAGAGTTCACATTCTGGCTACGAGACCATTTATTGATAGTTTTTGTATCCGATCATCATAAGGTAGAAGGGTATTATAAATTTCTACCTACAAAGTACACTTACTTTGATCTCAGAGAGTACAAGAGATAAAGGTATAAGATTGTTTTTGATTTTTCCACGCTCACTTCCGACCTCGCCAATTGAAAAGCAAGCGTAATTTTAAGCTAAAAGTTATTATTTTGATATGGGCAAATCCCACGTGTCGCACGCTACATTCGCACGATTTTAGCTAATGAAAATCAATTTTTTGGGGGGTTTTTTAAAGATTTACCGTAAACTTTTGTTATGTGTTTAGAGTGAATTGAGAGTACTTTCGGAGGGTATAAGATTCAATTTCACTGGAGTCACTATTTTGAAAATAATTAATAAAATTGTGACGTGTCGCACGCTACACCAAGTGGAAGTTAGTTTCAAAATTTTCATTTCAAACGCAATTTTTAGCGAATTCTGCAAAATAAACCCTATGAAAGTTAATATCCTAAAGAAAGTTAAGAATATTAGAAGACAAAATCCGATCGTTTGGTCTTAATAATGTTTTTAGATTTTTAGCAAAGCCGTAAACCCATTGTGTCGCACGCTACGTGTCGCACGCTACACTTTTTCCGCTGACATTAACATAAGACAAAAATCTTTTAATTTGAACTAAACATTATTTATTATATTCATAAATGTGCTTCACAATTATTTCAACGTGATTTACTTTAGATTTGTGTGTGAGCCCAAGCAGAGGCAAAAAATTGTGAAGAATAAAATAGGGATTTGAAGGTGTGCGCAGAGCACGAATTCAAGTAAAATTATGAAAATTATAAATAAAATTGGGTTTGATACAAATTTGTTCATTTATAATGATCGAAATTTCTTTTTTGCTTTAAATTCTTAAGATGCCATATCTACTTTAATGTTCCATATAAAGAAAAATTAGAAAATGTGAAATTTAAAAATTGGTCGCTGGTGGACTGTTTCTGGGATTTGCCCATATATTAATTTGGTATAACACACTACTTTACATTAATTGAAAATATGTAGCGGGTATCTCACGGTCGAACACACTCTACTTCTGCTTTCTTACTTGTTGTCACCGATCTTTTGTGTGTGGAATCTTTCCTCGATCTCAGACTGATCATAATTCAGCATTGTGTCGATCGTGTTATCTAAATGGCCGGTTCTGCGACTCTAAATGCTTACTGAACTCTATTTGTTAAACTATGCTTTATCTATGCTAATTTGTGACCATTAAATGTGATAAGACGCTAAAATGATGCTAATTTTATATACTCAGTTGTGACCCATCAGCCACGATCGGCGATGATCTAACGAATAGAACTTTTTGCCCCTCGAGCTTCTAGGTCGCGTGGCATTCAGAGCTCTAGAGCTGTTGCAATACTATTCGTTGCAAGTGGCAGCTATTGTTGCTGCCACACGCGAAATGTGAAGGCCAACGATGATGGCAACACCAACCCAATCCCATCCCCCCTCTTCATGTCCCCTTCTTGTTTGTTTGTTCATTCATTCACTAAGCAAGCCATTCATTGAGTGATATTTTCATGGCAATTTAAATGCATTCATTAGTTGTTTATCAAAGTAATGTGCTTAATCAGCTTTCAATATCAGCTTCAGTAGTTTTAAATTTTGTTCTATGCTGATGTTAAAGTCTTTATTTTCTGCCATTAGCATTTATTTATGTGGAGAATGCATCAAGTTTAAATGGTATCTGATCGATAACTTTATTTGTTTCTATTATAATTAATACATTTTTGTATTTATAATGTTTTTATTCAATGTTTGTTGTTATTCATTTAACAGTGTTTAACCTTACATATTTTTAGGTACTCATCTCTCGTATTTCAAATATGGTATGCTGTGGCGCCTTTCGCTTGAGTCATCAGCTTATTTGGATTTTTGTCTGCCATCCACTACGAAATACTTTTGGACCAGTTAGTGCGTTGATTTATTACAGTTAGCAGCTTGCTTCTCAAGTTTCAGCTTTATGAATTTACAATTTAATAAGAATGCTCCCTAATCAGCAAAACGTTTCATCTATATGCTAAACTGTCCCCCATTCATATTTCGTTTTTACGCGCTCGATCTATGCATATAAATTATTCGCTTGAATTTTGTATTCCGCGTGTGCCGCAGATTTCCTGTGCTACCACCTCCAACTGCTCTTAATTTTATAATTATTTATGCAAGCATTTTCTGCATAGCTCACTATTTATGCTTCAGATATACTCTGTAAAAATTTAACATCTTCGAAAGAGACTTTTTATTAACTCCAGATAATTTAAATCATTTTAGCTATTTATTGTTTAACTTTAAGTAGTCTATGCTACCCACTTTGTTCACCAATTACAGGGTATAAGTGACTGCCAATTTAGTTCGCCGCACCAATTTAAATAACAATCAAAATTCTAAACGGAAATTAGCAAATCCGACAAAAAACATTCAGCATCTGCCAAGATTGGATTTCAGTTGTCAATGTTAGAGCTGAATGTTGACTGAATAAAATGGTTTTATAGTCTGAAACTTAATGCTATCAAGTTGTTATAAAGGCTGCTGTCAAGTAGAGATCTGCTACAGTTTCATTTAATAGATCAACGTAGAAGTAGCAAGCGATACGCGATAATCATCTAGAATGTCTCTGAAATTGGTACGAGGATTAAACACAATGTGATTGTGATAGTGCTTAAAGTGCAATAAGGATAACAATGTGATATCTAATTTGAATTCATGATTTCTTTGTGCAGTCTTGCTCTCTCTTTGTGCTGGCCCTCGTCCTGGTTGCGTGCAGTGCCCAGCGCCAATATAATCCCTATCTGAACAACCCTTACTATCGGGATCTGTACTACAAGAACCGCGATTTGTACAATCAGCGTCGCTACTACGACAACTTCTACAAGAAGTACAATCCCTTCATTGCCAACGCCCTCGCTCGCACCGTGGATCAATCGAATTACCCCAATACCGGATCGGGAGCGTATTCCTACAGCTACGAGACGGAGAACGGATTGCACGGCGAGGAAAAGGGCACACCTGTCTATATTGGCAACGGTCAGCAGGAGGAACAGGTCGAGGGTGCTTACTCCTACATCTCGCCCGAAGGTCTCCGCGTTGGTGTCAAGTATCTGGCAGATGCCAATGGCTTCCGTCCAGTGATTACCTGTAAGTAATTCTAGAATTGTGATATGCAGTTCATTTTGGTGAAGTAGTTTTGTAGTTCAATTCGAACTGAATTATTCGTTCCAATAGTTCATTTAATTCGTTTAGACCCATTTCAGTCTGTGCATTTATTGTTCGGTTCTATATAATGTAGTTCGCTGTAGCTCCATTATTGTTCGTATTAAAGAATCTTATTTTAATGTAAATTATAAATAACACCTAATATAGATTATTATTGAATGGGTTACTATTGAAAACGTATAAATATTCATAAATTCGTAAGATGTTGAGACAAATGAGACCCAATATATGATAACTAAACGAGTGAACGACCTACATAAGGGAACGATCGATAAAGACAACAAGAACTCCGAATTATTACCGAATAAACGACCTACAAGAATGCAAGATCTAAACAAGCGAAACTACGACTGAAAAGTATTAACCGAATGCACGATCTAAAAAAATGAATTACTGAAACGAGCCAGAATGAGTCAAACTAACTGAACGGACGACAAAAAATAATGAACGGTCTAATAGATAGGTTAAAATAAACTAAAAGAAACAATTTCCTTAAAGAAGGAGCAATCTTATCGAAAAAGAATAGATCAAATGAACAAGGGAAACATTCTCAAAGAATAAATGATTTAGGTGAACTATAATAGAACTCAAATCTGCTGAACTAAATGAATAACCATCAAAGAGACAGTTCGTTCATTTAGTTGAGTGAATCATTCGATCGAATGAATACAATTATAATATACATTTTGTAATATCCGCTTTCAGATGATGGCCCCAACTCAGCTTTCTACGCCAATCAGCCAGCTCCAGCTAATGTGGTCCTTACAAGGCATTAAATCGAGCTAGTCATTGAACTTAAAAGTAATGTATATTAATTGCGACAAATCTAAATAAAATAACCACAAAAATACAATGAAAATGAAATGATTAAGTGAGTGAGTAATGCTTAATGGGGTAATTTGGTAAAATTGACAATCGCAAACAAACCTACACAAATATTATCATGTTATGTATCCATCAACCTCACACAAAAAAGCCAATGAATGGAAAATGGCGATCAGCAGGCGGCAGTTTATTGGCCAGTTTGAATTTACATATGTATGCATATATAAATCTTGTTTTTGTCTCTTGACCAATTTATGTAAAGCTTTTCGAGAAGTTGGCTTAAAGCTAAACTATCGCTATTTATTGTTGAGCACAAAAGTGTGCTTTAAATGAACAAAAAGCTGAGCCACTCAATTGATAGTTGACAAGTCGAGAATTATTTCAAAGAGTGTGCTCGACGTGATGATGCTCTATATTGTTTATACAAGTTTCAGACTGGCTAAATTAGCATAGAATATTTTTAGAGACTTTATAATTGAATTCAGAACAGACTTCCCACTCGTCTGGCCATTGACATTCGTATACAAAAACAAATCCAATTAATTGATATTGTATTTAAATGTCAATATTATCTTAGTACAATAAGAAAGTATAGATGCTTTGACACGCTGAAGATTTAATGCTCTGTAAATTGAATTTCATTTAATGCAAATCAATTAAAAGATCTTTAGTCAAAATTGTCCGATTAGAATTCACCTGTTTTAAATTTGTATTGTATTTTGAGTGAATTCCACTTGTTTCTCAAGCACCGATTGCTAACTTACAGCTCAAAGTGAGTGTTGTTTTTGCGTCATGAGAACTGATAAATTTGGCAGTCGGAGATATCCCCGAGTGCCCGCAATTTATATTTATTTCATTAAATACATTTATATATAAATTTATCTTATCAACGCAAATGCAAAGCAATGGCAAACAACTTGCTATCAGCATAAATTTGTTATTGTGGTTTTAAGTCAACTACTTGTGATTCACAAAGAATTTAATTCTTAAATCAAAAAAACTTTTTAAAGTGTAAAGAATAGTTTAACAAAAGTTGTTGAACAACGAGTAATCAGCATATATTTATTTTTGAGGTTTTTAATCAACTACTTATGATTCACAATTGAAATCTTAAGTGTTTAGCACAAATCGAAATACTTTTTCGAAAGGGTATTTAAATTTGTTTGGGTTCAATGAACTGATTGTGAATGCTTGTTTTTTTTTTGTTATGTCTCATTCAGTGCTATTGTCAATTGATCTTTGGCCTTTGTTCCACTTTACTAAAGAGATTTGTAAGCTATGGAAATTAGTCATTGAAGCATCGGGTATTTTTTTTTGGTAACAAATGTTTATTCAAAATCATATAAAAAATAAAAATGTTTATAAATTCATAACACAAATTAAATAGCTTAATTTTCGATATAGTGATAAATAAATACATTATTAACAGATTAACATATGTGGGCGTGGCTTTACAAGTACCAAATCTTCACTGTCCACTTGAAGTTCATTTCTTTTTTTTTTCATTATTTTTTTTTTACAAATTTTTCGATGGCTTGTTATATTTTTGCCAGTTGCAGGCGGCAAATGCATGGGAATGGAGGGGGGAACCTTTTCGGGGCGGGGGAGTGAGGGGAATCCTTTATGGCTGTTTTGATGAGTACACCGCGCACATTCGAATTGAAATGAATTGCACTTAATATTGATGACGCTGACGCGCAAGCTCGGCAAGCTCACGCTGCTCCTCCTCCTCGGCAAGCTCAACCTCATGCTCCAGCATGCGCAGCTGATCGGCCAACTCCTTGGGCATGCGCTCCACACGGATCGCTTTGAGTTGGGCCTTAATGTCCTTGGTCATGTGATTAATGCGGAAGCCGCGATGATCGAACAATGGCTTATCACCATTGGCCTTGTGCTGGTCCTCAACATACTTCAGGGCACGAGCGATGGCCTCGGGAATTGGGGGTGGAGTGGGAATGTGCTCCCCCTCGGGCATGAAGCCGCCATCGTTGGAGGAATAGTTGACGCGATAGAGTTTGCCATCATCGCCAGTGTACTCATAGTAGCCCTTGGCATGGGTGCCTCCGGTGTGATGAAGTTTCGCTTGCTCCTCGCCATAGATGCCGTTCTCGGTGAGGAAACTTTAGAAAGGAAAACATCAAGTTAGTTTAAAGTGATTATTTAGAGAGTTACTCGGAACTTACGCATGATCGTATTTGTCTTGCTTGCGCACCTCTTCCTGGTGCAGGATCTTGTGGCGTCCCTCGTCATCGTAGTTGAAGACAATGGGGCGTTGCGTGGTCGTGGTGGTTGTCGTTGTTGTGGTGGTGCGTGGCGTCGTCGTCGTTGGCTTCTTCGTCGTGGTTGTGGTCGTCGACTGTGGTTGGTTTTATTTGTGTTTGATTGGTACTTGTTTTTAATACTGGCTCATCATATTGGCAGGATATTTGTATGCGGTGTGTCGAGTTTTGTGGTGGTTGTGGTGGTGTCGGGGACTAGGTGGATCGCATGCATATGCAGGCAGGTGTGGTTGTGTGTGTGTGTGTGGTTGTGTGGCGCAGTTCATGCAAATCGCATTGGGGAAGTTATCGGGTGAAAAGTCGGGGAATAGTGTTATGTTGCATTTAGTGATGAAAGCAAGGGGAATCGGATTGGGGGACAGCGAAGTGTTATCCTCCATTCCATTGTGTCGGGGTTGGGGGATTTAGTAGAGTTCATTCGGTGGGTAATGAGTTTGTGTTTCGATTTGCGCTTCATGTTCGGGAAAGCCGTATTCCAAGCGGATTTCTGGTACTTTAAACTCGGCTTTACTTACTGTGTACAAATCGTGGCTACATTGAAAACAAAGGAAATGGTTTAAGGCTGTCGATAAACATAATCACTGTGGCTTACTTGTATGGCCTGTCATCGTGGACGTAAGGGAGATTGAGACCAGCATAAGGTCCATAGCCACCATCATATGGGTATGGGATGTGGTGATAAACGCCAAGTTCACGGTTATCGCCTACGTGGTGATAAGGCTGAGCCACGTGATGATACCGACCTGAGCAGAGAGGAGGAAAGAGCAGAGAAAGAGAGACGAGTCTTAGAATTAAGTGTCAATGGCAAGCAATGGAATTGTGTGAGTAATGAGTTTGTGTTGTTTGGTAAGTTAAATACTTCGTGCAGAAGGTCAAATAATAGTTAAACTACTATATTTGAATATATATATATGTATATACAAGTTAATTCAGAAATAATAGTATACAAAATTGTTATCGAAAGAGGATGATACAAGTTTATCATTGGAGAAATTTGCGTGCAACTTAATTTGCGATAATTTTACTTTTTTTTATGTATTTTTGAATTTCAGATGTTTTTTTTTTGTATTTTTATGATTTGTGTGTTGTGATTATTGTTTTTTTTTTTTACACTTCAATGTTTACCTAAACTATCCTGAGAGCCTTTGCCTATAAGAAATAGAAGTTTAATATACAATGTACAGGAAAGTCATTAAAGAAGGTTATCGAGGTTAGAATACGACACAAACAAAGACAAAACTCATCAGAGATTTTCAGTGCAGTCAATGTTAAAGATTATAATACAACCGAAAATCTGCGCTTGAGCTTGAACTTTGTTGTTATCAGAGTACAATAAATAATTGGGTTATCAGTAGAAAACAAATACATTAGGAAATGCAAATGTGTGTGTATGTTGTTATTGTTAAATTATTATCGAAGTTAGTGTGCGTGTGTGTGTGTTGACTACATATATTATATAGTTATACAGTTGTTGTTCGTCTCAACAACTCGTTGCTGTTGGCTCGGTGTTGTTAGTTGCGGCTTCAACATGCAGTAGGCGGATACAACAAACAGCTGTGGTACTTAGATACACAATTGCAATGCCGAAATACCTTCGTCTGAACTCGGATGGTAGTGTCCATCATCTTGTGGATGATATTTTCCGTCGTTAGAATTTTGCGCTGAAACCGTATACTTGCCATTGTTTTCAACGGGATTGCTGCTGCTGACTGCAACAAGACCCTGTGCAGAGGGAGTAAGGGAGGGAAACAGAAATGTTATAAATCGATTTACATTTTGGTATTTGGTGTATTAAACGAAATCAAAACCGTCAACCCCAAAAAAACAAAAAAACACTGAACAAGTCTCGTTCACAGTTCAATTAGCTCGCCCGGCCGGAAGTGTAAAACGTTTCAAAACAATAAATGCCAATGAACACACGCAGAAACGAACGAACGTTGTTATTACTCTTTTTATTTTTTTGGTTTTTTGGTTTTTTTTTTTTTGTTTTGGTTTTGGTTGGTGTCTAATAAAAATGGTATTTTATGACATTTTATTAATAACTCAGAGGTTCGTCAATATTAAAGCATTGATTTGGTTTCAAGTCTAAAGCAACAACATTGCCTGCATTGCCATGAAATGAAGCTTAAACTGTCTTGGCACGAATTGTTTTCAAGTTCCTAATTGATTGCGGCGCCAACGTGGCGTATGCGTAATCTACACATACAATATTTTCAATGTCTTTTTGTAATTTTCTGTTTATCACTTTTGCACACAGGACGAGGTCCTTTTTGTTTTGTTTTCGACTTCACTTTACTCACCACAATCACATAAACGCTAAGCACTGATTTAGCAAACATTTTTGCGTTGTTTAATTTTTATTTTTGTGGTAATCGGTTTTTATTGTTGAGTTGAGGTATTAAGATCCTTGAGTGTGAGTGAGACTCTGGTGTCGTTGGTGCTACTGCTGCTGCAACAGGAATGTTTGGTTTCCGTTTCGACACACCGGATTTATATAGAAATGTGCCAAGTACGCAGTGAGCGCATTTCGCAACTCACAGTTCGCAGTTCGCATCTCGCAGTTCCGATCTCTGATTCTCACATCTCACATTCTCACCACGCCGCGCCGCGCCTAAATTCTCGCATCTTCTGGGAGAGGTAGTTAGCCTCATTTGCTCCTCGATTTGAGAGCGAGTCGGCGGATTCAATACGATTCGATTGTTCGGCTTTGAGTTCGACTTCGACTTCGACTTCTGCTTCGGTTTCGGTTCAACTCAGTTCAGTTCAATACGAATGCGAGTTTGAGTACTCGAAAATAAAAAAAAATCGTCTTCAGCTGCGCTCCCTTTAATTTAGACACATGACGATCTCTGCTTCTTATTGTTGCTAATTTGCTTATTGTTATTGTTGTTGTTGTTGCTTTTCTCATTTTATTATTTGTTATATGCATCTTCTGTATACCACTTTTTTATTTATGTATTCATTTCAAAATTTGTTGGTGTCACCTTTGCGCCGTATTCAAATGATCGCATATTTGCCAATAATTTTAATTACTAATTAATTCAATTAAATAATTCGTAAATTTTATTTGTATTGAATGCCATTGCACCCTTGGCATTCATCTCTGTCTCACAAATTATGCATTGCTTCGTCTTCGTCTTCGTCTTGAATTTCATTGACGCATCTTAGAACCATTCAAGGACTACATCTTTAAGTCACTTCAATGAATGAATCATTTGCATTATCGGGCAACTTCCCCAAAAATACGTCATTTGCATTCTCCTGAATCAGACGAAATAGTCAGCAGAGCGAATCATTGTTTTTAATTGCATTTATCAATAATCAGAGTTCAATTTACGCATTTCATTGAAATCAGAGATTAACGACAAAATGTCGACATTTTTTGAATTCTTGAATGTCTTCAATTGGCATTCTAATCTGCCTTTAGTCATACAACAGATTTTTCTAGTAATTATTATAATTATTGTGTATTAAAAGTTGAGTTAATTTGTATATAAATATTGCAATAATAAACATTTTTAAAATTTTCCATTATCAATATTTATTTATTTATTTATATTATTATAAAAAGGTAGGAAAACAAATTAAATCTCGATATGTGGAATTTTATAACTTTTGCATTAATTAGCTAAATTTAGCGGTCTTTTAAATTCCAAGAATTCCACATCTAAAATCTACATTTAAATTAATTTTTATGCTAATTCGACTTGATTTAATGAGATTTGTGTGTTTTTTTTTATTTTATTTTTTTTTTTTTTTTGGTTAAATGTTTAATATTTTTCAAAATGTACTATCATTATTATTTACAATTATTTACATTAATTTCAAGACAATAGAAAAGCCAACAAAATATGATAAGCGCATAAATATCAAATATACATAGTATAAAATTAAAAATTGAGCTGAAAGTGCATATAATCATATAATTCAAGATTTTAATCTTGATTAGCACTTTTTTTTCTGGGTGAATACTTTGCCCGTATTGCAGTTACCTATAACCTAATTTTACCTGCTGTTAAAATTTAAATAAATAATATTAATAAACAAAAGCACCCAAAAGAAGAAGCTATGCGGTTTCAAATAAAAATCGTGACTAAACTTGAATTCCTTTTTTGTTAAAATTTTAGCAAAACTGAGAGTTTAATTGTATTCAACAAAAATTAAGTTAAAATAATTAGCACATATTATAAAAGTAGCGAAAAAAGTCGCTTGGTTTCAGTGCAAGTGAAGTTATTTTTAGCTTTGCGATAAACTTAATGTTAACGGTTTAGTTTTATGAGGCAAATCCATGAGTTAAAGCCTTATTTTTGTCTGTGTCTCTTCTCTCTTTCTCCCTGTGCTGAGCTTAATTACAGGATATGTATATGCAAATATTTAATGTCATCTACGAAATTCGAGGCATGCCATTTTTAATCGTAGCACATTGTTGTAGTTGTAGTTGTGGTTGTTGGGGAACTGGAACCGATGACAACATCGTTGTGGCAGATCGCTATCCAAGACAACAACTACCTGAGGCACTCGGAAGCGCCATAAAAGTGCCGTAATGAAATCATAAATTAACCAAAAACCAGCGGAAACAACAACAAATTGAAATCAACATCAACGACAGTAACAACAACAACAACACCAACAACAACAACAATAAAAAAAGCATATAGCGCGCGCCTGCCACAACTTGAAATGCATTAATTTAAACGAAGCTGCGACTCGGGGCTTGGTCTCTGCCTCGCGATATGAGCAGCATATGTATATGTACTTTATGATGTGTATGTACTATGTAGAACCGGAATTGAATTCGAAATCAGCAAGCAAGACGATGAAGAAAAATGTTGACAAAATTGAATTTAATTGTGTAGCATCGCAGCTTGCTATGTGTCCTTAGCTTAACGGGATTTTTGGCACATAACCTAAGTGAGACGCAGGTTGCAGGCTGTAGGCTGGTGGTTGCTAAGCATATTTTTTATAGCTGCCGGCTTAAGGCGATTAATTGCAACAATAAACATAAACAGTGATTAAAAAGCCAGAGAGCTTGAGCTTCAGCATCGCAGACTAAGCCAGAGTCAGAATCAGAGACAGAAGCAGAGCTCACAATCCTGCGGGCCGAGGCGGGGCGGGTTTTTTGTTGGTATCGGGGCGTCACAGTCACTGCACTGCAAAGGTCGTACACTGAACTCGAGAGCTCAGCCATTTCGATACGATCCAATCCGATGTGATCCGATATGAATCGTTTCACAGCCGAAGCCGAAAAAAAGATACTCTCGCACTGTGAATCACGTCGCGTGGCTGGAATTTCATTTAGTTGCTGCTTTGTTGTGACTCTGACTTCGACTCTGGCTGTGGCTTTTGCTTTTGCTTTTGTTTTAGGTATATTATTTATATGGTTGATCTTTGAATCATACGCATACGTGTATTAAGTATAAGTATAATTGTGGCATTCATAAAAATCGCAAATACTTGATAAATATTTAAATATGCTGGCTTTTAATCAATTACAAGTTCAATTTGATTGGGCATTCGGAATGCAGCCTGTATTGACTAAATGCGGCTTCCCGCTGATTCTCAATCGCGACTTGTGACTTGGCATTGACCTTGAGTCGCAATTTGGCCAAAAGAATTTCACACTTTCTTTGATGTATTTCGTGCTTGGGGAATGTCAAATAAATATAGTACACAAATACTTGTTCTAACATTTATTTACTGTATTCATCATAATGCAGCATTAATCTATAATCTTCTTTAAATTAATTATAGCTAGAGTGCGGAATTGCTTTCTGAATTCGTTTTAATGGAGTTCTTATACATTTATTTCCTAGCGATTAAAATACCATATACACATAAGTATAAATCCATCTAATCAGACATTTAGATCACAGTGATTAGCCGTAAGTTGCTTAACAGGAACATAACACACACTATCTTAATCAGGCTGTTGTTGTTGAAGCTCTGCTGAAGCCGCGTTGACGAGTTGCACAAGTTGCCCCGGCAGTAGCAGCGTTTAATTGTCGATGTCCGCATCTCCGTTGGCAGCTCCATGCACTCCTCCTCGTAGGGTTCATCGACGAAGGGAAAATCCTCCCAAAGATTTTTTATCAGCACTTTCGTCACATTCACCTGATTGGCACATCCTCTTCGCTCCATTGTTCTCCACTGACCGTTGGACAAATTAATGCTATGCATCTCTTTGACACACATTGTTGAATTGGTGCAATTCACTTTGAACTCTGGAGAATCTGTCAATTTTGAGCATGCCGGACGTCGACCCTGCTCACCCAAAGTGCCTTCCTCGAAGCACTCAAAGCACTGCAGTATCTCAGCTGCCCGGCAGCTGTTTCCAAGCGTCGCAAGTACTGCGAGTGCAGTGATAATCGAAAGACTACTACTGCATATCATTATGCTCAGCTATTGTAGAAATGCACTTTGCTATAATTCGAGTACATTGACTACGAGTGCGCGCTTCCAGTGTGAAGTCTGAATAAGAACTAGCTGCTCAGTGTGCGACTTCAGTTTATCACGAATTTCACACTGTTCTTATGACTAAACGTCCGGTTCATTTCGGAGCGGATCGGATCGGATGAGTTTTATTTTTGTTTTACCATACATTTATATTTAGTTCTCTCTGACTTTCTGTACAAGTGTATGCATGATATGTTTTGCAATTATGCGATTAAACCACATAAAAATTATGTGGGGCCAACTTTTAATCTTTAAGGGAAATATTGAGAGCCTCTGCTTAATCATTTGTTTATATAGCAAGTGATTAATTTAACAAGAATTTGAATATTTAAAAACTTGCAAGGTTTGGGCATTATGTAAACTTAAGCAAACAAAACAGTGCGATATTATTGAAAAATATACCAAATTAATATACCACAGACAAACAAATATACTAAAGTCATTTGTTTATGTATCAAGCATGCAAGATTTGTCAATGATTTTTACTTTAATACAAAACATTGCTAAGTATATCAAATTAATACACCACAAATATAAAAATAGATGTACTAAAAGTTATAATAAAATAATTTGTTTAAGTATCGATTGATTAATTTACCATGAATATAAATTTGTAAGATCTTGCAGAAAATGTTGCGGTATTATCGTAAAAGTTTACCAAGTTACCACAAATATTTACCACAAACATTTAAATATACTAAAAATCATACTAAAATAATTTGCTTAAGTAGCAAGTGATTAATTTAGCATCAACAGAAATATTTAATAAATTGTAGGTTTGTTAATTGTTTCAACTTTAGCAAAATAAAACAGTGAGGTATAATCGTAAAAATATACCAAATTAATACACTATAAATATTAAAGTTATATTCGTCTATATTTATTGGAAATATACCATAACATAGAATATAAAATATGCAAAGCGGTTATTGACGCTGATCAAAAAGTCTATACTTTGTTTCGGAGATGCTTCTTCTGTATGTTATATAGAGTTTCGTTAGTAGAAAGTGAAATTAAAATTGTCGTTATTTTAATCATGGTAACAGTATTAGATTGTTTAGCAATTTTAAGATTATATGTTGTCTAATTTAAGATTTCGATATTTATATTTAAAATCGCCTAATTCTTTATGCTAATTAATATTGAATGATGAGAATATCATTCAAAATGTCATCTATTTTGAGGTCTTCTTCCAGTCATCTTATCTTGTTTTAATTCTTTGGAATTGAAATTTGACTCTCATGCAGTAATATAAATATTTTTATGTCTGTTATAAATTTTGATTTATTTATTACGTTTCTTTGTGTATAACGTTCATAATGTTTGATGACCTCGTGCCTGTCAGTGTCAAGGCATTTCATGTAGTTAAATCCCGGTTTCAATACATCTCTAAACACTTATGATTTAGGGGTATTTTCACCTGGATTTTGTTGCCGTCTGACAGCAATTGTGCGGCAATTGAAATCTTTATAGGGCGAGTATTGAGTATTGAGGATTAACCCATAAATTGCCATAAATTACTTTTAGGCGTGGGTTTTCGTCGGTGTTTCGATGACTGAATCTCAATCTGAATAAGTAAAACTCTGTTTGATTTGTCTTTTCAACAGGTTTGCGTGAGCAAAGTTCACTTAAGTTTGTTTAATTATCACTCGGTCTATATATTCAATTTCATTTCATTTTTAGAGTTTCTCGCTGCCTATAAATATTGTGAGCCCAAAAGCGAGTTTTGCCCCCACGAATCCGAAGTGGTAGCTGATTGCGAATAGATGGATGACTTTGGGTAGCACTTGGGGTAAGCACATTTAATTGATTCAATTAAGTGAAATGATTTGTGGCATTAATTGTTCGCATTTGTTGTTTTGGGCAACAAATTAATTTACTAAATACAAAATGCAATGTAAACGCTGATCTTAAATTTTGTTTCAGGGCGTCACACGAACCGAACGAACACTTGAAAAACAATACAACAAATTACCAATCGCTTTGGCGCTTAATTAGATACAAATCCCGTCCAATACTGTGTATCCTTACATATACATTTGATTATATGTGTATTTATATTTATATTGATATTATTGTTACTCAAATTTATTTGCCGGTGGGCGTAGAAAACGCTTCAAAAGATCAAAAAAGTTCAAAGCACCGAAGTAATCCGATACTGTTATAAATTTTGAGGCGCTTTCGGCGTTTTGGCATGATTTTTATCAGTAGGTGCTAAATAAATTAAATATTAATGTTTTATCTTGTCTTTAATGTTATCTGGTATTTTATGAGATAAAAAGGAAAAATCCCATCTAAATAAATTCACAGCTCACCCGAGTGTGAAACATTGAATTGTTTTTTACCTTATTTCTGTTTTGCCTGTTTGCATATTTGTTTTTGTTATTTAGTATTTAAATGAAATACAATTTCGTTGTGTCACCCTACAGGAATTTCAATTCCATGTAAAGCTAAGTTCAAGGTTGTGTAGTGTGTATTATTTTTATTGACCAATTTGCGCTTCCTACCAGAAATCAGCGTCTAGGCCTCTGGTCGCCACCGCAAAAATGCAATTAAATATATTGTAATCTGTCAGAGGAGAAGAAAAATAATAATTTAATTGGCGCCTGTTTCGATTTGTTTTTTGCAGCCAAGGAATTCTGTTAGCATTTGTCACATTTGAATGATTTTAATGAGGGAGCCGAGTTCACAACAATTTGAAATTCATTAATTGCAAAGCACCAAATTACGCATGATATTGTTTGGATTAACTCAGCCCAAAACTCAACAGATTTAAATACTAATATCGTATACATCTTAATACTTATATTCGTACTTATTTGTGTGTGTGTGTTTTGAATATTTTATTGTTTCATAAAGAATCCAGATTGATATTTACATAAACAACAATTTAACTTCGAGTTGTTCGTGGAGCGTGTATCGCATTGTACCATTGTCTTGTATGGTTTTATTACTTCGATTCTATAACAATATCCATATACATACATACGTATATTTATGTCTATGGAAACTTACCGGCATCAAAAATTGTCTCAGTTACAATTTTATAGTATTTTTAGGGCGTGTTTATACTCGCTATCCATAGGTTAGAAGGTTATTATAACATGGCAATCGTCGCTGCAGCTGTTTTATACTCTTGGTATTTTTAATTGAATATATTGATATACTAATTATAGCTTTGGTATATTTCAGTCTTTTTCAGTATATCAATTTAGTATATTTTAAGAATAATACCGTCCGGCTTTTTTATTAAAAGTGAACATTGGGTAGCTCATTGTCGTGCACACTCGACTGTAGCTTTCTTACTTGTGTCTTACCAACATTAATAGTAAAAGCTTTTCAAGGTTTTCCCGCTACTTCCACGTTTATCAGATAGATAGATCTGATATTGTTTTCGTCTCGAATTTCTATAGTCTTTTAATTGATAGATTCATCACACAAGTATGCAAGGTGATAGGTTAAAGTTCCCTAGACAAGTTCAGAGTGAAGCATCACCTCAGCTACCAACTTTTGAGGGCGTTTCAGCTTTCGATTTTATCTGGTTTCTCATCATATTGTTGTTGTTTGTTGTTGGTTTCATTTTGTTTTCCTTTTTTATGTCGGTACCTAAACTGGCTGATGATTGATGAGTGCTGACCACACACGTTTTGATTGATCGCCAGTTATTATTAATGCCCATTAAAGCAAACGATCGTTTTATTGTTTATCATGAGCGTTAAATTTGATTTAAACGACACTAATTAACTATAATCCTATCAAATCTGATGAAATGTTAACAAATTGCCCCACAGCGGAAATTCAACAGATTAATTCATTTCTCGTCTGCTTTCGAAAACTTCCGACATTCTGAAAGACGATAATGAACACTTGACACACCTATCAAGTTAGGAATTTCGATAAGCTTAGAAAGGTGAAAGAAAAAGAAAAGTATATCTATATTCGAGATTTTTAATTATTTGAATTAATTACTTAACTCTAACGAAAAACTTGTTAGTTTAGGCATATTTAACAGATCTGCACTAGAAGAATGGAAGAAAGCGAAAAAGAAATTATTAAATGGTTAAATTAAATTTAAAATTATTTCAATTACTTGTTAATCTCAATCATATTGGAAGATTCTTTCCATCAGATCTGATAGCATCAGTTTACTGTTAATATTTTTAAGTGTTCCGCTCAGGTTACAGATTTCAGATTTTCGCTGGAAGAAAACGAAAATAATTTATATTTTATTATTAATTTATATCTATACATATTAAAGACTTTCAATTATTTTTATGTACAATAGGAAACTTGTTAGTTGAAGCACAGTTTGGTAGATTTTTTCCACCAAGTCGGTTCTCTGCGGATTACCGTAGAACTGTCAATGTTTTTACGTATTCCGCTCAGATTACATTTCAGATTTTCGCTGGCGTTCAAAAGGTCAAAAGCAATTGGGTGCCATCAATGAAAACAAGTTGCGTTACTTGAGCATCTTAGAAGTCACTTTATGGCTTGTTAGTATGCAAAGAATTTCAATTAACATCCGTTAGTTGTAGGCGCTGCAACCAGCTGACAGTTGACTGACTTGGGGAGCAACTGGTTGCAGCTAATTAAATAATTAAGCAGTGACATCTTGTGTTAATAAAACTAGACAATTAATTAGCTACCCACATGCAATTAGTACTGAATGCCGTAGCTGAAACTAACCTGGCCAGTGCTTCTATTGGCTTCAGTTAAACGCATTCAACGTGTCGACGAGTCGAAATGCACAGAAGCTTGTTCATTGCATTGCTGCTAGGATTGCTAGCTCAGCACTCGGCGCAAGGAGCTGATGAGCAGCAGGTACCACTGCCGACTTCTCCACCCAGACCAGGACACTACGTGCATCAGCAGCATGGCGCTGGTGGTTGGTATGTACCGGATAACAGTGGCAAGTATCGCCATGATCCGAGACCCTACGATGGCGGCTACGGGGATCGAGGCCTGCCATACGCCAATGATTTGCGTGGCATCTTCAGGCAGGCCGAGGAGCAGCTGGTGGCCAGTGTGCAGCAGGCCAATGATGAGTTCGCCTTGGGACCGCGTGATCATCTGCGTTTCATGATTGACTTCAACTACAACGGCACTGGCTGGCAGATTATCCAATTTGAGTGGGTTCGCGATGGCGATGGCAGCAACGAGGAGCAGCAGCAATATAAATATGTGAACGAGAACAAGCTCTGGGACACCGATGCGGCTTCACAACCAGCTCAACCATCCTACGAGTACGGGCAGCCAACAGCTGATACAAACTGTGCCACAGAACAGCAACGGACAAGCTATGGAGAGGAAGCTCAGCAGCCGCTAGATCAATCGAACATCGATACCGAGCAGGATGTAAGCATACATTTGATTTTTTTTATTTCATCACTCCATATATAATTTATTTTCAGCCTGCTAAACTGCAATCTACTATCAACAATGTACTGGAATATATACAGCAACGCATCCTGCCAACACTTAACTAAGCTGCCGCCTTGAAAAAAATACGTATACGCCACAAATTCCTTTGAAATAAATTCTTTGCATGTATTTTGAATAAAATATTCAAATTAAAGAAAAAAAATATAACTATTTAATTGTGTTGTTTTTATTTAAAAATTTGTAATACAATTATAATGAATTGTAATATTAAATATTATTTTTAAAATTCAAAAATGTCTGTCGCTAACAATGAACAAAAAATCGTAAGACGAAAGCAAAAAGATAATTTAATTTTTCGCATAAATTCGTTTATTTCAAAGCAATAACCAACAATTAATTTGACCTCTTAACTCTAAGTTACAATGCGCCCTTCTCCTTCAGATAAGCCAACAGCCTGGGAATATGTTCGGGCACCTTGGGAATGTGTTCGCCAACGGGCACGAAACCATTCTCATCTGCCACATAGTCTACACGATAGAGAAGACCATCATCGCCAGTGTAATGATAGAAACCCTGGGAGCGAATTGCATCGCCTTCGGTCTGCTTCTCAATGCGTCCGCTCTCCTCGCCCAGAATGCCATTTTCTGTCTCATAGCTGTTGAGCATGAGAAAGTGAAGAATAGAAATGGAAATTTAAACTAATTTACTCACAGATAGTTGTAGCCATCGGGCTGCACTTCTCCTTCTTGACGTATGATGGCGAAGCCACCTTTGCCAATGCCTGTGCCGGTGCCTTGTGGCAAATTGGGACGCTGGTCAACTACAACGGGAGCCACACGAGCAACAGTAGGACGTGGCTGCACAACAGTAGTCCTGGCACCACCATTAGCACCACCAGCACCATTAGCACCGCTAGCACCATTGGCATTTTGTCCACCACCAGCGCCGCCGCCACGTCCTCCACCACCGAAACGGTTCTTGTCGTTGATATAGGGATTGTTGCCACCAGTGTAATCTCCGCCAGGACGATTATCGTGCTCGTACTTGTTGTCCTGATGCACATAACGTCCATCGTTACCGCCGCGATATCTGCCATCATTCACGGGCACATAGCGTCCATCATTGTTACCGGGGCGAGCCCTTGAAATGGGCGCCACTCTCGGGTCAGGACGATAGCGACCATCGTTTTGGGCCAGCGCAAAAGCAGCACAAATCAACAGGAGAATCTACGGGACACAACAATCTATTACAATCGAGCGTCTATAGCATCTGAAGTCGAACTTACCGTTAGACGCAGCATCTTCACTAATCAGCAATGAGCAGATCTAGCCACAATCCGAGCTTTATATACGTGAGATTCATGCCGAAAGAACCAATCGTTGTATGTGGATGTGGATGTGTGCTATGGTCAACTGGCTAAATGACACAATGAGTAAGTGGCCAAATGATTATATGGCTATATGGCTAACCGTCTAACCGGATAGCTCGGAGCTGATACGACAACTATTTTCGAAGCGCTCAAAACTAGATCTATTAAGCACTGTGATTTACGAGGCGTTTACTTCATATTTTCTGGAAGGCAGACGCTACGCCCAACACGCAACGAGAATAGCCTCGTAAACTGATGGGCCATTCTTCTTATGACGATCAACTGAATTAATTATACGATCATTGTCCCAGCCATACGGAAACGCTGACATTTCTCTAGGCATTGATAAATTTTTGGCAAAGTTTCGTTGCAAAAATAAACGAATTATAAATTGCCGCACACTTAGCGAAGACTAACACCATTTTATGGTGTACCTAGAAGTATGCAACGATTTTTATACTATATTTAATGTTAAGACTTTATATGAGAAAGCAAACTATTTTAGATAGAATGTATTTAACATGATAACATATCTGATAAAAAAATATAATTTGTAACTATATTGAACTACATCAAAAAACAATTATTTTTCCACTAGCATATTAAAAAATAAGTAACTGGGCTATTTCCAGTACCATTTAAGCAACGACCTGAAAGTATGCAACACATTTTTTGCTGCATCTATTGATGTGTTGAATTTAGAAAAAAATGTGTTTGTCTCTTTTGAATTATATTTGTTAAGATATGCATCTAGTATCTAAATAACCATTTTGATCTCCCACAACGTTATAGGTAATATAGTCAATAAATCTGAAATAAATTAGAATATTTGAATATATTTCTGGTCGCCAGCAGAGCATGGTGGCAGCAAAGTATGATGGCAATAAGAGTGTGCTAATTGAACCTCTCAGAGGTCAATAGCTCATGAACTAGTCGCTACATTGTTGTCTCGCTTTGCATATCTGAGATCAGCTTAGAAAACGCAATAATTATTCATTCTATACAGTTTATTAATTTTGCATAATATGTACATGTGTGCACTAAGCTTTAAATAACAAATCTCTGCGGTTGTCTCTGCCTCCCTTTGCTGTCATCAAAGAAAATAGATAGTTAGCCTCTGCGTGCGGTGTAACTTTGTGATTCAGCTGGCGGTGGTGGTGCGGTGGCAATGTAATCCAAGGCCCGCTGTATGGCTGGTGGAATGGGCGGGGCTGTCGGTAAATGATCGCCCTGTGGCTGGAAGCCGTTCTCATCGGCCACATAGGTGATCCGAATGGGTGTGCCATCGGGTGCCGTATAGGAGTAGAAGCCCTGTGCGACCTGTGACCACCAAAAATTGAAAAGAGCACAATGTAATGCACAGTTGCAGCTAATTACAATGACTTGAGCAATTTGTCAGCCACGGGGCAATTTCGTGAGGCAGTTGCAAATGCCAAATGGTTGTGCTGGGATTTAAGGTCGGATTATGTAGTTACGTTGACTTACCGGTCCTGCATTGTCAGTGCCCGCATTCTTGAGATAACCCTCCTCCTCCACATTGATGCCATTTTCGGTCTCATAGCCATACTTGTAGGAGCCATCAAAGTTGACCTCCTGCTCCTGTCGTAAGATCTTGATCGGCTCTGTTGCAGGTCCTTGTGGTCGTGCTTGTGCGATGGCAGCGCATAGCAGCAAGGCTGCAACACTTAACAACTGCTGTGGATAGAAAGATAAACAAAGAATAAGGCAAGACGCACAAAGTTAAAATGAAATTGAACTTACTAGGTTCTGCATGGGCTGAGATGTATATCCTTTTGTTGTTGGGGCACTGGCGTGGAACTTGCAACTGTGGCTGACAACTGCAAAGGTTTGCATATTTATAGCAAAAACTTGAATCAACCACACAGCATCTGAGTACTAGTTGTTGCTTGAACTTTACATTTGCCTCTTGCCACGCTTGCCACAGAGCCACCGAGCCGCAGTGCCACAGTGCAACAGAGCGACCATTGATGAGTGCTTAGCATTTTGCAGTTGCACAGATCAGAAGCCAAGCTCACAGCCTGCCCAAATGATTAAATCTTCTTCAGACTCTTCAAGTGCATTGTTCGCGTGTTGTGGCTATATGAACAAATCTGCAATTTGTCGAGAAAATTGTTTACAACTTATAACATGATCAGCTGCGCGCTGGGAGGTGCTCACTACCTTTTGTGGTAAATTAAGTATATTTATAGTTACGACTAATCAAATTAAATACAAATTATTTATGAACTAGTTTATAATAATGTCAAAAAGAAACAATTTCTAAGAAAATAAAATAATCAGAATAATTAGAAATTTTAATTATAAATCTATAAAGAAACGTTAAAATTTGCAATGAAATTAAAAACTGTCTATTTGAAAACTAAGATTTAAATTTCTAAATTAAAAAATTTTAAAAATACATTAATATTTCTCAAATCCAAATGTGCAACTAAATAGTAAACTTTGACAAATGATTTTTATTTTTAAATCGTAAATAATCTTTCAAATTTATTTTGTGATTTATTTGCACTAGCGTCTTACACTTTTGACAATGTTGAGTAAATTATGTATCTATGAAATATTCTCACACAGATCAGAAGGCATGGTTTATCGCTCACGATGTGCTATATCTAAATATGCACTTTGGTCAGTTGTGATGGAGCGGTAAACTTGTATGATGGCATTCAAAGAACACGTATTGCATTTCAAATCAATTTGTCAGCTACATTTTTAGACATTTAACTTTAGCATTAACTGCGTTCTGATGTGCCATCCACACTCACACTCACACTCAGACTTAGACTCAGACTAAGAGTTAGAGCCATTTGAAATTGCACAATCTGAAGCCGTCCCATCAATAGCCATCGCAAGTGGAGGCGGCAACGACACAACATCATTATACGATTACCATTATACGATTATGTAGTAGAGTTGCCACGCCACCTGACCATGATCATGTCTAGCTGCTAGTTTGCTTGCTGTTTACCAGTCTGTCTCTCCGTCCCTCGGTCTGTCTGTCTGTCAGTCTGTCTGTCCGACTGTCTCATGACCTTTGTTGGAGGTGGCATGCGGTTAGTCGTGCTCTCAGGGAGGCGCTCAGCTGCAGCAATTTGACCAAAGGCGTTAATGAGCCCTCATTTGCCTGGGTCAATTGGCATAGTAAATGTCAAGTGCCCTTCAAGTGTACCCCAAAAATATTCGCACATATTATCATTTATGTTTAATAATTTATAATTTTATTTTGGGATAAATAGGATGTACATTTTCATTGTTGAATTGTGGCAGGCAGGTCGCTTGGATGATTCACTTATCCCTTCTTGTTGAAGAGCATCGACAGAATTTGCTGCTTGAAGGGTTTGGTTGTTGTCACTTCTGATGAAGTATAGGATGAATAATAGGAGCTTGGGTATGTGGAGTACGAAGAAGAATAGTCGCTATAGTCGCTGTCCAATTCTTCCAGCTCGGATTCGATGTCGTTGATCAAACTCGTAATGCTTTCCGTCGATTGGGCCTGAACTGCAACCAACATCGTCACGGCAAAGATGAAGACAACCAGGAATTTCATGTTAATGCTTTTTGGCTTTGAGCTTTGCTTTGACTGTTGCCAAGATCGAAGTGTGTCTTTCCATGTCCCATGCCAGTACTTTTTATACCCCACGGCAATGAATGAAATGCAATGTGCGTTGTTTACACAAATGTTTATTTCTTGTATTTGTATAATCCATAACATAAATGTTTGTCCCCAGTGCCTTATGCAATGCAGCCCAATTCAAAGGGCTTTGTTTAACTTGTCTTGTCTTTTTCAAGAAGATGGGCGCAACGCCAAGAAGAGCAAACAGTTGGAGTCTTGTTGTGTGTGCTTAACGTACAAAAATGTTCTTTTCCTATAACATACATATATTTACTTAACATGCTATTATTCTGAATGGATATCAATATGTGTTAATATATGTAGCGATCATAGGAAGCGGGCCATTCCATGGCATGAACAAAGTCTGGCAAATCGTCAATAAACTGTGTACTCACAGCATCGCGCTTATGGAGATTGCTTAGATAATGACCCGAGATGCCGATTTCAAACACGGGCTCATCGAACTTGCCATTCGTCTTCTGTAAATATTCAATAAATAAATGAAATTATCTTTAATGTTCTTTCCATTCTCTTCTAATACTCACTGCCAACTCCAGATAAAACTCTATGGGTGAATCATCAACACCCCAAGCAAAGAAGATGTGGTATGGTGGCTTATAGATGCCCGGATTGTCTAGCATTCCCCTCAAGAATGACCAGTCCAGCATCTTGACACCATCCATCGGCTTCAGGAAGACACTCATGCGTGCAGGACCCGTCAATTTAAACTCATATCGCACCGTATAGCCACCTTCCAACACTGTCTTATTGAGCAGCTCCAATGTTGTCGTGCCAGGCACCTCCACGGTCTCCTTGCGTGGCAGCCAACGCGCCGCTTTGCGTGCCTCACACCAGCGATGATTGAAGCACGGCACTCCACACATCATTTGGGTGTCGCAGACATTCTCTAGACTAATCAGTTCACTAAAGTCCATTGTGTCACGCAGTGGCAGCTCCAAGCGACGATCCTGCAGATCAAAGTAGTAGCCCGAATCATCCAAACTGAGCGAACCATCATACTCATAGAATCTTCGATGTACTTGCTGTAATAAGGAGAGAAATTCATGTAGAGACTTTGAATTATATTGCCGATTCTAACGGCTTACCAAGAAGTTAACACGCATCACATTCGTCTTGGCGCGATAGGGGAATCCCACTTCGGATACGGATATCATGCAGAATATAAACATAATCAGCGTCAAGCCACCAATCATGCAGTTGGGACGCCGGAAAATATTTATAAGAGGAGCCTAAAGAAGGGAGAAATTAAAATATTTATTTTGAGATTAGATAATGAAATTAGCATTATTTTAATGTTAAAGCAAGGATACGAGTGCTAAGTGTAAGGATATTAGAAAATATTTCTGAAAATTGTATTACGACCGTATAATAAATTAGAAAATATTGACGATGCATAAATTATCGCATAAATTAATGGAGAACTTTTGTTTCTTACTATTCCACGTTTATGTTAATTAATCGTTTTATATTTACTTTCATATTTAATGGAAAAGTTATTTTTGAGGTCCTTTAAGATTTAATTTAAGATCTTTCATTTGAAAACAGTGATAATAATGTTTCCTAACTTTCTACTTTACCTAAAAATGAAGTAGATAAGTTAAATTTGTAGTTTTGCTAATAAAATATTTAATGAAATATATAATAATTCCCATTTCTATGAGCAGGAAGTATTGTAATTTCTAGAATGAATGAATGTTGAAGTTTGTTTGTAGCACAACAAACAAATTAATATTAATGGATAGAGAATTGTAATAATAACTTACCACAAAACCAAAGGCAAATATAGTGCCCATTGCACAAAGCAAAGCGATAAGCATATCCGGATTAACCTCGGTGCCTTTGCGTGCAGTCATTGGAATGACGATGACGAGGAAAGAGTGAAACAAGTAGCTGAAGTAAAGGAAGGGCATTGCCTGGCACACAGCCATCAAGATCGACCAATAGTAGCCTGTAAATAATGGAATTAACTTAATCCAGTTCTAAGATATGATGAGTGTAATAAAACCTACCGCGATCATGCAACTTGCTGACCAAATTGATTATCAGTGCACCGACATAGAAGAGCAAGGAGATCATGCAGAGATATGCACTGCGAATGCTAACAGCTGTGATGATGATGCACAGCAGAGCGAGCAGGACACAGTGAGCATGTCCAGCCATTTGCAAATGATATGGGTGTGGTATCTTCTCCTACAAGTATCTGACATAAAATACAGATTTCACTTAAAAGGAATTTGCACTTACCCTGGGTCGCAGAGTGTAATACAAGGTGAACGGCAGCACCAGACCGATGAGCGATGGACAAATGAAGAGTCCAATCACAAGCCAACTGTTGGTCAGATACGTCATCGTCCGATCGCCGGCATCATAGAACACCGACATCAGCAGCGGCAAGCCGAGAGCAAGTATAAATCCAGCCAATTCCAAAAGGAAGAGTATGCCAAATTCACCTGCCACAAAACCGATGCTAAGATCCGTTGTCTTGGTCATGCGCCAGAGCGAGACACACACGAGGATCAGGCCAGCAAAGGCAAAGCAAATATTTAACGCAATGCCCGTGGACTCCAAATAGTAGACGAAGAACAAACCCAGGAAATCAAAGAATACCGAATGACCAGCGGAGTGTGCCTAGTTGTCATAAAGATTGTGTTGCGTATCTTTATAGCTAATGTGTTGTATAAAGCAATTAAAGATTTTACGATAAGCGAACCTACCTCAGTATCGTGCATCTCTTCAGCATTGCAAATACTACGCACGAGTGACAGCAAATTCTCACCAGTATTTTGCAATGATGCTCGGGATATTACATCGAAGCGATCGTATTTGGTGTGGTAGACAAAACCATTGTATACACCAGCCATATCCAGACCTGATCAGCAAAGATATCAATTAATATCTGATTAGGCTGTAACTGAAGCAGCTAAGCTTACCTGGCACCGGGCCAAAGTCACGGAAGATGCGAAAGTCCGTGTCGGAAGGAATAATACCAGCCTGGAAAACTTCCTCGGCCATTGTGGTGGCAAAAGGATGCTTAGCGCCTTCCCTGTAATGCTGCGATTGAAAGTGAAGTTGATTAGATAAGCTGTTATCATTAATGAGCGAATATGGCAGCCATAAAATATGTAGTATAGCCGATAAGAGATGGACTACGTGAGCTGCAGAAGACTTACTCGCATTAGCCAGGGATGATTAGGTCCACCTTGAAAGAGAATCTCACGCCCACCAGCGCCACAAGAGTCCAGATTGATCAGCGCTCTGCAAAGATACTTTTTAATAGTATCAGAATAGTATTTGTTACAGCTTTGACTCACTTGCAGTTGGGCGACCATTTGTGTTGCGAGATGAAGGCATGCGAACCTTGCAGCGGCTGTTCCTCGGCACCATTGAACAGAAACACAACCGGATGCTCAAATGTTTCCTCTGATGTGGCCAATAGGCGCATCACCTCCAGCATGGTCACAACCATGAAACCAGCATCTCCAGTGCCTGGAGTATGATTAAGGTTAACTTCACTCCATACTCTTTTACCTCTATTCATAACTTACCCACACTCCCTGGCTTTGTGTCGTAGTGACTGTTGATCAGCAGATAGGATGTGCTATTGGAACTCCTTGTGCTCAGCTTAACAATCACATTCTGCACAGCCTGATACATGTTGATCATCTCCCAATGCAAATATGCTCCCGATGCCCGTTGCACATCCACTTCCAGTTCGTAGATATCGTTGCGCATTACCTGACGCACTAATTCGATCTTGTTAAACAGAAACTCCACCATAGTCTTCTCATTCATCTCATCGCCCACAATCTTGGGTCCCATACGATCCAATTCCAATAGGATTTGTTGAGCACGCTCCGCCACAAATTGTCCCGGTTTACTGGCTTCCTCCTCGATCTTTATGGCCGTGGGCAAATAGTTAAAGAGGGGAAAGACCACCGCAAAAAATAATGCTACCCAGATAAGCAAATAACTTGGTGCATAGTACCAGGGCAACGGTTTTGTGCGTTTATCCTTTTCTATCCACTCAATGATGGTATTCCCATTATCGATGTCCACCTCCAATTCCTGAATTAGTAAGAATAACACTTTAATACATATTGTCCTTTTTAGTTGTATCCATTTATCCTACGTTTTTATCCTTTCCGTTCTCCATTTTGGCAGCTCCAGCGATTTCCAACGTCTTACGGCAACTGAGTAAATTTCACTGCAGTTCTCTTAATTTTAAAGTAAAATTTAGTATATACCAATCTATGTACTAGCATCAATCTTATCAACTGTGATTTCATATCTTTAGCTTTGACTTTTATGTACACATTGCCATAATTTGTATATTTCTATTTACTGCTGATAGGATAAAGATATTTATGGACCCAAACAATAATATAGATTTATTGATCTTCAATATCAATACCATGCCACGCATATATCTGAGTAAATCAATTTTTTGGTACTTTGGAACTCGGTTCGGGTTCAATTCAATCCATATCCTCAATGAATGGATCTCCATTCTGATAATATCGACTATCGGCCTTAATAAGGTGGATTTATTGATCTAACTACTTCGCATTTGTAAACTAATTATTAGCTAGCTTTTAGTATTGACATTAGAGTGAGGCAAGTACGTCTATAATTGAAAACGTTTTTTATTGAATCCCACACGAAGTGATAAATGATCATAAAGCAACAAAGCATTTATTGGGCGTGTCAGGGAATTACTTCAGGACTGTGACAAGTAAAATCAATTCTTGATAATTTCCAGTGGGACTGAATCAGAGAATGTATGTGTGCAGTGTACAATCAATTTATATTGCTTGCAGTGCATATTTAAACATTTATGACACAATAATAATAACTAGGGGGGTCACCTACATACTACAAGCAACCTTTTTATCAATTTTATTATACTTTATTTTAAAAAGTGTGTAAGATATAAAACATAAGAAAGGTCCCCAAAGAAGGTAACTTGGTAGAGGACTGCAACATTGCTCTAAACTGTTATCATATATGTTTGAACCAGACGAGATTACAATAATTTTGCTGCCATTTCAAAAATTTAATACATTTCCCTTCGTTATGCCAATTTCAATTATATATGAGTTGTCTTCACTCTATCTTATTATTTAAGCCTTTTATTTTTAAGTTTGTACTTCGCAATCCCAATAAAATTGTATTCTATTATTGATTATTTTTTTTTACCACACTGTTGAAACAAATAAAGCAGAAAGTTATTTCATATGTTATATTGTATATAGACTTCATTATTTAAAGTTGAAATTTGAATAACGAATATCTTTTTTAGTTTGTGATAAATTAATTTATATTTTATTTGATATTCTAATATAATATAATGCTAATTCGTATATTTATAGTACAGATTAAATATAATTAGAGAACATATCGTTTGTATAGCGTGGGCCATTCCATAACATGTACAAAATCAGGAAAGCTGTTAATAAACTTGATACCCGCCGCGTCCCTCTCATAGTCATAGCTGACATAATGCCACGCAACTCCCAACTCAAAGATGGGAACATCATAGTTGCCATCAGATTTCTGCAATGAAAAGAAATCAATCAATAAACATTATACAATATATAGATCTATTTACTTACCACAAAGTCAATATGAAACTTCAAGGGAGTGCTATCCTTGCCGTATGAGAAGAATATTTGATAGGGCAACGTATAGTCTTCCGGTTCGTCTAACATATTTCGTATAAAAGACCAGTCTGACACAGCCACATCATCCAGCGGTTGTATGAACAAACCCATGTGTGGTGGGCCACTCAACTCGAACTCATAGCGAACAGTGTTGTTGCTTGCTTGAACAGTTTTAGCCAAAAGTTCTATGGAAGCATTGCCTGGTATATTAACTGGCTCTTCACGTTCCAGCCAATGGCCTGTGGAGCGTGCCTTGCACCAGCGATGATTGAAGCAGGGAACACCACACATCAATAGCGTATCGCAATCAGCATTAATGCTGTGCAGGCCTGTCAAATTGACTGTGGTGTCCTCGAGTGGATATTGAAGGCGTCTGTCTTGAAAGTCGAAGTAATAGCCAGAATCGTTGATGCTAACGCTTCCATCGTATTCATAGAAAGTACGTTGAACATGCTGTGAATAGAGTATATATAGAGTAGATTGAGTGCAAAGTTAGTGTAGAGTTAGTGAAGAGTTAGTGTAGATTAGAGTTAGGATGGAGTTAGAGCAATGTGTAATTAATGGAGAGTTAGTGATGAGATAGTGAAGAGTTAGCGTAGAGTTATTGTAGAGTTAAGTAGAGTTGGTGAATAGTAGAGCAAATGCAGAGTTAGTGTAGAGTTTGAATGGAGTTAGTTTAGAGTTTATGTAGAGTTGTGTAGAGTTGTGTAGAGTTAGTGTAGAGTTAGTGTAGAGTTAGTGTAGAGTTAGTGTAGAGTTAGTGTAGAGTTGGTGTAGAGTTAGTGTAGAATTTGTGTAGAGTTTGAGTAGAGTTAGAGTCGAGTTAGTTTAGAGTTTGTGTAGAGTTATTGTAGATATAGATAGTGAAGAATTAGTGTAGAGTAAAGTGACAGTAGAGTATGTGTGGAGTAAGTGTAGAGTTCGTGTAAAGTTAAAGTAGAAACTTTCTCAGATTCCAGTTAGAGTAGATTTAGATTTGCTAACCAAACTTACCAAGAAGTTGACCCTCATGACGCTCGTTTTGGCCCGATAGGGGAATCCCACGTCCGAAATGGCAATCATGCTGAATATAAAGGTAATAATACCCAGTCCAAGCATGACAAACTTCGACCAACGGAACATGTTGATTAATGGTGACTGCCAAAAACAAATATAATCAATTTACTTGCAATTAATGAAATAACGTGAGCTTACCACAAATCCCAATGCAAAGAAGACACCTCCTGCACATAATATGCAAATCAGGAGATCGGGATTTATTGAGCTGCCATTGCGCCCCATCATGGGAATGAAAATAACTAGGAACGTGTAAAACAGTGAGCAAAAGTAGAAGAACGGTATCAGCTGAAATATTTGCATGATCAGCACCCAGAAATATCCTGTAAATCAGTGACAAATTGTATTATTCCCAAGGGGTTTAAAAGCAGTTATGGCTAGTTTACCTCGATCGTGTAGGGAGCTCAGAAGATTTATCAGCAAGGCAGCCGAGTAGAAAAATGTCGATATCATACAAAGATAAGGAGTGCGCAGACTGATCGCAGTCAGTATAATGGCAATAATCGATAGCACAATACAGTGAGCATGCAGACTCATTTGAACGTGATAGGCATGGCTAATATTCAGCTATAAAATGCGAAATAAGTTAAAAAACGTTCAAAGCTAATTGGCCAACTAATAACTTACGTTCTTGCGGAACATGTAGTACACAGTTGTGGGCAGACTGAGTCCAATAATGGCGGGGCAGATAAAAAGACCAATCATTAGCCAGGTGTTCGTGAAATAAGTAAGCGATCGATCGCCGGCATCAAACATAACAGCCATCAGCAGCGGCAGGCCGAGGCAGAGTATCATGCCCAGCACGTGAAGTGCCAGCAAAATGCCAAACCAAATGGAGATATCGAACAAGGATACTTCAGACACGCGGGCCATGCGCCACAAAGAGACACAGACCAGTGCAATGCTGACAGCAGCAATGCAGGAATTGAGAATTGTGCCAGTGCTGGCTCTGTAGTAAACAAAGAAGAGGCCTAGGAAATCAAAGAACACGGCATGTCCCTCAGCGTGTGCCTATAGTAATAGAAAATACATAGTATATTATTTCCTTAGATTATAGATGAAATCAGTGCACTCACATCTGTGTCGTGCAGCTCGCTGGCATTGGCAAAGGCTCGCACCAAGGGCAACACATTTTCTCCAGCATTCTGCAGTGAATTTCGAGGCACAGCAGCGTAGTTGTCAAATATTGTGTGATACACATAGCCATTGCTAACTTGTGCGATATCCAGACCTAAAACAATATAAATAATGTATTTTCGAATACTAAATTCACACGTTAATTCATTCACGCACCAGGCACATGGCCATAATCGCGAAATATGCGAAAGTCTGTGTCGGAAGGCAAAATGCCAGACTGAAAGATTTCCTCGGCCATTGTTGTGGCAAATGGATGTTTGGCATGGTTTTTGTAGTACTGGAATTGAACACAAAGCGAATGTATTTTGTAGTATGTTGTTTTTTTTTTTTTTTTGGTCACCTAAACGCTTCCGAGCAACAGTTTTTTTTTATCGTTTCGCCATAAAAAGCCAAAGCATTTATGCGATTTTTACAATGCCATAAACTTCTAAAAAGAACCGCGTACAATCTGTTGATAGGAAACAAAATTCGCATCGTAACTTACCTCCATTAGCCATGGATGATTTGGGCCGCCCTGGAATAACAGATCACGGCCACCGCTGCCAGCGACTTCCAAATTCACCAGCGCCCTGTCAACAATCAGTTATACTATATCCTATATATAATATGCTTTTACTTACTTGCAGTTCTTGGCCCATTTGTGACTTGTGATGAAACCGTGCGAAGCCTGCAAAGGATTCTCCTCGGCACCATTGAAAAGAAAGACAATGGGATGCTCAAATGTCTGCGATGAAATAGCCACTTGTCGCAACACCTCCAGCATAACAATAACCATGGTGCCATCATCGCCAGTGCCAGGACTGCTGGGCTTCGAATCGAAATGACTGTTTACCAACAGATACGATTCACTTGTGGAGCCACGAGTGCTCAGCTTGACAACCACATTCTGAACACCTTGATACATGTTTACCATATTCCAATGCATGTACGCACCGGATGATTGTTGCACATCCACCTCGAGATCATAGAGATCTTGTCGCATGGCGGCACGCACTTTTTCCACTTCATCGACCAGAAAGGCAACAGTAATCTCCTCATTGGCAATGCTGCCCACAACCTTGGGTCCAATGAGATCATAGTCTAACAGAATACGCTGTGCTCGCTCGGCAACAAATTGACCAGGTTTATGCTCCTCCTCAGCGATGGTCACGCCATCCGGCAGTCGACTAAATAGCGGTATGACCACAGCAAAGAAGAGAGCAAACCAAAGGAGCAAAAAGACAGGTGCATAGAACCATGGCACCTTAGATCTTTTATTTTTGGGTGCTTTAAGCACATTGATGAGTGCCACATCTAATTCCGCAGTGGAAACACTCTATAAAAAAAAATAAAATTAAAAAAAAAAACAAAAAATTAAATAATACACATTCTTATAATTAACTCTCAATATCACTTACATTTGAGTCCTTTTCGTTTAAGGACATTTTGTTTGCCGTTGTCGTCTTGCTAACGTTGTGCTCCGCTGCCGAACTTTTGGCAACTAACAATTATTTTCCAATGAGGCGCTAAGTTAGACGCTAGGTTTTCGTTTTTTATCGACACAGATTTGTACTTTGAATGGTCTATAAAGATAAATGAAAGAGTGTGATATAAAACGAAAAAAAAACACAACTACACTTATTGGAAGTTTACCAACCTTTTCGTTTGATTTGTAGTCTCGCTCGTGGTCAAGGAATAATTAATATCCAATCGGGCTTTGTTATCTTCATTATTACTATTACCCATGTCCGATTAGTGATAAGTAAAGTATATATATTTTCCTTTCATTTTAAAGGGATTGTTTATAACGTTAGTAATTACGCAATGTTATATGTAGATATATAGAAACCTCGATATATATATATACTTTATAGCTGATGGGTATTTCCCAATCTAATACATATAGCTATGCACGCTTCGGGAAATCAAAACAATTCATGAGTGTTCGCAATCCTCGAGTACTTGTACGCTTTATAACCGCAAGTTATTAACTTTTATTGACTCGCCATTATGATTCAGGAAACCAATGATAAGCGTGTAATCATGAAATCAATGAAACCAAGCGATGTAGAAACAAATAACTCCACTCAGTGAAAGCGAATATATTCAAAATCATTTCCTTTCCATTTATATTGCACAGAATCAATTTAATTTATTCAGTTTTCTTCATTTTTTGTATAAGGACTTATAAATATGGATTTTTATTCAAATTAAATTGGCTTTTTATTTATTTGTTGACTATTAAAATCTCCTTTGAGCATAATGTTCATTATTATATGTGCTTAATATAAATTATTAATAGAAAATTACTTTATTCGTTATGAACATAAAATATTACGTTTAAATTCAAATTTAAATATGGCGCGTTATTAGAAGCCACATTTTTCCACGACGGCGTTATTTTCCAATATTTTAAGCTTAACGTTACCATTTTGAGTTTAACAGTGCCTGTTAACATAAGCAGAGAGATTTTTGCGCTAATGTTAAATCGACATTCTGGGTAAATATCGTTGTGACGCCGATGTTTTGAAAAAATATTGTAGTTATTAACAGTACAACACGAAACACGCATATGATAGAAAGAGCAAGCTTTTTAAAGTGACGCGGTTTTTTACTTTCGGTAACAATTATCAGAGTTTGTTTATTTTGATATATGGTAAATAAATTATAAACTATGAAAAAGTATACTTGGAGTATACGTGTATTGGCACATAATAAAAAAATGTGATGTTAGCGGAGGCTTCATCGCCATGGCTGTATGGACTAAACTTTTGATGTAAATTTATGTCGTAATAATCAACGAAATTCTAATATTCAAGGCTCTCTGCCTATGGAAATACTTCCATCAATTAGCTATGGCCATTTAGGACTATTTTGTAATATAATATATCGGTCACTAGAGACTCGTGATACATCAATTTCTAAGTAACTATAATCCCTTACAAAATCAGCTTTTCTTTTTATCACAAACTGTTATTAAAATTAAAAATGTAATTTACTTTTTGCTGAATTAAGGACAGAAAAGATCTAATGAGAAAAAATATACAAAGTTAATTGCGCACTACTTTAATAGATGTAGCTATAAAATGACCAAGATATTATCAGACATATTCGGTTCATTATCAATTTTATTAGTTGCAAATTTTCATTTACTCATTAGAACAAATACATATGTAGTGATCACCTAAATTGTTAATACACATAAAAACAAATTAGAAAATGTATCTTTTATAAATAGCAGGCCACTGTGCCAAGATCGAATATATTGGGAATGATGCGGCGTATCTTTCAGCTTCGTCATCCCCAGGGTGGCCAATAAAATGGGTTGAAGCGCCCAATTGAAGCGCGGGTACATTAAAATCACCATCAGGTTTCTATAGAAATACAGAAATATATAGATATATTCAATTAATGACGTAATAGATTATAGAAAAGTCATAATAATGATCTTACCGAAATATCTACACTAAAATTGTATGGACTGTCATCAATGCCATAGGTGAGGTAGACGTGATATGGTTGAGCTGTCCTTAGATAGCTACTTACGAATGACCAATTGATAATTTTCACATCTTTATACGTTTGGAAGAATAAACTCATGTGGCTAGACCCCGATAACTGAAATTGGTAGCGCGCTGTTGTCGAATTAACGATGGTTTTGTTCAGCAGCTCCAATTTCATTTCTCCTGGTGGCACAATTGGCTCGGAACGTGGCAACCATTTAAGCGATAGACGATGTTGATAATAGCGATAGTCATACAACGGCATGCCACACATCATGTCGGTCTCACACTTTGATTTAATGTCAACCAGACCAGTTAGGTTGACATTTGTACCTTTGAATGGAGATGCTCCGCGTCGGTCTTGGAAGCTAAACAAATATCCAGACTCATCTTTACTAAGAGTGCCATCATATTCGTAGAACATATTTCGCACTTGCTGAAATATAAATAAAATTGTCGCTTAAATAATAAATTGATCAGTAATTATGATCACTTGCCAAGTATGCAACACGCTGACCACTAGTCATTGGACGGTATGGGAATCCCAATTGCGTGGTACTAGCCAAAATTATAGAGACAAGCGTTGTTGCCAACAATGCATATAGCACAACTCTTGGTCTTCGTAGTGTACTTATTAAAGGTGCCTACAAAAATTACTATTAATAGACTTTTAACTAAAAGCATATATGGGTAATTCCAAAACGGAATTTGTCCCGTGCGAGACTCTTTGCATTGAAAATAACATAAACTGAAACAATTTGGAAAATAAGAAAAGTTTATTTTTATAGCTCTAGATAAGTACTTTAATTAGAGCTAAGAATGGTTTTGGAATCTTCTTTCTGTTTTGTTTCCTTTTTTGATAATTGCAAAAATTAACCAATTCGTACGCAAAACCAAAAAATTAACGAAACTATATATTTTATCGGAAAACAGATCAAGTTCCTAAAATCAATCTTAGCTCTAAATATAGTGCTTATCTAGAGCTTTAAGAATAACATTCACTTATTTTAAAAATTGTTTCAGTTTATGTTATTTTCACTGCAGTGCACTATAAAAGTCTCGCACGGGACAAAATTTCGCCATGGAATTACCCATATGCAATCTTACCATGAAGCCAAGGGAGAGAATCGTTCCCACGGCTGCTAGAACAGCGATAAGTAAATCGCGATTGGAGGCACTGCCCGATCGGCCACCCATAGGTGTTAGCACCACAATGAACAGATAAATGATATAGCTGCTGTACAGGAAAGGCACAATCTGGCTCGCCTTCAGCAGAGCTGACCAAGCATAGCCCCGATCGTGCAGAGTGGTCAATAGATTTAGGGCCAAGGAAATGACGTAGAAAATAAGCGGAATAGCGAAGATGTATGCTGAACGGAAACCGGATGCTTGAACTACAATACACAGAATGGCCAAAATTATGGCCTGACTATGTAACGCTAACTGAAGATGATGAGGTTTTGACAGTTTATCCTGCAAAGGGAATTTTTACAAAAAAAAACCAACTCTTATCAGATATAAGCAGATATAAGCAGACTTACGTTACTTTGACGAGTGTAGTAGATTGTTATGGGCAAAGTGAGACCAATAAGTGAGGGACACACATATAATCCAATAATTAGCAGCGGGGTGCTATAATAAGTCATTGAACGTCCGAAGCCATCCATCGCATATGCAACCAGTATCGGAAATACTAAAGCAAGTACGAAGGACGTAATCTGTATAACAAATACAAGAGAAAACCAGCGGATGACATGACGAACTGACTCATCGGAATCAACAGACATCCGCCACATTGAAATGGAAATCAGAGCAAACACCGCTATAGAAATGCCAAAGTTTAAAACTTTTCCAGTTGTGTTAGTATAGTGGAAAAAGTAGATTCCAAGAAAATCAAAGAACACAGCATGTCCAGTGCTCTGATCCTGCAAATTAGGTAATAAATGTAGATATATATTATTTATTATAATTAGTGAAAAAGACAAGTTCTTACCTTAGTATTCTGCAATTCAGTTGCATTAGCCAGGCCTCGAACCAAACTTAAAACATTGTCGCCGGTGTTTTGAAATGAACCAAGAGGAATTACATCGATATTGTCGTACTTTGTGTGATAGATGAAACCATTAATACACTGAGCCATGTCTAAACCTAAAATGAATCAATTTTCAAAATAATCCCAAAATAAGATTTGACTTGAATGTTATTACCTGGTATGTTTCCATATGCATTAAACTGACGAAAGTCTGTATCCGAAGGAATAATTCCCGATTGAAAGATTTCCTCAGCCATGGTTGTAGCAAAAGGATATTTTATGTATTTTTTATAGTACTATTAAATATAAGTTCTAATTATTTGCACATTTTTATGAAGTCTGTAAAATTTCTTACACCAACTAGCCATGGGTGATTAGGACCACTTTGGAATAGAATATCCCGCCCTCCACTGCCACCAGCATCCAGGTTAAGAACAGCTCTACAATTTATGAAAATGTAGTTTCCTTAGTTTCCTTTATTAACAACTAGGAACTCACTTGCAATGCGGTGCCCATTTGTGTGAAGTAACGAAACCATGAGAAGCTTGCAGCATACCTTCTTCAGCTCCATTGAACAGAAATACCAATGGATTCTCGATAGGTTGTTTTGTTGTTGCAATGACTCGAAGAACTTCCAACATTGTGACAATCATAAATCCAGCATCGCCTGCGGAATTTGTATATGGCTTCGAGTCAAAGTGACTGTTGATAAGAAGATAGTTCTCGCTTGTGCTGTTCTTCGGCGATAACTTTGCAACAATATTTTGAACTCCTTTATAAAAGTTTAGCGTTGTGCTGTAAGGAAATCCTCCGGTAGCCTGCGATATTTCGTATTCAAAATCGAAATAGTCCGTCAATAAAACACTTTTGATGCTCTGAAGTTCATTAAGAACGAATTTAACGGCTTCGACTTCGTTTTCCTCGCTACCCGTCAGTTTGGTACCAATGTTGGACAGAGTATATAGATTATTGTAGGCACGTTCCGCAATAAACACATTTTTGTCTGCATCTTGCATGGTTAAAGGTGTTGGTAACCGATAGAACAATGGAATCACGACAGCAAAGAAGAGCAGTGCCCAAAATGCCACGAAGCCTCCAGCAAAGTACCACGATAGTTTGCCATCAACCTTTTTGGTTGTGGTATTTTCGGGAACTTCAACTGATTCATCTGAGATCTGTATTAGGCGATATTCAAAAATTTGTTATTAAGCAAAAATTATTTAATGTTTGCTGCTTCGTGAAAAATAACTAAGAAAGCTACTTTCGAGTGTGCCCAACTGAGAGATACCGACTACAGATTTTGAATAAGAAAATATACCAAATGAATATACGACAAAGATTTAAAAATATATACCATATGCTTTATTTTGCATATTGATATAGTAGTACATTCAAAATATACCACAGAGTGCAATATATGTACTTATCAGCCAAAGCAATTAAGACTCTTAAGAAGTAGACAATTTTGCCACACAAAAGTATTTCTAAAATAAGTTTTTCTTAATTTTCAGGAATCACAAAGACAAAGTTATTATTGTATGTACCAAAAATGTCAACTTTAGCTTCAAAATTACGCTTCTTATTCTATTTGTACCAATTTATACATATATACTTGTTGGAGATTCCTCCATCTGCTGTTGACTACATTTCCTGCCTTCACAAATTTATAATACACTATTAATACCCTATTTGTAGTGGTTATAAAAACATTCACACTTTTCAATCTAGTTTTTTCACAGCGCACATACTTATTATGTTATTATTGTTGAATCTAAAATACTGTGAAAGTTTTAGACCTCTATAATTTGTAATATTTTTGTGAAGTTAATTTCATTTATTCTCTATTAGAGAATTAAAATTAATTGCTTTTGTACATTAAAAAATAATTTCAGGTTCAAGAGCTAAAATCGCCCGATATCTTACTTTACACTTATTTTGAAATACACACACAATAAATAAAAAATATGAACATATATAAACAAATCCACTGAGGAATAAGTCAATATGTATTTTTGGTTTGATTTTACCAAACGACCAATAGAGGTAAACGTAAATGAAGTAGTAGCATAGCTTAGGTAGCTCTTCATTTAAGTGATTTTCCTCTTTAAGTAATAACTATAGCACACTCATAAGGTGCACTTTTAAATTACTTCTACACACTTCTTAATAAGATAATTTGGTTTTGTTTTTGGAAACACGCTTCACATAGCAATTATTTAATAATGAGTAATAACTTAATGAGTGCTTCGTTTGTATTTCAATTGCTAATCGCATTTTGATGGTTTCGCGAGTGCGAAGTCACGAATTGTTATCACTTATACGTGCACACCTTGTTCTGCCAAGAGTCCAAGCGCGATCGGATTGTGCGTAACATCTCGACGAGACGAGAACAACTCAACTGATCTCTCAGTCCAGAAAACTTTTGCACAGGCACCTCTGCCTTCCACTTTTTAAATATTTCTAACATTTTGTTCTCTCTTTGCAACTATTAAATTTGTCTAATCAAGAGCATTCGTGCTTGCTTCTCTTTATTGCGTAATTCACTTTAAACGCGACCGCTCTGTTCTATATTCATGTGGTCAATGTTTATTTCTCTATGTGGAAATTCTTGTATGTTTTTACACGTTTATACAATCAATTGTTTTACCAACAAATTACCAGCAGTGTACAGAGTCCTAATGGATTTACTCACGTAAAACTATTAGCAAGGGAATTGTTAAATATGAAAAGCTTAGCAAGGTTGCTCATTACTTTCACTCGCTTTACTAATATAAGGTCATATTTGTCCTATCGCTACTTTTCCTTTATCGCGTTAAAGGTTACAACACTTTACATGTAATTAACTCCTATCAAGCAAATTTTCTATTTATAATGTGAAAAGGCTAAGGTACCCCACAATAATTTGTCAACATATAATTATCATTCGATATATTACAAAATAAAATATTAACACTTATATTACAACAAATTTTGCGTGGAATGCGCACTGAAATTTTTATTTGCAAATTATTAGAAACAACATAATATTAGTACCTAAAAAATGTATCGTTTGTATAATACTGGCCATTGGGCTAGGATTGAAAATGAAGGGAATGTTGATGCAAATTTCACAGCTTCGGCATCACCAGGGTCTTGAACCCTATGATCTGAACATCCTAGTTGGAATGCGGGTACGTCGAAGTCTCCATCCGATTTCTAGTGCAAAACGCAAACGTACAATATACAAGTCAAGATATAAGTCATTCATATTTATAGGTAGTATATCTTACCCAAATATCCACAGTAAAATTAAATGGCCTGGCATCAATACCGTGTGTAAGATAGATGTGATATGGCTGGGCATTCGTAAGATAACTCTCCAAGAATGACCAACCTGTGATTTTAGCATCTTCGAAGGTTTGGAGGAATATACTCATGTGGTTAGAACCCTGCGTCTCAAACCAGTATCGCATAGTTGTAGAGTTGACGGAGGTCTTATTCAAAAGCTCAAAATGGAAGTCGCTTGGTGGGACAATGGGCTCGGAACGAGGAAGCCATTGGAGGGTTAAGCGATTCTGATAAAATCGGTAGTCATACAACGGCATTCCACACATCATGTGTGTCTCGCATCTATCAGCAATGCCAACCAGACCAGTAAGGTTGACTTTGGTACCTTTGAATGGAGATGCTCCGCGTCGGTCTTGGTAGCTAAACAAATATCCTGACTCATCTTTACTCAGAGTGCCATCATACTCGTAGAACATATTGCGCACTTGCTGAAATATAAGAAATGTAAATAAAATATTGTATAATAAATTAATGATAAATGAAGCTCATTTACCAGGTATTGAACGCGCTGGCCACTGGTCTTTGGTCGATAGGGAAATCCTAATTGTGTGTTAGAGGCCAAGTATAAAGAGATAGCAGAGGCTGCCAATAGGGCGAATATTACAAAGCTTGGTCGTCGGAATGAGTTGATAAGCGGTACCTGTACAGTAAAATATTGTTGAATCATGAAGTATGAGAACTTTTGCAAACTTACCAAGAAACCAAAACAGAGAATAGTTCCTACGGCAGCCAAGACAGCAATATACAAGTCTCGGATGCTGATATTACCTGCACGACCACCCATAGGTGTGAGGACCACAATGAATATATAGATGACATAGCTGCTGTACAGGAAAGGCACAATCTGGCTTGCCTTCAGCAGGCCTGACCAAGAATAGCCCCGATCGTGCAGAGTAGTCAGTAGATTTAGAGTCAATGAAGCCACGTAGAAGATAAGAGGAATAACGAAGATATATGCAGACCGGTAGCCCAGATAAGTAACACCAGCTGCAAGAACAGCGAGGAGGATGGCTTGACTGTGCAATGCCAACTGCAGGTGGTAAGGATTTGGGAGTTTATCCTGTGAAACAAGAATATGTTAATAAATAGTTAATTTTTCTTTTTCTCTAGGAATTTACATTACGCTGAAGACTGTAGTAAATAGTTGTGGGTACACTGAGGCCAACAAGTGAGGGACACACGTACAATCCGACTACTAACAATGGGGTGCTGTAGTAAGTCATTGCTAATCCATAGGAATCCATAACGTAAGCGATCACAGTGGGAAGGGCTAGTGCAAGCGCGAAGGAAATAATCTGAATCACAAAAACGAGGATAAACCAACGGATCACATGGCAAATGGAGACTTTGGAAACAGATGACATTCGCCAGATCGAAACAAAAATCAGAATAATAGTGGCTCCAGCAACTCCGTAGTTCAAATAAATTCCTGTCGCCTCGGAATAATGGAAGAAGTAAATTCCCAGAAAATCAAAGAATACAGCATGTCCAGTCTTGTAAGCCTGTAAATTATAATAGTGACAATAAATAAAATAAGAATAATTAGTTAAAATCAAGTACCTACTTCTATATCGTACAATTCAGTGGCATTTGCCAAGTTTCGAACCAAGCTAAGAATATTGTCTCCGGTGTTTTGGAACGCGCCACGAGGAATCACATCGATCAGATCGTATTTGGTGTGATAGACATAACCATTAATGCACTGTGCCATGTCCAAACCTATATAAATATGGAAGAGAACTTCAGATCAGTGTCCTAACCATAGAAAGCAGCTGTCGTTGCTTAATAGTTTTGCTGGTCAATATAGAATGTTTTCAGCTCCATAGAATATTAATGTAGTTAACTAATTATGTTATATTTTAAAATGTTGGTGTTTTTTTATATGTGATATATTCTTACGACCATTTAATTTATATGATCCAAAAAGTCGCTATTTTCTTGTTCTTTTAAAAAAATTGTATATATACCTGGAATATTTCCAAATAAATTAAACTGACGGAAATCAGTGTCCGACGGCATAACTCCCGATTGAAAAATTTCTTCTCCCATAGTTGTAGCGAACGGATGCTTTATAGATTCCTTGTAATGCTATAAAATATATTAAATACATAAGGACTTGAGTGATTATTTTAGTTTTGTGATATAATTACTTACATTTACAAGCCATGGGTGGTTGGGACCAGTTTGGAAAAGAATGTCCCGTCCTCCACTGCCACCAGCGTCAAGATTAATAACGGTCCTAATATTCGATTTTCATAATAAGTCTCCTTGATATTATTTAGCAAATATAAACTTACTTGCAAAGAGGTGCCCATCTATGTTGTGTTACGAAACCATGAGAAGCCTGCATCATTCCTTCCTCAGCCCCGTTGAATAAAAACACAATTGGATGCTCAATAGTTTGCTTGGTTGTTGCAATGACTCGCAATACTTCCAACATTACGACAATCATAAATCCAGCGTCACCAGCCGAGTTCGTATATGGCTTGGAATCAAAATGACTATTGATAAGAAGATAGGTAACGCTTGTGCTGTTCTTCGGCGATAACTTTGCAACAACATTCTGAACTCCTTGATAAGTGTTTAGCATTGTGCTGTAGGCAAATCCTCCGGAGGCTTGCGATACTTCATATTCCAGTTCAAAGTAGTCCGTCAATAAGACACTTTTGATGCTCTCCAGTTCACTTAGAATAAAATTAACTGCTTGGATTTCATTTTCCGTACTACCCGTCAATTTGTTACCAATATTGGCAAGTGTATAAAGATTATTATAGGCACGTTCCGTAATAAAAACGCTCTTATTAGCGTCTTCCATTGTGAGGGGCGTGGGTAACCGATAGAAAAATGGAATTACTATGGCGAAAAAGAGGAGTGTCCAGAACACGAGGAAACCACCGGCAAAGTACCATGGCAGTTTTATGAAGGTTTCCTTTTTGGCGACATTTCTAGTAGCTTCAAGCGATTCATCGGAGATCTAAGTGGAAAAGGATATTAATTGAATAATGTTGAATTATATAACTTGAGTTTGATTCTTACAAGTTTTTCCTTATCACCCATTTCTTTTTGCAAAAGAAATAATTTTCCGTCGAAGTAAAATCAATGTATTTCAAATGCAAACTACTTCCCAGCTGCGATTTTCATCAGCTTTTATACAATAATCGTTATCAGATTGCCAAATTTTATCAGCTAATGAGCACATAATATGACACTAATTTAATTATTGCGACACAATTTTGGGACCCCCGATTGATTTATGACTAAGTACACGTGGAAACAATGCAAATTACTGAAATGTATCTGCTCGAAGGAAAGTAAATACAGAGATTAGAAAATTAATGCATATTAAAAAAAATTCTTACAGTAAAAGTTGCTAATTAGAAACTATCAGCTTTTATCAAATTCACAGTTCAATGTACTACTTATATGCACTTAAAGATTTATGGTTTAATTGCTTTTGTCTGCACATACAAAAGTACACAAATGAATGTGAGCATAAAAATTAATTACTTATACATAAGAATGGATATGAAATATAGTATTTCAATAAGAAATGCTATTGATCATTATCGATGTGAATTTGTACAATCATAACATACTGATATATGACTTTTGAGGTTGTCTATTCAAGTTTAGTCAGGAAAACCAACAATAATTGCCTACAATATAACTCTCTATAATATTAAACATTCTTTAATAGCATCATTAGCTAAGAAAGTATTCTTTAGTGAAATGATAGTGTCGCAATTGTTTCTTTATTTATTTAGACTTTATTATATTTATACCCGCTACAGGAAATGTATGTAACAGGCACAAGGAGCCATATCCGACTCTATATTCTTGATCTTCGTCTGTCCGTACGTCCACTTTCGCCTCGCAAATCGAAAAAAAGCGAAGAGATTTTTGGTACAAACAATAATCAATACTTACAATATCTAAAAATTTGTTTGCAATCAGATACAAATTGTTGAAGTATCTGAAAAAAACGTATATTTTCTTCGGATCTTAGTGGCTTTGGCTGAAAATCTGAAGTATTTCAGTACTCTAAGATATATAATGTAGTACTATGTCAATATACCAAATTTAGCCTCTACCCTATGGGTGACAGCTATAAAAAGCGCAGCAATCTTAAGAACTATATTATTTGGTTTTTTTATCACATCGTATTTGGCTTTATTGACAGGATGTATATGCGTCATTTCTGATTTTAAATAATATTTTCAAGTAATTGCTGTTCTAAATTTATTCATATATTTATTGAAAATTCAAATAATTCATAGATTTAAAAAATGTATCGTCTGTATAATACTGGCCATTGGGCTAGGATTGAAAATGATGGGAATGTTGATGCAAATTTCACAGCTTCGGCATCACCAGGCGATTGAACAACATGATTTGCACATCCTATTTCGAATGAGGGTACTTCGAAGTCTCCATCCGATTTCTAGTTAAAAACGCAAAAGTACAATATATAAGTCGAGATACAAGTCATTCACATTTATAGGTAGTATATCTTACCCAAATATCCACACTAAAGATATATGGACTGTCATCAATACCGTGCACAAGATAAATGAAGTATGGCGGGGTGTTCGTAAGATAGCTTTCCAAGAATGACCAACCAGTGATTTTAACATCTTCGTTGGCTTTGAGGAATATATTCATGTGGCTAGAAACCGTCGTATTAAACCAGTATCGCATAGTTGTAGAGTTGACGGAGGTCTTATTCAAAAGCTCAAACTGGAAGTCGCCTGGTGGGACAATGGGCTCGGAACGAGGAAGCCATTTGAGGTATGGACGATTCGCGTAAAATCGGTAGTCATACAACGGCATTCCACACATCATGTGTGTATCGCATCTGTCTGCAATGCTAACCAGACCAGTAAGGTTGACTTTGGTGCCTGCGAATGGCGTTGCTCCGCGGCTATCTTGGAAGCTAAACAAATATCCAGACTCATCCTTACTGAGAGTGCCATCATACTCGTAGAACATATTGCGCACTTGCTGGAATAGTCAATATAAATCACAATAGAAATCATTCTAATAATTACCAAATGCAAATAACTTACCAAATATGAAACGCGCTGACCACTCGTCTTTGGACGGTATGGGAAACCCAGTTGAGTGCTACTGGCCAAGTAAAAAGCGAGAGCTGTGGTTGCCAATACTCCGAGTATTACAAAGCTTGGTCGTCGGAATGAGTTGATAAGCGGAACCTGTTTAGTCAAATATTGTTAGATTAAGAATATTGTTAGATCAAACGAAGTGTTGTAAACTCACCAAAAAACCAAAAGAGAGAATAGTTCCCAAGGCTGCCAAGACAGCAATATACAAGTCCCGGTTGCTGCCACTACCAGCACGACCACCCATAGGAGTTAGGGCCACAATAAAGACATACATCAGATAGCTGCTGTACAGGAAAGGAGCGACCTGACTGAGCTTCAGCAGGCCTGACCAAGAATAACCCCGATCGTGCAGAGTAGTCAATAGGTTCAGGGCCAAGGAACCGACGTAGAAAATAAGTGGAATAGTGAAGATATATGCTGTGCGGTAGCCCAGATACGTAACAACAGCTGCGAGAACAGCGAGGAGGATGGCTTGACTGTGCAACGCCAACTGGAGGTGGTAAGGATTTGAGAGTTTATCCTGTAAAATAAATATATGTTGATTAGGCTCAACTCTCTTAATTTTTTTATGGGACTTACGTTACGCTGAAGACTGTAGTAGATAGTAATGGGCACACTGAGGCCAATAAGTGAGGGGCACACATACAATCCGACTACCAGCAAATGGGTGCTATAGTAAGTCAGGGATAATCCAAGTGAATACATTCCGTACGCGACTGCAATGGGAAGTCCTAGACCAAGCACGAAGGAAATAATCTGAATCACAAAAACGAGGATAAACCAACGGATAACATGGCAAATGGAGACTTTGGAAACAGATGACATTCGCCAGATTGAAACAAAAATCAGAATGAGAGTGGCTCCAGCAACTCCGTAGTTCAAATAAATTCCAGTCGACTCTGAATAATAGAAGAAGTAAACTCCCAGGAAATCGAAGAAGACCGCATGTCCACTCGCATAAGCCTGTAAATAATTTTATTCCATTTAGTAAAATGGATAATTAGTTAGAAGCTAGCTCTTACAGCTGTATCGTAAATTTCAGTAGCATTCGCGAAGCACCGGACCAAGCTGAGAATATTGTCTCCCGTATTTTGCAACGCGCCACGTGGAATCACATCGATCAGATCGTATTTGGTATGATAGACATAACCGTTAATAACCTGTGCCATGTCCAAACCTGCAATTTATATTCGAGTACTTTATAAATGAAAAACAAAATAAGCTTCTGTTGAATGATATATACCGGGAATATCTCCATATGTAGTAAACTGGCGAAAATCTGTATCCGAAGGTATAATGCCCGATTGGAAAATTTCCTCCGCCATAGTTGTAGCAAACGGATATTTGATGCATTGCTTGTAATACTATAAAGGTAATTTAGTATATAGAAGCTTTCTTGATAATGTATGTTTCTGGTATTGATTACTTACCTTAATAAGCCAAGGGTGATTGGGACCACTTTGGAATAGAATGTCCTTGCCTCCACTGCCTGCAGCGTCCAAGTTAATGACAGCCCTGCAATTCTTTGCCCATGGGTCATTCAATATGAAACCATGAGATGCTTCCAATGCTCCTTCTTCAGCTCCGTTGAACAAAAATATAAGTGGATGGTCAATGGACTGTTTAGTTGTCGCAATGACCCGTAGAATTTCCAACATTGCAACAATCATGAATCCAGCATCACCAGCCGAGTTTGTATATGGCTTAGAATCAAAGTGACTATTGATCAGAAGTGCGTCATCGGTTGTGCCGTTTATAGGCGACAATCTTGCGACAACATTCTGAACTCCTTGGTAAGTGTTTAGCATTGTGCTATAAGCGAATCCTCCAGAGACTTGCTCCGTTTTATATTCCAATGTGAAATAGTCCGTCAATAAGACACTTTGAATACTTTCGAGTTCATTAACAATGAAATCGACAGCTTGGATTTCATTTTCCGGACTGCCCGTCAATTTGTTACCAATGTTGGCAATCGTGTAAAGGTTATTGAAGGCACGTTCCGTAATAAAAACGCTCTTCTTAGCGTCTTCCATTGTCAGGGGCGTGGGTAGCTTGTAGAACAATGGAATTACAATGGCGAAAAAGAGGAGTACCCAGAACACCAGGAAACCACCGGCAAAGTACCATGGCAGCTTAAGATAATTGTCCTTTTTGGCGACATTTCTAGTAGCTTCAACCGATTCATCGGAGATCTGTTTAGAAAAGGATATTATTATAAAATGGATAATTTATTATTAGCGTGATATCCTTACAAGTTTCTCCTTGTCTCCCATTGCTGTTTCCAAATGAATCAATTTTCTGCAGAAGTAAATTCAAGGAATGCGAAATAAGAACTGATTTCTTACAGCGATTAGCATCAGCTTTTATTCAAAAATCGTTATCAGAATGTGAAATATATCAGAAGAGAACTAAATAATATGACACCTAATTCTTTAATTGCCCAAAATTCATTTGTAGCACAATTTAGATATGCAAACGTGCGCTGTGAGGGACAATAAATCATTAAGTCAATCATATACATAGTATTGGTGGCAGATTACACTCAGCAACAATGACATTTACTCACTTTCATCGGTCTTAAAGGTAGTGAAAACCAAAAAATGTTAAAACATGTATTCTTGGTAATGAATACTCAATTATTTAATAAATCAACATACATAAAAGAATTTTACTTCTTGTGACTTACGTAGATTAATAAGTTCATATATTTTAAATTTATTTACTTGTTGAAAAACATAGGCTTAAGTTAGCAGAAATAGTATACAAGTATATAAATTAATAATAAAGTTTTTAATAAGAAATCATAATTTAATCAAGCAATAGGTTTTTTTGTAGTCTCAAACATTAAATGCATTTGAAATCATCGAAGTCAAAGCTTTTGAAAACTCATTGAATGAAATTTTTAAATGAGTAATAAATATTTAGTATTAGTAGTCTCACACATTAAATTCCTTTAGGATCATCAAAGTCAAAGTTGACATAACAAATAAAATAAATATTGAAGTGTTGAAATGAAATTAATTTTTGAAAACTCATTGAACGAAATTTTTACACGAGAAACAAGACACTTTTTAAGAGAAAATAATAAAAATATTTATTTTTTTTATTTATTGAATATTAATAGTTTGTATAAATAAAAAAAAACCAATACTGCGGTTCAACTTGAGGGTATTATATTTGTATGTTTATGCATGTACTATATTAGATTATTATGCCGGGTATAAATGAGAGTCATTTGTTTAAATGTTTGACTTGTTTGATAAGCCCGGTACAATAATATAATTTCGGGTACACCATAATATTAAAATGATTGTTACTAATATCGATATCTGACGGTATCACCATTTATAACTTTTATAGGAGAACAAAAGAGGGAAACTTCTCGACAAAATAATAAAAACTTATCTGCAACAATTTAATGAAATCTAAATTTTATAATCTTCAATATCGAGATGTGTAGACTGACAAATCAGCCAGACTGGTTGTAGAATAATTATGTGTAATATAAATATTTAATTTGCACTAAATTATACCATAATAGTAACCTATAAGTTTGAAATTGAAATGAATTGTCGGTTCAGAGATGTTCTCTCATGCTTTAGTATACATTTAGTTTGGAATGCGTAAATAAAATGTTTTGATTCATAAAACTAAACACTAAGAAAAACATTCATCCGCAAAAAAGTGTGTTTATAGTTTCTCTTTCGTTTGGAAATAAATGAAAGCATAAGAAGTATAGAACATACATATGGCGTATACATATGTATGTATGTGTATTTTCTTGTATGCTTTCAGAACCACCGACACTTTAGATCAAACAATCAAAGATTGTGTGAATGCTGTTTGATGCTGGTATTTATAAATATTTGGCAAATTTGCTTGTATTTTTAATAACATAATTCATCAACAAATATCATCAACATTTGGTAGCGATGCCTAACATAGTTAGATGATTGGATGGAAGTTTCTTTTGAAATCGAAAACGTTTAATTTTTAGCGATATGTTTTATTTCTACGCTATAATCATGAAATTTTTTATATCTGTGTTTATCTGTATCACAAAATTTGTATTTTATGGAAAGCACGCTTCATTTATTTACCGATAATATTTCTCTATTATCAATGCTTTGTGTTTGATTTAGTTATGGCTTTATGGAGGTGTGTTTTTCATTGCTTATGGATTAATTTCTATACTTCCACACCTTTTTCCCATGAATCAGTGCGAGTTTTGATAATATGTAACATAATTTAATATTTTCATTTTTTTTGGTTTCTTTTTAACCTTTTTTCCAAGCCGAGCCCCTCTGTCTGTATCTGATCTATAAATAAAGAACGCAAATAATTTTTTTTTATATTTATTTTATCTGCATAATTAATATTCTGTTATCTGTTATAAATAATATTCTTTATATAAGCTTTGATTGGCTTAATTTAGGATGAAGAAGGCTAGAAAGCTCTTTGCTGTTTTAGTTAAATTTAACTTATTATATTATAGTATTAAATCGACTTTTTTATTTAATTTAAATACTCAAAGTAAACCTTTATAGGTCCTTATGTGCAGTCTTTCCAGCGAGCATTTAGTGACGTCTTTAGAAGATGTTATTCGTGATTTATAGCGAAATTTTTCCCAATATTATCCGAATTTTAGTTTCTTTCCTATTTTAGTTACAATTAAATAAATAAAGTAATTAAAAATGATCGAAGACACACTTCATCTCTTAAAATAGCATTCATTGCGCATAGAAACTATACTATAAATATTGTGATAATATTTTACAATTAGTATTGAATCCAAAAAGCTTGATAGCGAATTTATGATTATTGCCAGGCAATATTTTTTATTGCCAAACAATCTGAGTACATTGCAATACTTGATATGATATAAATATGCATAATAGCATATCACAATTGTAGAATAAGTTATAAATATTGTGTAAACTTTCCCATATCGTAAACAAAACTATTTGATTTTACTTTTATTTGTAAATAACATGTTATAAATAAAACTAGATCCGAATTGTTTTGATAAAATCTAATAAATGTACCTTTGATAAAAAGCAGGCCAGTGCTCTAAATTTGAAAACGAGGGAAATGTCGATGCAAATTCTTTGCTTTGGTCATCGCCCTCATCGGCAATATATTGTGCAGAGACTCCTATTTGGAATAGCGGAACATCAAATTCAGTGATTAATTTCTGTGAAGAAGGAATTGGTTCTCTTCTTTTCACCGAAAGTTCAATAAAGAAGTGTAAAGGCGAGCGATCAAATGCGTATTTAAAATAAATCTGATACGGTCTTCTTGCTGATGGAGGGTTATCCAAATAAGTTCTCAAGAATGACCAGTTGCTAATCGTTACATCTTCTTCGGGTTTTATAAACAATCTCATATTAATGGGGCCAGTCAAATTAAACTCAAAGCGCACTGATGTAGTATCAATCACAGTTTTCCGTAGCAACTCCAATGTGGTTGGTTGTGGAGGCTCAATTGGCTCTGAACGAGGAATCCAAGAACATTCGGAATGAACTAAACAGCGATTGTTAATCAAAGGCATCCCACACATCATGTGCCTCTCGCATCTCGATTTCAGGCTAACAATCTTAGACAGATTAACTTTAGAACCGAGAAGAGGTTGCTCTCGACGGCGATCTTCGAACATCATCAAGTAACCCGATTCGTCCTTAGTTAACTGGCCATCGTAGTCATAGAACTTGTTTCGTACTTCCTGTAAAATATGTCCTCATTTTATTGGATGGATTGGAAACATTTATAAAGAAAATACTTACTAAATAAGCAATCCGTTGTCCATTGGTCTTCGGTCGATAAGGAAATCCTAATTGTGTGCTGCTGGCCAAGATCACTGAGAGTGCTGTAACTGCTAATAGAGCAAATATCACTAAACTTGGTCGACGGAAAGTGTTGATTAACGGAACCTGTACGGAAAGTTGATAAATATTGTTCGTCGTTAAAGACAGGTTGACCTACCAAGAAACCTAAGGAAAGAACTGTTCCCAGAGCCGCCAAGGCTGCAATAATTATATCTGGATTTGAAGATGTGCCGGTTCGTCCACCCATCGGTATAAGCACGATAATTAATATATAAAATACGTAGCTGCTATACAAAAATGGAATAATTTGGCTCGTTTTTAGCAAAACTATCCACGCATATCCAAGATCATGTAAAATGATCATTAAATTCAGAACCAAAGAAACTGCATAAAATCCTAAGGGAATTACAAAAATATATGTTGATCGGATGTCTAACAGTGTTAGACAAACGGTTACAAGAGCCAGTATTACGGCTTGACCGTGTAATGCCAACTGAAGATGATAATGATTTGAAAGCTTATCCTGAAAGAGATACATATTATTAAAGTTAAAGTCGTACTATATTGAGATATCAAAAGAAACTTACGTTGCGCTGAAGTCGAAAGAAGATGGTGAAGGGCACAGTAAGACCAATAAGTGAGGGACACACATATAATCCGAATACTAAGAGTGGAGTGCTATAGAAAGTCAGTGATAATCCAAAGGAATCCATAACGTACGAGATCAAAATCGGAAGAGTTAGAGCAAGTACGAAGGAAGAAATCTGAATCCCAAGTAAGAGGATGAACCAACGAATAATATAAGAATATGTGACGTGAGAAACATTTGCCATTCGCCACATTGAAACCATAATCAAAATAAAAATAGTTCCAGCGACTCCAAAGTTTATGTATTTGCCAGTAGCCTCGGAATAATGTATGAAGTAAACCCCAAGAAAATCAAAGAATACAGCATGTCCATCCTTGTGTGCCTGTGGATAAGATTACATATGTATATAATTAAAATGAAACATTTAGATTATCTCCCCTACCGTTGTATTATTTAATTCAGTTGCATTAGCTAATCCGCGCACCAGTCCCAGAATATTATCACCTGTATTTTGCAATGATTCGCGTGGAATTACATTAATGGTATCATACTTAGTGTGATATACAAATCCGTTAATGCACTGAGCTATGTCCAAACCTAAGATCATTTATTGTATTTAATATAATTATAAAAATCATCGGAATATTCACAATTTACAAATACCTGGGATTTGACCATAAATTTTAAATTGTCGAAAGTCTGTGTCGGATGGAATTATTCCTGCCTGAAAGATTTCCTCAGCCATCGTTGTAGCAAAGGGATGTTTGATGTATTTCTTGTAGTACTAGAAAATAATATATTATTAATGGGACTTCTGAATTGCGTCTGTTACTACTTACTTCTACTAGCCATGGATGATTTGGGCCGCTTTGAAATAGAACATCTCGACCTCCACTCCCCGCAGCATCAAGGTTGATAAAGGCCCTATTGTTGGATTGATTAAAATAGTCTCCATTTTTATTGTTATAATTCAAAAACTCACTTGCAGAACGGCGCCCATCTGTGAGTTGTTATAAATCCATGCGAAGCTTGAAGTCCGCCTTCCTCGGCTCCATTGAACAAGAAGACTATTGGGTGCTGAATCGGTTGCTTTGATGTTGCAATAACTCTTAGAACTTCCATCATCGTGACTATCATGAAACCAGCATCTCCGGCACCTGGTCCCGATTCAGAATCGAAGTGACTATTGATGAGGAGGTATGTCTCGCTTGTACTGTTCTTGGGGGAGATCTTAACGGCAATATTTTGAACTCCTTGATACATTCTGAGAGCGGAATTAACTAGAAATGATCCGGAAGCCTGTGATCGGTCTATTTCCATATCAAATAATTCATTTTGGAGATTATCTTGAATTTGTTCCAATTCACTTAATATAAAGTTTACAGCCTCGACTTCATTTTTGTCAGTTCCGGATATTTTAATTCCAATATTAGACAGATTATATAGATTGCGATATGCGCGCTCCGCAATAAACACATTTTTCCCCTCGTCCTCTAATGTCAGTGCCGTGGGTAAGCAGTAAAAATATGGTATTACAATCCCAAAGAACAGCGAGCACCAAAACAATATAAATCCACTAGCAAAGTACCACGGAACATGCTGTTTGCCGGCAATTTTATTGAGAGCTTCTACTGGTTTACGCCATATCTATATAACAGTATTGTTATTGCGGTGTTCATAGTGTTTTATTAGTAGTATTTGTATGGATCTTACGAGTCGCTTTTCCTCAGTCATGTTCTCCACAGAAGTATTTCAAACGAAAACTGACACTCTGCAGTAAAATGGACCGCTTTTATACTAATAAACAGATAACATTAAAATTATAGTTGAGTGTATTCGAGATAAGCTCTTCACAGCACTCACATTATTTGTGTCAATTATGGATGTAACAAATCTATGAATATGAGAGCCACAGTTGAGTAGGTGCATCTGCGAAGAGACGGAAAACGCTGCGAGACGATGTGTAATAAAAATGTTTTCGGCTCGTAGTCAAGTGAAATAATTGCAGCACGTCAGTGTTGATCTGTTGTCAAATTGTCAATGTTCTTTTATTCAAATAATCCGGTTGGCTTAGCCTAAGTACATAATGGTGGAATGCCACTGCGTCGAAGAGCAGCATCATATATATATCTTATATACTATGTTCTGGAGAGAGAGAGTCTTATGGGCATATATATATTACATATATTGTAAGCGGTCAGCATGGGAATGCTGACTTAGCTTGTATGTTGTCTTAGCGTGCAGCAGAAGTCGGTGATCGTATTTCACGTCCACTTGAGTTTGTTTATTTATGCAATACAACTCAGTGTTGCTGTTTAGTTATTGGTACAGTGTACCCTCGATATATGCACATACTACAGAGTATATGCACTGCCAAGAGATGGAAAACGCTGCGAGACGATGAAGTGGTTGATTTTAAAGAAAGAACGTATAAGTATCATACATTTTCATAGGTTTGTGGTGGTTTTCTGTCTACATTTCAGATTTTTATATTATCTTTAAGCTCTTATATTATTGAGCATATAATAATTAATAGTATAATTACAACAATTGAAATTTAAGATTTATTTTTTTACTTTTTTTTAATAAACTTTTTATAGCTTCCTAATTCTGTTAGTTTAGTTGTACACAAAATATTTGATGTAATTATTACAATTTATTCAAAAATATAGATATATTTTTACATTTTTCGACATTTTCTGCATTTATAGAAATGCATTTTTTATCATGAATAAAATTAAAAATAGTATCTCTGATAAAAAGCAGGCCAATGATCAAGGAATGCATAGGAAGGGAATGAATCTGCGAATTCCTTGCTTTTGGCATCAATATCGTAGGCAGTGTAATGTGCTGAAACTCCCAGCTCGAAAAGAGGTACATCATAATCTCTATTTGGTTTCTAAAATATTGAATTTTAAATTAAGTATTTCAAAAATGAATTGTAGCATAATAAATACGAAACTCACATATAATTCAAAAAAGAATTTAAATGGAGTGTCATCAGTGAAGTATTTCAAGTAGATCTGATATGGTATCGGGGCTGGCGGTGGATTCTCAAGATATGTGCGCAGAAATGACCAATTGCTGATCGTCACATCCTCTTCAGCTTTAATAAACAATCGCATAATAGTGGGACCTGTCAAACTGAATTCATAGCGCACTGTTGTACCATTCACAAGGGTTTTGCTCAACAACAGCAATGTGGCTGGTATTGGTGGCACAATGGGCTCTGAACGTGGAATCCAAAAGCTCTGCAATCGCTGCGTCACAAAACGATTATCATACAAAGGCATTCCACACATAATCTGCTTCTCACAAGCCGACGCCAGACTAATCATGCCTGTCGTGTTGACGTTAGAGCCCACAAGTGGTGTCTCTCGACGGCGATCTTGAAATAGCATCAAGTACCCCGACTCGTCCTTGCTGATAGTTCCATCGAAATCATAGTATATATTTCGCACGTCCTACAAAATGTCAAGATTTATAAAAATAAATTGCCTTTTTTTGTCAGTCGATATAAATTCGAAAACAAAACTATCGAAATGGTGTGACCGTTAATTGATAAGGAAAACGATTAATCGTCTAATATCGAATGAAAGTAAAATACCGATAACTTAAATTAAAGTAGTAATATCGATAAATAGGGGAACAAAAAAAGAAAACTTGTAACGAAATAGTGCTAAAGTGATGTTGTTTTTAATGTTGAGATTTTACATACTCACCAAGTAAGAAATACGTTGGGTATTGGTTTTTGGTCGATAGGGAAATCCTAGTTGTGTGCTGCTGGCTAAATACACTGTGAGTCCTGTGCTCGCCACCAAAAAGAATATCACTAAGCTTGGGCGCCGGAACGTGTTGATCAGTGGAACCTAAGCAAATAAAAACATGGTGAATAAATTCTTTAAATGTTAACAATTGTCTTACCAGGAAACCAAAGGAGAGAACTGTTCCCAATCCTGACAAGAATGCAATGTACAAGTCCTGATTAGTCCCGCTGCCAGAGCGACCAGCCATTGGTCTCATCACCACGATGAACGTATAAAAGAGATAACTGCTATACAGAAATGGAACAACTTGGCTAACCTTTAGCAGACCTGTCCAGGCGTAGCCTAGGTCATGCAATATGGTCATTAAATTAAGAACCAGCGCCGCAACATAGAAAATTAAAGGAATTACAAATATGTATGCTGAACGATAACCCAAGTAAGTAACTACAATGGATAACACCGCCAGAATTATAGCTTGTCCATGCAATGCCAACTGCAGATGATATGGAGCAGAGATTTTATTCTGAAAAAATATGAAAAAAAAGTTAATTTTATTGTGGAAAGCTATTCGAAATGAAATACTTACCCTACATTGCAGACTGAAGTAAATTGTTAATGGCAAACTTAGGCCAATTAATGAAGGACACACATATAATCCAATTATCAACACCGGCGTACTATAATAAGTCAGTGTTAGTCCATAGGAATCCATTGTATATGCAACAACTAATGGAAGAACTATTCCGAGTGCGAACGAAATAATTTGAATCACAGTCACAAGAATCAGCCAATTAATCACGAGATATAACGAAACGTTGGACACTGCTGCCATTCGCCACATTGAAAGAATAATCAAAAGTAGAGCTGCTCCTCCAACGCCAAAGTTCAAGTATTCGCCAGTTGCCTCAGAATAGTGGAAGAAATAAATCCCCAAGAAATCAAAGAAGACAGCGTGTCCAGTCTTGTGAGCCTGTAAAGTAAGTTGGCAATTACAGTTGCATAATACATCTGATTTAATTTGTAAATTTATTACTTACCTCGGTGTCATTTAGTTCGGTAGCATTGGCTAATCCTCGAACCAAGCCGAGAATATTGTTGCCTGTATTCTGCAGAGAACCGCGAGGGATTACATCGATTGTGTCGTACCGAGTGTGATATACGAATCCGTTAATGCATTGAGCCATATCCAAACCTGCATGAATATTATTAATACTGATAAATCACGAAGAATCCCAATGATACTTACCTGGTATTTGGCCATAGGTTTTGAACTGTCGAAAATCTGTGTCGGATGGAATAAGACCAGCTTGAAAGATTTCCTCAGCCATCGTTGTAGCAAAGGGATGTTTGATGTATTTCTTGTAGTACTAGAAAATAATATATTATTAATGGGACTTCTGAATTGCGTCTGTTACTATTTACTTCTACTAGCCATGGATGATTGGGGCCACTTTGGAATAGAATATCTCGACCTCCACTACCAGCGGCATCAAGGTTGATAACGGCCCTATTGTTGGATTGGTTAGAATAGCTTCTACTTTTATTGTTATTATTCAAAAGCTCACTTGCATAACGGCGCCCATCTATGAGTTGTTATAAATCCGTGGGAAGCTTGAAGTCCACCTTCCTCACCTCCATTGAATAGGAACACAATTGGATGCTGAATCGGTTGCTTCGATGTGGCAATAACTCGTAGAACTTCCATCATCGTGACTATCATGAATCCCGCATCTCCGGCACCTGGCCCCGATTCAGAGTCGAAGTGACTATTGATGAGGAGGTAAGTCTCACTTGTACTGTTCTTGGGGGAGATCTTAACGGCAATATTTTGAATGCCTTGGTAAACTCTGTGAAAGGTTTTGATGACGAAAAGGCCAGAGGATTGAAAAAGGTCAATTTCCAAATCAAAGAGATTGTTATTCATGTTTTCTTTGATCTTGTCCAGTTCACTCAACAGAAAGTTTACAGCTTCCACTTCGTTTTTGTCCGTTCCACTGAGTTTAATTCCAATATTAGATAGAGTATATAAATTATTATATGCACGCTCGGCAATAAACACATTATTCCCAACGTCTTCCAATGTTAAAGGCGTTGGTAAGCGATAAAAATAGGGCAATACTACGGCGAAGAAGAGGAGTCCCCAGAACATCAGAAATCCAGTAGCGAAGTACCAGGGTAATTTTGCATTACGTGAAACCTTCTTTGAGTTGGCATTTCCAGGGGCTTCAACCGATTGGTCAAGAATCTTTATAGTTTAATTATTTAAACGATAAGCAATGTTATATGCTGTAGGCCTATTGAGAAGATATGAAGAGCTTACCAGTTTTTCCTTGTCGCCCATATTATTTGCCAAAGTTGTTTCTACCACAAATTCCAAATGAGAACTACGTTCCTACAGCAAATGTACACCGCCTTTATAATTAGTTATCAAAAAAATGAAGATTGTAAAATGGTCAATTAAATAAAAATTATGGGGCTATTTCATTAATTGACTTAGATACAATACCTTGCAGCATGATTTTGCTACGTAGATTAGGAGAGCCTGATATCATTTGTGTTGTAGTATATTACGGACTTAATCACTACTTCGAGGGTGAACTGAAATAATCAATAAGTTTATACAAAAAAAATAAATATGGTACAAAGGTTTTATCAATTGTTATAAAGCATTATTTTATTTTGTAAAACATCATAGAAAATAGCAATGAATGTTAATATTTATTCAGTTAATTTTTATTCATCACAAAATGGATGTACTTTTCAATTTATAGATTGTATTGCAGTGAAATTTCTTTTTCTATAGCTTTCTTTTGAAACTAACACAATCAAAGAGCATATTAATTTATTTTCACTGAGATTTCAAAACAGAGGTTATTTGGCGCTCTCTGTGACATATCGTATGCGACTATTACCGATATAAATATCCCAACGCCATATTAATCGCTGTTATTTAACATAACGCAATAGAGGTGACGAAACATCGGCATTATATTTTATTTTGGTATAAAAATACTAAAAATGTAAATGGATTTTTAAATGTTCTGTCGGTAATTTCAGCAATATCTTTTACTTTAACAAATAATATAACACATTATTATTAAAGTAATTCATAACTAATTAATTTGTTTACACTTAAATTTCAATTTTATATTATTTTTACATCAACACTTGAACTGCGCTACTTTTTCTTTTCCTTTTCGTTAGCAGCCAGTTCTTCCTTCACTGCTTCTGCAACATCATAAATTGTGGTTTTGTGCTGAAAAATAACTAGCTGTATATTTGTTTACCCATTATATATATATATAGACCTTCAGCTTATTAATATAGAATATATAGGGAATATTATCCGTTATTGGATCTATGGCCACTGGCCACATTGCGTCCAATTCTTCTTTATTGAACACTTCTCCTTCTTCACTCATTAATTTACCAAAATATTCTTTCGTGAGAAATCGTTTATTTTCCGGATCTAAAACTTCGAAAGCTTCTAAAAGTTTTTGAGGACTAGCCGGCTCCATTCTAAGTAAAATTATTATATTAAAATCTACGAGTAAAGCAGTCTATCTTTACTTTCTTTCCATAAGCAAATGGGAGACGTGAGCCATAAACTTAGGTAAATGCGCCTCTCCTGGATTCTCCACCGAATCTGTTGCCGCAATGATCTCGTTGACTTCTTTATTTGTTGGAACGCATCCCAAAAATCTCAGCACGTTGCCTATATTACGAGTATCTATATATTTATCGCCATGATGATCGAAAATACAGAATGCTTCTGAGATGCGAACCTCTAGTTCGTTCGAAAGAGAAACTGTATATAATTGTCAGCGTGGAGTTTGGTAACTGCAAAGTTGCGGTTTTACTTACTTCCAATTTCCATATTAAAGACAAATTTTGTACTGTATTTTTAATTTTTTTTTTTTTTTTTTTGTATTTTTATTGATAAAAATTGTTATTACAGAGAATTTTTCATTTAAAATGTTTACTTGGAAATATTTATAAAGATAAGACTACTTTTGAGATTAATTTGTAGACATGCTTGCTATATCCAACTTTTTCCTTAAATAATAATTTGAATTTTGTTTCACATCACCCTGTTTGCCAAGAATTTTTAACATTTAATTTGAATTATTTTAACGCGCCAATCTTTTACTGGTAACCCTTAACGCAAAGCAAATAAACAGGCAGTGGAAACGGCTCTTTTTAAATAGTTGCTTCGCTAAAGTGAATTCATTCGGGTTGAATGGCTATCGATAAATGCCTCATAATATCGATACCACAAAAATATTGAGTGCATTGCTATCGTGCGTGATAGATCATTAGTTGCCGCTGTGGTTGTTTTGTGGTTTGCATTTATAAAATTGTGCATTTATTCGGTTATGTTTATTGCGTAGTGATATTTTTTTTTGCGTTTTATAATTGTCTTGCATTTTTCAACCAATATATTTTGCAAGTGTTTGTGTTGGTGTTTTGTGTGAAGCAACAGGTATACACGCAACTGAGTCGCGATAGTATCGCGCAAAAGATTGTTTAGTTGTTGTTGAGATTCTGCTTGAAACGGTCGCGCCGCGCATGTTTGGACCGTCACTCGAAACCTTTACAGCGGGAAAAATAAAATGAAATGTGTGTGCATGTGAAAAAACAAAGCAGTGCAGTCTATTAAAGACATTTAACAATAATTAAATTAATTCGTGCGTCTATGAAAACGCGAAACGTCTCGCGGCAAGTTTATTTTGGAGTACTATCTTCGGCGCAGGTGTAGCGCGTTTCTCAGCGAGAAGGTACAACAACAAAGGCAACAAGTTCAAACATATCCATATTATCGCATTTAACAAGCCGTAGCTGTGTAGCTGTTGCCTGTGCGAGTGTGTCTGTGCCTGTCCGTGTGCGTGTGTGTGTGTCCGCTCAATTTGGAAACGCGCTTGTGTATGTGTGTGTGTGTGTTTGTGGTATTCAATGCTCCGAAATGGAAAGTGCTTTTGCCTGCTGTTGCAGCTCCTGCATTTGTTTTGATCGATCTCTGCGAAAATCGAAGTAAATAAAAAAGAGAGGTGCGAAGAATGAAAGTGATTTGTTGTTTAGGTGTTGTTATTGTTGGCGAGTACACAACAACAATTGCAAATGGTGTTTACGCTGTGACAACAGTTTTCACTCATATTTTCACAATCCACACGCATTCCACACATAGAAAGTGGATTACATTTGTGATTGATTGCAATTACGAACTCACACTTGCTTTTACATATGTACATACATATGTCTCACATGTGTGTGAGGGAAATTTAAGTGCACACGTTTGTTAAATATGCAAAGTTGTATTTTTAGTTTCAGTTAGTTTTTTTTTTGTTAGCTGCCCACTTAATCATAATCATATAGTAGACTTGAGTGACGGCCACCGCTAATTCCCATATAAATAAAGCGGCACCTTGGCGCATCATCCACAAACAACTATAACAACAACAATGTTATTGTCAACATAAAAAGCCAGCGTAGTAAACGACGCTTATAATTAAAAAACGTTAATGATAAATTTCTCCCATGAAGTGAAATTATGGTCTGCAGTTTACTTTGTTGTTTTTTTTTTCGCTCGTTTCTCGTTTATTTTTTTTTTTTTGCGGTTGCGGTTGCTGTTGCGGTGTTGCTGCCGCCCAGCAGCAACTTGCAAGTTATTGTGGCGCCGCTTCAGTGGAAAGTTTGCACCTCTCTGCCACACTCGTGGTACGTGCACTTTTCGCCTTTTTCGGGTTTGGCGACAGGTGGCCAGCAGCTTAAAACGTGCAACGTGCATCACAGTCAGCGATCCAAGCGCTGACCATAAGATCTCCTTGTGTTGCAACAACTCTCGCGGCGTCTCGCGGCATCGACTCGTTTTCCCAGTACTAAACTATCCTGCAACTGCGTCTAGTGGCAAGTGTAGTGCAGTTGCCACCACCAATACACACACACCACTTACTCATAAACATAGTATGTGTGTGTGTGTGTGTGTTTATATGTGGGGGTTACCTTTGCTGTTGTTGTTTGTGGCATCATGTCTGACTGGTCGATCTGGTGGCATGGAATGAAAACTTGTTTCTCGCCTTTGTTGTTCTCTTTATTGCCGTTGTTGTTGTTGTTGTTGTTGTTGTTAGTGTTGCTGGCATTCTTTGCTGGTGATTGTTACCACAGTTCCCTACACTCGATGTTGGTGTGCCTCTCAATTTTATTCTTTTCTTCTCTCTTCTCTCGTTTTTTTTTTTTTTTTTTTATTATTATTGGAGTACATTTCTCGCTTGAGGAATTTAATATTATTCCGTGCCCCTTTATTTCGCACAGTTAATTTTCTCCTTCATTTTCGTTATTCATAATCGCTTTGCATGACTCAAAAGTTTTAATAAAAACAAAAAGGGGAAAAGAATAACATTTCGGCTTGTTTACCATATTCGGAAATGGAAGAATTTAGGGAAGAATACAGGGGAAGTATCTAACTATGACGCAGAAGTCTACAAAAGGTGCTAGTTTTAAGATCATTTTGAGTAGAATTGGTTTAGAATTGAGACATATTTATGGCTAATGAAACCATATTCAATTTTGGTGTTGTTTTCAAAAATCGTTTTTTATAGAGACATCGATAAAATGATTATTGTCGCACACTCCTCATTTTGCATAATTCTTCAAAGATCACATTCCAATAAACGAATTTATATTGGTAGCATGATATATTTTGTATATCATTTAAGTATTCAAAGCTAAATTCCATACAAGCTATTATAAAAATTCAAGTTTTACACTTTAATATATTGTATGTAAATTAATAGATCCCATTGATAATTTTTTTTTCGTTCCTTTGTGTCTGTTTTGTAGTAATCTTTTTATTTAGTTGAGTACTGAGAGAATCGAAAATTTAAGAATCATAATAAAAGAGAAGATTATTTTTGGTTTAAGAAATTCAATTCACAAATAATGACGTTTGTGTATTAATTCCATTAAAAGATTTTATTTTTATACCCGCTACCCATAGGGTAGAAGGGTATTATAACTTTGTGCCGGCAGGAAATGTATGTAACAGGTAGAAGGAGGCATCTCCGACCCTATAAAGTATATATATTCTTGATCAGCGTCAACACCCGAGACGATCTAGCCATGTCCGTCTGTCCGTCTGTGTGTCTGTCCGTCTGTCCGTATGAACACCTAGATCTCAGAAACTATAAGAGATAGAGCTATAATTTTTTTTCGACAGCATTTGTTATGTTTGCACGCAGATCAAGTTTGTTTCAAATTTTTGCCACGCCCACTTCCGCCCCCGCAAATCAAAAAAATCGAATAACAAGCGTAATTTTAAAGCTAGAATTTTGGTATATACAATAACTACTATAGTAGTTATGATTCCTGAAAATTTGGTTGCGATCAGATGAAAATTGTGGAAGTTATTAAAGAAATACTTTTGTATGGGAAAAAACGCCTACTTGCTAGGGGTCTGAGTTGCTTTGGTCGACAATCTGGTACATTGTGCCGTCTATGGTATATTTTGAATGCGGTTCTATATCGATATACCACATATACCATTTGGTATATTTTTAGTATTTTTTTAGTATTTTCGGTATATTTTGAAAATGATACCGCAATATTTTGCCTTGATTAAAAGTGGGTAGCGGGTATCTCACAGTCGAGCACACTCGACTGTAACTTTCTTACTTGTTAAATTTTTACCCTAATTTTTAATGTTGAAATTTATGGATTCTTTTGATTCACTCGTACTACATTATCGAAATATGTTAAGCAGTAAAAACACAGTTTTTGTTGTTTTCGTTTAGATTGTAGAGTATCTGCTAGTCGAACTGCTTTTGTCACTCGCTCATAATGTTTGTTTTGCCATCCGGTTTTTGCGTTCTTTGCAGCTTTTCCAATGCCCAGTGAATAAAATGTGATGATGGTGTGAGATACTCGAATGCTTGATGACAAACCCAATGACGCAGCGAACACGATATAATAATTAAACCAAACGATACAAATATATTAAACTATTCTAATTGCGATGGCAATGAGTGCGGATTAAGTGAAACAAAACAAAAAAAAAAAAAAAAGCGGATAAATCGCGAAACGAAGCAACTTTCGACCTCGTTCAAAAAATCGTGGCCAAGATGCCAATAATAACAGCGACGACAACAACAACAGCGACAGCAGCGAGTGGTGCAGTGGCAGCTGCGGTGATTAAAAGCGGTGCAAAGGCGACGACGGCAGCGCCAGCGTCGAGTGATTATCTAATGTTGCAACATCAGCAGCAGCAGCAGCAGCAACAGTTCAACAGTCATTATTATCAGCAACCGCAGCAGCAGCAACAGCAACAGTTGGCGCCACCGTCAGTTGTGCTAAATGCTTCCCACCAACACACACATTCACATCCACATGGACATCCTGTTGTGGCAGCAGCAACAGCAGCAGCAGCAACAACATCAGCAGCGGTGGCAACAACAACCACAGCTGTGGCTATGGCATCAACCAGTTTTGCAACATTTAACGGAAACTCAAGTCTAAATTCTAACCTCGCCAACGGAAGTAGCCGCAACAACCACAGCAACAAATTCAATTGCAACGACGTCAACGACTTAACTGCAACTGGCAACGGCAACAGCAACAGCCACAGCCACAGCCATAGTGATGGCAACGGTTATGCCATGCACAAGGCAACGCCACCGATGGCCGCCTTGGCACCTGCCCCGCCCCTTGGACTGCCGCCACCCGCCATCAAGAAGTCGCAGGCCGCATCGCTGCACGCGTCACGCGAAGATGTCGCCTCAATTGGTGGCACCTCATCGGTCAACAGCCAAGTGTCCGGTCAGTTTATTGGCAATGGCAATGGCAATGGCAACGGGAGTGGCAACAACAACATCATCACCGGCAGCAGCGGCAACATTATTGGAGTCAACGGCGGCGCAGTCAGCGGACGCAGCATCTTGAAGGGAAGCAAGGGTAAGCAACCAATCGATGATGTCACTTTATGTTAAGGTCTAATGAAGGTGGCTGCAGTCCCATCGAACATAAATTACTGGCATTAGTTATGAGATGAATTTAACTATATGTCTGTTCATTGCTATTAACACCCTGTTGTCAGTGTGTAATATCTAATATTACTGATATCTAACTTGTTGACAGCACTCATATGGAGTTAGTTAGGTTTACTTCAGAAATGTCGATGGAAGAGAGAGAGAGAAATGTATAATTATATTTTCTTTTTATTGATGTATTGACAAAAAAAAATACATGAATAAATCTTCATACAAATTTCTAATGATATTTATCACTGTATTAGCTTGGATGTAACCATAAAACTACTTTGCAAAACTTTGTATAGCTGTAATAAAACTGTAAGACAGTCATTAAAAACAAAGAAATATTTTATTTATTTGCTCTGCTATCAATACATATTATTAGACTCTTTTGCAAACCTTTTATTTCACTTGCTTTGAGGATTTTACGACATTTTCAATCATATAAAATAAATGAAAATACGCATTTTTGGTTTTTGGTTTTAAAGACCAATATGGCTAATTTCGTCTATTTCTTTATTTTAAAAGATTAAAAAAAAAAAAAAAACATAATGCAATTGAAAGCATGTCAATTTATGCTGGCGGTTGAAGCAACCACTTTTGTTTTAATAAATTCGAAAGTATCATTAAAATAATCACCCACATTCATTCATTTACTATATATACCTCAATCATTCAAAGCCAAATATTAGAATGCATTATATTTCCATCGATCAGGTTCTTTCTCTCACGGGCACTCCAAAATTTTGTGTGTTCACACGAGAGCCCGTATTTTTTTTTTTTTTTTTTGTAAAATTTACACTTAAAAAGTGCTCATCTGAAGTGGACCTTAAGATTGCTACGGCTTTAAACTTATTGCTAGTGTTCTTATAAAATCAAATTGGTTTTAGCTTTCATCAACTCTTTTCTTATGCTTTTAATATGAAAACAAAACCCATTCAATATGCATTTTTAAAACAAAATGCTAAGAAAACTTCATACCTTTGTAACATTTCAAAGGCCTTAACTTAGTTTTTCACAAGTCTTATTTCACAAAAAATAATTAAATGTATAAAACGAGAATGAAAAAAAAAACACATTTGAAGTCAACTTATTTCAATACATTTCTACTTAAAAGTCAAGCTTTTAAATCTATTTATTTTAATGCATTTTCACTCAAAAGTCAAGCACTCTCTTTTAATTTGCTAATCCCAAATGGAGAGTGCCAGACATCTCCCCACATTTGCCTAAATAGATGACTTGTTTGGTCTGTCTCTGAAGCAGTTCTTTTGCTGCAGTTTCTGTTAATCATTCCGGTCCAAATAACAACCAAATATCGTCCATCTTTTTCCATTTCCGCCCACATGGCGACCGCATGATACGAATTCGACTAATGCACTTTGAATGCCACAGAGTTGAGAGTAAATGTGCAACTGCCTCCTGTGGCAGGGGTGAGAAGAAATGTATTCAACTTGCCACAGCGAGTGTCGAGTGTCGAATCGAAGCAAGGCGCAACGGGGCGGCTGAGCAATAAGTGTGAACGTAAAAGTTCAATTGATTCGGCTTGTTTTACGGCTTTTGCTTTTACTTTTGTTTTGCTGCTTTGTTGTTGCCTCTGTTGCTGTTGTTTCAGCCGCCACGTGCCAATTGTTTACACGTCATGCTCAACTAAAAATAAATAAAAAGAAATGTAAAGACAAAGGGTCAGCTGTAAGACAAACCCATTTCTCACTTCTGCTTGTAGGTCTTCTTTTCAGTCTTACCGTGTTCTAAGACGGCTAAACAATTCGCTTTCAATGTATTGTCCACGTCTCTGCCTGTCTTTCTTCACTTGAACTTTGCAGAGCTTTGGTCAATTTCTTTCAGCCGGATTAAAGCACATTGCCGATGACAGAGAGCAATAAATACCCGAGTAAACTTTGCTCCAATTCCGCGTCAAGTGGCACATTCTTTGACAAATCCACTTGCCATCGAATTAAATGGCTTTGCAAGGCGTCGTAGTAAATTATTGTGATAGTGGGTTAACCACATTTACATCCACACACAGAGACACAGAGACTGTGAGACACAGATGTTCATTCATGAAACCCAAAGCCATACCACGGATAAACAAAACGAGTTCACGCCAAAGCTAAAACCAAACCAAATCGTCGACCCACATGTCATGTGAGCAGCTGCTCGATGTGTGGATGGATGTTTGGTTTTTTGGGGGCGGTTAGGCGTGGCGAATTATTGATATTTATAGTTTAAAAACTAATTCAAAGCGTGGAGTGGGCAATTGGTTAAACGCTCTTGATTAACATGTTGAACACAACGTTTTGCGTAGCCAGAAGACGACACCCACTTTAAGGCCAAAGAGCGGACGATGTAAAACAAAGCCAAAATAGGGCAATTTTCAAAAGAAAAAAGCTATTTCGATTTGTTCGCTTCCAACGGAAGTTGGGCAACTGGCGAGTGACTCAATAGAGCTGTCCGTCTGTCCGTCTCTTGTTTGTTTATTTGTTTTTGATGGCTATAGCATTGTTATAGCTTTGCTAACAGCTTAAGAGTTTACTTCAGCTTAATTATTAGCGCGTTTCTTGGGCAACCCGTAAAATGTGTGAATTTATTGGTTGAACTGAAACCGAGTCTGTATGCTAATGATAATGCGGTTGGTGGTGAATGAGTCGCCACTGTATATGCACCAGTGATGGCAATGAACTTGGCGGTCACCCACGAGGAAACACCTTGCAACATCGCGCTACGTTGCGCCTTATCATTTACGCGTCACGTCAGAGTCAATTAGCAGAACCGACGACGTCGACGACGACGCCGGCGTTGGCATTCGCGTCATATGATGCGATTATTAATTTCTTGATTACGACAACATTGTGACATGCAAAAGGAAACCAACAAAAAGGTCTTGGGCACTTCGTGCAAGCCAAGTTAACGAAGCAGCAAAAGCCAATTAGATACAATCATTAGGGCGACTGCCACAAACCCCAACGAATGATGAATCAGCTGCAGTCTTCCTTCTCTCTAGAACAAAGACATTGCCTTCAAGTGCTGTCTCCACTGAAGTGGAGCAAATTTAACCCGGCTCAATGACACTAATTATATTGTGCACATGCGAAGAGAGAGCTTCGACATCGACATCGACTCTCTTTTTCAATAGATTTGACCGGCAGCCAAAGACTTACGTTCCAGACCTCACTAAATTGTTAGTTGCACTTAATTGAAGTGCACTCACTGGCTTCTGCTATGAATAACAAATTGATTATGCCGCCTGCCTAAAGGCACCTATAGAAATAAAGTTCTTTGGAAGTGACCCTCCTTTGTCCGACTTTATTCTGAATGCCCGGTCCCTGATTATTGCATGGTGTATATAGCTTGGTGAACTTTTAAAATGAAGATGATTGTATTGATGTATTTTTTATTAAAACTAGTAAAAAAAGCTACCAGTGAGTGTGCTCTATTGTTAGATACCTGGCAACCATTTTCATTAAAATCATATTCGAAAAATATACTGAATCAATATACCGAAAATACTAAAATATTCCGAAGGTTTGCCATTCAAAATATACTAGAGAGTACAAAAGATACTAGATTATCAGTCAACTGCCAATTTTCAATAAAACGATATTCTCAAAATATACCGAATTAATAAGAAAAATACTAAGATATTCTTGAGGTTTAGTTTGGTAGATTGAAATATGATATATAGAGTACAAAATATACTAGACACATTCAAAAGGTATTATACACTACAAAGGACACCAGACTATCAGCCAAAGAAACTAACACTCTAAGGGAAATATAAAGAACATGAAATTTATAAAATTATTAGAAATATTAAGACTGGCAACAATCTTTTCCATTTAAATCAAAAACCATTAAATTTTAAAGAAAAGCCGTATGCGTTCAGCTTTAATGTAAATCCATTTCTAAGAACATTTCTTTTTTCTTATGTGCTTATCTTTTCGATCAGTTAAGTATGCCAGGTATCCATGAGTCAAGCTTACGTTTTGTTTTCTTTTTTTTTTTTGTTGAAATTATATTGGAATTTCCCACAAGCTGGCACGACTGCAAAGTGACTCATACTCTGCAGTCAAGCGATTCACCTTCGAAGTTTGTTTAGCTGTCAAAGAATACATCCATCCATTACTCATAATTAGAGGTTTCGTCTGCAGACCGCAGACTGTGAAGTCTTGACTTCTGCAGCCTGATTGACAACGAAACGATAATCACGCAAAAATTGTGCTTAATTGCAGATTCGAGAACTTTGAGAGATGCGACTGCAGTTGCAGATTGCAATTCGTTTGCAACTTGGACTCATTGTTAGATCCGGCAACAATGCATTCTCAAGCTAGCTAAATATAAACAGAAAGACACGCCCCGAAAAAAAAAAACTTACAGATGGGGCATGCAACACTGGCGAGGCAACAATTGAAGCAACATGTTATTTATGAACAGTTCATTGACTTCCAAAAGAAAGCAAATCCCAGCAAGAAACGCGCTCTTAAACTTGTATACTAAACAGAAGATCAGTGCTCGTAATCGTCCAAATACAATAGAACTTTTAATGTCTTTTAGATTGGCATCGAATAGATGAGACGACTTCTCTTTTTTGTTGTTTGTATTCTTTCGAGTTTAGTTTCTAGCTCATCTCAACTGTTTTATGCTGATGAAGTTTTTTGCTTCAAGGTTTCGAGTTCTCTGTTTATCTTGTGCACAGCAAATGGAAAGATAAGCATTATTTTGCATAGATACCGAAAACTAGAGAAATAGATAACTAGTGCAAACTGAACAGTAGCCGAAGATACTGAAATTTCAGAACTAACAGAGATGTGCAAACACAAAATGCAAACAAATACACACTTCAACTAATAGATAATTACGTAACCATGTTTCCACTATCTTTGGAATGTGCTGTAGGCAAACAACTATCACAATAATTATTTTCCGATTAATAGTGATATGAAATTGTTAAACATTTCGTTTGCTTACTAGATAAATTCGAGTTTTCTTCCTCCTCTCCTTAATAGTTTCTGAGTGATAAGTGTATAGTTTTTAATTGTTTTTAGGAAAAACAATGTAATTTAAAAAAGCGGTTGTCTGTAAAAATTCAGTTTTTTTTTTTTGTTTTACACTTCCCATTTCTCCCGAAACATTTGTTCATAATTTAGGAGAGGAATTTATTTCCCAGTTCATTTTAATATAACTTTTAAATCTGTGCTTCAATTTTAATTAACTCTAGTTTATCTGTGGCTTTTTTAACTTTTTAAAAAGTGTGTTAAATAATTCATATCAAACATGTTTGGTTTCTCTTTTGTTTTAATGCGAATTTCTTATTTTACTGTCTCTCAATGAATAACACATTAATGAACGTTTAACATTTTAACATTTTCATACTCGTATTTTTGGTGTGTTGAACTAAAGAGCTCTGAATATTTTCGCCATTACTGTAATTTTGATGTGAGCACGCAATCGTTGCAATGTTCGTGTCACGACATCAGCGGCTCACGCAGTTTTAAATGTGTTATCACGACTTGACTATCAGAGGCATGTTATAACAGACTCTTACCTGGTTCGCTTTCATTGAGCCCTCGGTAATAAAAAGAACTGTATTTTTGTGCCACATCTGGCGATCCCAATACTGGGTTGGGTTCGTCGCCTCTCGCCTGCTCCACAAATATGTGTACACAAGCAAGGGGGAGGCAGCGGGTGGAGGAGCAAATATTAAAGTAAACTGTGCCACAGCAGCAAAAAAAAAAATAGAAAAAAAAGAAGCGCAGCGCCAACAACTTCCGTGCTTGGGCTCGTTCGTTCACACTTTCTGGATTATGCAGCCTCCAGTCAAACTCATACACACACAGACAGAGAGAGAGAGCGAGATGGACATGTGTGTGAAGTTCTTATACATTGAAAGCTTCTATTTGCGTTAGTTGCCCCCAACGTGAATCGAACACGAAGCGCTTTTACCGTTTACCGACGCTCGCCTTTGATAAGACTCCCATCTCCAACTGCCCTCTCTCTCTATCTCTATTGCTCGCATTGCCTATACCTCTCCTCTCTGTTTGCCCTTTGTGCAGCAGCAGCAGCAGCTGGCAAACGGCACATATAAATATTTATCTTTTGCTATGCAAATGATTCGCATTCGTTACGATGAGTTGATTTTTTGCGTTGTCTGGTCGAACGATATGAATTTGAATAATACGCGACTCTCTGAATATGGGCCAGTTCTCTATAAATGGGCTAACGATGGCTGAGCTGAGATGACGCGACGACAGCTCGATCGCAGTTACATTAAAAACCTGCGCCTCTATTTTAATGAGCAGCATACTTTTTGCATCACATTAAGTCATCGTCGGTCCAATGACTTCTCCATTCGATCTCTCCATTCACCATTCATTTCCCAGTTACTGCACTATGTTCACATACCATTCGAAGTCTGGGTCATTTAGCTGATTTTTCCTGCTCTGCAGTTAATCAATACAGTTGCTGCTACAACTAGGTCATAAGCGCAATTAAGCTGTTTGGTTAATAATGCTCGGACTGCGGACTTCTTTGTCTATTTGGCTGACATCAAAACAGTTTACGGTTCACTCAACACTGCAGTAGCAATTGGCCCTTGAGGGCGAGTCGAGTCGAGTTGAGTCGAGTTGAGTCGAGTCCAATGCAGCAGCAGCCACGTCCTATAGCCAGAAGGGAGCCAAGTATTTTCGGCTCGCTGCACAGCAAAAACTCTTTGACTAGGGCGACGAATCATTCAACCAAACGCTGATTGTGAACCGAACATAAACATATCCGGTTTGAGGTTAGTTTTATTGGCTTTATTGGTTGTCAGGTTCATTGATCGACTACATTTGAGGGAATAGTTCAGTTTTCTGAATTTTGATGGTGTTCTAATCGTGGGAAGCTATTCAATTAATGAAATAGTTAAGTTAAATGGTTCAATATCAAAGGAAACTTTTCTATCAAGTTTTAATATAATATTCTACAATATATAGTCTTCGCATTTTTTATATAATTTGAATTTATTACTCTTCCGAAAATGGTTCCCTAAAATTTGAGGAAGTAAGAAGACATATGTGTAATACAATAATGTGAATATAACACATTTAATATAATATAACATTCATCGACCTATCAGGATTACATTGTGTCGCATTTTAAACAGCTTAATTTCCCAAGTAGTCATTAAAAACAACGCATTACAAAGAATTCTCTTCGATTTTAATGTTTATTTGATCTTCGGTATAAGTCACCAAAGCTGAAATTCTAACACTTAATTAGGAATCATTGTGTTTTACCTATCGTGATTTGAAAAGACATTAAAATTTAGTACCAACAGAAAGAAAATATCTTAATATGGAGAGAACAAATCTATTTCCAAGAAAAATTTGAAATTAGATGAGCATTCTCAATAACTTGAAACAGTAGATATCATTGTTATCAGTACTGTTTGTAAAATTTACTGATCTATAAAATTAATTAGCCCTTACTTCATCTCAACTTTAATACAATTTTATCTTCATTATATCTTCCCATAGAAAACCTGCTGCAGAATACGTATTACAATGGCGAAGGCGGTGGCAGCAGCATGGGCAGCGAGTGCGGTGGACCAGAGATCAATCCGACGAACCACGAAGATCCCGGCGACGGTCTTGGACCACTGCCTCCTAAATGGGAGACAGCTTACACGGAGCGTGGCGAGTTGTACTTCATAGAGTAAGTACAATTAATCCCATTCATAAAGTGCAATTAATTAAATTATCATTTACTTCTGTAGCCACAATACGGGCACCTCGCATTGGCTGGATCCACGTCTCTCGAAGTATCAGAAGAAATCGCTGGAAGATTGCTGTGAGGACGAGCTGCCCTATGGCTGGGAGAAGATCGAGGACTCCATGTATGGCATGTACTTTATCGATCATGTGAATCGTCGCACGCAGTACGAGAATCCAGTGCTGGAGGCGAAGCGTCGTGCGGCCGAGCAGCGACAACAGCAACAGGAGCAGTTGCAGCTGCAACAGCAGCAATCGCAACTGCCACCGCAGCAGCCACAGCAACGCTCCAAGACACCCACTGCGGCACTAGAAGCGGCAACCATGCAAACGCCGTTGCCACCCACATCGTTGCCCATGTCCAAGCTGCCGTATAAATTCACACGCAATCCGGCGGAGTTGCAGGGACAGCGCATCAATACGACGCTGCTGAAGTCGACGCGAGGCTTGGGCTTCACCATTGTTGGTAGCGATGGCAGCAACGGTAGCGATGTCGAGGAGTTTCTGCAAATCAAAACGGTGGTGCCAAATGGTCCAGCTTGGCTCGATGGCCAACTGCAGACGGGCGATGTGCTGGTCTATGTGAACGACACTTGTGTGCTGGGTTATACGCATCATGACATGGTCAACATCTTCCAATCTATTTTGCCAGGAGAGACGGCTGCCTTGGAGGTTTGTCGTGGCTATCCGCTGCCTTTCGATCCCAATGATCCCAACACTGAGGTGGTAACCACCATGGCCGTGGATGGTTTGCCGTGCGATGCGGAGAAGCAGCGTCGCCTGAATGTTGACCTCAACATGGATGGCAACTACAATTTCTTGGATCTTTCCGGCGAGGGCGGCAGCAAGTCAACTGGCAGTGGCTTTATACTGATGAAGAAACCCGAGCTGTATACGTTCTCCATCATGAAGGGTTCCATGGGCTTTGGCTTCACCATTGCGGACTCCGCTTGTGGTCAGATTGTGAAGAAGATTCTCGATCGCAATTGCTGCACACAACTGCTCGAGGGCGATGTGCTGCTCGAGATCAATGGCATCAATGTGCGCAACAAGCCGCATTTTTATGTTGTGGAGCTGCTCAAGGAGTGCAGCCAAACCACGCCCACAGCCCTTAAGATACAACGCACACCGCCCGAGCAGCCAGCGCCCAGCCAGAGCAATCCACTGGGCCTGGGCAATGTGGCCAAGTTGCGCAAGAACTTTGTGGGCGGCACCGGTGGCGGATTGTTTCGCAGTAAGACACCGACAGCGGATCTGTACAGCACACAGCCCAAGGAGGTGTTGCCAATGCGTCCCAAGACGCCGCTGGTGGACACGCGACGTGCTCGCGTCCTCACGCCCAGCAATGAGTTGCAGCAACAGCAGCAGCAGCTAGCGGATGTGGAGGCAACAACGGAGAATAAGGCGCTGCACCTGCAGGCACAGGGCAAATCGAACAACAGTCTGCAGGAGCTCGACGACATTCCCTTCATGGATCCCTATCCCAAGATGGTTAGTCGTCTGAGCGAACGCCTGGCCGAGGCAACGCTCCAGGGTGTTGTCGACGTGGACGTGGATGTGGACGATGGTGGCGGCAATTACAATCCCATTTATGGCCTGCCGCCGAGCATGCAACCGTTGCCCTTGCCTCTGGCGCATCACGAGTCCTGCTATTGCTACGACTGCCAAGCACAGCGCTATCAACGACCCCCGCCAGCCTCCTCCGCCTCCCAGCTGGGCTACTATGTCCAGCAGTCAGCTGCAGTCCCAACTGTGCCACCTGGTCAGTACTCGCCAATGCAGGCGGCGCACATTCAGAACGAGCGTATGCAGCGACGTGTCAATGAGCTGCTCAGCGACAGAAGACGCGTGGGATTTGCCAACCTGGAACCGCAGGCTCAACAGCAGCAGTTGACGATGCCGCTGCAAATGCAGCATTCGCCCAGCTGGCGTAATGGCGCATTGCTCGATGTCTCGGAGGATGCGGATCAGTGTGAGCTCACCGAGGTGACACTAGAACGTCAGGCCATGGGCTTTGGCTTTCGTATTGTTGGCGGCACCGAGGAGGGCTCTCAGGTGACGGTGGGTCACATTGTGCCCGGTGGCGCGGCAGACAATGATCAGCGCATTGCCACAGGCGACGAGATACTCAGCATCGATGGCATCAATGTGGTGAGTACGAAACTAGTTCACTTCATAAACTATTGTTCACTGTCTTCTCTTCTTCACTTAGCTCAATTCATCGCACCACAAAGTTGTCTCGCTGGTGGGCGAGTCTGCAGTTCGTGGTCAGGTCACAATGATACTGCGTCGTCGTCGTGCTCCTCTGCTGCAGCAGGCGCCGCTGGCACAGCTGCGTCGCTATCCCTACGATGTGATTGTGAGTCGTCACGAGAACGAGGGCTTTGGCTTTGTCATTATCTCGTCCTCCAACCACTACTATGGCTCCACAATAGGTGAGTGCTTTAGCCTTGTAAATGAAACAACAAATACTAATATATTTTTCCAATCCTAGGCAAACTGATTCCTGGCAGTCCCGCAGATCGTTGTGGCGAGCTTAAGGTCGGCGATCGCATCATCGCTGTTAATCGCATTGACATTGCGGGTATGTCGCACGGAGATGTCGTCAATCTGATCAAGGAGTCGGGATTGCATGTCCGCCTCACCATCGGTTGTCCGCTCAAAGAGGGTGGTCCAAGTCCCGGCGGCAGCAGTGTCGGCTTGGGATCCAACACGCCTCTCCAGGCATCGCCCAGCCTGATGAAGGCGCCGCAGTCACAACAGCAGCAACAACAACAACAGCAGCAACACCAACAGTTGCAGCAACTGGAGATGCCGGGATTGGGACCAATGCCTGGCAGCTATTTGGAGCGTCCCAGCACAAATATTGCGGCCACACTTGCCCTGCACCAGCAGCAGCCACAGTTATGACTCTGAGATCTACGCATTCGGCTCTACAAGAGCTTTCTCTAGTTACACGTAGTAGTTAAATGTCAAATGTGCGTTTATCAAGTGCATTTTACAGTGCCGTAGTCTTAATTTAGAACTGCTAAGTAACCCCAAAGACTGAATTTAGTAAGCAAATCAACCATCAGAATATTCAATACATTCATTTTGCGAATCTACGTAGCCTTAGAACTTGGTTTCATTTACAAAAGAATTGTATATCGTTAAGTAATTAATCAAAATGAAATTGTGAGCTTCTAAACCAACTTGAATCTGACTGTAAGATATATCCGTTTTTAAGCATATATAGAAAATATCAGTATATATGAATAAAGCTTAAGAGTTGTCTATACACGCATACCATAATCATAGTTTACAAATTGTACAAATGTAAAGGACTTAAATATTTTTTATCCATACGTTTTTAATATGTTGTTCAATAAATGATATTACAACAACTTCGCCAAGTTAACAAATCATGGAATTACAAAATTATATGAGTCAGCTAATGTACATATTTGCGTTTATTATAGAAAATGAGTTGAATACATTTGGGGAGCAGTGAATTATTCGATATTATATGGGCTTAATCTTGAAGTGCAGACCGATCAGTGAGAAGACCAAACACTTGAGATCCTGCACTAGATAATAGAAGCATCGCAGGCCTTCTGGATCTTTTGAACGGTTAACATCCACCAATGAGCCGGTCTTTGACGTAGTAAATGAAATGTGCTCGTCACCAATCACAATCTCCAGTTCCTAAAACGATACAGAACATGCAAGACGGTTATTGGGAATCGGTAACTGTATTGAAAGACATATTACTCACCTGGCGGCCGACGCGATCTGGTGGCGGCCAAGGCAGATCATCTTCCTGCATTATTTCAGAGTCGATAATGATGCGTTTCAGCTCTTCCATCACTGACTGGTGCACAAATGCTTCTTTGCGGATCATGGTATCGTTTTTGTAGTTGGAATTGTTGGCGTACCGCAGTTTGCCATCTGGACGGAACTCAAACTCCAGAAACTCGTGTCCAAACTTGCCTTTGTGGCCCACATAGTAGCGCAAATAGAAGTCCTCGGTTGACATAGCTTTTTTCTTTGCTGTTTAACTGCGGTAAATTCTTTTTTTTCCGCCAATTTACCAAAACGAAAATATTTCTCAGCAAAACGCTGCTTTCTACAAGAGTGACTGCAAATTGAATGGGGAAATATACTGAAAAACTACAGTATGGTCATATTGCTTTAAATGCCGGTATCGGCAAAGTTTAAATATTCGATAAGTAGTTGTGCCTATCGATTTCCAAGCATGAATGTGACCAAAATGATTGTATTTAACAGTTTTTTTTCTTCCAATAAGAATCTATTGCGTTTCAAAAATACATTTTTATTATAAAGATATTATTTTATTTTGTATTTAATATAAATTCGTTCTATTAAAAAAGTTGCGCCAATTCTCAATCATTGTCTGGCAGTGTAACCAACTAGTAACTAATGTGGTTATTTTTATCTTGGTATATTTTACGACATAAGATGTGGTCACGCTGATAGGAAAGGCAAATTGGCCAAAGCCGAGTTTGATTTTGTGTTAAAATGTAACTTTATTTAATTTAGCTGTAACTACCTCCATAACTTGCGGATTTAATGCGGTAAGCAAAGGTCACAGTTAAAGTGAATGTAATAAGTGATTTAGAACTCAATGACAACATTGTAGTAACAGACGGCAATAATTTGCAACAAAGTATGCAAACTGTGCGTGTTATGTACAACATTTATGGGCTTGTTTTTGGTTTCATTGTTGTTGTAGTTGCGATGTAATGGCGTCGCAAAAATGTACATGTGTGGAAAGAGAACACGCGCGGCATAAATCAGGGGTGGCTGATAGCAATGTTCTACCAGCAGCAGCAGCTTCCTTGACGAAGTTGCAGGGATCTCGGTCAAAGTAATTTTACAAAAACACTTTGGAAAGAGCGGCGCGTGAGAGCGCCCATATGGCTGTGTGTGTATGAGTGTGTTTGTGCTGTTGTTGTCACCAAAAAACGAAAGTGCAAGGATTCGAGTTGAGCATGCGCCGCAAAAGGCGGGAAAAATCAACAAGCTTTCCTTGTGTGACCGGCACAAGGCACACGTGCCCCATCATGATACAATTCGTCGTCCTTCGTGCGAATTATGTCGGTCGTGCAACAAAGTTTCTCTCACAACACTGTTTATGCGTGAGTGTATTCGCTCTCACTCTCTTTTTGTTTGCTTAACTGTTTCTCTCACTCGCTCTCTACTTTGCGCGACGTTTGTGATTACGTTTACTTTGGTGGTGTTTTGTTTTGACTGCCTGGCTGCCGTTGCCACAAAATCGATGACATTGAGTGCAACATTGTTGTCGCTGCTTCTGCTGGAAATGTTGCATCCACACATCCGCATACCGATGAACTCCAACTGCATGTCCTGCCCTGCTCTGACCTTTCCTGGCCTCGCCCAGTAATACATTTTTTCTCATTTACTTGACTTCTTCGCACTGCAATTTTCTCTCTGTGCAAGTTTTGCCGGCAGTCACTGCTGCCTCTCTGTTGCTGCTGACGTCGACTTCGACGTTGCTGCTGCGCCAGTTACAACTTTGTTAACTTCGGGACGTTGCTGTTTGCAGTCGGTATTTGGTATTGAGGACAGTAACCGGGACGAAGTTACTTTGTTGCGCATTAATTGATTTTTTCCGGGTTCTTTGCCATACAACAGTCGAAAGAAAATTCAAGTAAAATATTGTTGCTGAAAAAGAAAAAAGGGAAAACATTGTAAGCACTTAGTTGCAACTTGCTGTAAGTGTGGCAAGTGTGGTAAGTAGATTGTGATAAGTTTGACACTTATTTATTAAGTTAATTTAGAAATAAGACATTTAAGGAACTAGAGTACTAATAGTATATAATAATTTCTTCATGTATAGTTGGAATTATCATATGGAAATTAAAAATTTAAGAAACTAGATTACCAATGGTATGATAGTTTAAATTAGGAATAACTATTAACAAATACCTCTTATTTTAAATTTGAATAATCAATTGATTTATATTGCTATTTTTTTTGCAGACAATGTAGAAGCTTTTTCATACGCTTTAAGGACACAAACACACATAGCAAACTTTGGCAGCTGGCTTACAACATTCCAATTTTGGTCTCGTGAAGTAATTATGGATACATGAATTGAGGCGCTGCACGTACTGGAAAGCGCAGCAAGTAACGGGAAGGGCAGAGGCAGAGTCAGTGGCAGTGGCAGAAATAGAGACACCGCGCGCAAGAGTTAACCATGTCAACGAACCCCAACCAACAACAACAACAACAGCAGCAGCAGCAGCAGCAGTTACATCAACAACATGCAACAGCAATAACAACAGCAAGAGAGCGGACTGGGAGCAACAGCAGCACTAAGAGGGTCCGATGTGGTGGCAGTGGCAACAACACTACAGAGAACTGCAGCAGCTCCAAGCGCAATTTGCTCGAATTTCTGAGCATTTGCATTGCGTGCATCGTGTGCTATTACAACAGCACACAGTGCGGTTTGGTCTTTGACGATATTAGCGCGATTAGAGACAACAAGGATCTGCGACCAAGCACACCGCTGAAGAATGTGTTCCTCAACGATTTCTGGGGTACGCCTATGCGCAAGGAGCAGTCACACAAATCGTATCGGCCTCTGACAGTGCTCACATTTCGTTTCAACTACTTGCTGCATGCTCTGGAGCCGTTCGGCTATCATTTCGTCAACCTGCTGCTGCACATCGCAGTCTGTTTGCTGTGGCGTCGTGTCTGCCGCCTTTTGCTGCGCCAATGCGTTGCACTGCAACCCAGTGACGAGACGACAACAACACCACACACAACCCTATCGAGCAGCTCGCTCAACACATGCGCCTTTGTGGCCTCGCTCCTATTTGCCACACACCCGGTGCACACCGAGGCCGTTACTGGCGTCGTTGGTCGCGCTGAATTGCTCTCTTCCATCTGCTACCTAGGCGCCTTTCTCAGCTATGCGCATGCAACGAGTGCCGCACGTCGCACGAAGTGGCCAACACTGTGTCTGTGCTTTGCCAGTTGCCTGCTGGCCTCAATGCTGTGCAAGGAGCAGGGCATCACGGTTGCCGGTATCTGTGCTGTCTACGAGCTGTTTGTAGTGCAACAACTGCGACCTCTGCATCTGTGCAACTTTGTGCTGCGTCTGTTCGAAGAGCAGCCATCTGCGAAGACTTCGTCGCCATCCTCAGCCAGCCCAAGCAGACGCTGGTCGTCAACGCTATGGAAGCGCTTGGCCTTCTTGGCCAGTGTGACAGTGGCGCTGCTCGTGGGACGTGTCTACGTGATGGGCTCCCAGCTGCCCATCTTTACGCGCTTCGACAATCCCGCCTCATCAGCTCCCACTCCCATACGTCAGCTCACCTATGGCTATCTCATCTATCTGAACTCTTGGCTGCTGTTGTGTCCATCGCTGCTCTGCTGTGATTGGACCATGGGTAAGACTGTAATGCTTACCTGTTTATAGTTCCATATTAATTGTATTTCTCTTGCAGGCACTGTACCGCTGCTGGAGGGATTTGCCGATGTGCGAAACGTGGCGACGTTGTGCACCTTTCTGGGACTCGCTGCACTCACAGCCAAGGCGTGTTGCTCACGCAATCTGCCACAGTCGCGCATACTGCTCATGTGCCTCGGCTGGCTGGTGTTGCCCTTTTTGCCCGCCTCGAATCTCTTCTTTCCTGTGGGCTTTGTGGTAGCGGAGCGCATTCTCTACATGCCCTCGATGGGCTATTGTCTGCTGGTTGCCTATGGCTTTCAGCAGCTGCAGTCGCGTTGGAGCCGCAGTGGACGACGTCTGGCACAGTTGGCGCTAGTTGCTTTGCTGGTGTCGCATGCGTTAAAGACGCAGCAACGCAACTGGGACTGGCGCAGCGAGTATTCGCTGTTCATGTCCGGTGTGCATGTGAATCAACGCAATGCCAAGCTGTACAACAATGTGGGACACGCACTAGAGAACGAGGCACAATACGAGGAGGCGCTGCTGTATTTCCAGCAGGCGGTGCGCATACAGGCGGATGATATTGGCGCTCACATTAACGTGGGTCGCACCTTAAACAATCTGAAGCGCTATGCTGAGGCTGAGCAGGCGTATGTGCGTGCCAAGGCTTTGTTTCCGCAGGCCAAGCCTGGCGTTAGCTATCATGCACGTATTGCTCCCAATCACTTGAATGTGTTTATCAATCTCGCTAATCTGATAGCCAAGAACCAAACACGGCTGGAGGAGGCGGATCATCTGTATCGTCAGGCCATCAGCATGCGCAGCGATTATGTGCAGGTGAGTTGAGACCGCTTTTGTGCTGCTTCAAAGTATTCTAAACGTATTATGTTTCATCCTTAACAGGCCTACATCAATCGCGGTGATATACTAATGAAGCTGAATCGCACAGCTCAGGCACAAGAAGTTTACGAGCAGGCGCTGCTCTATGACAGCGAAAACGCCGACATCTATTACAATTTGGGGGTCGTGTTTCTGGAACAGGGCAAGAGCCAGCAGGCACACGTCTACTTCAACAAGGCCATTGAACTGTTTCCGGAGCACGAACAGGCGCTGCTTAATTCGGCCATTCTGCTACAGGAGCTGGGCGGTGAGGAGGCGCGTCAACTGTCGCGTGAACGTCTCTATCAGGTGCTGGCAAGGGATGACAACAATGAGAAAGTGTACTTCAATCTGGGCATGCTGGCCATGGATGAGTCTAGCGTTGACGAGGCTGAGCAATTCTTTAAGCGCGCCATTCACCTCAAATCGGACTTTCGCAGCGCGCTCTTCAACTTAGCGCTGTTGCTGGCAGACACGAAGCGACCATTGGATGCAGTGCCGTTTCTGAATCAATTAATACGCCACCATCCGACGCATGTGAAGGGTCTGATCTTGCTGGGTGACATCTACATCAATCACATGAAGGATCTGGATGCGGCCGAGAAATGCTATCGCAGCATACTGCGGAACGAGCCACACAACACTCAGGGTCTGCACAATCTCTGTGTGGTCTTCGTCGAGCGAAAATGGCTTGCCAAGGCGGCTGCATGCCTGCAATACGCGCAGCGTCTTGCACCTGGCGAGGATTACATCGGACGGCATCTGCAGATTGTTATTGCACGCCTGCAGAAAATCAACAAGTTACCTGATACATCGCCTGAGCGGCAGTTGGCCTACGAGGACTACGATCCACTCGAATACAAGCTTCCAGATAGTAGGGGCATGCACAAAGCTCGAACGCGATCATAGCAACACTTGCTCTAAGCCCTTGTAAATGTGAGATCATGATTATTTTGCGATAGTAGTGACATTTTTTAATTTGATCATCCCAATGAAATGGTCGTGTTTTTAATAACGAAATACTAGCTGGTAACAAACTACGTAATCTCAACCTGAACTTTGTTTTGTAAATAATCTTCAATTGTTGTTTTTAAGCAAATGACGTACGCCGAAATACTGCATTTATTGTATACAAATGAAATTGTACTTAATGGCATTAAATAAAACTAAATGTACTTAATGGTGAAAAGGTGTTATTAACTTGTAAAAGATTGAATATGATTGATTTTAAATTCATTGCATACTTGAGCCGAACATTCCAAAGTTGTAGTTTAACTTCTGTTTCTAGATTTAAATCCTTTTTAAATAGAAAGAAGTTTCTCTTCGCAGATCAGGTTTGTTTTAAATTTTTGACACGCCCCCTTCCGCTCCCGGAAATCGACAAAAATCGAACAACAAACGTAAATGTAAAGCTAGATTTGCGATTTTTACATACAATAAAAATATAGTATTACAAATTATTGAAAACTTTGGTTGGAATCAGATAAAAATTGTAGAAGTTATTAAATAAACATGTTTGTGTGGATAAAAACGCTCACAATCTGGTATATTTTGAACTATATTGGCCGCTTTGTTTTGCTTTTTTTTCAAAAAGGGAAGCGGGTATATCACAGTCGAGCACACTCGATTGTAGCTTTCTTGCTTGCTTTTATTTCGAGTGAATAAAAGATAATTTGTATTACGTTAAATAAATTCCATTTATTTATAATAGCATTTCGATTTGTGTTGATTTTTATTGACAATTTCTTAATTCGTAATACATACATAAATATATGTTGAAAAATAATTATATGCTACGTAAGATTCCGACTTAATTGTAAGAAGAGCTCGGCACAAATAGTAATGCTCTCTTATGGACTAATAGTAATCGTTTATGATACACATCAATACATATAAATATAAATAGTTGCTTACGAGTATATATATGTATATATATATATTTTATATTCGTTTCGCTCGCCAGCTGTATTCATATTATAAAATTCTTTTGCTTTTTGCAATGTTTTGATTTCTTTCATTATTTCCCGTTTTACAAAATCGGTGAGCACATTTTTATTTTGCATAAATGGTACAATGAAGTTAGCCGTCAATATACAATATCTCATAAATTTTACTATATATGTACTTCTCTAAACATATACATATATATATTTGGTTTGTTATCTACCAGGCCGGGTGACTAGATTTGTGGAATAGCTAAATACAGATCTTTAAGTATACTACATACACTTGACGTTTGAGCAGTGAAACATTTAGAGAGGGAGATTACTGAGAATATCAGCATTTACGTAGATATAATTCGAGTTGTGAATTGACAGATATACAGATATTTAAGATATATGCAACTGGCTGATGTTCTCGATGGAGTCGAGGAGTGACTCTTAAATGCCAGAAGAACATTAAAGTTGCTTTTATTCCAGATATTTACTTGAAACAATGAGTGAGTATAAATAAGGCAATCGCAAGTGCTGCGAAAAGTCCTTGAATTCAGGACAATTTGTGTGTGCTCGTCTTCACTCGCAGGCAATCTTCCCATCGAAGCTGCTCAGAGCTATGGCAAAGGCCTGCATGGCGCACAAAGGATAGCGATAATCCATGGTAAACACATCCTCGGAGGTGCGTCCAAACTGCATGACGATATACTCTGGATCGGAGTCGTGCACCAGCTGAAAGTTCTTCACCGATGCCTGCGTAACACGACCGTGAAAATTGAGCACATACGATTGAGTTTCATCGTTCCACACTGGCGTCTTGTTGTGTAGCTCCACAATGTTGTCCATGTTCTAAGAGCAGAAGATTAGTTAGTAAGCAGTATTATGGAATTAAGTGAGCACAACTCACCTTCATTTTCCACAAGTCGAGTATGCCTTGCTGCTTGGGATCCGCTGAGCTGATCTTGACGCGCTGATCGTCCTCCGTCATGCCTGGCAGTATCACAGTCATGTTGCGTGGTCCCTTGAAGCCAAGTATATTGGTGTCCTATAATGTCAAAATAAATCATTAATATTAAATAACAAAGTGCTAAAAGCGATTGACTCACATAGATGATTACTGCCAGATCGAGACGAGGACTCTCTGTGCTCTCCTTGTTGCCATTGTCAAACACTGTGAACGAGGTGCCAAACACATTGGAGCGCAACTTGCCGCAGAAACCATCCGCATTGCGCGACAGATCGGTGGGATCGCAGCTTACTATATAGTTGGATGTTTTGCTCTTCTTACGCTTGCGTCCTAAAAATGAAATTATTATTAATAAACAGAAAGAAAAAGGACGTTCTAGAAACAAGAATCAAATTATTGATAGAACAACTTCAGATTGAAAAAATTCTTGAAGCAAGGTTTAAATTTTAGATTTCCAATTACGATTGAATAACTTTTTATTACAATATTAAAATCTTTCTTAAGTCATCTTTTAATCCTCATAGAAAGAAATGACTTTCTAAACACAGGATATTAAAAACAAATTAAATTTAAGAACGTTTGATCTTGAAGTAAGAATATATTTGCTAGAATCTAGAATTCTTTTGGAATTTCGATCTTGATTTACGAATTTTGCTTCTATATTGATTTTGGATATCAGAACATAATGATTCATGAATTTGTTCCTGATTTATGAACCTTTTTTAATGTATACAAAAACGTCATAAGTAGATTACTTGAACTGTTAAACTTACCACCTAGCAGAAAAATCTTTTTGCCATAGTCGCGTTCCAGATGGAGATAATAGATGGGAAATAGACCCCGATCCATGCCCTTGCGATCTCGTGTAATGCGGCACTTGTAGAGCACTCCCTGTGGCGCCGGTTGCATAACGAACTGATCAATGTTGCCAATGACATCGCCCTCGGATTCGCCGCTTCCTCCAACACTGCCGCTGCCATTGCCTGCTCCATTGCTGCCCTCCAGTTCGCCATCGTCTTTGTAGGACGAACTAATGCCAGCCGGACGCACTGGGGCAACATTAGAGATATTCCGATTAGCGTAGTCATCTTCATCCAAGGTATCGCTGAAGCTTTGCTGTCGCAAGCGAGTGCGCTGCGATTGTGTCGAGTTGGCACTGAGCGGAGGCAGCGGTTGCTCAACAACTGTCACCGGGCTGCTCTCCTCATCCTCCAGCTCATGCGACGAGATCTCCTCAATCAAGTCGGCTAAATGAAGAGCAGTTTTAAGTAAAACTAGTTTTGTACTCTCTTCGCGTGAGTGCAACTTACCTTCCTGATTGATGGTGCTAAGGCTGCGCAAGTTGTTCGAATTGTTGCGATTCGAGTGGACTGAGGTCGACAGGTTAACGCTGCCGCTATTGTTGCTCAGTATCTGATCCGGGTTCTGTGTCGAGCCCATGAACTGCATGGGTCCATCGTACGCATGCAGCTCCCGGCTGTTGCTTCGCATGCCGGACATGGGCCGGTTGATCTGTAGGTCACTTGCCTGCACCATTCCCGGCGAGGCGCGCTTCTGCCGGATGTAAGCGTCCATCAGCTGGCGCTGTAACAAAATTGCATTTTGCAATTTAATTTTGGTTGATGAAATACAGAACAAGTAAACTAATTCTATTTAATTTTTGCATTTATAAATATATTTTTAATGATTTTCATCATTTAAAAGACAAAATTATTATGCTAACGTCTTTAAATGAAAGATATTCAATTTTTCCACTACAAATTTAGTTTATTCCATTTCTTGGAGTCTTCCAGATTAAATCGTTCATATGAATAATGGATAGATATTTTATCACAAAGAAAAATTCCTTATATCCATAGTATATTATTTTATTGAAGGCTTCTCTTTGATCTTTTTAAATTTATTTTAATTATTTAATTTTAATTGAATATTTAGAAGTGGTTATGAGTAAAGATAAGAAAAAAACAAATAAGAAACTTAAAATATTCCGAATAAATGCACCAAAAAATATTGAATTGTACCAAAGGTTATATTTGGCATATAAGTCGAAGATCTCTTCGTCTCCCTGCATGCAAACAGCTATAATACCCTTCTAAATTTGGGTCGCAGGTATGAAGAGTACAAGCCAATTTGGACATATTAACTTAGCAAGAAAACGAACAAGTAAGCAACATAGTAAAGAATTGTTTGATTGATATATATTTGGGAAAACCTCATAACATAAGACTTTTGAATGTCAAAAATTAAACAAATTTCCGCTGCAATAATTTCTACTAAAATTGCTGTAAACAAGTCGATGAAATAATAATTCTATTTGTGTTTTCACATGTGCTGAACATTATAAATCAATAAATGCAGATAGTAAACAAAATATCGCACGTTTATTCAAATGATTTATGGCCCCTTTGGCAGACGATGCGATTAGAACAACAAATGTGGCGATATCTTTATGACAGCCCACAGGGAGCAACAAGCGTATACTTAATATTTACTAACAGTTCAAACTCTTTTTTCACTGCAAAATAGTACTATATTTATTTGCAGTGAAAACAGAAATGAAATGAGAACAGTAAAGATGACTTCACGTTTTCAAGCTGCACGTTTTCATCTCTTTCATATTCATTTATTTAACTGCCTCGGACTTCACGTCTATTACTTAATGACTTTATAACTAGAACAATAGCCAACTGAGACAAATTGATGAAGAATAATTGGCTACAGAAATATTCTAAATCGAGCGCATAACCTAATTATAAATAAGTTGCACTTAATTAGCATTTGATTGCCGTCGCAATTGCGCCGCGTATACTTAATGTATTCAAAGTGATTTTCTTTGTATATAATAGTATAGTATAATTTAGTAGATGTATAGTAGGTACAATATATTTATTATACAAGTATAATTTTCTCATTTGCCATTTAGCAAAGCAAAGTGAGAAACGCAAATGAGCAAATAGCTGAAAGTTGTTCGTATGCATGGATACCCACAACAAGTATACGACACCGTGTCATCCCAATTCAAGCGCACAACTATTAATCCCCATGCAAAGAGGGACCGACATGGGTGATTGTTGCTGTTGCCGTTGCCGTTGCAGTTGCATCATCATCAGCTTCAGCATATGTTGCACCGCAGGGCAGCTGCGTTGCCTTTCGTTGACCACTTTGCCTGGGGCTTGTCGCTTTTGACATGACATGACATGACAGCGAATGGGACTGCGAGTGAGCGACTGAGCATGTTGATGGCAATGATTTCATTAAACATTTAAATTCAAGTTCAGCGCAAAGACAACAACAGCAACAACAGCAATAACTATTAAAAAAGCGAAAACAAATGTAAATCGCTTGCAAACTGTGCCGCTGTTTAAAAGATACTTTTTCCATGCCAGGACTAAATGTGTTTTCAATTTTTCCTTCTCTTTCTCTTTCTCAATGGGGAAACAATGCACGTTCCGCTTCGCAAACTTCTGCGAGGAAAAAGCAATTATGTGGAAATCCCTTTTACAGCTTTTCAGTTGCTCCGAAGCGAGCTAAGCGCAGTGAGGAAATTGACGTTAGTTTCTAGTGCACATTTTTATTGCTCTCAATAAATCTACAGAGTGAACTACAGCAAGTTGACATTGCTCAGGATGCTCTCGATGGTCGCATTGTGAACGCGCTGTTTGCCAGCGGCCGCACACTGCAGCTGAAAGAACTCTGGCAGATCGTCCTCCACCTCAAAGGCGCTCGTCTTGTTCGCAGGCAGCCAGAGATCCATGCGATCGTAGACCACGCCGTTGGGTCCCTGCTGAATGAACCAATCGATCGACGTGCGATCCTTGAGGTCCGATCCCCATAGCAGCATCAGTGGCACCTGCGACTTAGCGCGTTGCACCAGCGATGGATCAGCCTTAATGAACACTGCATTGGGCACAATTCCCGCCAGATCGAAGGCCTGGGCAAAGTTAATGCTCTGCTCCACGGTGCTGGTGCGTGGATCGACAAACGGATTCTCCACGCTGCTGGTGAGGAACAGCACTGGATACATGTTCTGCTTGAAGCGCAGCAGAGTGCACAGATCCGCATCGAAGCTCTTGATGATATTCAGTCGACCACAGCCATGACGTTCCACCACCTGCAATATGCGATCGACAAACAAATTCTTGTCGATCGTCTGCTCGCTCTCGTACACTCCATTGGACTTGAGTTGCGGCCACTTGATCTCAATATCAAAGCCCACGGTCAGGTTGACGTTCTCGAAGAAGTCTTGGAGTGTGGGAAAGAGTCGTTGCTCCACTTGCTCCACATTGTCGTGGGCGGGATACTCGATGATCTTGTTGTTGACCACCTGATAGGTCTTCAGCTGCTTCAGCTGCTCGTATGTGATGTCCTTGATCAGCACTTCGGTCAGATCGTTGGCCGTCGTGGGAGTCTTCGAGTCGATGCACACCCGTATGGAATAATCGTGGTGTATAATGGGCACCAGATCGCTGGTCAATTGCACATCGAACTCGACCATATCGGCACCCAATTGTCCCGCTGCCTGCATCGTGGCCAGCGTGTTCTCAATCAGAGGTGCAGCGGTTGTGGCTGTGAGTGACAAACTCTTGCCCAGACCACGATGACCGATCTCCAGCTCTGTCCAGTTGTGGCGCCAATAGTTCACAAAGCTGGTGCGAAAGTCTGAGCTGCCATTGACCATCGGTTGCACCACTAAATACTCCAGTTGCAGAGCACCCACAACGCGTTGCCACAACGGGGAAAGCAGCGGCAACGTCAAGTTGCCTTCGCTGCCTGCCAAAGCCTGTGGCTGCAGTTGAGCTGTGCCTAAGAGACGCACTGTGTCCTGCTGCTCGCCATAGAGCTGCAGTTGGTAGGCGACCTGCGACAGCTGATCGACTGCAATGTGAAACATGAGCAGATCCTTCGATTGCTCGTAGCGCACGCCAAACTCGGGCTGCGATCGCAACTTGCTATCGCTGTAGACGAGACGAACGTACTCCACATTGGCAGTGGCAGAGCTGAGAATGGGCGACAAATTCTGTGGATGCACAGGCTGCACTCGCAGTCGCAGATGAGCGTCCTCGGGCAGCGTTGATTCCTCCAGCTGCAGCGCCTCGCGGAACACCTTGAGCTGCACAATGCTGCCAGCTTTCTGTAGCCAGCCGCGTGTCAACTGCCGCTCGCCATCGATGATGCTGAGCACGTCGGTGCGATTCACCGCGTATTTTGTGGTATTGAAGCTACGAGGTTGCACATGCGATTCCCAGCGGCGGATTTGTACGCCACCCGAACGCGCCACGGCGCCGACAAAATAACGATATTCTACGCTGCTGTTTTGCGGCAACAGCAGCGTTCCTTGCCACACATTGTGCAACTCGGTGCGATTGAGGAGTACGGCACGATTCGCCTGCCATTCACCAAGAGCTGCCAGATTACCAACTAGAGCGGGACGCTCGTGGGCAGCGAGTTGATCCTCGGGCAGTATGGTGAGCGTGATGTTGAATGCGAGTGGCGCGTTGCGTTTGAGGGGCACGAAACGGCGTGCGGCATAATACTTTTCGTAGTACGAATCACTGTCGCAATGCGTGGCCACCGGCAGCAGGCAAAGAGCGCTCAGCCAGGCGATGCCCAATGCCACAAAGGTCTTGCCCATGGCAAACGGAAGAGTTTTCTGTCTGAGTTGTGAACTCGGCGACGAACGCGTCGCGACTGGTGGCAACAGCTTTAGGTGGCTCTCGCTCAGTGTGTTTGTGTTATCACTGTGGCGCAATGGGCGATTTACGACACATCTTGGCGAGGCGATAAATGCTCGCGGTAGCAGCTCAATCGCTATCAGCACAGCGAGTGCGAATTGTCAACTGAATGAATCGAGTTGAAATTCAAATTCACAATGGAAATGGAAATGGAAGTGGGGAAGTGGAATGAAATGAATTGGTTGCGCTGTCAGACCAGTTTCGCACGTGTTGCACACAGATACAGATTACATTTGCAATGGCAGATACAGATACAGATAGTATAAACACATCTACATATATCTCAGATGATGCTGCAGAGATACAGCTACAGTTGATGCCACAGATATAGACAGAGATACAGTTGATTCTGCAGCTACAGATACAATTTCGGCTGTAGTTAGTTTCGACTACAGCTACAAATACTTTTACAGCTACAACAACTACAACTACAGACGACGTCATCAGTTGTCGGCGGCAGGCAGCGCGCAAAAAAAATAAATGAATTTGATTTTGAGAGCTGCGCAAAAGCGTTCGTTCGCCTTGATGGGGTTCGCCTCAGTACATCAATCTGTCAGTTTGTCAATCACTATTCATTTACTCACTCACTCACTCATTCATTCATTTACTTATTCATTCACACACTCAATTCGCATGCGCCTCGCTGTGGGGTCAATTCAAACCTAGAATTCTATTCAAATGCCCAAAAGCTTTGTCAACTGTCGCGTAATTTATCTGCAATTACATATTCACTACTACACAAGTGCATGTGAGTGTGTGTTAGTGTATGAGTGTATGAGTACTCGTTACTGTAGTTGTAGCTGCGTCATTTCGTGGTTTTACGGTTCACCGTTGTTTGCGCACTTTTTTTTTTGACTGCGTGTGTGGGAAACTTACTTTCGCAAATGCGCTTGAGGAAAAGAAGAAACAGTTTGATAGAGATGGGAACACATTTAGAACAATGTAAAAAGTTAGTGTACGATATAGTAAAAAAAGTGTAGAGCAAAAATATAGTTATATTAAAAATAATTCCTCTGTATATTACACATATTTTCGAGTTTACAAGTTTCAAGAAAATAATTTAAAATTGCAGAATCTATATACAATATTTTATGAACTCGATAAATAAGTATTATTATTTTGTGAGGGAAAGAGATTACCGCAACCCATCGGAAGTATAACTTTCCCATCATTTAAACTTCTTGAAGTATTTTAATCGAACTGAGGTTTGCGAAGACCTGTATTTTTATTAAGTGTTTCCCTCGGATTGTACTTAGAAATGTATAGCTCACAATACTTTGATATATTAGTTTATTTTAAATTCTTTACTTCACTTTCTTTAAAATTTTAAATTATAATACATTAAAAATGTATTCTAGTTATTATAATTTATCAATTTTTAAAATATGTATGAATCACATCAGAAATACTAACTTCCTAATTGTATTTAAAACGGCAAAAATGTATAAAAAATCAAGGATTAATTTATGTTCATGTTCTAGGTATAATCTTTTATGAACTGTCATAAAATATGTAGATTATAATGTTGCAAAACTTTCAAGTAAAAGATCCCCATTGACATCTCAAATTATCTTATTTTAAATTCGAAATTTATTGACTTTTTAACTCATACTGCATTTGCTAATCAAAAATTATATCACATACTTAGCATCAAGATTTTATAAGCTGCAAACGCTAACGTTGTCAAATTATGACTATGATATATAGCTGACAAGGGAATAATCGGTTGAGAAATGAGTTTACGAGAGTGTGCACAAAGATATGGGAATTTTAGAATCCCCCGACATGAGAGATAGTTGATGAGTGCAAAAGAATTGCCACACAACATAAAAAAAAAAGAAAAGTATAATAACAGTATGCGCCAAATACTCGTTACAAGGTTAGTACCACTTTATGGCCCAAAAGAAAGTGAGCCAGAGAAGAGACAAGAAGAGCGAAAGTCATATGCAGTAGAAGCAACAGAGGTTGCCAGAAGCAGCTGGCTGGCTGCATATTTGATATGGGTTATTAAATTCAATGTCACACATAAATTCTCACCAAAAATAAGCAGAATTAATGGTCGAACATCAAAAATGCAGCGCAATGTTTTGTGTCTTTGAAATGTGAGTGAGTGTATTACACATACACACATATTCATATTCATTTTCATTTTCATTTTGCCAGACAAATTTGCGTAAAATTAAAGGGCGTTACAGTGAGCTATAAAAAGCATGTGCTGCCTCACGCATACACACGCACAACACATGCTTAAATGCTTGTAATGTTTTTGGGGTCGTGCAATAAAATGATTACTCATACGCCGCGTGGCTCGACCAAATTGATAAAGTCAGCACCATAAGGCAAGCTTAGACATCTGCTAATACTCTAATTGAGAGTTCCATGGATATGTTTACACAATATCAAATTTCATGATTGAATAAGCGTGTTAATGGTGACAGTTAAGTTAACTTAATTTAAAAGCTAGAGTTAAGATTTTTGATCGGATAAAAATTGTAAAAGTTATTCAAGAAATATTTTATATGGAAAAAGCCACTTTGATTCACATTGTGGTATATTTTACTTGTAATAGTATATAGATATACCAAACGATACATTCTGTATTTTAGTATTTTTAAATTTGATATTTTAAGAAATACCGACTGTTTTAATAAATATTTCTGGTATAACTTACGCTCTATGGTATTCGTTGAATGTAATAGTATATCGATATACCAAACATAATTTTGAGTATATTTTAGTAATGTTCTAGTATATTAATTTGATATATTTAAGAAATACAGCACTGTTTTAATGGGTATTTCACAGTCGATCCCACTCGAGTGTAGCTTTCTGACTTATTAAGATTCACGTAGTTAACTGGAGAACAGTCGCTGCATAAATATGTTTGATACATTTATAATTTAAATTGAATCTGAGTAATGTGAAAACAAACTCGTTGTGTTTGCAGTCAGACCGAACTATTGAATATTTAATGCGTCGCTGAGCAGCCAACAGAGGACTGTCTCTCTTCTCTGAAAGTATCGACGATAACCAATGACCAATGGCTTGGAAAAATACTCATCGATTTGGACGACAACTCACACGAGCTGACGATTAACCTTAGCAGCAAAAAAAGGCGAAGAAAATACGAGGCGACCATAAAATGGATATTGGGTTAGCTGCAAACTATTACAAGCTTTTATATCCGCCTTTGACTGTTGGGCTGTTGCCCTCTCGACATGTTCGTGCATGCGTGTGAGTGAGAGTGTGTGTGTGTGTGGTCCTTTTTTTTATTTGGCATCCATTTAGCCGCCGCTTCATTAAGCCATAAGCCCAATCCACCTTTTTTTCCTGCTGGAGTACATCGATGTTGTCATGTCATGTCCTGTTTCTGCCTTTGTCCCTGTCTCTCTCTCTCTCTCTCTCTCTCTCTCTCTTCTAGCTGTCTCTGTTTGTGGCACTCACAATGAGTTCTTCATTGGAATGTGCGTCACATATCTTGCCATAAGCTTAAAGCCGGATTAAATGAATTTACCACCTTGTCTGTGACGCTGATTGCGACTCCTGGCCTAAAGTGCTTTGTTTTCCAGCTTTGTGAATTCAATTTAAAGACTTGACTTGGCCTCAGCATCAGCCTCATCGACTCTGCAATTTATTCTTTTATTTGGTCCACAAACAAAGAGCTTATTTACCACAATTCAGCTTCAATAAGGATTTACTACTCTCGTATGTCATCAAGGATGATAAATCTGATTATAAGCATGATGCTCTTAAATTCAATATGTCAAACACGTTTTCTTCTTTCGTAACGAAGTCTATTGATTCTGTATCAAATTTATATTAGAGTTTGAGTCACGTCTCTGCTGCACTTTAATTTTATTTGTAGTCAATTTGAGAGGCTTACACAAAACTTGTTTAAAGCACTCGTGCATTAAGTTATCATTTTGCTAAATATTTCTCGTTTATTGGTTTTGCCATTTGGTGTTAATTGCTTTGTGAATTTAATTATGTTTAGTTTTTTTTTATTTTACTATAGCAAAAAGCATGTATGAATAGTTAATAGGATGTATTTTTCACATGTTTGTTTTTCTAATAACTTTTATTATTTAAATATGGGCAGTTTAATAATGTCAAAGGCGCTTTAGACGGTATTAAGTTTTAATTAAATTGTGTAAATTGGATACACTTTTTTGTGTTGCATTAGCTATGTTATGAAGCTTTAATAATTCTTTGTGCTTTATGGTCTTATAACCTGCATTTGCAGGAATTTTTGTAGCCGATAAAAGAAAATATTTTGTTTATTATTTTTTTGAAAGAAAAGGTTTTCGGGTAGCTTTGGTTGATAATCTGGTATATTTTGAAACGTATGGTATATTTGGAATGTAGTACTAAAAAGATATATCAAATACTGTTTTCGGTATATTTTAGAATTATACTGTCTGGGACTACATGTGGTATATTTTATAGTCTATAGTATATTTTGAGTGTAATACTATATAATATTTATAAATCAAATAAAGTTTTCGCTATATTTTAGTGTTGGGTTACCAATTCGGTATATTTGGTACTCTGTGGTATATTTTAAATGTTGAACTCAATGTCTATATGTCGAATATATGACCTATGTATATTTCAGTATTATTTCGGTATATTAATTTAGTATATTTTTTAATAATACCGCTTTGTTAATTTAATAAAAATGGTCAACTAAAAGTGCAGCAGTCGAGAAAGTGAAACATGCTTTACAAAATTTGGCAATATTTCTGCTTCCCCAACTAAAGAAATTTATGTCAAATGGTTTGCTTGAATAAATTCTGCAGACTATGCAATATATCATAAGTGCGCCTGAGCTCTTGCAATAAGTTATTATGCTCTCCAGTCGCTGCAGAGAGATGTGACATAAGCGATAGAAAGTGAATTCTTGACATTCGCACAGATTTTATTAGCCAGATTATTCGACACACAAAATCAAAAAAACATAAAATGTCTTAATGATGTGTGTGGCAAAATGCTTGGATTAAATCTTAGCCACAATTTTTGGGGAGGCCATTTACGAGTAAGCTGCTAAAGCATTCTAGCATTGTTTAATATCCGGCTTTAAGGCTTTAAATAGCTGGCTTTTTCTTCCTTTTTTATTTTTTTGGGACCGACGACAGTTTCAGGTAATAAAAAAAAGGGGAGCAAGAGGCAAGCTCGCATGCAAAAATGTTGTGATGCTTGTCGTATGTACTCGGAACATTTATTTCTTTGTCAGCTTGTTACTTCGTTGCGATTGCGAAAGTACAACAGACAATGAGAAAGTGCTGTGTGGCTCTGTGGCTTTGCCTTTTCAGAGTTCGTTTTTGCAGCAGTTGATTTTCCTCTCTAACATTTTACGAGGCATGACACAAAAGTTGTGCCAGTTTGTCGCCAAAGTTTGTCGCAGCAGCAGCAGCAGTGGCAGCATCTTCACCTGGCATTGAAGATTAGAAAATAACTGAAGAAAAGAATGCCACTTTACGGTTGAGCTCTTGAGAATAGTACGTCTGATGCCCGCTTGTAATACTATTTGCGAATCCTTATGGCTCTTGGGCAGAAATTAGCCACGTTTTGTAGTGGCCTAAATGGCTCAATTGCCTCTGCACTTTGTATGCAAATTTTCGAGCCAACAATAATAACAATGGCCGACGTCGACAGCGACTGCGACGCTGACGACGACTGAGGCGTTGGCGGCTGCTGGGCGCGCCTGAAAGTATGCAGTAAAATGTGACGAGTTGGCATGTTGGCAGTGGGGCAAGTGGCAAGTGGCAAGTGACTGGGCATGTGAGAAAGGCACGCAGCGGCACAAAGGCCAAAGCGCAAAGTAACAGAGCTTCGGGCAAATGGCAGCCTTTGTTATGTTGACACACACACAGACATACCCGCTAACACACACAGACGAACACGCTTTTTGCATGCACGCGGGTTAACAATGAGTCCATGGATTTCACTCGTTAGCACCCCGAACATGGATGAAGTCAACATGTTTGCTACAAAAGGTCAAATTCGGATCAAGCATTTCATCAGCAAAGAGAAGCGACTGTGCTGCTGTTGCTTCAGTCCTCTGACAGTTCAATAAAGGCAAAGTCAAACAGCAACAGAAGCTGCCACGAAACGTCGCCTGAGCTTGCTTTCTCGCTCTCACACTCAAGCATACTGTTTCTTTCTAACTCGCTTCCGCTGTGGTCAATGCTCGCCTGGTCTGTGTGTAAATATTTGTGTAGCACAAACAAAGGTTGCCTTGTCCATCTGTCTGCCTGAAGCTGCCTGGCTAGGCGAAGGCAAAGGTGCTACCATTAATATTTATGCGGCATGTCGCAACAGCGAATATGTGGCAAGTCTTTAACACGGGATACTCGGGTTCATTTGGATGCTGGACGAGCACGACGATGATAAAGGCGAATGACGCTGCATAACAATGTGAGTGAATGAATACAACAATTTGTTACATTTTCAACTAGCGAAATATATTTATTATTACGGGGCAACTTTCGGTGCATTGTTAGTGCTGCATGAACGATTTCAATGCTAAAGTTAGAGCACAAAGTTGCGTGCTGCAGAAAAGTTTGGTGCGGTTTGCTGTAAGTATTTTAATTAATGGCCCAACGTTTTTGGCCAAGATATTTTTTAATAAGAAATGCTTCTTGCACCCAGCTGCAACATGGCCAACCGAAAGATAAGAGTTTTAAAGACAGCGAGCGCCGTTTAGGTCACGTTATTGTGTAAATAACCTGAATTCCGTTTTGAAGGCTAATCCTTTTTCAGTTTGCTGACAAGCCAACCCTGAACTCTGAAATCCTTTTGCTCTATTCCTCCGTTTATTTCTCGTTATCAAAGTGAAAAGTGAAAAACTCAACTGAGCATTGCAATTGCTGCGTTTTTCCTTTGCTTTCCAATGACGGTTTAAGTGCTTTAAAAGCGCCACAAAATTGCACATAAAATTCCACACAAGCCACCAACACATGAATACATATACACAAATATAGAAGTATGTGTGTGTGTGTGTGTGTGTGTGCGTATTTACGGTCTAGCATAGCCGCAGAATTTCACATATTCATTTCATATTTTGGCAGGCATTCCATATTCTATCGAGCTACTCGTAGATTTATATCCGTTATACTCTTTGAAAATGTTTGTGGAAAAGAATGCTAGACTAGAGTATAGAAAATGTATCTAGGAAGTAGTTGACAAATGTATTAAATGTAATAGAGTAACGTCATAAGTTGATGTACTAAAATGAGTTACGAAGCCACAGATTTTTAATCGAATTTGAGATGCCCGCAATTACTTAGTGAATGAAAGGAAAACTAAATTAATATAACAAAAATATGTATTGAAACATCCCAAAGCTTTATTTCATATATAGATATAGTACATCCCTGAAAATATACTCTATAACAAATTTGAATATATATCTATGTATCTATGTCTATATCTATGTGCTTATATAGACAGACAGGCAGATAAACCTAGAATATTATCGTTGAAATACACTAAATTCCAAAAATACTAAAGAATACCAAAATCTTCATTAAAAATACCATATCAAAAATTGTAAATCTATTTTCTATCTATTTATCTATCTATCATCTATCTTCTACCTATCTACTATTTAAGATCTAGGTATTTACTTATACGGAGAAGAATATAAATATTTCATGGAGATTTCTCCTTCTGCATTATAGCATCCTTCTATCCTATGGGTAACACGCTTAAAAATATTGCTTTCATTCGACCTAGTATTGTATTTTCGATGCATTTCGGAAATGGTTGGTTGTATTCTGTTTACGGCATTTAAAGCTTTAATAATCACATTACAAATATTATTAGAAATTACTAAAGACTCGGTTAGAGTTAAGGCTCTTATGTTTCAATTTTTTAGTTACAAAATAAATAAATATGGAGAAGCTATAATATTACTCATATTGAAAAATGTAATAAATTTTACTCAACACTAAATGCACATCCTAAATCAAATACAAATGTCATTACTAATATTCTTTGCTAAGCACTTAACTGTTCCATTTCTATAAGTATTTCATAGTTGAGCATCATTTGCGTTAACATTTTATTTTCTTTTTGCATTGGAGAACCAATAGATATTCCGAGACTGCATTTCAAGACTGCTCTAACTCACGTCTGCTTTTGCTATTTATTGTGTCTAAGTGAACTTACAGCACAGTTCGACTTTGAGTGCTTTTAAAAAGGATGCACAAATGTAGTTGAGGATTTGAGGCTTTGACCGAGCTCTGCTATGCGATGTAATAACCTCACATGACAACATTGTTGAACATTCTCGTTTAATCCGCTTGGAAAACTCGCAACTGCTTGTTGCCAATTTCCTAGGAAAAGTTCAATGCGAACACTCTTCTCTCTTCTCTATTTTCTGTTTTTATTCCAGGTATGATGATAAATAGGAATGAATGTTGCCTGGATTGGACGTGGGGGAATTGACAAGTTTGCCTGTGGTTTGGCTTTGGCTTTAGCTTTCGCTCTTAACGAGCAACAGCATCGCATTCACATACACACACACACGAGTATATCCTGTATTAAACCCTTAAATGCTTGGCATGTCATCGGCAAAAACGAACTGATTTAATATTAACGAACAGCGGAACAACAGAAGCAACAGAAACAGCAACAGCAACAGCAGCAGCTCAGACTGTCGATTGGGGAGCCTCTGGAGGCTCTGAGAAATGCATTTCATCAGACCTCCGGCTATCAAAGTCGCATGACAGAGCCGTATCCGGCAACTGACCCCTCGGGCATTTTCATAATTCACGTGCAATTACGTGCGAGTGTTTGCCGAAGGAGTCGCATTTGGCGCAGAGCATAAAGGACAAGGGACACGATTGTGGATTGTGATTGCCAACGCATTCATTTGATTGTCCAAATTGTCATTTAATTACGCTAATTACGCTGCCATGTTCAGTCCGCTTAACTTGTGTAAAATTCATCCAAATGTGCAGCAAATAATCAAAAGCTTTTAGACATCTCTCTCTCTCTCTGTCTTTGTCTGCCTCAAGCTATTGCGTCAAGTGTTTCACTGAAAAGCCAACAACTTTTCTTTAGTATCATCTCATAATCATCCTAGCGCTGCGTTGTCCTTGTCCTTGTGCCTTTAAGTCGTCTTCGCTCAGGTGTGTGCAGTGGCAAACCCTCTCGAGTGGCAGCAAGTGACAACTGTCGACAGCGGTCGTGTTGCATGCAACAATTGCTTTAATTATGTCGAATTGGCTGCTGCATAAGTAAAAGTACAAGCTGGGAAGATTAAACGACGGGTTGGCTGTCATTTGAGGCAACGTTCTAAATTAGTTGCCAGCTTCCTGAGGATGTCATTTTGATTGCCTCGTCGTCGTCGCAAAATGAATTCAAAACATTTATCATATATTAAGCGGGAGTCAAATTTCCCTTTTCATGAATACGCACAGAGACACGTTGAATTAAAAATGCAAAATATACAAGCTTATTGCGGAAAACTTCATTAATATATTCTGCGAATCCTACATCGAATTTTATAATTCTTTTCGTTTCACAGATTTTCCTATATAAATTATGCAGCTATGACTATTGATGCCGAATTTATTTTTCGGTTGTTTTTAACAAGAACTTTCATTAATTCCCAGAAAAACAACATGCATAATATTTATGTTGCATATTTTTTTTTTTTTTTAATAAATGAATAAAATTCCGTTGGGGAAAATTCTAGGAAAAAAGTGAAAACTATGCTAGAAGGGAAAAAATTGTAAACCAGAAATCTCTTCACATAATGTATATTTAAATGCAGTTTTCCAAGAAGTAAAATTGCTTTAAGGATAGCAACATAACAAGAGTTTTGTTCTGTGTAAATGCGTTAGGAAAAATACTTGAAAAAAGAGAATTATTATGCTAAAAAAAAAACACAAATTGTAAAACAAAAATCTCTTCTGTATTTAAATGATGCTTAACAAGAAGCAAAAATAATTTTAAAAAAAGTGAATATTTGGAGAAACGAAAGTATACAAAAAATTTATTTTTTCATATTTCAGTATTATTTTTTTAATGAGTAAAATTAATCCTTATCCTTAGAAAAGATAGTATTTAAACAACAGAGTCGCTTTATATAAATGCTTTAGGGAAAATTCTTGGAACTAACTTAAATCTATACTTAAATTGGAATGTAAAAAGAAGTAAAATTTGTATAATATAGTAATATAATAATAATAATATAATATAAATGTTTTAGGGAACATTAAAAAAGAAGTATTTAAATGCTATTTTATAAGAAGTAAAAATTCTTTATTAAATTTAAAGTAATGACTATCGAAAACGAAATATCAATGAAATGATATTTAACAACAAGTAAAATTAGCCTCGTTTAATTAGCCTAGAAAATCAATCAACAGTCTGACTAAAGAAAATTCTTGGAAAAAAGTGAAAAGCTATGCTACAAAAAGCAAAAATTGTATAACTGAAATTGTGTTTTAACAAGAAGCAAGAATTGGTCTAATCTCCTAGCAAAGATAGCAATCAAATAACAGTTTTGTTTTGTACCTTTTTCTAAACAAAATTCATTGATTTAACAATTTCCGCATTCTTTCAATATCCTTGGAAAACACATTAAAATACTTTGAGTGAAGCCAATGTCTGTGTCTGTCCTTTTCGTTGATTACCATCAATAAGGTATTGAATATTTGCATAAAAACAACATTTGGCCTGTCCCTCTTATTGGATTTGCTTTTCATTTGTGCTGTACTTTGTTTTGTTAGCATAATCGTATGCAGAATTGATGTGCCAATATCAATTTGCAAAGTTTTCTTTGTGCATTCCTCTCTGCTAACGTGTCTAAAATGTTGCAGAAATGTTTGCACAATTGAGCGACCTTCAGTTGCATATTGTGAGTGTTTCCATAAGACACAGACAACGATAAGAAATATGTACACACAAACACACACACACACACACACGAACGTAGACGTAGACAGTTAGAAAGAGACACAGACAGGTGTCAGTGGAGTAAACAGTCCGACGGTGCTGAGCGAGAACACATAATACATCATCAACTAGCAACTAGCAACTACCCACCGATAGAGGGCGCCCCTTTGTGGTTAGTTCAGTTGAGTGGAAAGAGGAGGTTTGTATGCGGACATGTTTGCCTTGGCTTCTCGCAAGCGTCAGAAGAAAGTTTTATCAATAAAAATTGCTGCTTAATGTTGCTGCAACAACAACAATCGAGTTGTTGCATTGCCCTTTCTACAAAACGAAGTCGAAGGATATTTTGGCGAATACAACAACAACAATAAAAACGTTGTCATGGTTTTTTTCCGATGGAGCTTTTAAATTGCATTCATTTTGCAATTTCATTTGCAGTTTTAGCGCACGTTGCGAGTTAACGCGAATAGCCTTTTGCCAAAGGGAGTGGAGAAAGGGGCGATGTCGTGGAAGGGGAAGGGAAGGGTACACATACATACATATGTTCATGGAATAGCACGCCAATATCACATTTTGAATTGTTTTCAATCGACATTTGCGCCCTTGAGCTAGGTACCCAGTATTTTTTTTCCTTTTTGTTGCCATGATTTCAATACTTAAGGGACGCCAAACGAATACAAATATGTGTGTGCGTGTGTGTGTGTCAGCTGGGTGTGTCGGTGTGTGTTAAAAGCAAACATAACAATTTGATTAAAACATGCAAATTGCATTAAAGGACGAGTTATCCTTGAATGAGCCAAATGCGCTTCAAATCACGCAAAAGCAATTTGTCAACTTTACTATAATGTTCGTTATGGATAAACTCGATAAAGAGAGTTTAAAATATATATTCGTGGGATTTAAAAATAAGGAAAACTAAAAATGAATCTGATTATGTTAATACGATCCAATATTAGGATTTTTTATATTTAATTCTATTAAAGTAAAATTTTTGCCTTTACACGATAGAAAATATGAAAAATTAATATTCACAGAAAAGCTATAGATAGAAAATATTGATAATTGTGTACAAAGCGCGATAATTATTATATATTAATGCTTAGTCCACTGACAAACAATTTCTTTGTTTGTTATCGAAATTAATGAATAAATAATCATTAAAATAAAATTAATTTGTATTTATTAAATGTTAATTTTTCCATTCCACTAAATATTCCCAAATATTTCTGTTTGTAATTCTAATTAAAAAAAAACGACGACGTTCAGATAATGTCTGTTATCAATATCGCAACTTGACTAAACGGTTGATATTAATATATTTTGTTTATTGTTAAATTATTTTTGTATTTTTAAAATACAACCACATGACTACCTAAATATGTATAAATAATACATTAATAAAATTAATATTTATAGTAAAATTATAGAAATAGAAACTTAATGGAAAATAACTATTATTCTGTGTTAAGATATTTTATATTTATATTTCTATTTTATTTTATTTATGTTATATTTTAATAAACCCAGTTACTTCGTATTTTAGGTTGTTAATCTAATGAAACGTAAAAATAATATGTTAGTCGCTTCAATAAAAATGCTGTTTACATTATTGTGACCTCAACTGACTTTTATTGTTGTGCTAAGATGTTAAGCAACATCAGTTTTACGAGCTTTTTATACGCATCATAAAGCAAGTAGATAACCTTTAGAACAAAGGAATGCAGAACTATAGCTACGCTTGACTAAATTTCTTACTCATCAAGTATACGCCACGTGTGCTGGCTAATTATGATTTGATATCTGAACCTATAATTTAATACCGGAGCGAATCATTTTCCCATTGACCTAATTACACTAATATCAGAAATGTTCAATCAAATCCATTAAATAAAGATTAAAGCTCTTCGCAGTGACAAGAGTCAAGACCTTGCATTATAATTAATGGTCCTGTAGACGTGACAAAGGTGTCTAAAAGAGGAAAACAGAGAGCGAGAGATGATAGAGAATCCAACAACTGTTTCCAACAAATGCTCCCATTAATTGTCATGAAAGATTTATGACCAGGAATTTCAATACAAATATTTATTAAATTTCTCTTCTTTTTTGTGATACGATAAAAACAATGGCAAGCAGTTATCTATGCGAATGGGTGAAAGGGCAAAGTAATTTAATTGCCATCAAGCATACGCCGTGTATGCTACTCGTGTACTCTGTATTATATTGTGGGCGTTTTTTGTTATTGTAAGTCGTAAAGTAGAACAAACGCGACGCATAATCGATAAAAAACAGAAACACAACACAACAATGGCAGCTGACAAAAGGCGCAGAGAGTCGATTGAAATGCAGGTGCAAGGACACTAACAACACACACCCACAAAACAGCGCCCGTCGGTGATTAGAAAAGCGTCCACGCAGCTGGCCAAATAAATGAATGAATGAATGAACGGCTGGACAGAGCGAGGACAATGGCAAAGCGAACGCGAATGCGAGCGAGGACATTGGTCGTTAGTTTATTGTGTGTTCGGCCAATGGCAGGCGTGGCTCACATGTCCGATAGATCAATGGCACTTCGATTTGTGTCCAGGCGATAGGTTGACGCCAAGCCTAACTAATCGAACTTGCCAGCGGCATGTTGATGCGTGTTGTTGTGCCACACAAACAATGCCAGTGCCGTTGCTTTTAATTAAGAGGAATGCCGAGGTGAACAACACTCAATTGATTCTAGCTTGGATTTCTATCGATTATATTCATTCCACCTTAATATAATTCAATATTGCAGAAGGCAAGTGGATGGCAAAAGCAATTGCATTGCAAATGAGCAAATACTCGAGGCAAGCTGGCGTTAATATTACGGCTTATTTAATATCGCTCATACGTCATGTTGGTCGACGGCAACGGCTGCGCTTATTCTGTCACTTTTTGTGCAACGCCCTAAGCCCCTGTCTGTCGCTCTCTCTCTGTGTCTCTCTCTCTCTCTTACGTCGTGTGCTTATCCCACTTTGCGTTATTACAAAATCACTTTCCTTTACTCCGCGGCCCAACTGCCTTTTAGCCGCCTTGACAGGTGTTAGGCAGGAGGCGGAGACGTAAACGGAGGCACAAAAGCGGACAAGTGCCAGCTGAAAATCCAGTTCAAAAAAATTCACCAAGGCTGCCGAGTGGCTGGCACAGTTACTGTTACTGTCGCTTCTTCTTTTCATACCCGCTATCGTCAAGGTAGAAAGGTATCAGAATTTTGTGCCTTTAGCAAATGTATGCAATAGACTGAAGAAATCATCTCTTCCCTTATAAAGTATATATATATTCTTGATCAGTGTCAAACATTCGAGACAATATAGCCATATCCCAATGGCGATCAAAGAAAGTGTTATAATAATTTGACAACACTTGTTCTATCAATATACCAATTATTCATTTCTGTACAGTATTTTTGGTAGATCAATTTAGAATATTTAACTGGTAGTACCACACTGTTCAATATACCAAATATCTATTACGGTATATTTCACTATTTTGGTATATTAATTTATGATATTTAACTGATTACATTGCATTATTCAGTATATTTTAAGAATTGAAATTGGGTAGTGTGTATCTATCATTCCTAAATAATTAGATGCGATCAGTTACAAATTGTAAAAATTATTTAAGAAAATCCTTTTTTTGGGGAAATCAAAAACTTACACCGAGTCTTAGTAGCTTTCGCTGACAATCTAGTATATATTTGGTATATAATGGAATGTAGTAAAACATCAATATACCAAATATAGCCCTTGGTATATTTGTTTGTATTATTCTGGTATATTAATTTGGTGTATTTTGAGAATAATACCGCATTGTTCTGTTATTTTATGAAAAATGGGTAGCAGGTATCTCACAGTCGAACACACTCGACTGTAGCTTTCTCACTTGTTTTTTTGTGCAATCACTTTTTGCGTGTCAGATTTTTTGTGCGCCGAGGAGACAGATTATTAAATGATCATCGTAGTTGGGTACTTGTTGAGCACTGAATAGAGGCTGTCAATGACAGCTTTACAACGAACTTGTCCGGCCATCTAATCCCTGACACTCTCTTTATTATGAATTGCAAACTTGTAACAGCATCAATCAATACGAGGAAACTTAACATATTATGCGCGATATTTGTTGACAGCAAAAGCTTCAGTTTAATAGTAGAAATAAAAATGAGCTTTTCCAACTCCAAGCTATGACCTACAAAAAAATTAAAAGCACCACAATAAACACACTTTATGGCTGTCGACTCTTTGGCGCTTATGACAGGCATTCAAATGAAACAGCCAAACAAATTTCCCCAGCTCACAACCCCCAAGAACCCATCAAGTTTATGCTTGAAGCGAATACATAATTATGTCGACAGCTGACTGAGCGTGGGAGCGAAGAATATCTTCGTTATAAATCAGAATTTATATCGGATGGAAGCAAGTTTATATTCCTCGAATTTCGACACCTGCAAGAGGGAAATTCCAGTGAAAAACCCTCATAAATCAGAAGTTAAATTGCCTGGACGCAAAATTTCATTTTAAAGTTAGCCCTAATTGCAATAATTGGGTTAAACAGTTAACCACAAAGTCAGCGAAAGAAAATGAGAACTTGAGGCAACTTTCAACTCGTTCTTCATAGTAATAAATACAAATGCATAAAAGAGAGTTTATTTTTGGTATTTCCGACCATGTTCGCGAGCAATAATTGAGCCATTTCTTCTATATTTTATTCCAGCCACAAGTTGCGTGTTTTTAGTATAAGCTATAAATATCCTTGCAGCGAACGAACCCCTTTCTGCCCACCAACATAATAAAATAAAAAGGAACTTATTACTGCATTCCTGTTGCTGAAAGCAACCCACGCATCGTCGACTGGCTTTGGTTGTGTGTGTTTGCTTTTAGCCTTTGCAACGGTTTCGGTTCATGTTGTTTGGACTTTCCGCTGCATTTCCTTACAACTTTTCATAATTGGCCATCAAATGGAATGCGTCTCACAGAATTGGCTGTTGAAAAAGCATTAAATTTAATGACCATGCCTTTAAAGTTAAACACATTTATTTATTTGTTTATTCCGCAACTTTCAGCTCTCCTCCCCCGAAACATTTCGGACCACTGATGAACTTGTTATTCTTTGCCGAGTGAAGAGCACAAAAATAAAGTATGCAATAATTAATTCGCGTGAAACAGCTCGTTGCAGAACTTTTCTCGAAAACTCGACGAAAACAGAACAACTGTTTTTTCTTTCCTTTTTTTTTTTTTTGCTTTTTTTGGGTGTCGCGTGCTAAATTTTGTGGTTTCTCCACGCAGCACGACCTTTGACGGAGGCTCTTCCTTTTGCCTCCTCCACTTGTGCACCGCAGTTGATACTTCTAATTTGCGGCACAGTCTGATTGTTTGGCATTCTGTCGGCTAATTGCGGGCAACCTTTAAGCAGATGCCACTCCCACCGATGCGGCTGCTTGCCACGAAAACTACTTTAATTTTTGACCCAATTAGCTGGCGGGCTAATTGCATTGGAGTGTCCTCTAGTGCTGTGCTTTTTGGCTAAGCAGATAATACCAACTAGTATAAATGTTAGTTGGTTGGTGTTTGTGCTTGTTATTGACAGTCCATTAAATAGGCAAGCAAACCAATTTAGCAAAAACAACATACAAATTGCCAGCATTTCCATTTCAAGTGGTCGACTTTTCAAATGAAATTTTAATGCGTTTAATTGAAATTCAAGTGTTAAAATATTCCCATTAAACATTCAATGGTTTAAGACTTTAATGCACACTTCAATACCCTTGCTGTACACTTCAAACTGGGTGTTGCTGTATTTTTTATTGCGAGACTAAAATTACTTGGTTTTTTTTAGGAATATATGAAGACTTAAGCGAATCTTGGTATAAATATGGGTAAGTTGAAATTCTATTTATTGATTTAATATCAACTTGTATTTTTGCTTTAAAATTTCTAAATGCTGCTATATATTCCATTTCATTAAATTGCTTTAGATGTTCTGCAATTGAGGCTGTCATCAATTGATTATCAATGATGAGTTTGAGTTTAGGAAAAGTTGAAAAGTAAATCAAACTTGGTGTAAAAATACTTAGAATAAAATGTTAAAATTCCATTTATATCAAATATCAAATATTTATATCAATTACATTTTAAATTGTAGACATTCTGTAAATGATATTATCAGCAACTCTCTGCTCATTACCTGATTTATTCTCTGTTTTGTATATAAACAGTTGAAAAAGTAAATTAAACATAGAATTAAAATAGGAATGCGCGAATGTTAAAATTGTATTAATTATTAATACCTATATTTAGCTACTAATTTCACTTAATTAACTTGATTTAATCACTCTGTTAATGAGACTAATACTGAAAGCAATCAATTAATAATGCTGTTTTTTACTAAGAAGTAAATCAAACTATGTATAAAAATAGATAAGTTCAATTGCAAAGACTTCATTAATTATGTTTTTTGTATTGTGAGTTTAATTTAATTAACTTGATTTACACATTCTGTCAAAGAAACTGTCAGCAATCGAAGATCAATAAAATTATATATAGAGTGTCTTCTAGTGCCGCATTCCACTCTTTGTTGGAAATGTCACTTGATTTCAATTAGTATTCACAACATTTCAATACAAGTGCTCACTAATTAACCAGCCTCCTGCTTCCTCCAGCTGCAATTATTTTGCAATTAAAACGTAATAATGTTACAAGCGAATGTACTCATTATATTTGAATTCATTTGGCCATTCATGTTTAATGTTGCCCATCCAATTTCTGGTGCTGAGTGCACAAATTTGCATTAATATTAAATCACTTCCATAGATTCGCTAAATGGAAATGACACAACCAATTTGTAGATGCTGGAGATAGTTGCATGCGAATTTAACTGAAAAAATTGGATGATTAAGGATTCAATAAACTGCTGTCAATCAATAACACTCTGCATCTACTTTTGGGAATGTCCATCTGGGACTTCGTTCGTGTCGCTGTCAATAAGAAGACAAACCGCATTTAATCAAAGTTGCAGTGGCAGTTTATCAATGTCTGTCTGTGACACACAGAATTACAAGTTCTGCAAACAATTTGATTATAAATTAACGATTTAATTTTACAAACTGTTGAACAACTTTAATTGCTAACAGAAACGAGAATTGCAATAAAGAATATGTAATAAAGGAGGAATTTCAAATTCTGATTTTTAGCAAAACCTAAACATAAATTTTGTTCTAAGAGATTCTCGTTTTAATCGGAATATCATTGCTTTTGTATATAAAATTGGCATCTAGTCTAGCATGCTCCCAGTGAAAACTCTTGGTGGAATCAAAACGCTTTAAAATTCAAACCTGCTGTGAAGCTACTTTATTCCCCTCAGTCGACTGCTGAGGTGAAACTTTTCTCGACTGCTCTGCTAAATTGAATCAAGTTGGCAGCGCTGCTGCAGCAATTGGCATAGCTTGCCGCTCGGTGGCAAATTGCAATTCACGGAATCTGCAATTGAAATGAGGCCTCACAGCAGGACGCGTTCGCATTGCATAAATTGCAAATTACGACAAAATGTTGCCGTGTATTACGAGATTTTTTCCTGCCACGTTTATATCTCTACTTCTTTGTTCTACGAGTATATGGGTGACAAAAAAAAAAGAGTGTGAAAGCTGCTGTCGAGTGCGCTAGACTTTGACATACCCAAAGTTGAAATTTTCATCTAAGTTTGCAGAACTTTACTCCACATGCTGCTCAACTATTAATCCACATGCAGTATGCATAATTTATGTGAATACCTCACGTGTTAGTTACAGGGTATAGAAATCTGCTGCTTATATGTTCATCTAATACAAGGTTTTTTGCCTGGCATCCTTGTGAGCATTTGCTTCTCGGCTTTTAGCCACAAATTGCAGAAGCTGTGTAAAAGGGAATCCCCCAGAAAGTACCAGAAGTCGTATCATAGCCAGGACTAGGAGGACATGCCAGCAAAGCCCCAAAAAGTTGGCTTAGTATGTTTTTGATGTTCTTGCTTGCTAGCTGTTTAGTGCAATGGAGCAAAGTTTCCAATTTTGTGGTTTGCTTTTTGCGTTGTCCTACATGATTGTGGCAAACAGAATGTTTTTTGTGTTTTTTGCTTGTTGGCCAAACTTGTTAGCTGGGCCCCCAAAGAGTCAAAGGAGTAGAAGTGCAGTACAATGAGTGCCAGTATTGGATTCGTATGCCGACGGGACGTTTTCAGCAGCAATAGGTCAAGAACCCTAACGCAACACCCCTCAAATTACAATCCTGCCAAGTCAAGAAAGAAATGCCGAAAAGGCGCCGGCAACAACAACAGCAACAGCAAAAGCAAAAACAAAAGCCATAGCGATGCGTCATTTCCGTTTAGAATTTTGTGTGGGGATTTAATACCCACTACCCAGAGGGTAGAAGGGTATTATAGCTTTGTGCCTTTTCTGACTCCATAAATCATAAAGTATATGGGTAATTATCATTATAGTGAAAAAAACAAAAACTGAAACAATTTTTAAAATAAAAAAATGGTATACTTATAGCTCTAGATTAGTACGTTAATTAGAGCTAAGAATGGTTTTGGAATTTTTTTTCTGTTCTGATAATTGCAAAAATAAACAAATTCGTACGAACGAATTTATACTTTTTTTTGGTAAAACAGAAATCAATCTTAGCTCTAAATATAGTGCTAATCCAAAGCTTTAGGAATAAGCTTCACTTATTTTAAAAATTGTTTTAGATTATGTCTATAGCAAGTGATAAATTCCGTCTGAGAAATTACCCAGAATTTTTGATCAGCGTCATCTGTATAGGCGATATAGACAAGTTAATCTGCTTGTTTGTCTGATTGAACAGCTAGATCTCAGAGACTATAAAATATAGAACAAAAATGTTTTGCCAGCACTTGGTATATTAATATGCCATATATACTATACATTTCGATATAATTTAATATTTTATGTATATTAAATTGGTATTCTTAAATAATAATACCTCACGGCATGGTATATTAAAGAAAATAGGTATATCAATTCAGTATATTTTCGGTATTTTTTGGTATATTAATTTGGTATAATTTTAGAATAAAATCACAACGTTCAGCTTTTACTTAGAGCAAGTAGCGGGTAAGTAGCAAGTAAGTACCTCATAGTCGATCACACTCGATTGAAGCTTTCTTTCTTGTTTGGGAAGGAGGTTTTGGTTTTTGGCCTAACCGTTAACCGTTAGCCACATTTGCCAAACGTGTTGAATACTGTGAGGTGTGTGGCCCGTGGCATTGATGGCCATTGAGTGTGGGTGGTGTGATGTGACTGGGAGTATTTTGACTTTTGACAGCAACACATACTGAATACGGCAGCAGTATGTGGCCACTTAAGCAGCCACAGACATTGCGCCACTTAATGTGAGCAGACGCCTTTCTTGGCTTGAAGGAATGATGGAGCTCTCTCTCTCTCTCTCTCTCTGTCTTTCCTTTGAGAGCTTTCACATATGCTCGATAAGTCAGGAGTGCTGTGGTAAATAATTGGCTGACTTATTGCTTGACTCATTGGATTAATTGACACATCGAAGTTGAAGTCGAAATCGATATTCGTATTTGTTCTTTCAGCTGTGGAAAATGTCGCTTGATTCCACGCTAAAAGCCAAAGCTGAATACAACAATCAAAATATTTGTTCGCTTTTGTATGTGGATGTGTGTGTGTGTGTCGTGTGTGTGCTTGTGTTTGTGTTTATATAATATAATTTACGATAGTTGCCCCTAGTTACGCTGGGCACAACAACAAGAATTCTACTGAACTGAACTGAACTGAACTGAATTGCACAGCAAAAGGTTCCGCCTTACATTTTGTTTGTTCATTTGGTCTCCTCAAATTTTATTTGAGCTCTCAACGTTGTTGCCTTTATTAATCCTTTGTGTATTTTTATTTTAATCATGAATTATACTGCCACAAGCACAAACATTGTTGCTGATTTATGTTAACTGCAAATTGCATGCTCTTCTCTCTCTCTCCCTCTCCCTCTCTCTTTCTCTTCTTTCTCTTTGTTTCTGTGCACTTTAGTATTTTTTTGTTCCTCCCTCACATGATTTTTATTCATTACATTTGAGCTTGTTGCTAAAACAATGTTTACTTTCATTTATTCGTAGACAGTTTCATTTGCCAAGTGTATTTGCCTCAATCCAAGGACTCACTTTGCAACCAACAAGTTAAGTGTTGACTTTGCTGGGAGTATGGAATACGAGTACTTATTGTAATTCTCATGGATTAAATGCATTATGCTGCTTCACAGCTGCTCAAAACTTTGAAACTGTGAAATTTAAATAATTGTCAACGTTACCAAAAAGTTACTCAGTGTCAAATTGCAATCGGATTTATGAAGCGAAGGAATGACTTTGGATGAAAAGGATTAAAGCTTATTCTCAGTCGAATATCTCGAGTAGATTCTAGATTAAATAAGGTTCTTTATTTGATATTCATTTATTAAAATTGTTGTAATATTTTCTGTGAAGAATATATTAATATTATATAATATATGCTCAGTCGAATATCTTGGGAAGATTCCAGATTAAATAAGGTTCTATATTTGATATTCATTTATTAAAATTGTTGTAATATTTCATATGTGAATTTATTGTTAGCACAACCCAAATAGGAAATCGGAGAAGAAACTAGAAGACAAATTTTACATCATTTTATAACGACCTTCATTACCTGATATATTCTTAATGTGTTCTAACAATTAACTAACTTGTTTGGTATACAAGGAAATATGAGAACACAATATAGATAGATAGACTTTCCATTAAATTTTGAACCTTCCAAGGGTTAATTAATAACGACCTTCTCCACTCGTTATGTTGTTATTAGTGAAATTGTTGTAGTAATTTATTAATTAGCTTGTTTGGAACACAAGGAAATCAGAGCAAACAATAGAGAACATCCTTATGGAATAGTTGATATATTTGATGATTGCTTTACGAAGTAATTTTGAATTGGAGCAAATGCTAACATGCAACTTGCAACGATAGCATGTTTATTTTTTGAGTGGGGTGAAGATAAGACTGTCAGGGGGAAAAAATAATGTTAAGAAGTAAAAGCCAATCGATTTCGAGGTTGAAATTCGATTTAATTCGATTCCGTTGTCTGGGGAACACGACACCAGGTGGAGCAAAGCCAAAGAAGACGAAAAAAAAGGGGAGTCAAGAAAACAGTATAACACTTCAAAAGTCCTAAGGGTGTCGATTCTGTGAAATGTGATTGAGAATTAATGCACTCTTTAGCTGAGATTGTTATGAAATTTTCAAACTTCTTGTTATCGATGAAAGTGCACGAAAATCTAATGAAAAATATTAATCTTATATCGGAAAACGCCTAATTTAAATTGTTGTTTTATGAAAATACAATTATTTCTTAATTCAAAAATGTTCTTTTTGCGTCATTTCATTTTAAATAATTGTAAAAGTATTCAGTTATTTATAGAACTAATTAAAATTCTTTTAAACAAGTAAGAAAGTTACAGTCGAGTGTGCTCGACTGTGAGATACCCGCTACCCAAATTTAATAAAGCCAAAATATTGCGGCATCATTTTCAAAATATACCGAAAATACTAAAAAAAATACTAAAAATATACCAAATGATATGTTTGGTATATCGATATAGTACACCATTTAAAATATACCATAGACGGCACAATGGACCAGATTGTCGGCCAAAGCAACTGAGACCCATAGTAAGTAGGCGTTTTTGCCCATACAAAAGTATTTCTTTAATAACTTCCACAATTTTTATCTGATCGCAACTAAATTTTCAGGAATCATAACTACTATAGTAATTATTGTATAAACAAAAATTCGCAAATCTAGCTTTAAAATTACGCTTGTTATTCGATTTTTTTGATTTGCGGGGGCGGAAGTGGGCGTGGCAAAAATTTGAAACAAACTTGATCTGCGTGCAAACATAACAAATGCTGTCGAAAAAAAATTATAGCTCTATCTCTTATAGTCTCTGAGATCTAGGTGTTCATACGGACGGACGGACAGACGGACAGACAGACAGACACACAGACGGACAGACGGACATGGCTAGATCGTCTCGGCTGTTGACACTGATCAAGAATATATATACTTTATGGGGTCGGAGATGTCTCCTTCTACCTGTTACATACATTTCTTGCCGGCACAAAGTTATAATACCCTTCTACCCTATGGGTAGCGGGTATAAAAATTGTTTTTGCAATATCGTAAATGAGATGTCATATATGTATAAGAGAAATATTTCGTCATGTATTGTCTAACTAATTTAATTCTATGTTGAAATTAGCTTCATTTGTGATTATATGACTCACACATTTTTTTGTGCACAGCCATTTTATAAAGATTTTCTTTTCAATTTGTTGTGAAATATAAAAAGAAATGTGCATTCAGCATTCGCATAAATATTTATATACTCGCATACATTTCAATTGAGAGCGAATGTGTGAGCATTGCCACCTACCTGTTGTTCCATCTTCTGATTGCGGCTGCTAATTGCGGACATTTTGCACTGGGCTTTTGGAAGATGATGCTGCTGCTGATGATGATGATGACGATGGTTATCTTTGTTGTTGTTATTGTTGTTGTAGTTGTTGCTGATGTGCTCGTTAACAAGCTTGAGCACAACTGAGAAATGTTTGCTTTTTCTCGCTCAACTATGCAAAATCTGAGAACAAAACGTGAGGTATTTAACAATTTCCCCAATGACGAGCCAAGACGCTCAACCAAATGTGCAATGTACTTATGCGCACACATACATATGTGTTGAGTGTGTGTGTGCGATGCTGACAGCTGCTGTGCAATGTTTGTTGAAAAGGAAATTTATTTGAAAGCAAATGAATGCAGCAAAACAAAAAGCAAAACTAAAACTGAAACTCAAGGCACGGCACGGAAGCAGAATACGCGTTTCTCGTGCTCATTCTCGTTCTGTTTCTGTTTCTGTTTCTCGTACATCTGGCAGAATGAATGCCGCAAAAACCAGCTCAAAATGTGGAAGGACTGCAACAACAACAAAATCACACACACACACGCACACACCCATACAGTAATACACACACATGTGCATAGGCATAAGCACACCTGGTTGTGTGTAGCACCCTTACTTCTAGTGTAGTTGTTGTTGGTTGTTATTTGCTGTTTGTTTTATTTATATTCATATTTGTAGTTTTAGTAGTTGCAATCCAAACTCTTCCACACGCGACAATAGATTACACATACACATACATACGTATTTTTCGTGTGTGTGTGTGTGCTTGTCGCAATAACCGGCATGCGATCCAATTATGTTTGGTTTGTTGTGGTCGCCGTTTCGACGAATATTTATTTCGTTGTTTGCCTTTTTGCGGCGGCAAGCGCGAGTAATTTTGTTAAATACCTTTTTTTAGCGTTTGGCTCAATTAGCTTTCTGTATTTGCACTAGTTCACCGTTCACACATCTCTATGCATTAATGCACATACGAGGCGTTAATTTTTTGGCGCGTATTTTGCTTTGGCAACGCGGCAGAACGAAACGCTCTCCGACAACAGCGAAGCGACCACACGAAAACGTTTCAAAACAACAACTGACTGACGGCACCGAAAGCGGTCGTCGTGGGTCACGAAAACTGTGTGCCACTGCCAATGAAACGTTTTGGCAATGAAACAGCCAACCGACAGGACTATACTGTTCTATTCTGTTCCTTGCATGCACTGTAGGAAGAGAGAGAGAGAGAGAGTGTCACTGTTTTGCTCTCTTAGTCAGCACTCTCCTCTTCATATGACTCGCTCTTCTTTTACTTGGTGACTTCAGTCCGAACTCTATGCACAAACACATGCACGAAACACGCGACTAACTTCGACATCGACTTCGCCTTTAGCTGCAGGCCTAACTGCCTCTCTCTCTCTTTCGTTGGCATGCACGACAGATGTGCAGTGCTTTCCTATGAACCTTTGCGCGAACTATGGAATGATAGAATTACGCTTGTTTGTGTGTGTGCTCATATGCAGTTGCATTTATGCATGACTCAATAATTGTTTGAGCTGCTTATTAGAATTAGAATGCATGGAATGGTTGGAATACTTGTCGTTGCTCCAGGCGACACACCCTGTAGTCGAGTTGTGAGTGTAGACAAACAGAATTAAGCACACATGTCGTGAAAGCCTAAAAGGTGTCAAGGCTTAACATGCGACAATTGAAGAGTTGGCAAATTCTTGATCAACAGGATCTCTCATGTGTGTAAGAGAGAGAGAAGAGTGAGAATATCAAAGCTGTGTGAATAAGCAACCCTAGCGCAGGATTTAGATTTTTCACACACGCAAGGACAAATTTAAGCTTCTATCGATTGTATTGTGTTTGGGGATTATCATTTCGCTATTCAATTCGCATTTCGATTACGAGGCAATTTTGCCAATCGATTCACACAGAACTATTATCGGATTTGAAAACTATTTATACAATTTAATGATGCACTTTGGTAATATACAAAGCTACAGTCGAGTGTGCTCAACTGTGAGATACCCGCTACCCATTTTGAATAAAAGCAAAATATTGCGGTATTATTCTCAAATATTCTCAAATGCCGCAATAATACAAAAATATACCGAATTATATATAAAGTATATCGGTATAGTACCCCATTCAACATTTGTATTGAAGTTTTGTCGATTTGTGGGGATGAAATTGGATGTGGCAAAAATATCAATCAAACTTGATCGGCGTGCAAATACAATAGAATCGGGTTATAACGACTCCGCTTATAGTGTCCGTCCGGTTATTGCGACGAAAAGTCGATGGCTTGGTTGGTCCCCATACAAACTTATATGAAAGGGCCTCCGCTTAGTACGTTTCCGCTTTTAGCGACAAACCGCTTATACCGACGAAATTTTTCACAGATCAACCGGATATTGCGACGAAAAAAAAATACAGCGAAGTAATGCCAACAAATTTAAGTATCAAACGACGCTGTTTGAAATGTACTATATGCATTTATCAGTGATCGGCAGTCTTGCTTGTGTTCGTAGGAGCGACACGAAGGTTCTTACATTCTCACTACTCTCTGTTAGTTTTAGCTGACGCCTTAGCTTATGCTAAGGAACATGCAGGTATACGATTTATTATGGAAAAACCATGCCATTAAATTAAATTTATAAATTTTTTGTTTTGTTTAAAAAATAATTTGTTTTATCTTAAAAACCTATTACGAACATGCGTCTTCCGGGTATAACGACGTAAAATCGTCGGTCCCTTGAAAGTCGCTATAACCGGAATCTACTATAAAACAAATGCTGTCGAAAAGTATAACATAGATCTCTTATAGTCTATACGGGCAGACGGACATGGCTAAATAGTCTCAGATGTCGACGCTGATCAAGAAGATATATACTTTATAGGGTCGGAGATGCCTCCTTCTACCTGTTACATACGGCACAAAGTTACAATACCCTACCACCCTATGGGTAGCGGGTATAATTATATACGTATTTTTCCTATATTTCCCTTCATTATATTTTATTATACGAAACAAATCGCATATGATTATAGATTTATTTGTATACGTATATATTTTACACTAAATTATTAGAGAAACAAATAAATAGGCTCTGCTGGAGCATAAATTCGCTTTCATTTTTGTCATTTGTAAATTTGCTTAAAATTAGTTAATCTTCAGGCTCAAAAGACTCCCCATGTAAGCCTCCTCGAATCCTTGCTCAAAGAGTCAAATGCGATCTCAATTTTCATTCTTTGGCTAGAAGAATCTGTATTTCTTCTTTGGAGCCTCAGCTACTGGCACAACTGGTGGACTTATTGGACGTCTGGGCGCCAATGGGGGCGGACTATCTCTCGTGGTGGTTGCGGGCGAGAGGGGGCGTGGAGGCCGTAGTATCGATGTCAGGGGCGGTTGCTGACGCGAATTTGCAGCAGCTCCATTTCCACGCGACTCGGGACCATCCTCCTCGATGCGTCCCAGGCGAGAGCCATGCACCGAGGCCATTTCCGATGGAGTCTTTATCTGAGAGCCGTCGTCATACTCACTGGCCATGCCCATGCCGATGGTGGCACCCACCTTGGCACTGGCAGCCTTGAAGTGATCGCTGAGCTTGATCTGCACCACATTGATAAACATGGAGGTGAGGGCGAGGCCAAAGATCAGATAGATCATGCTGAGCATCACGTAGAAGGGATTGCTGGGCACCATGTCGCCAAAGCCAATGGTGGACATCGAGATGAACACAAAATAGAAGGCATCCATCACTTTCCAATTTGGCTCCAGGATGTATGCGTACATTAGGCTGCCCAGAATAATGTAGGTGACGAGCAGCAAAGTGGCCACCGAGATGGGCAAATTAAATTCATCGTCCACCTCAAAGGTCTCCGGATACGGCGATGTCGGTGTCTCCGGATGCGATGTGCCCAGTGACTTGCCCGCCTCAGCATCAGGATCATCATCGACTCGCGACTCCTCATCTTCTACTGCATCGGATTTGCCAAAGAACATGCTCGGTCGTCGGGCCATGTCGTACATCGTGTTGATTCCGGTCATCGCGTCCCGGAACTGTTGCTGCTTTCGTATGCGGCGGCAGGAGCGAGTGTAGTAAATACGCCTCACATATACCCATAAGAACTTGACGCTTCTCGTGAAAAGCTTGCCCAGATCGGCGAGCACAATCAAGAACAACGGAATGCCAATGATGGCGTAGACTATGGTCAGTATGCGTCCCATATGTGACTTTGGCGTTATGTGACCGTAACCTAAGAGAGACAATGAAAAAGGATTTCAGTTCAAATTCGTTTCAACGTGAATTTAACAACATTGTATAGAGGATAAATTTAAAAACTTGAAGAATCCAAATTAGTTATACAATATTATTTCATTGAATGTAAATTAATTTATTATCTTAAAATTGTATTAAAATTCCCAACCAAACTTATTCAAACTTATTTATGATTAAATAGATTTATCAATTCATTTTTAGAAAATGAAATTAGTTAGAATAATATTTCCTGTAAAAAGACCAAAAATGAAAAATTCTACTACAAGAATTATTCCAAACAATAAAATTTGAATATTCTTCGAACAATACTAAAACTGAAGCCAAATTAAAAATATTTGTCAATAATAAGTAAAGAGTAAAACAGATAAAGTAAAACTATTATTTTTGAATATACAAAAAAAAAAAATTGACTTACGATATAATAATATTTTATTTTCTATATCGTAATATTTTTTTTTATTTTATTTTTACTTATTTTAAATAAATAAATACCAATTTTAAGAGGCGTAAGCCAATCCTTGAGGCTCTTAATCAAACTTTCTATGGAAACTTTAATGAACTTGCGCATTTCAAGAGAATTCTTCAAACATTTTGACACTTCAGTTTATCAAATCCTTTATGTTTCATGTTCGTTTAATAAACTTTTGTCATTTTAGCAAGCTTTCACGCCTTCAATGAGTTGTCACCCTTTTAATGAGCTTTCGCGTTGAGCTTTACCTATTGTTGTGATGACGGTCCAGCAGTAAATGATGCAATTGACAAAATTGAAGGACTTCTGACCGGGAAATCGACGCAGACCCAGCTCGGCCAGTGCATTGAGCTCATCCTCGAACTTGCGCAACTTCTGGCGAGCCAAGGACTTCCAGTCATCCTCTCTACAGCAACAACAACGAATGTTTAATTACATGCAATCAAATGGACTTTAGCTGCCAAGTTAGTACCTTAAATTGTGACTAAAAGACCAAAGTTGTTCGATAAAGTCGCGCTTCACCTTCCGCACTTCGCATTTGTAAATGTCCTCCGACGCACCCTCCGTGTAACGAAATAACAGACCACCGAATCCCAACAACAGCATCAGCAATATGAGGTGTCCAATGCACTCGTTGCGCAGCTTTCGCATCTCCTCCATGCGCACGGGGTAATCCAGCTTGAGGCGACGCCACTCGTGAACCGCCTCCAAGCGGAAGTGTCTCAGAAATGCACGCGACATCAGCTGCTCGGGATCAGCGACTTGATTTAACTGCTCCAATTCTTCGATTGGTTGCTTACGTCTAAACAGATTGCTCAGACGTTGCAGCAACGAAGGCTTCTTCTCTGGTTGCTGCTGCTCTGCCACAAGTGGCTGCAACTCAGCTGCAGTTGTTTCCTCTACAGCCGGCAACTCCTTGCTGCTTTCGGGTTGGGTTTCCGGCAACACTTCCTCCAACTTGGGACGTTCCAAGCTTGGCGTACGTTTGCTTCGTTTAGGTCGCTCCAGACTGGAACTGCGCTTTATCTCCACTTGCGTCTTCTGCTCGTTCTCCTGTGGCACTTTGAGGCTATTACTGCGCCTTACACGCTCCACACCCAGACTCCGAGCCAACGCCGCCTCAGCCGCTGCGGCTTTCTCCGCCGCCTCAACATAGGCACGACGCAGCTCTGCGCGTTGCTCGTCCTCGCTGAGCTTGGGCTTCAGCGGCGTTGCCAGCGGAGTTTCGCCCACCTCCACGTATTCCTGCTTGCGGTTGAATTCCTCGACCGCTGCCGCACGCTGCTCTGGAGTCTTGGAGCGTCGCTGAGGACGCACCGGCGACAACGAGTTATTCCGCGACACAGAACGACGCTCGGGCGGCTTTGGCGCCACCTGTTGTGTGGGTGGCGGCGGTGGAGCGCCACGTATCGGAGCAGCTATGTAACCTGTTGGAGGTGCAGTGACCTTGCGCATTGTTGGCTTAAGCCTGGCATGCTGCTCCTCGGCGGTGTCCGCATCCGAGGAACTGAACTGTGTGGAGGACTCTTCGTAGCCACTGCTGCGATTACGTAGCCGCACTGTGGGCGCCTCGTTGCGTTGCAGCCGCAGACTTTGCACTAGGCGACGGCGCTCCTCCTCGTCTTGGGGCAGCTGGAAGCCGTCGCTGATCTTGCGATAGTTCTGCAGCAATCGTTTACGCTCCTCGTGATCCAGCTGCTGTCGATGACGCAACTTGTGCTCGCGTTTCTCACGTTCAAACAGTCGCTTCTCGGCATCGAAGCGACGTCGCTCATCTTCGAATCGGAGCATATTCTGCTCCAGTCGGGTAAGCGCATTGTTTCCCCTCTGAATCTGCTGCTGTTGAGCTGTGTAGGATTGTGAGCTGCCTGTTAGCTCGCTCTCGCTGGACTCCAGCTCCTTGTGACGAGGCGAGGATAGACTGCGATGCTTGATCAGCTGATGGGCATCGGGACTGCTCAGTTTCTCCGCTTCACGCGGCTGCGATTGACTGCGTGCCGCATTTCCGGCAAAGCTCTTGTCACGACGCCTCAAGATCTTGCTCTCGTGGGCGGACATCGCACCCGGCGGACGAATCTGCATGCTCACAACCTGCCGCTGTGGCTGCTCGTCATCATCCCAATCCCGATCCCGCTGCTTCACCTGTCTGCTGGCATCGGGTGTCTGTTCCCGCTGACTTCGACCCGGACGACGTCGATGGCGCAGCTGTCGAGATCCAGAGGCCACATCAGTTGCATTCTCCATCATCTTCTACAAAATTTTTCTTTCCTCAATACTCAGTTCTCGTTTTATGTTTTACGTGTTTGCGTGTGTGTTTAGCGCATGGCTCTATTTATAACTCGTGTTCATATTTTGACCAAATTGACCGTATGGAAAAAGTATTTGAAAATGTAATTATATCACTTTTGCCTGCAAATTTTCTTTTTATAGCTGGCATTCGACCCTTTTCACTCGATTTACGCGAATTTTCCCTTTTTGCACATTAATATCACATATATAGAAAGATAATATATCATTTCATACGACGGGTTGACTAATGCCTAGTATATATCTATGGCATATATATTTATTATATATATATGCTTGTTCTATTCTAGCACACGTCGCGTCGCGTCGCACACTCGGCTGCGACGTCGTCTGGTTTCGAACTGAAAAGTATTCAAAATTCTTGTATACAACATTTTGAAATGATGTTTAGAACAGCCAACAGCTGTTTCTCTATCTGCTGTATCTCTTTTTTTTTGATTTTTTTTCCATATCTATTGCTGTGGCCGCCACTGTTTGTTGCTTTCAACTAGATTTTCTATTTTCGTACTTGTTTCGCTCAATTAAATAATACCACTTTTATTACTTACTTAAGTCTGGGCATTTGTATTTATTGCCCATAAAAAGATTGCCCAACATCCATCAAAACAAATATATTTATTTGTGTAGCGGCTTTTATGGTTTTTCAGGTTGTTCACACTTTGCAGCCCACGACTGTCTGCAAAAGCTTTAAGCTCGCTGCAATAGATGGCGCCAACGTTGAACTCGACATTAAAAGCTGCATTTGCCAGCACTGTATTTGAAATCTAGCGTCTTTTTGCATTTGTGTAGATACAAATTTAAAGAATTTTAATTTATATATTATAATTTATTAATTAACAGAAATTCATGAATTTCCAAAATTGATTTAATTTCGAATAAATTTCACACATTTTTATATTATAGTCGTAATATCAATGAATTGGTATTAGTCAACATTCGCTAGCACTGTTTTTACATCATTTTGCATTTAAGTAAATAAAAATATGAAGAATGTATTTTGAATTTAATGGCAACTATTAATTAGAATAAATTTGAAAAAATTCAATTTCATATTCAATTAGTTAAACGCACATTTCAATGTATTTTTAAAAAGTGTAAAATATTTGATTAGTTGCTCTAATTGATAAAGCAATTTAAAATACAATTAAATTACTTTGTATATTAAGCTTGGATATTCAGCACTTCTGCATTTAATTGAATAACATTTTTTTTTTTTCAAACCTTCTTTAGCTATTGATCGAAAAACATTTATGAAGTTATTCCGAAAAATTTAAAATATATTGCATACACTGTCATCTAACTAAAATGTTGGTAATTTCAGTGCATTTTTGTATTGGAGTGAAAAATTGAATTCATCACCATTTATTGTTCTATATTGAGATAGTAAGTAAAGCTTCCATAAAATACAATTTTTAGACTTTTCTTACATTAATTAGTTAGTTTGTTGAAATACAAATCGAAATAAGAAGAATATATTCTTGCATAGTAAAGTCTTAATGTTCTTAAATGATTCTAACAAAATCAATAGTTCTAAAACCTTTTCTTCTTCCGAAAATGCTTTCGCGATGCCAACATAATTTTCTAAGTTTTGAGTTCAATGAATTGCTTTTTGAGAAAATAAATGATGACGCTATATTTAACCGAATCTGGCGCCTTTTTCCGACATGTTCTTAAAATACCAAAGATTAACTACTTCCAATTCATTGTCAACGAAGATTAATGTTCCTACTAAGCACCCAAGATATTTTCGCCAACGACAACTAAAAATGATATAGACACATGGACATGGACAGTTCAGTCTGTCTGGTATTTATAATATCCCCCTTAACCCATTTGTATACTAATTAAAAACATGTTCTGCTCGATATTTGGTGGACGTCAACAGATTTTTGGGGGAATTGAAAAACTGAAACAGTAATTGCAATTTCCTTTGGCATCGACCTTGTTGAGTTGTGTTGCTGCTCATAAACAAAACTGTTTAAATTAAATAAATCACACTCAGTATTAAAAAGTATCGAAATGGGCTTCTCAACTGTATTTATTTAGCACATTCAAAATCTTGATCAGATCACGATCCATGACGTAAGTTCAAAGATTTTGGCACCAAGTGCAAATGGATATGCATAAGAAATTAATATGCAAAAAACCGTTCAATATATTGAAAATATTCTATGTAGATTTTATTTAAAGCACTTGCCAAAGACGTGCCTGCGTGACTAAACCCATCGAAATCGACCACTCGGGGCGTATGCGCAATATTGCGTATACTTTTCACTTGATGACGGATCGAATTCTGAATTCACAATAATTTCACCGATTTGTTGTTTATTTATTTTTATTTGCTGAGATTTAATTCCATAAAATTTGGCAATTGGATTTGCAAGCATGTTCCATCGGTTGATGATTATTGGCCATAATAGTTTGTGAACGAGGACATAAACATTTTCGTGTACTTTTAATTCATTCATTATTGAACATATTTGCAGGCCATAAAATCTCTCGTCGAACGGGAAAATACGTTTGCTCATAAATATCAAACAAACAACGAAATACGAATTAAGTGAAAGCAATTATTTGGCTAAGAATAAAATTCATTTTAAATTCTTTATTCACGACGATGACAATCTTCCAAAGAGTGCTGATTATTGTCTGTCGACCGCATATAACAAATATACATATGCTCAGTGTATAGTATAAATATGAGTTTTCTTTTTTTTACCTCTCTCTGTATAAATAACATTTTCATCCACATTCTCGGTTCGTGCGTACTTTTGCTGGCGCAAGGAAAAACAAACGGAAACTATTTCCATTTTTTGTGTCACATTCTTATTTTGAATTTTTGAAGAAAATGTTGACAAGTTCTTAAAAATATAAATAGGCTGACGAGTACTCACATACATTCAAACATCAATTCTATTTTATATTGGGTATATAATATAATCAAAGCTTACCGATTGTCGTGTAGATGGTGCAACTGTAGACCATTGCATTCCAGAATGACCAACTAACTTGATTCTTTATAGTATTGTTCTCTATAATGCCAAAGTCTAACAGCGATTCTACAGCTGCCCTGTGACTTTGAAGAGCACCACGTACTTGGCCTCTGAATTCGGTATTATTTATCTAGTGTTAAAGACAAATTTTTTATTATATGTTTGTAAATTCAAAGTAATCACTTACTGCAACTTTCTCCAGATCAATTTTCAAATTGTGCAATTTGTCAAAGAACAGGTTCTGTTCGACCTGCCAATCTATCAATGTCTCTTTGTTCACTGTCTGGGGTACATCTGGCAATATAGAAAAATAATGACTATAGGTCTTGCATTTTAATATAATCTTTAGAATTTTTAATCAGTTTAAGCAGTTGAACTGAGTAAAACAAAGAATTAATGCAACATTCGAGTGTCCTGAACTGTGAGATACCCGCCAATTTGCAATAAATCCATAATCTTCAAACATACCGAAAATACACTGCAAAAATACTGAAATATACTGAATAATATATTTTGTGTAAGCTATTGTGGTATATTTTGATTTCTATGATATACTTCGAATGTATAATGTCATAAATATACCATCTATGGCATTCGGTGTATTTTAGTATATTTGCGGTATATTATTTGGTAAATGTTAAGAATAATACCCCACTATTTGCTTTTATTCAAAATGGGTAGCAAGCAAAGTTGACTATACCTTTTTTGAATGTTCTCCTCTCTTTTATTACATTCATTTTTTAATCCTTTTTTATTTGTTCTAAGAGAAATATATATTCCATTTTTTTAAATATTGAAGTTTAATGTCTATCATATTCCAAATCAATACAATTATTATTTTGATCTTTTACTCTTTTATTTCCTTTTTTTATTATTTCCAACATGTCTTCTTTAACTATTGTAGTCTAATATCCATATTATTTCTTATCATATATAATATACTATATTATTATTTGTGTTTTCAGTGGAACAAAGCATTATGTCGTAGCACATGTTCTGCTAAGGTACAAGCTTATTTCTGCGCTGATTTTTCCTTCTATGTACTATATATGCAAAAATCGAATTACCATATACTCCAGGTAGCATTTTTGAAATTCAAAATGCAAAAGGACATTGACTGCAGCAGAGATGAGCTCAGAGCGGAAATGATCGCAAAGATCCCCCCTGTTAATCTCTACCTTCCTGGTAATTAAACTTAATCATCTTTGATAATTGTTTATACTAGAGATGCTCGCGTGGCGAGTGACTCATTTGATTGTTGTCTATCTATTCATTCACCTGGTCTACTACGGATTCGTTAATTTGTATATTGTCAGAAGACATCAAAAACTCGACCCGATTACAGATAAACATACGTATGTATGTATGTTGAATGGCATTTGTATATTCTAGTTTACTGTTGGGTTTGGTTCTAGTTTTTGAGAAAACAATTGCCGAAGAGCTTGATAAGCAAACAAATCATCGGCTGCGTAATTTATGAGTTTGCAAGTGGCTCAACACAAATATCTGATATTCATTTATCTATTCCCTTTTCTTCAGCAGACTCACATTCAAATTGTTGAAATAGCAGAGCTCCAACAACGTTGTAGAGGGCGAGGACTAACAGTAGGAAGATGTGCGTGAACCATCGCTTCGACAATTTGCTAACTTTATTGTAAAGTCCAAAGCTGAACTTCTCGCCGACACTCAAGCCCGATTTGGTGAGATCAAGAAAGCCCTCATAGCCTTTGGTCATAAAATTGGCCCCATCGAAGGGATTCGCAATGGGCGGCCAATAAGGACCAGATGGTCCAATCCCTGTGTGATTCGACTGTGCGGTGTAGGGACGCTGTGACTGAGGCTGTGCACTCGGCGGCATTGAGCCACCGCCACCATGGATGTTGTATATATTAATACGAGGTGGACGATTCGAGCGCCTCGAAGGCGGAGGTGTGCTGGGCGTCGGTGTCTGAGTCTGCATCTTGGAGGCGATGCTGCACTTCACTTTATATTTGTATTATTATTTTTATGGATATAGGAACTTATGTAGATGGTTCACTTTTTGTGTATCAGTCGATTGTTTTCCATACGCGAATTCGCTCAAGTATTTTATTTTTAATTCTATACAGCACAAATATATTTCCTTCGCTTTTCGTCGCGTCGCGTAGCGTTGCGATATTAGCGCCGTTCGAATATAGCGTATACGAATTTACTGCGGATCGCTTCCATCCGCCTCGTTCTTGATTTAAAGTGAAACTAAGGCAGCAGCCACAGCATGTTCACAGCATGAATGTCTCTGTGTGTCCGGCGCGCAAATCTCGGCATCTCGAGGGAACGACGAAGCGATGAGCGAGCACTATGACGACACCAACACGGGGGGGAATCTTCGTCATCATCATCATCATCATCATCATCCGAATCGGCATCGACATTTCATGAGGTCACCAGTTTGACCACATTGCGACGTGATTTTTGACTCTTCGCTTACTGATCTCTTAATGATCTTTGTCTAGCAGCAGCAGCTGAAGGTTTAGAACCCCTCGAGTTGAATATTTTTTTTTTCATTTCTATGCCAGTTAATTATTGTGTATTTTTGGAGACGCGTCTCAGCACAAATTATTTTAATTTTACGCGGCAGCTAATGCGTAAATTTCTCTTAACTTAATATTTGTTGAGGGGCAACTGCAAATCGCTGTTTGTACAAATGTTTTGCCATTTATTTGCCAGCGCTTGACACTAATGAATTAAATTTAAATTTTTCTTCGTATAAATTCTTGGAAACCAAAAAATAAACTTATCACACTCATGCCAAGCACCAAACTTAAACGTCAGTACGCTGAATAGATATCCTATTATTGGAGCAAGCCATTTGCCAACCCATAAATAAAAATGTTATTTTAAATAACTTATTTAAAAAAATAATATATCATTTTTTATAAATTGAGATTGTTGTCTTTAAGATATAGTTTATTATTATGAAAACTATGCAGAAACAAAATTTTTACTGAAAGACAGACTGAAAGTTTTATCGCTTTTGTCAAGTCTACGCAATTTTTTAATACATGTATGTATTGTATGTTACGTTGTTTTATGGGTCACTTATTTGAAGTTTAAGGACTATAAACATTCTTATACCTGTTACCCATAGGGTAGGAGGGTGTTATAACTTTGTGCCTGCAGAAAATGTATGTAACAGGCATAAGGAGGCATCTCCGTCTCCATAAAATATCATATATGTATATATTCTTGATCAGCATCAACAGCCGAGACGATCTAGCCATGTCCGTATGAAACACTGGATCTCAGAGACTATAAGAGATAGAACTATAATTTTTTCGACAGCATTTGTTATGTTTGCACGCAGATCAAGTTTGTTTCAAATTCCTTCTACGCCCACTTCCGCCCCACAGATTGACAAAACTTGAATAACAAAAGTAATCTTAAAGCTAAGTCGCGAATTTTGGTATATAAAATAATATCTATAGTCTTTGTGATTCCTAATCTGGTTGCGATCAGATAAAAATTGTCGGAGTTATTAAAGAAATACTTTTGTATGGTCAAAAAAGCCTCCTTACCTACTCTTAGTTGCTTTGGCTTACAATATGGTATATTTTACACTCTATAGTATATCATAAATGTAGTACCATAGCAATGTACTAAATTTGCCATTCGGTATATTTTTTTTTAGTATTTTTGTTACATATTACTTTGCTATATTTTGAAAATAATACAGCAATAATTTGTCTGTGTTTTATTCATTAAAAAAGAGTAAGACTGTTCGACTAGGAGATACGGATAATTAATATATAATATTAATATTAAAATATACCGACAAATATACCCAAAGAATACTACCACGAACCAAAAGGAATATACTACTTATTATATACGAAAAGGCATACTGAATTCGAACTATATTATAGAAAACAAAATACAAAATACCAAATTGTCAACCTCAGAAATTAAAATCCGACTATTTACGTTGATCAAAAATACATTTATTTTATTAGATGCATTTGGCGCAAAGTTTAAATACCTTTCTGCTCTATAGATACCGTGTACTCGTATAAATATGTTTTATTTTAATGAGAATATTAATGTAGAATTTTTTCGCAATAACTTTTATGTTTATCAACCGAAAACATTGATGTATGTATAGACACTTAGTTCTTTAGAATTTAAGAATAATTCTTCATAATGATTTATGTTGCCCGTCGAGCAAATTTACAATACCCATTTTTATTCATTCACAGGGAATAGCACTTAAAATATTCATATTCCTCAAAATATTTGTGTTTATTACCCAAGATGTTGTTGACTTGTGTAGTTTCCAGACAGAGACATCAAGTCATGCCATGTCTACGCCAACGTTCTGCAAATAATCTTTTATGATGCCAGCTGGTAACTTTAATAGTTTCCCAATTGCCAAGACATTAAATCGTACACATTTTCACCAGGTATTTATTGTATTGAAGGGTTTTTTATTTGTATATGGTTGGAATATTGCCCCAGCAAGCGTACAGGTTGTCGATTTGCATTATTGATGAACAATTCGTAAATAGATTTGTAACAGATTTGCACAAACTTGAACAGTTTACCAATTCCAACAGCAACAATTGTCAATATATACGATATATTAATAATATACATGCATTTATATAGTATTTTTGTTGTATATGATGTGTATGAGTATGAAAATAATAGATTAAATGCTATTACAGATATTATATATATTTATTGTAGTCATTAATAAGTTCATGTATTGTATGTAAACTGTTCCTGGTTTGAAAGCTCGCATTTATGTATTTATGTAACTAGCTTAGGTATGTCTAAGATATTAAGATTAGAGAAGAATATCAACTTTACAGCGAATTAGATCGAATCGTTCGAATATCATAAAAAGATTTTTGTAAATTTTACTCACAGTCCTTAAATTTGTATATTATAGTTTTTGTGTTTTGTTTTTTATTCTGATTATTATTACATGTTATATAATATTTTGACTTGCACAAACAATTTAAACTCGAACTATGTATGATACTATGTTGAAAAGCCTTTAAAGTAATCATTTTGAAGATCGATCATGGAGTCGAGTCTCCCACTCGTTTCTTTGGATCCGAGTACTCGTTACTCTCGTACTCTTTTTACTCGCTACTCGCTATGTATTAGCGAGTGCTGGCGAATGAGTGTGGAGACTGTTTCTTTTTTTGGGATGGGGATGTTTTGCATTCAGAATGGTTTATTGTTTTGTATTACACTAGAGAGCATCACTAGACAAAAGCACTTGGAGTCATGATCAGCATGTTGCGCTGTTAACTAACAGCGTTTGCTCTGTTAATTAACAGCGCTTCTATTTGAGCGCCTCTTTCACTCGCTGCTCCCACTCGGCGCGTCGCTGATGAATGCCCTTGAACTCGCCCACCGTCGCCGAGCGTTCAATTGCCTTGGTAGGCGTGGCCTCTGTCTCTGCCTCAACTGCAGTTGATTTTAAAGTCGCGGCGACTGTTGCTGTTGCTGTGGCAGCAACAGTTGCTGGCGTTGCCTGCTTCAGTTGCAGCGAGTATCGCTCGTTGGCCGACTTCACGCTCGGACTGTGACTCTGGCTGTTCGTCTTGTTGTTGGCCACATTCGTGTTGTTGTTGCGCACATTGCTGACCTTGATGGGCGGCAGATTGGCCAACTTTTGCCCGGTTGGCTGTTGGTTGTTGTTGAGATTGCGAAAATCGGCCACCGAGCTGCGATTGCTGACACTCGATTGCGTCTGAACGGGCGCATGACTTTGTGCGTGATTTCGTGGCGCCTCCAGGCTCAGCTGTGCCTCGTACTTGGGCAGCATTTTGTCGAGCTTCTCCTCGCTGTTGGAATGATTCTCCTTGTCGCTGTCAACGCTCTGGCTGCCATTGGTGATCTTCTTGTGCGTGGCCACCGCCACCTGAGCCATGGCCACCGCATCATCGTCCTTGACTTTAAGCGAACGCCGAGCAAAGACTTTCATCAGCTCCGGTGTGCCATCCTCCTGGCTGGTAGCAGCAGCAGCAATTGGTGTTGCAGTTGTTGTCAAACTATTGCTGTTGCCATTGTTGCTGCTAGCAAAGGATTTCTTGCGCAGCACCACAACATTGCCATTGGATTGATCCCCGGGCGAAATGGGAGTCACAGGCGTCACTGGACTGACTGGCGAGATGGGAGAGACTGGAGTGGCAGCTGCGGTTTCAGTCTTGCGCTGCAACTCCTCGTTGATGGACTTCTTACGCTCATAGCGTAGCTCGACCAACTTGCGATCCGTCTGCGCTTTATCCTCGTTGAGAAACAGACGCTTGCGTTCCTCCAGCGAAAAGCGATTGCTCTGCACGCTATCCACAATCTCGACTGGCTTCTTTGGTGTGCTGGGCGAGGCAGCGAGCAGCTCGCTGCTACCAGCGCTGCTCCCCGAACTGGTGCTCACATAGCTGGAGCGCAAGCTGTTGGCGCTGACAGCGCGCTGTTGTTGGCTAATACTGTGAGGTGTGGTTGCTGCTGCTGGCGATGCTGCTGGCGATGGCGACGCTGGAGTTGCCGTCTTCGTTGGACTGCGCTCCACAATCTGTATGCTGCCAGTGCTGTCCCCACTCAAGCGCCGCATGCTCAGATCATCGCTGCTCTGGCTGCGCTCAGCTGGCGACTTCACATTCTTGGCCAGCACCAGATGATTGGACTTGTTGTGCAGACGCGCCTGATCCACGCGATTCAGCTGGATCTTCATGAACTCGGGCTGTGTCTCAGCTTGAGTTGTTGCTTTGCCTGGCGTGCTGGGTGGACTGCTCGCTGGCTTCGGCTCCTTGATGGCTATGCTTGTGGTCTGCTTCAGCTCAAGTACCTTGGGTCGCTGCGGTGGCTGCTGCTGCTGCTGCTCCAAGCTGACTTGCTCATTCACCGCACCCGATTTTCGTAAGACGCTTATCAACGGCGACTTGACAATCAAATCAATGTTCTGCTCAATCTGTGAGATGCTGGTGGAGGTGGCACTGGGCGTGGGATGTGGATTCGATACCAGCAGCGTGGTGCTGCGCTGTGGCGACAGCTTCGCCGGACTGGGCAACTTGCCCGTGGATTCGGCACGCGCTTGCAGCAGTTTGTTGTCGTTGATCTCGAAGCCCAGCGAGGCGCACTTGGCGCTCGGCGACATCGGGGACATTGGGGACATCGGGGATTGCGGCGACGGCGAAGACAGCTGTTGTTTGCTGTAGTACGAGGCTGGAACACGGAAGCTGATCGATAGATCCGGCAAACTGGGCATATTGTTGTGCACGGCCAACGCTTCGTGAGCACTGCTCTCGCGCTCCTCCTGATAGTTGCGAAAACTACGCGATTTCTCCACCATCTTGCGTTGCTTCTCCTCGTAATAAAGTGGGGACGGTTCATCGGTGCTCGTCTCCAGCGAATTCGAGGAGCTCGAGTGCTGTCCCATCGAGTCACTCGATCGCGACAGCTTCTGCTGAAAGGCGCTGAGTCCTACAATGCGTGGCTTGCGCTCAAAGTGAGTGGAAGTCGTTGTCGTTGACGTTGTCGTTGCGATCTCCGTTGTCTTCAACTGCGTCTGCTCGCGCACCAACGCCGTGGATTGGAAAGTGTCGTTGCCACGGGACTGCTTCGATAGCAGACTGGTCACATCGCTCGCTGTGTTCTCATGCTGTGCCAGCTCTTGGGGCAAATAACGTTGCCTTGCCGCAGGCCCAGACTTGGGCTTGACCGGTGTCGGCGGCTGTGGATGCACTCCATAGTTGCTGACCATGGCATTGAGACCGTGTTTGCCCTCCTGTTGGATCTCGCGCTTGATGTTCTGACGCGTCTCCTGTATATGCTGCTCATGCGATGTGGCGCTCTTCGATTTGTTGGGCACTGGGATGGGTTCGCGTTGCGTTGCCTCCACGCACGATGTGGAGATCTGCAGCTTCTTGGCCACATTGTGTGTGGCATCGAGATCTTCGACTCCATCGTTGGCACGCGCAATGCTACGCTTCGAATTGCGCTGCATCAGGCGACGCAGAAAACCGGGATCCGAGTCCGTTGGCTGGCTGCTGATGTCGTCGCCATCGGTGGAGGATTCGCCGCGTCCATCAAACAGGGAATTGGCCGCCTTGAAGGTCAGTGCACGTAGTCCAAAGGCGGACGAAGATGTTGTCGATGTGCTCGAAGTGCTTGTCATGTGTTGCTCGCTTTTCTTGTTGCTGCTGCTGCTATTGATTGTGGTGATTGTTGTTGCCTTCTTCTGCTCGATTGTCTTGCTACGCATGTGAGAACTAGAAATGGAGCTGGAGTTGGAAGTAGAAGTGGAGTTGGTGGCAGTGGCAGTGACGTTGCTTGTGGCAGTCAAACTGCTGCCCGGCGGGAGAGAGCGTGTCTTGCTCTTAAGATCGGTTTCTACAAAGAGTGAATGTTAATAAAGGAAAGTTCATTTTATATGTCTCAATCTTAAACTCACCTTTGACAGCCCTGAGGCTGGGATTTTGCAGCGGCGTCTGTCCAAATTTAGCCAACTCCTCATTGGCCTCCGGTATCGAAGACTGCAACAGAGATAGGAACATTAATTATGTGTCTATTTAGCATTTTACACTATTTTGAAAAGGGAAGATTGTGGAGTGCAATGAATAACAGAGATAATATAAAAATTTTATTGTTGCTTTAACTGTTTTCGTATTTTGAGGGAATCAATCCTAATAATAAAGAACTCATTCATTTATCATTTAGCCTAACCAGGGAGACAGTTATTGCATTGCTTTTAATAATAAATAATCTTAAAAATTTAAGAAAAAATCTCAATAAAATTATAGGAAAAAGATGCAAACTATAGCTTAATTAGCAATTCAGACATTAAAGGGAAAATCCTAAGCAAATTAATCATATGTATAAAAAACTTGTAATAATGTTAAAAAGATTAATGGAACTTCTAGGGATAATTTAACAAGGGAGACAGAAGCTGACTTCAATAATAAGGAATCCTCAAATTTTAGAAAAACTCAACTAAGTATGGTAGAAAACAATGATGTAACGGATACACTAACTATTGCTTAACAACTCAAAAATTAAAGTAATAACACTTTTTTTTGACACTTCCTCGACTTACCTCAAGAGTTCTCCTGTGCTGCCGACTGGGACCCTTCTTCTTGGCCGGCCTGATGGCCATCTTGTGCTTGGCCGCTGCATGCGACAATCGCTGACGGTCCAGACTGACGCCATCCACTTGCTCATCGAGTGCATGGGAGCGCAGAATATCAGAGCTCATCGATTTACACATCAGCTGTCTATGGCTTTGGCTGCTGTCCTCGCCATCGGTGCTGTTGGAGCTCAGCAGACTCAACGAGGACACCTCGTGACCCTGAGTGACGACTCGAGACTGATAGCCAGCTGTCTTGCGACTCTGTCCGGCGGCTGCATGACGCTGTGGCGACGCCGGACTGCGAGGCAGTCCCAAATCCTCATCAGAGGCATCCGGACGATTGCGACGCTTGCGCAGAACATCGGTGAGCTCCGCCTGTAAGTAAAGAGTAAAGATAGAACAGCAGATTAGTAAGGAAAACAGTGCTGTGATTATTGGGAAATATCGCTTGATGATCTGTTAGGGATTAGGGCTTTACCCAGCTCTTCCAGCGAAACACGAGACGAGCTCGCAGGCAGCTGCGACTGAGGCGACTCTCTCCACCTGAGGAGGAGCCATTCAGTCGCATCTTGAAGGGATTCTGTTTAAAGTCAATCATTGCGAGTGCCTCGTCGCAAGGCAGAGGCACCAAATGAAGCGCTAATTGCAAATTGTTATTCATATTATTCACTTATTATTCATATTGATTGTGCCTTCTGGCTTGTGCTTGCACATTCAACACTCTGTGTGCGCTTACCGAGAACGACAGCTGGAAGGGATTTCCCTGGACTGGCTTGCTGCGGGTGCCCGCACTTCCGGCTACCATTTCGAAAAACTATTGACAGTGCTTGACAAAGCTTTCTTTGCCGCCCGCTCTCACTCTCGCACTCTCTTGTAATTAACTACTAAGGGCTATTGTTGTGGTGCAGACACGCGATCTGTTAGATTTCACTTTCATGCAACACACTGTGCGGTGCGGCAAGCGAACGTTGTGATCAGTTCCAAGTGCAACGTGCAACTGAGAAAACAAACGAAGACGTCGCAACGCAGGGCAAGACGCAGACTGACGGACAGACGGACGGACGGACGAAACGCAGGCAGCAGGCCGCAGATGTAGTTGCACCCTCGACAGATGCAACAGCAACATGCCACAACTATAACAACAGCAATGCGACGCTTGTGAAACGGCATCGTCGTCGTTGCCGCCGCCACCGACTTTTTACCTAGTCCAACATAATTGGGCGCAGGGCAGGCAGGCAAGCAGGCAGACAACGACGCTCTCTATGTAGGCACTGGGAATCTGTTTATTGTCATCGCACAATCACAGCAACAGCAGCAACAACAACAACTGCGGCGTCGTTAGCATATTTCAAGGGTACGCTTCGATCGGATCCGGACTCGGTTTCAAGAATTTACAGCATCCAAACTGTAAACAAATTCAACTAACTCGCGGCTGTCTCTTGTTGCTTAGCTTCCTTATGGATTTGCATCCAGTTTCTTTTCCCGTTTCATTAATCAGCGCGTTGATGGAGCATGACACGAGCGCAAAAGAGGGAGGAGAAATCTAAGAAGGGGGAGTGACGGGTGCTGAGGATCCAACTTATACTTAATAACACCAATAGCTGTACTTGGCGTCTATTTTCGGCCTCCAAACCGTGAGGATTAAGTGTTAGTCTCTGTCAGGTTAAAGACCTTGCACATACTTTAAGTACAAGCACACTTTTATACCCTGCAGCTATTGAAATGCGAGTCTTTGAGTTATGCGATAGCATATGTAACAGAGAGGAGGCATCTTTGATTCTAAAAATGTATTTAAAACTTGATCAGTGTCAAAATGTCTCTTTAGTCGCCCGTTTTGTTATCTACTAATATGTGTATCCCGAATATCCCATCCCTATAAACATAGTATCTATAACATAAAGTATAAAGTATCAGTCAAAAATAATGTTGATATTCAAATGTCGTATCTCTTTCTAATAACTAAAAGTAAAGCAGTAAACAGTTAATGGTCTTTATCTTTACAAACTAGTTTGCTGTATACTATAACACTTTTTATTTTCTTGATTACATAATTATTACTTTAGTTTGGAATGTGTGAAAAGCGGAACAAAGAAAACGGCGTTTTAACACAACCGATAAGTTTAATCTTAAAAGAAGTAATTTTAATCTTTAAAGAAAATTTAAGATATATATCTTGTGGAAAGAATTCTTTTATTTGGAACTCTTGTTTACAAAATCGTTGTTAAGATCGAAAAGTTCTTAAACTCAGGATGAGTATAGTAATTTTTAGAAAGTAGCTTTTATACCCTCTAATTAATAATTGTATATTGCAAAATATATCTGCATCTGTGGGGTCTTTATTGCTTTGGTTGACAGTCTTGACAATGTATTTTGTACTTTATTTTACTATATCAAAATAAAATAATATGATCCGTAGATTTTAGTATTTTGCGGTCTGTTAATTTAGTATACTTTTAATATTAATAACTATATAATACTATATTTACTATTTTTGGTATATTTTAAGAACAATACCGTACTGCTTTGCTTTTAATAAAATGCGTAGCGAGGATCTGATCTCTATTCGTAGATTGTCTACGTTTCTTCTAGCTTAAATATAGAATCTATAATGTAGATTTATATGAATATATATGTATATTAGTTTAGAGCATTCTGTAGTCATTAAATCTCGTTCACACTCAACTAGAGCACTCTCACACATCATATTGTGTCTACAACGCAATTGTATTATATCGTACAGTGAGTTCATTGGCCTTCGTCATGTCTTCCCCGAAATAGAGTGAGCATCGTCAACAAGCAAGCTAATGCAAATCTATTAACACATCTGCTCTTCTCGCTGCTGGCTGCTGACTGCTGACTATCATTGCCAAAAGTGTGGCTCACAGGTAGAGCACCCTTTTAATGGTTTGCAACTTGGTAAGGGACTCAAGCGTCAAGCGGTGTCTGTTTTGCCACAGCTACCTGCCACATGGATTTGCCCTGGGATTCGGATTTAGCTACAACTCGCTTCGCTTCGCTGGCAGCTAACTCGTCACATTCGCTGATTTATTGGCACACTTCGTGAGTGGGCCAACCGCCTGGCCGCTGGCCTAGCATGCAACTTGCAACTTGCGGCATGCGGTATGCGGCAGGCAGAAGCAGTGTGCCGCAAGCAGCGGGTAGCAGTCGACCGCCCCCGTTTGATTACAACAGCACCAACTGCCATCTGTTGCAGAAAGAGAGGGAGATGGAAAGAGGAAGAGAGAATAGAGTGGGAGAGAGAGGGAGTCAACTTGAGGAAGGAAACAACACTAGAAAGCAAACTATGCCTTCAATTATGCAAATGAAATCATAACAATTTGCACCAATAACAGCGAAGAATTGTTCGACATGTATAAAATATATGGTATAAATAATATAAAGTAGAGCGAAAGAGAGAGAGAGCGAGAGAAAAAGAGAAAGAATGTAAGAGAGGAAGAGGACTGTAGAGAGCTAGAAAGAATGTTTAGAGGGGACACATAAAGATTTCAAAAGAAGAAAACACCAACTAAATATATTGAATTCACAGGATTCGCAAGAAAAATTAAGATAGCTAAAAAGAATTATTTGAGAGAATTTGTCATATATATAGATTCGAGAAGTAGAAAACACTGAAGCAACATCAACAAGGGACATTGAAATCTCGAGATATATACAATGAGGAAGCAAGTAAGAAAGTTACATTCGACTCTTAAATAATTTCTTTAATCTGATTGTAAACAAATCAAGAACAGGATTCATAAATAATATAGGTTTTACTGAGAGTGCCAAAAATTGAGACTACAGCTATAAAAATACGTATTCTATTCGTTCTTAAATGAAATGATCAAAACAAACTTGCAGAAATCTGTATGCAACTATAACAAGTGTAGTCAATAAAGAATTGTATCTATATCTTTTATAGTCTTTACGATATATGTACGTCTTAGCTGTTGACGCTGAAAAATATATATACTTAATGAGATCGGAGATAGATCCTTCTGCCTTCACAAAGTTACAATGTCCTTCTTCTACATAGAACAAGGATTTTGTAAAGAAAGAAAAATGTTCTATTGAAGTCAGAAGTGCTGTTGAAGTCAGTTGCTGTCAGTTACCATAGATAAGCAAGAAATCACAACACTGCAATCGGATTTAATCAAATGATCACGGTTGCTCAATAAATGCTTGATAACGGCACAGGTATAATATAGAAGTAGAGAGAGATAAGTTGTTTCTTTCTAGGAAACGCTCGCTAAGAAAGTGTTAAGCAAACCAGATCTTCAATTACGCAAATCGAATGAAGACAATTCGATAATAGAACCAGAGTTGCAAGCTGCATGCAAAATGTTGAAATCTTCGGGATTTATTCAGCGAAAGCAGCTGCTGCGAAATACCCAAGAAAGGTAATTCAAATCCAAAGCCAAACTCAAATTCAAATGCGAGACTTATGCAACACACAAAGGAGACTCGTCCAGGCGAACGAATGAGCAGGAAGTCTGAGGCAAAAGTCCACTTACAACATATGCGAAATGACCATATATGAGTATGTTTGTGGGTCGATTACGAATGTTGTTTTATTTGCCTACGAGTGAATTTATTTGCATTTGATAGTGTGATGACAGATGGAGAGTTGGACACAGTTGTCAGCAGGTGAGACAGGAAGAGAGTCAGTCGGTCAACAGGTTCGAGATGTAATTAAAGCAAAGCGTGAGAAATGACATCGCCTTGAGTTCCCCCCGAATCAAAACTCTCATCAGTCTGCACTCTCTAAGTATGTCTGTCTGCAGATTGAGTGAAAATTGAATGCCTGCCCCATTATGGCCGTCAACTAGATTGTTTCCTTTTCTATTATTAATCTGCCACAAAGACTGTGACAAGTCTTGGTTGTCACTTTTGAAACCGGTTCAAAGATAACGCGATGAACTGCAACTATCAGCGCACTTTTGTTGATATTCAAGCACAAGCACAAGAACAATAATAAATACTATTATTATTTTAGTTGATTATTTTTTTACACAACACAAAACACACAACACAGAAGTTTGTTTAGTTTATTAAATGTTGAATGTCTATTTGTTATTTGCTAGATGTTGTTGGATGCCATTGGAGCAGCATCGATGATGAATCGAAGATCGACAGAGAGCGATGTGGACATGCAAGTGACTGAAAGCAAACTGATTTAGCGGAAAACTCGCCAGGAGTTCAATAGCATAGAAACACAGCAAAGAAATGCGATTTATTTGCTAACCAGGTTGGCAAATAAGCCGCCAGCTGGACTGAGACTCGACTGAGACCGAGACCAGAGACCAGAGACTCTCCAATGGAACTAGGAGAAGTGGAGGGAGAAGAAGGGGAGCTGACTGGGAAGCAACTGACAGTCAAGTGGAAAAAAGTGGAATAACAAGAAGCGAGTGCAGCACAGTCAGTAACTCGTTTGGCCAGAAAGAAGCATTAGAAACAGTGCAACGAGTGGCAAAGAGGGAGGGAAGGAGGAGGAGAAGGAGAAGTGGGGAGCAGACCTGGAAGAAGCCACACATTGCTGTTGGCCACGCGCTGCAGTTGGCCAAAAGTGGCCAGGGGAGTAATCGAGTCAAGTCGACTCGCATCGACTCGAGGGTGGAGAGAAAGAGAGAGAGTGTAAGGCGTTCATTCGGCTTTCGTTTCCAGTTACGCTGCGGTGTTTTTTGCGGTGGTGCAGCGCGTGTGTGTGGTGTCTTCTTCTTCTGGCTTGCGGCTTCTTGTTTCACGACTTTTCAACGTTTGGCTGCCGATTATGCAGTCAAAACTAGCGCGGCCAACGACACCACACACAAGCTCAAGCTCAAGCTCATCTCTTAGCATCGCTGTTAGATAATTTCAAAATTTTCACAGTTTGGCCAACTCTCAGAAGAAGTCAGTCAGTCACATTTCAGCTGAGTCAGCAGCAGTCTACACCAAAGTTCAATCTCCCGAAAACCCAACAAAGCACAATAAACATGCGAGTAAATTGAATTTGATTAAATTCAATTGAAATGATTGCAACACAACAGCGCAATAACAACAAGAATTTTTTTGGGGGCATAAATTCATGAATACGATATCATCATCAGCTGACCCTTTGTCCCATTATTTGGGGATAGGGAGAGAAGCCCCAGTGGGCACGACATGAGTCATGGCTAATTGTGCGCCTGGATTATGGAATTCGGATCGATATAAACGAACCCCGAAAATATAATTTGCGAGTAAAGAGTTTCCTTTAGGCCAAGAATTAATAATGAGTTTTCTCGTTTATTTTTCTGCTACTTATACAAATAATACCAGTCTATTGCGTTAACTGTCGGCTGGCACGATATTTATAACGCGATTAATTGTAGTTGGGTGGCAGAAGACTGAATACCCTATTATTTTATATTGTAAGGAATGTTGAACAAGTTTTTTTTTTTTTTTTTGAAGTGAACTAAACGTATACGAATTGTCTTCATTCCCTAAGCAACTACAGTTGATTATATTATGAATATATTTATGATATATTATGGAATAGTTTTATAGTATATGAAAAACACTTCAGAAAAAATGTCTCATATGTTCGTACTTTACTTTTACTTTACTCTTCTTTAATCTTTTCTTCTGCCAAGACTAGCAATAAGTGATCAAATCTTGCAATTATTATTAATTAACAGTTCTCCTGTATCTTATTTGAAATGCTTCAAATTTATCATTTAGCTAAAAACATAGATTATTTCAGAATGGGAAAATATAGCATATATAGCATTTTAGTATTTTTATTTTATTAAATTTTAGAAAGAATATTCGCAAATACTAAAGAGTATAAGATATTAGTGTTTTTATTTCGAAAACTTCACAAAAATAATAATGTCTGATTTTTGTACAATTATAAAAATAAAGAATTCTTCAGTTTAAGCAATATACTGCATAAACTCGATGTTCGATTTTTCAAGATGAGAATTGAAGACACAATAATTTAAGTACAAATACTGTCAACACATAAATATACTAATAGTAATAGTACTACTAATATATGCAGGGTGTAGCTAAGTCTGTAAGGTCTTCTGTGAATTTTTAAATTATTCTAAATGAACTCACCTTTAGCACGATGGACAGACTGCTGGCTGTCGCTGACTCAGAGAAGACGCTGTCATGGGATTGCGAAAGGGTTTCGCGTGTGTAATCGCTGCAAAAAACGAGAAATAACAATGAAGAAAGAGTATATATTATAGTATATATATTTTTAATAAGTAAGTATGTCAGTTCAGTCAATCACTTACCCATCCACATCGACATCGAGGAGTCGACCCTCGCTGAGGCTGCGTTGGCTGTCGGACATGTCAGCAACTGCTCCTCCAGCGGCGCCGCTGTCCTCGCCACTGTTCAGCTCCTGCGAAGAGTCGCCGACGCTGCGCAGCTGTCGCTGATGATGGCGCTTGTCCATAAAGTAACTGCTGCGACTCATGCCCAGCGAATCTGGGAAGACGGCCACGCCCATCTGCTGTCGCTGTTGCGCCTGATACATGGCCTCGGAATGGGATTGCACTTGACCCGGCTGTGATTGCAACTGTTGCGACTGTTGCTTACTAGCTCTCTTCTTGCCCAGCAGCACGCTCAGCAGCTCATCGCGATGGGAGCCGTAAGACTTCGATTTGGGCAGCGATTGCGTCTGATAGCTTTCGTGCAACTGTTGGTGGGTCAGAGGCGATGCTGGCGACGAGGCGGATGCCCCAAGCGAATCTCCAGCGGCAACACTCCGCAAATTCTTCTCACTTGAACTGCTTGCCGGTGGCGGCAATGTGTTGCACGAACCAGGTCCCACAACTGATCCCACACCCGAAGAATCTCCAGTGGCACCGACGACAGCACTGTCGGCGCTATTGATTGTCCGTCGTCGAAAGATCCGCCGCAAATTGCGTAGCGGATGGAAGCGACGGCGCTTTTGTTGCTGCTGCTGCTGCTGCTGTTGCTGCAGTTGGTGTTGATGCTCTGCAAGGACAGCGAGAGAACGAAGGAAAACAATTCAATTTGGATACAGTTAAAAATTTAAAAACAATTTCGAGTACAGACATTCGAAGGTGACAAATAAAAACTAGCTTGCTCTGAGAAAATTGTATTTCAAAGGATATTACGAAATGATATAAGTGAGATAAACCCCCCCCCCCCCCGCGGTATTATCGTTTAAATATACCGAAAAAATACTAAAATATATGTCTAAATGTACATCTGGGCTATTAACATAAAAAGTGGTGTCCAAAAATATTATAGCTCTATCTATTACAGTTGTCGCTCATCAGGAATATAAACATATATTTTATGGAGTCAGCGATCCCTGCTTCTGACTTATATTTTTATTTATCGATTCGATTTTTTTGAGTCATAATAGGATAGATGAGTATTAAAGCTTTGTCCAGTCAGGAAATCTACATACATAAATATAAAAAAAAAATATAAATATTTTTGAATTTTAAATACATTTTAATTTAAAACATTACAATAACTAATTTTTGAGTGTCTGAAATAAGCTGTGTTACTTTAGTTGTTATTTTTTCGATTTTAAATTATAGAAAAAAAGGTGGAAAATAAATCACATAATGATGATGCTTTTATTATCCTAAAATTCCCAATATCCAAATTCTATATCAATATTATTTCAGTTCTTCTCTTTTCATCTCTTTTCTTTAAAGTCGAAAGATCCTCGAGAACATTTCTTACTTGATCTTCCTTTGCTCATCTTTTGAGCAAATAAAATTCGTGTATAGGTTCAAAGAAAAATAGCACAACTTAACACTTAAAAAACACATTGTCTTCATTTCGAATAGTTTATTGGATTGCGACTGTCAAAAATTGATCAAGTTTTTTAAGGCGTTATCTGCTTGTAGATTTCCACAAAGGGTGCGCTTATATCTATTGCGAATCGAATTTATTTCATCTTTGGCAAGTGTTTGCAGAAATCGAGCAAGCAATTTGGTGTCATAAATCAGCAACACGACTGATAAGAAAAAAAGGCAATTCAATTGGCAAACGATCGACAAAACATGCCCATAAATAGGCATAAGCAAAAGTCAATGTGCTAATGGGAACACCCAAAGTAATGAAAACTTAAATGAAATTCAAAGAGAGAGAGAGAGAAAGGGAGAGAGATAGAGCGATCAATTAAAATAAAAGAGAATGAGCAAATGTTAGCATGCGTAGTTTTTGGGCAAGGTCGTATCTAATCTATCAATATAATACGTATGTAAGAATTTCTATTTCCATGGAAAGAATACTAGAGAAATGTTATGTGAAGCGTCAGAAAGGCAAGAACTGAAGTGTTTCAGAGAGTGCCACAAATATCAAACAGCTAAACAGCTTTACTACGCCATCAATTTAAATTAAATCGTATTGTAAATTCGCGTTCTACTTTAGGGCTCTCATAACGTTTATTTGTATTGCTGATAAATAGCAAAACAAAATAAAAAAAATAGCAAACGCTTTTAACGTCTTTGCACCGTGTTTACATTGGTCAATTAACGATTAGAGTCGCATTTATCGCAAAGCAAACGCGACACACGACATTTCGCGTTTGCGAAATTCGTAAATTAACTTAACACGAGCGATGTACTTTAATTTTCATATCCATATTCTAAATTAAACGCCTACTTCGAATGTGTAACGAATGATGTATTTCGAGTTACACATTCCCATTGAGCTTCAGTCATCGAATCAGAGAGGAACCCATGATGTCATGGCCTCCAACGTGACTCAATTTCTATTCCCATTTGAGCTTGTGTCATTCATGGTCCCAGATGAATACTGGCGACTAGATAAAGTTAATGGTGAGTACATCAACAATAAGACTGACTGTAAACCTTTACTGCTAAATTTTCTTTCACTTCAATACAATGAGTTGCTGTCAATGCTTTAATATGTTTTTTAAAGTTACATTCAATTTTTTAAAATAGTGTACAAGCACAAAGAAGAAGTAATGAGAATAAAGACTGCTGACCAATTTTGTCTTTTAAATTAATCTCTTTAAAAGACCAAATCTCCGAAGAAAAATAGTTTTAAATTATATGTGTTCAATACAACAACTCTTATTGTTATTATTTTCTTAAAAAAAAAATTTATATGTATGTATGTATATTTAAAATAAATTTTTTTTTGTTGTTTACTATACTTTGGGTAATTATATTCTATTCGAACAATCTTAGGGAATTTTTAATTTAAATAGAAAGCGATGATACAGCTTCTCTTATTATTGTTACGAATGCTACTGCTACTTTTACAGCCACTTGTTCAGTTAATGCTGCTGTTACTGCTGCTCACACTGTTAGTGCTTCTGCAGCTGTTACTGCTACAGAACCTTTTACTACTAATGTTACTGTCACTGTCGCTGTTACTGCCGCTTTTACTGCTACTGTTACTGTTACTGCTGCTACCGCTGTTACTGATCCTGCTACTGTTACTGTTACTGCTGGCGCTATTTTTGTTCACTCCTGATCTTAGCTCTCTTGTTATTGTCACTGATACTTCAGTAACTACTGCACATCGATTGCTATTGCTACTGATATTGCTACTGTTACTGCCGCTTTTACTGCTACTGTTACTGTTACTGCTGCTACCGCTGTTACTGATCCTGCTACTGTTACTGTTACTGCTGGCGCTATTTTTGTTCACTCCCGATCTTAGCTCTCTTGTTGTTGTCACTAATACTTCAGTAACTACTGCACATCGATCGCTATTGCTACTGTTATTGCTACTGTTACTGCCGCTGTTAATGATACTGTTACTGTTACTGCTGCTGCCGCTGTTACTGATATTGTTACTGTTACTGCTAATGCTAGTCTAAGCTTTCTTGTTACTGTCACTGATACTTCAGTAACTACTGCACATCGATCGCTATTACTGTTACTGTTATTGCTACTGTTACTGCCGCTGTTAATGCTACTGTGTTGATTCTTTCGTCGCTGCCATTAACACTTCCCCACAGCAGCTGAATGCTGAATGTTTAATGGGTATTCTACGGCAATGCTAACACATTTACGACTTTCTCCCACCTACTCGTTACTCGCGTTAGCTGACTGTCAGCGGAAATGAAAGAGCCGTCAATTTGAAACATTCGAAATGCGATTTGGCCGCCCCTTAAACGCTTCTAATCAATGGGCCTGTGCTACCGTTAGTTGCCGTGGCGTCTATAACAAATATCGACAGTATGCAAGTCACGTTTTGGGGCCAGTCCATTGCCGTAGTCGCTGTAGTAGTCACAATCGCAGTCGTATCCATATGCATATCAACCCAAGCACGCGAACACTGCGTTCACTGAGCAGCATTCATGTAGTACAAATGTAGGTATCAGTTGTCAAAGCTCACACAGATTAAATTCGAATTTAAGAATCAATTCGCAAGGCTAAACTTGTTATCGAGGCTAACACATCAACTATATAACACTTTCTATAGCTGGTCTTAGATAAGATACAACCTAAAAATGTTTAAATTCGTAACGTTTTTTTTTTAAACACATTTTATTCACATCGTTATTATGTAAACAAATCCGCAACGAAATGAATCATCATGAATCAGTATTGAAATGACAAACATTTCCTTCTAAATACTCTATATATCATCATCGTGCTTACGATGATGTCGTGTCTCAATATTTTTGCCCATATTATTTTAATTCTCTCTTTAGCTTTTGGCACAGTCATTTAACATTTCTTTTTTTAGTAATTTATCAAAACATTGTAAGTCTCTCCCCACAGCTTATTTGGCAGCATGAGGCCATCATACACTGTGATGCAATCGAAACTGTTGTGCCAATTTATTGGGGTACAGTAAAAACTTTACTCGTGAAACGTTTTGAAAAAAATTAATGAATTGAATCCGCGATAGACGAATGACAGGAATAAAGTTAAAGCCTGAAATATCTTAAATTTTTAATTTTGAATTATAATTTATATTTATTTTTAAGTATAATATACTCAATGTTTTCATTATTGTCTAAATTTAGATTTTGAATCCACTTTAAGGAAAAAATAATCTTTTTCTAAAACATTTTCATTATCAAAACCTTTAAATGTAGTAGAAAAGCTTTATAACAAATAATCAAGGTCTAAATTAAAGTGTGTGAAATATACAATAATTTCTTAAGGCATTTGTGTTCCAGTCAATAATATGATCTTCAAAATGTTCCATAGTATTTTTTGATTGCCATAAGTATTGTATTGAAGCAATATATTTAACAAATATGTTTTATTCAGAAAACAAAGCATATTTTTAGTTGACTTCAATCTATATCTCATTTTTATTGTCGATCATGTAAACAATGCCTTAACAAATCGATTGTGTATTTCTTTTCCATTTGAAAGACTCCATTATTGTTATACTAAAGTAAGACAGCATATTATTAATGTCTCAGTTTTAAAGTGGTATAATATACATACATATATTTCATAAAGAAAATAAAGCGTAGCTTTATCACAATTTGATTACAGCGTCTTCAATGTAAAACAAACTCCTTTTATTAAGTTTTGGTAACTAAAAAAATCTCAATGACAAGTTGTTTGCCTTTTAAAGACTACCATTGTTATAGTAAAATAGTATATTATTAAAATATCAGTATTAAAGTGGTATAATATTCACACAAAGCAAAGCTTTATCTCACTTTAGTTAAAGCGTCTTTAATGTTTTTAAAACCAACTCTTTTTAATAATTTTGAGCAACTACAAAAAATGTCATTGACTAGTTGTTTTCTTTTGAAAGACTCTACTATTGTTATACTAAAATAATTCAGTATATTGTTAAAACATCGATATTAAAGTAGTATAATATTTACCAAAAAACTTCAGAGTAAAGCTTTATCTCACTTGGGTTAAAGTGTGTTCAATCTATTCCCCTTTTTAAAACCAACTCTATTTAATAAATGTTGGTACCCAAAAAAGTGTCATTGAATAGTTGTTTGTCTTTGGCAGCATTCACTGTAGCATTGTGTGTGTTTGTTGCACAAATGAATGAATGCCGCTTGTTACCATTGTTGTTAGTAGGGCATATGGAGTTGACACAAATTCTAAATGAAATATGGATGCGAATGCGATTGCGAATAGGCGTGAAAACTGGTAACCTGCAAATGGTAAATGGTAAATGTTAATGGTAAAGCGAAGCTGTCGAATGCGACGAGTTGTCTGAGATTTGGCGGCCTTTGGCATAAAGTAGGCGCATTTATTAATTAATCAATTGAAAATGTTGCGCGCACAAATGCAAATTGGCAACTGGCAATAGCTCAGCGACATGACAAAATCCAAATCGACTGGCAAAGTATTTAAGCCAGCGGCAAGTTGCAGTAATTGGAGACTCTTGTTTTTGTTTTTGTTTTTGTTTAAGCAGCAACTGTGTGTGAGCGGATACTTGACACATGTACGCTGCGTATACGTGTTATTGTATTAGTTGCTTTGGCAAGTTTTCTATATATATGTATATTGTACATATATTTTGTGTTTTCAACCTTTTGTTCAGTTAACCATGCTTTGAGGCTTTGGCTCTTGCTTCGGCTTCGGCTTCAGCTGCGGCCAACTTGACTTGGCTTGGCTTGACTGGCTGGAAGGAAGGTCAAGTGAGCCGTCGTATTGCGCCTTGCCCCCTTGCCTGCCACGCCCTCTCCGCCTCTCTGCCTCTCGCGGTCGCGTCATCATCCATTCCCAGTTGGCATTGGCGTGTGGGCAGCTTATCCGCTTTACAAGTGCTTAATTCACTTACGAAGAATATAAATAGAGAACATAACACAACACAACACAAACATTGCGCAACTCGCACTGCGTTGGCTGCCGCCCGTCGAACCGGCTGCAACGTGCAACATGCAACACAACAACACGGTAATACTTGCAATGCAAAATGCCATCGAACACTCTGATACTTGTGGCCTTCAAGCCGCTTTGCTTGGCTCCCCAAAAAGTTCTCTAATCAGTTTGCTTTGCGAGCGCAAATTCTATTGCCAATTCGTTACACAAACATTCTATATTTATAAGGCGACTCAACAGGTTCAATTCGTTTTATAATTCAATCAATTCGATCTCGCAATGAAGTCGGCTAGAAGATAAGAGACTTCTACAATAGCACGCTGCCATTGGCAATAATCTCTGCTGGAAGTTGGCTTCAATCAAACAACAAATGTGGCGATGACATGAAGCTTATCAGCTACGAGCCAAACTAAGAGCAACTCGAAGCCTTTCAGCACTCAAACAAAATGTTGCGAGACGCACGAAACTGATTACAAATTATCCCAATGTTGTTTTTGTAGATGTTGCTGTTCACTGCTGACACTTCAATTAGAGCTTTCTAAGTCTGACCGCTGTCTATCAACTTCAATTGGACTTCGTCTTTGTCTGTGTATTCGTCTTCTTTCTCTCCCTCTCTCTGTTTTTTTGTTTGCCTCCCATTTCCGGGCAATGATATAACAAACTCAACGAGTCACATTTACTCCGATTCTTAGGCAGCGTGTCGTGACACGATCAGGCACGAGTCAACACGAATTGAGAATTCTTTTAAAGAAAGAAATAGGAAAAGTTTTATCAAGTGTAGTGAATGAACAGAAAAAGCATTCCAAAAACAACATTATCATAATTGTTCAACTTTTTCATTATGAATGCTATCTTACACTTGATAAGCTATAATAACTAGTAGTATTTATGTTAGCTTACTTTCATTGGTCTACCAATATAATAACTGAATTTAAAGCTTTAATTATATATATGTAATTCGATTTTACTTTACAATACAATTTACAAATTTACTATTTAATATTTATTTGCCTTGTTACGAATGTTGTCTGTAACATGATAAGCTACAATAACTAGTAGTATTTAAGTTTACCAATTTAATAACGGAGTTAATTATATATTTTTTATTTATTTTACATTATATTTTACTTCAAATTGATAAGTTACCCACAAATTTACCATTTAATATGTAAATATAATTATATTACAAAGCCCATCTTTCAGTTGATTGCTATGTTAAAAAACTTTACCAATTTAATATAAGAATTTAAAACTTTGACCATTTATTTTTAATAATATTTGAATTTAAAGTTATCATTTAGAAATGTAGCTCACATTTACAAAAATGTACAATTCAATTTCGAACGCTATCTTTAATTTGATCAACTACAATAACAATTATTATTTATGAAAGCTAACTTAAATAAGATGTAAAGCGAAAGCTTTAATTATTTAGTTTTAAAAACACTTTAATACAAATGAATAATTTAACATTTTTAAAAATACGTTTTCACACTCGCAATTTAAGAACTAAATTTTTATTTCACTTGTCTGTCATTTCTTATCTCTTGGTATTTCCATCTCTAATTCTTCGCAAAGCACTTCGGATTACTTTGTCAAGTGTTAAGCAGCAATCGATTGATAAACCTTTGACATTCTGCGGACAACTGTTTGTTGGCTTCTGTTCGCACTCCTCTCTCTCTCTCTCTCTCTATCTCGCTTGCTCTCACTTTTGCTTTATATAAGAGCCGCATTGTGTTCTCATTGAACCATTAAATTCGGTGTTCATTGAACAGCTTAATTGTTTGATAATATCTGACCCAGATAAGTGCTTAGTTGGCGCTTGTACTGAACCTACATACATTGTTCTCAATAGGCCCTTCAGCTTAACATAAAACACTCTGTCGAAATTCTAATGAAAATATACACAGAGCAAGCATTCTTCGAATTCAGAAATAGTCTGAATTTCGATTTTGAAAAAGTAATCGCATTTTAGCACAATTTGTTTATGGCTTTCTATCGATGTTTTATGGGCGGAATGCCGCGCGAAAATATGCTGAGCATTTCGTAGTTGAATAAATAAATAAAAAATATTACCTGTTCAAATAAAATTCACCGAAAATAGATGCAGATGTTCTCGATTGTTTACACTGAGTGTTGTAAACATGCGACCCCAGTTAGAAGTTGAACAAATACATACATATGTATATACTTAGAGTTTCACTTGTGATGATGCTATCGCAGAAATCAATAACAACACAATTATGCACTTCACTTAATGGCTAACAATTTTCTGGATATTTTTTCGGTTGATAATACTCGCAGCACTCTCGTGCTTGAATTTGACTCACTGTAGTATTTTGTGTTAGCCGAAATGACGAAACGATATTACAAATATCGATTTAGTAATTGTATGAACCGATTACAATTTCATGTGCTTTAACGTTTTATGGTTTGATGTTTCATTCGAAACGAACGTCAAGAGTTATTGTAGTTATGACGACTTCGACTTCGACTTCGACTTCGACTACGAGTGACTACGGCAATTAGTACGACACGCGCCAGGTACTACGAACAGTTCACCTGCACAGGTGGAGCAGAGAGCACAGAATGAATTAATGAATAGGTAAAAACGAATGCGCGAATACGAAGGCAGCGTCAGCGCCAGCGACGAAGTTGAAATCGAAATACTAGCAGACAACAAAACAACAACAACAAATAAACAAAAATACACAGACAGTGAATTGAAATCGAATCGTATTGAAACCGAAGCGAACAAAAAGCCGAACGACCCTCGGATCGGATCGGCAAATGTTTGGCTTATTAGCGACTAACTGATTAGCTCTTGCTCTTGCTTCTGCTTTTGCTTTTGCTTTTGCTTCGCACTCGCACTACACAACTAACAAGTTGCATTACATAGTTACACTTAACAGCGTGCGTGGATAACAGCGCACTGTTAATGCTTAACAGCGACTATTCCCTTCCATACATACATACATACAGACATGCATGTGATTATGTGAGAGTTCGCTTTGTTATGTTATTGTTTTGTTGTTGTCTCAGTGCGCTGGCAACAACAAAGGGCTCAGTTTTGAAATACCCATAGAATTGCTAATACTCAGAATATCGCATTAAATCTCATCAGCATAGAAAGTTGTTGTACCATCAGAAATTACATAAACATTATTCAAACAGCTCTAAAACCACATTTGAAATTTCCATTACTGAACAAATATTACGAGCACTTTTCGTGATAAGTTCTATTTAACTGTGGCTTCTGTAATTGATAATACCAAAGCTGATGATGTTCAATTTCACGACTCGAAGCTAAGAAGATCAAATTTATACGCTCATTTATCAATTGTATGGTGTAAAAAGAGTTTTTAAGAAATCATTTCTTAATTTTCTATACACACAGTTGAGTAGAGAAATTTAATTTAATTTCTCAACAGCAAAACAAATGTAATTAAAAGGCCATACATATGTATGTAGTATAGTTGAATACATATGGATGATGTACGCATTGTGGGCTTTGTCTGCAGATTTATGTGACAGACAGACAGACAGACAGAGGGACTGACTGACGAATGCGGTTGCAACAAAACGAAATTCACAGTCCCAACTAATTATGCACAAACAAACTTGCGAAGTTAACTAGCTAAACTAATGCTCTCTCTTGTGGGAGAAGCAATAATCATGGGTGAGGAAGCACCAAATGGATCTCATCCAGCAGCTACCCTTTTATTATATAGTGTATAAACAATTGCTGCGCATTGTGGCAATTGTTTGTTTGTCGTTCGGGAAAGTCGTGGACTCTTTTTTGCACACATGTTTTGTGTGTTTGCATCTTGAATCTATGTACCTACTATGCTTACATAAGTACCTTTGAACTTGCACATAATCGAAGCGAATAAACATAAAACTGAGACTCACCCATATTCGTTGAACTGTTAGCATCTTCTGCGGCCACCGGACTGGCAATTGGTGTGGATGTTGTTGGTCCATGGTGATAGCCATGGGATCGACTATTGCCCTCGGGCAATGATAAGGGACCCGATGGTCCACAGAGATCCAGCTCGAGTGGGGGCGAGTTTTCACGCACACACGACATCAGTCCGGAAGACATGCTGTAATGTAAAGAAAAATAATATAGATATATTATAAATGACATATAAACTATTAATATACATTTAGTTTTTACATTCATCAAGTTGTGAGGTTGTTTCTCGTACAAGATGTTGTTAATTTAACAAACAGCCTCAAAGTATGCTACACTTTGATGCGCACAATTAAATACGGTGTGTAAGAAAGAGACAGCTAGCAAGCACTTGCTAAAGCTGCTAATTGCTGCTGCTCTGCACCATGTTGAATTTGACCCGTTTTCGTGGCCAAAACTCATTTTTCGCAAGTATTCAAAATTCCGTTTTTTTTAATGTTACCATGTTAAGAAATGATCAAATCGCGATATTGTATACCTAAAATGTTAACTTAACAGTTTAATGTTAAAATAACAGCTGTTAAAGTTAGCTGTTGTAAGCGGACACCACGTGCAGTGTTAAATGTTAAATTTGCGGTGCAATTTCAAATTGTCATATCTTCCACAAAAAATCATTAAATAATAAAATTCAAAAGGAATATTACTTCTTTAAGTTATTACTATGTGCTGATATTAATATGTTGCGTGTTTTGTTGGTATTTTTCTAACAATTTGTATATTTAGCAAGTGTTCTCCCCTTGTCACTTTTCGAAAGAAAGTTGAACTTTCCAAAAGGTTTTAACTAAAATGTTCAAATTTGTTCAGTGAGTGTCCATATACATGTTGTAGATCTGTCAATTCTGAATTCATAATATGTAAGCTCATTATGCGTTTTTTGCGGTTTTTTGCGTATTTTGAATTATTAGGGAGCTACATTTTGATCAGAATTGCAGAACTGCTAGAAGTGTGGCGTAAGCAAGAAGCTTTTGCGAGAAACAAAATGCCATATACACTGTCATAACTTGTTGATCTTGCTGTCCTATTAAGATTACTTGCGTTAAACCCTGAAAAAACCGTCACTTTTCGCAAAATGATAAACAAGCCCTTGGTCAAGCCTTTGCGATTTTTTTTTCTTGAATAACTTCCATATTTTTTATCCGATCTGGACCAAATTTGCAGGACGCATTTGAAATAGGACATTCATCCTGAGTTCCAAAATTGGGGTCGCTAACTTAAAAATTGCTTTAGATATTCGCTTTTTTTCGATTTCTGTGGGCGTTGACACGCCCACTTTTTTAAAATACCTGTCTATAGTAATAACCTTCATTATACAAGAAACCTGCATTCAAAAATCTTGTTAATTTCAAAAATTTTAATTTTGGCCACAAAAACGGGTCAAATTCAACATAGTGCTCTGCTTAAAGTGCGCAGCAAATGGACAGAAATGCAGAAAGCATTGCATACTTTGCAGTGCTAAGTAGAAAACAGCAACTATTTATGGGTTTGCTCCATTACCAACACCATTAGCAACGTAATGATCATTGCGAGTTACGAGCCTCATAACTAACCGCAAAAAGCTACGCATGATGCATGCGGCCACCGTGTTGCACTCTCATGTAGTCACACATATCGCAACGTGAAAATCTTACAAATTAACTTTGGCTTTCATTTGCATTTAACAGTTGCAAGAGGGTATCCAAGTATGTGTGTGTGAGTGTGTGTGTGTTTGTAGATATATTTTAGTTGCAAACAGACAAACATTGAAAAGTTAAGACCCCGTGAAACGCAACGCAAATGAGCAACAACAAAACTTTAATTATATAGATACTCGTATACAACAAACTAGCGAGGTTTGTGCTTTTGTATCGCAAATAAGATTTGCATATCCAACGTCAATGTTTGGCTACGAGCATTACTTAGAGTAGAGTAAGTATCTGTATCTGTTGCTGTTGCTGTTGCTTACACACGGTAATTGCACCTGCTCATTACTCAAATTTGCCAACATAATTATGATGTGCCGGGGCAAACAATGTAGACAACAATAAGCCGCAAGCCGCAATTCAACTCAGACATTAGACCCTAAGACAATGGACTCTGGGCCAGAAGGAAGCTTACCTCCTCCCCCCCCCCCCCTCCAAAAAAATATTGCTGTGTGACTTGACTTCCCATCTTGCCTTACACTTTGTCGCCTTGGCAGTAAACAAAAACGAGAGAAACAAAAAAAAATAATGCACTTAACAGAAGAAAAAAACAAAATGTTCTCAAGGCAGAGCAACAAACACTTGTTGCTAGAAATAAGTAACAATGACAATAACAACAACAACAAAAGTTAATCTCAATGACAACACAGCTGTTGCTGTTGCTGCAAAAGAGCCAAAGAGCAAAACTAACGTCATTGCAAAATGGCATAATGCGCAGAAAACAGTTTGAATTGAAAAGGAAAGTGCCCCTGACCGGAAAGCAGATAGAAAAGCCAGCTGAGCTGAGCTGACTTGGGTTGAATTGAATGAAAAGTGCATGCTCATTGCACGTTTTGCACAATAATTCAGAGGCCCAGAGACCTCAGTTACTTAGACTGCCAGTGGCCTATGTAAACTGTTGACTTTTATTTTTCAGTTTCGGTTTTATACTTTTCATTCGTATTCACTTTTTGTGGCCATTAATTTTAATGACTTACAACTTCGACGCCTGTTTCTCGGTCACATTTTTCGCCTCATTGCAAATATCAAATATAAAGTGCTGAAAATAAGGGCAGCAATTTGCACTAGAGCATTAAACCAGCCTGCAATAAGCACTACAACAATATTGTGCTTACTAATTGCGCGAAAAATGCAGAACTTGCATTTGTATAAAGTGAATACAAGTATAATTAAAATAAATTTGAGTTAATTACTATAAAAAGGCACAAAATAAATGTCCCACATCGTTGTTTTAAGTGACTTGGCTACTTGCACATAGATGGCGCTTATACCGCATTGCATTCTTAAGACACCTTTCTGTATTTCTTAGATAGATGGCGCTTTCCTTACTCAACTAAGAATATAGCTGAAAGTACTTGAAAATGTGAAAAGATGCCTTCTATATAGCGAGTATATCACAATTGCTGTGCATTTATGCAAAGAGGAAACAATTATTGAGGAATTTTAATTGTTAACAAATGCTTAAAATGCAAAAATAACAAACTCGGAAATGAGATCACTTTCATTGCCCACAGCGAATTCAAATTTCAATTTTAATTTAAGCAAACAATATTATATATTCAACTTTTGATTTCAATTCTAATTAAAGCAAACAATGCTCACTTATTATATAAACGAATTGCTTAGTCACATCACCCAGTGAAATTATGAACAAACATTGAGAGTGAATTTATTGGCATGGCCCGCATTGTAAGCGAAAGATTGTAGTACAAAGTATAATAAGTAGCTGACTAGGAACATTGTTTAATTTATTGGAATTCCCTCTGCTGTTCTGTGCTGTGTGCCTCTTGAGGGAATTTGAGCTGCTGCGTATTAATAAACACATTTTGATGAAACAATGGCAAAAATCAATAAACAAACAACAAATTGAAAAGGTTGGCGAAAAAGGGCAAAATGCTGATAAAGTGTCGCCGCAGCGATGACGAAGCGACAGACGCTGCTCTGCTCTCGCTTCTGCTGCCGCTGCTGCTGCTTTTGCTGATTCAGAGATTCTCGGCCCCTAAACTGGTGCTGAGACAGATGCCGATGCCGATGCTCTGATGCCGATGCTGCTGATGATTCGGTTGTTGTTTATTTTCGAATGACTGCGTCACTTGGACCGCAGTTGGGACCCAAGTTCATATGGTTTATGCTATATAGCATACAATATATGTGGTATATGATAAATGGAACCTACCCCGCATCGGTCGACTGTTCCCAGACGGCATTCAACTTTGTGGGGGATCGCTGTCGCGTGTGCGCCATTTCATTAATATGCTACTAAATGCATACATAAATATACATACAGTACATACATGTATATTCAAGTCATATACATGAAATACTTATGATTTTAATTTTCTGCTTTGTACTTTTTGTCACTCACTCACAAAACAACAAACCGACGGACAGACAGACCGACAGACCGACGAAACGCCCGCGAGGCTACAACTTGTGGCTGCCAACGAAATGCGCGACTAAGCGACTAAAATGCGTTTTTCTCGTCTCTGAAAAACGGACTCCACATATTCACAGCTTCACATACACATATGTTGCGAAACTCTCACACACACACACACACACATACACAGGCAGTTGGGATGACACAAGCGAAGCGCAAAAAGCCGTAGCAACATTTTATGTGTGCCCAAGGTCAAGGAGTGCGACCAAAAGCCGCGCTCTCGCGTGGGCGGCGGGAGAGCAAAAACAGCAGCTGCAGCATCAGCGCAGTTCGACAGCGACAGCGATATGTTAGCAACATGCAGACCAGCAACATGTTGCCAGCGCACTAAAACCGAATCAAAAACAAAAACAAAAACGAAACAAAGGAAACCACAAAACTCGACTGGTATAAATTAAATTCAATGCAAAATAATACTAATTACGTGGAGAGTGTGAATACACGAATATTTGTTGACTGATTGTGTTGCCAAGGTCGAAGGCAAACTCACTCTCGCTCTCACTCTCACTCTCATTGAAATTCCTTGTGGCGTTTTTGCACTGCGCAGTCGTCGTCATGGGTAGCAAAATGTTAAGACATACACATACTGACCTAGTCAACGAAGAAGCCAAGAACTCTGTCACCGTTTTGACCCATCAAATACCCAAATAAGGCAATTGTATTGAGGGTGTGTACTCAGTGTTTCCACTAATGTTACCCCACAGAGTAGAGATACGAAAGTATTCTTACTCATGCTCGATAACAGAGACGATTTCTCTAGGGTAAATGCACTGATAAGCAAACAAAGGAAAATGCCAATCAAGTATGTAAGATAAATTAATGCACACACACTTCCTTTTAACATTTAAGGAAAACAAACATAAAATAACCATTTCGAATGATATCAGAATTACGCATACGCTTTTCTACTCTAATCACCAACAGCTCACATAATATTTGCATACACATATTAAGATTTTTATATACAAGCGCATAATATGAAATTTTATTTGTCTGCTTTGCTTAGCTCAGCTTGAGCTCTTTGTTTCCTCATTCGCTATTCAAACAACTAACTAGATCAGCTTTTGTTAAACAAATATCAGCATCAGATTGACAGCTAACATTTTGTTGCCTCTCTCGAGATTCGTATAATTATATTTAAATAAATATTTTAAACGTATTTTACCGTAAGTAACAATATTTAAATAATTTATCAATATTATGCATTTCATAAATTACCTGATTTTTAAATTATGTTTGTTTCTCCAAGAAATGAAGTAGCCTCAATGCCTTTTATGTTGATAAATAATTGCTCATCCGTTGTGCGCTTACATTGTTCTGAAATTGTAGCAAGATCATAGATTGTGTTAATTAAGCAATTAAGGTGATGATGGAATTTCAATGCAAGCAATTATAAGAATACATTTTGAATGGATTCGATTTCATTTTTAATGATTATTATATTAGATAACATTTAAATTGAAATCATAAATTATTTAAAGTTTTTTATAAGAAAGCTGCAGTCGAGTGTGCTCGCTACCTATTTGTAATATAATCATAACAGTGCGGTATTATCTTAAAATATAAGAAATTAATATTCGAAAAATATTCTATATTGCTATAGTACTCAATTCAAAATATTTCATTGAGTACTAAAATATACTAGATGGTATTATTTTAAAATATATGAAATTAATATGCGGAAAATATTCTAAAATATACCAAAGACTATATTTGGTATATTGATTTAATACTATATTCAAAATGTATCATAATATACGGAAAATATGTCGATATAATACTACATTCAAAATATAACACAGTTTATTAAAATATACCAAAGGCTATATTTGGTATATTGATATTGTACTATATTCAAAATATACCACAGAGTACTGAAATATACTAAATGGTCGGTAAGCAACAAAAAATTGAAAACTTAATAGTTGTTCTGATACCAACTGTTTTTAAATATACCCGCTCTAGAGAAATTATAACTTTTTGGCGACAGAAAATGTAAGTAACAGGTAGTAGGAGGTATCTCCGACTCCATAAAGTATATACATATGTTATATGTCCATATATTTTTGATTAAAGTCAACAGCTATGGTCGTCTGTCCATATGAACACTTGGATCAACGAATATAAGAGATAGAGCTTGTGAGATAGCAGCTAGTATACAAATATACCAAATATACATTGTGGTATATTTTGGTACTTTTGCGCACTTTTCACTCTGGTACCGCACTGCTTTGATTGTATGTCACAGCCAAGCTTATCCGACTGTAAATTTCTTGTTTCAATTTAACCTCAACAAAATGAAATGAGCAAATTAAACTTTATGATTAGTGTTAATTGATTGCTCATCATAAATCGCAGCAAACACACCGAGTTTATATTACAAGCAATCGTTCTTCGATTGAGTGAAGCAGGTACTTAATATTTCTCAAGTGAAGGACGGAGTCGATTGCATTACGTAAGGCTAAAGCTGAAGCAGAAGCAGAAGCAGGAAGTCTCGCTTCCGTGGAGTCATGTCCTGCCTTGAAGCACGTGCCAAAAAGGGAGCCAAGCCCATAGCCAAATGCCAAATACTTGGCATTGCTTTTTGGGGTTAGCCAAAGAACTGTTGGCATTTGCATATCCACATCCATATGGCCATATCATCACACATACGTATAGTAAGCCGCCGTCTATTGAAAGCGTGCGTGTTGCTAGCTGATTTGCATAAGAATGGCTCGAAGGAAATGTCAATAACTGCTCGTGTAAGGTCACCACCACCCTGACCTAATCCTTTAGCTTTAGCATTAGCATTAGCTTTGGCTTTGGCCAGCGACTATTTAAGCTGAATCACATTTCGTTTAGCCGGATTCATTTACAACTGACCCGATTTCAAATGCAACGCAACTGCAGCTGGCAAGAGTAAGAGTTTGTTTTGTTTGTTTTTCAGTTTTATTCAGATATGCAAATTGCGATCATTGACTGAATGGCCCAATGGAATAGAACGAGAGTCGAACAAAACTTTCACTCTGCTGCCCACACATAAGTATTGGAGGTTTCGCTAGGTCCAAAGAGGCGGAGAAGGAGGGGGAGGAGGGATGTTGGTCTGTTGGTTATCTAATTGGTTGCTCGACTCCAGTGAAGATTAATTGCAAATACCAAAACGATTTCTTTCTTCACAAAAAATATATTCGTAGATAAACAGCCGAGCAGAGCAGCAACAATGGCCCAACAATGCTGATGAAAAGTAAAAGTTTGTTTTAAGCGCTCGAACAATGCGTCTAAATGAATTCATGAATAATTTGTGAGTGATTTGAGTGCGGTACCAAAAGCCCAGCTTGTTTTGAGTTCTAAACAAGTTTGATTTGATTTTGTGTTTTGGCGCTTTATCGGCTTCTTTTGTTTCTTATTAATTTTATGTGGCACAACTGTTGTTTTTTTTTTGTCGATTATTTATTGTTAAGCTTTGTGTGTGTATTAAATTAACAAAATTTCGTTTTCTCTATGACAATTTTGTGGGAGGGAAGTTCAACAGCTGTTCAAACACAGCACCACCCCAAATCGATTAATCAAAACTGTAACAGGATATAGAGTTAAACAATATATCCTTAGTCACATAACATCTATATAGATAAAAGATAGCTGCGGATAAATGTTAGCGCACAGATGGCTTGTAATCCGAAACCTCAATGCCATAACCCACAAGTGGAATACTACAAGGTACCGCACCGCCATCGCCATCGCCATCGAGGCAACAACCAAGTATTTACATACTCTGTCATGTATTTGGAAAAGTAAAACTGAAAACTGAAAACAGACAACAGACAACTGAAAACTGAAAACCACGAGACCACAACGAGCAACACACAATCCACGAAAGAGGCAACTAATGTGTCGCCCCTTTGAGGGTAAAACTAGACAACCAACAAGCAGCAACTAGCAACCAACAACTAGCAACTAGCAACTGGCAACATCTCTTGTGAGCAGCAACTTTACACTCTGTGTACCATAAAACAAAACTCGCACAAAGCATTTGAACTTACTTTACACGCTGCGGTTATTTAATACGTGCGTAAATCTTGGCTAATGCCAAACTTGTTGTAATATGCAAATGATTTTCAACCAACAAAAATGCTTGTAGGTGTATCTCAAACATAATTATATATTGTAGACATCAAGCAACTCAAGCTTCAAAGTTGCATCCAAATTACATATATAAAATCCAAAACCAAAATGAATCACATTTTATGGTTAGATCGTAAAATTCGGATGACTAACTGTTAAGTGTCATTGAAGTTGCCATTTTAAATATAAATCAATCCTAAACAAAATTCAAAATCTAAACTAAACTAGTACTAGGTGTTAGATGGCATATCCGTGAGCGTGAGTTCTATTCAAATTGGTGTTTTAAATTATTATACACGTCTTCAGAACTCAGCGACAACTTTAAATTTAACGCAGTTGCTGACCACATTTTATTTGCTCTTGATCTCACTAACTTTAGAACTGCCTAAAATAATTCCTTTGTTTGACGTGACTATCGCAAAAATGTAAATATATTTGTTGCGGTAAGATTTCAAAAATAAAAAAATAAAAATGACTAAACCTGATAACCTAAGCATACCATTAAACAGTAAAAGTACATTTTAAATTACAATTAATATAATAATTTATTCGAACTAACAATTATTCTTATTTTTCATTAGAAACATTTAAATACATACCACTTTTACATATTACATTTTAAGACAATTAAAATATAAAATTGTTTAGAAGATAAAAAATAGTTAAAAAGAACCAACATATATTTAACATTAATGTACATGTAACAAGTAGCCTCACAGTAACTGTTAATTAACAGCAGTGGAAAAAAATGTTAAAATATCGTATGTTATGCTAATTAAATTTAATATGTAATGTTGTTCTTCTTCTACTTATATTATTATATTTAAACACAGGATATGAACACATTAAACATATTAAAGTAAAAGTAAAGAACGCAAAACTTTATCAAATTTAACAACATACTGTTTATATTCATTAACATTCATTAATGGAAAAATTAATGTTACAATTTCGTGTATTATACAAACTAAAATTTATATGTAATGTCATCATGTGAAAAAGAAAACTAGTTCTACAATTTTTTTTCTTTTATACTTAAATTGTGATATTTAAACATAAAACTTATTAAAAGTATTGGACAACAAACTGTTTATGTTAATTAACAGTACAGGATACTGTTAGTGCCTTTGATGTTATACTAATTTACAGTGCTGAAAGCGACATTAATGGTAATGTTTCCATGTGAAAGTGAAAACTTTATCTTCACCTAGTTCTACAAATACTTGTCTGCACACATTTTAGAAACTCAGCCTGATTGAAGTGCTTACACAACATTACAACGCATTATTTTCGAATAAAAATATGTGAAAATTGGAACAGTTAGTATTGTACTTTACAAGTGGATCGTTGATCCGATGCCTTTTGAATCGAAAGTCGTTTACGACAGCCACAGCCGAGACATCTCCACATACGTGAGGCCAGAGGCATAAAATTAACATTTTCTTGTACGAGACTATCTATAACTGAGTGCGAGTGTGTGTGTGTGTGTGTGTGTAAATGTGTGTGTCTTTCTCTTCTGATTTTCATAAGTAAAAATAAGACCGAACAGCTAAATACAATCGTATCGAAGCAGAGCTGAGAAGTCGCTTGATGATGTTTCTTTCCTCATTGCTTTCCCTCTCTCTCACTCTCGCACTCTCTTTCTCACTCTTAGACTCGCTTCAACAACCTCCGCATGGTCGAAGTCGAAGTCTCTGTCGATTCTACAGTGGGGGTCGCCGGGATCGGCATAAATAGAAATTGTTCGACTTCGATAAAACAGCGTCGCGGTTCCAGCAATTACAATGCCAAAGATCAGTGTACTGATTCCGCATTTTTTGTGCTTCAACTCAACTCAACTGAACTGAACTCAACTTATTTCATTTATTCTCTTTCGCATCCATTCCCATTTCTATTCCCCTCTGGAGCAGCTTGTTGACTACTTCAAATGCTACGTTAATTTATATTCCTCTCATTCGAAAGCCCTTTATGTGTTTACACAACATTTATTGCTATAGTAAGTCTGATAATGTGCACAGACTCTCTTCCTCTGATTGTTGACCACAGATAGCTAGTTCGTGGCATTTGTTGTCGGAGTTCTTTAGATGTGAAACAAGCGGAAAATAACGAAGAAGAAACCAGAAAATATACACACACCCAATGATATAAAGATATGCATATTAAATAGAATTTATGTTTATGTTCCAAGGCAGCAAAGTCGTAAAAATATTTAGCGAAATCGTTAAAGAATTAATAGCATTCATATTTCGAGTAACTGCCTCAAACATCATTGTAATACGATATGTGCAAATATTACAAAAAAAAAAAAGCAAAAACAAAAATTACATTGCTTTTATGACACAAATCTTTCAACATTGCCACTCGTTTTATTGATGCGTCAGCGAATTTCTGCGCAGACCAAGGACGTGTACGTCATTGCGATCGTTTACTGTTCACTGTTTACTTTACAACAATTTCGACATCGTGCAAAAAGGCAAGTTATGGGCACAACCCTAACAATAGACAAGGTCACACTGTACAGCTGTGATACACCCTGGAAAACTATTGAGCAGCCTGTTTCCGGTATTGTTTCACAGATGTTTATCACGCTTTTATTATGGAAATTATAAATCAGTCTGCGGTGTCTATAAATATTGAATTACCCTATAAAAAGCTGGTAGGAAAAGAATAACAAATCAGAAAAATAATATTCCCAAATAACTTCAGTATTCTTCTTCAGAATTTTTAATAAATCCTACTATAAACTCTTTTCTTATTTATTTGCATACTTAAAGAATATAAAATAAGTGATAAAACTACAGCCGGGTGTAAGATATAATAAAATAATGGCAAAACTGTACGGTATCATCATTTAAATATACCAAATGAATATACCAAAATACACTAAAATATACCGAAATGCATATTTGGTATATTCATATAACGAATTATAAATCAGTATAGTATTTATAAATATTGAATAAACCTATAAAAAGCTGGTAGGAAAAGAATAACAAATCAGAAAATATTTTTCCCAAATAACAAATAACCAAGTACGGTATCATCATTTAAATATTTCAAATGAATATACCAAAATACACTACTACCGAAATGCATATTTGGTATATTGATATAGCGCATTTTAAATTAGTCTACGGTGTTTATAAATATTGAATTACTCTATAAAAAGCTGATAGGAAAAGAATAACAAGTCAGAAAACTAATTTTCCCAAATAATTTTATTATAGAGAAAATTGAATTCTTTCCAAATCTGTATTTTTCTGAATTCCTAATAAACCCAACTATGAACTATTTTCTTAACAATTTAAATATACACAAGCATATTATTATATTTATATAATTAAAGAAATAAGTGTGAAAGCTAAATTCGAGTGTGCTCGACTGTAAGATACAATAAGATAATGGCAAAAGTACGGTATTATCTTTCAAATATACCAAATTAACATAATAAAATATACCGAAATTAATATTTGGTATATTGATATAACGTTACCAAATAAAATTTTAGCACGATGGACATAAAACTTTCAAAATAGCGAAATAATATAAATTAATTTTTAAAATTCTTAACAGATATGAATAATCTAAGTACCCCAAGTTCTTATAAAGGGTGTAAGGTATTCAAAAACAACAAAAAAATAGTATACAGTGCACCTGTCCCAGCATTGGGGAACATAAAATAAAAGTGGGAAAAGGCATTGCACAAATAGCGCAACGCTTGAGTAATTTGCGAACATGCGATCGCGAATTAAATGCTGATAATCAAATACGAATACCAAAGTGAATACGAATGCGAATGTGAATACTAGTCAATTTTGCAAATGCTATTCATTTGATTAAGCAGCAAAACAGTAGTGAGGTCAATAATCAATCAGCGTCAATAGTCAAATGCGACAGCAACTAATTGCGATCACGGATTAATCAGCGATCGCAATTAAATCTCGCGCTCCCAGAAATCAATCCCGATCCCCCAACCACAAGTTTTTTTTGGGGTGTGTTATCGGCATTACATAGTTCTCTGTGCTAGAACAGATTTGATGGTGGGGGCGAGATATGAGCAAATTTATCTAATTGCGTTGCCCCCAAAAAACTAAAACTAAAAATGAAGCAAATAAGAAGTAACGCTAATAAAGCAAAAATGTTAAAAGAAAGCCATAAAGACGAGCACAAAACATGGTAAACATGGGCCAACATTAGCGCCAAATCGTTTTACCAACGTCTTGCCAACTATGAAAGGTGAAATTATCCGCAATGAAAATGTGTCTAAAGCTCCGCCAACTAACAAAGAGCCGGACATTGATGGGCCTGGCTTTGACTCTTTAATCTAAACTCTCGACTGAGGCTGAGTCTGAGTCTGAGTCTGAGACTGAAACTGAGGCTGAGGCTGGGGTCTTGGTCTGCGCTGAAGTGGTGCAAAGATTATCGGGCTAATGCTTCATAGAGGAACATTGAAGCATTTTGACCCAATTAACCACGTTACTTGGCGAAAAGCTAGCCAAGTGAAGCAAAAGCCAAAGTCGAAGACGAAGTGGAAGTGGAAGACGAAGTCGAAGCCGCCAGGCAAACTCCTCACATTTAGGTCAAATTGACTGCAAAATCTATATAATAATAAAGTATGGCTGATGTTTATGTGATTAGTGAAGAGTTGATTAATTATATACGGCACGCAGTCGCACTCAAAGTGAATTTTTGATATGCTAAAATGATCGGGATAGTCAATAAGAAACCTGCTTTTTGCTGTCAATTGCAAATTGAATTACAACTTGTGTGCGTTCTCCTTACTTTTTCTTTTATTCTCTCACTCTCCCTCTCTCACTCTCTCTCTCTCTTTCTTTGTTATTTAATATGCATAGCACGAACAATTGGAAACCCTCAACCCATCCCCGTTCAGGGCTTGTCTCTCTCTAGTGGTCTGTGCAAGTGCTTTTATTGCCATTGTCGTCGCGTCATCTGTCTTCTGTTTAATTTTTTTTTTTTTTTGCTTTAACCATTGAAGGTCTTTTATAGCTCATCGTCATCGTTGTCATTGTCGGGTCTGGAGGAGGAGGAGGAACCTGCAATTGGTATTAACAATTTGTATGTGTGTCAATGTGGCAATTGATTCCGATTCCAATTCCGATTCCGATTGCGTGTGCATGCAACTCGATCAAATTGTGAATGATGTGAGAATGTGTGTGTTATCGCTCAGCATTTCTAATTCAATTCTAAGCTCATACATTCATAAATGTATGAACTAAACATTTTCATTATTATTATTATTTCTCTCCGCATCTTTGATGCGATTAACAGTTGCGTTACAATTGGGATTTAGTGCGAGACTTTGCTTCGTCTTTGCTTGCCATCACTCCATCACCATCCATCGCCATCCATTACCACCCCACATCACATCACCGCCATTGGCATCTCGTCGAGCTCCAAACGAGCTCATACTTATAAACATCTTGGGATGCCTTTCCAATTATTTGCACTGTTTGAATTTTGCGCCACACTGTGAATGCAGCCAAAGCAAGCGAACTGTTTGCGAAAAAACAACACAATACTGCAACAACAACAACAAGAGCAAAAAATAATAATAAAATAATATAATGTCTGGTTTTTGGACTTGGTTGACTTGTTAGCAGCAGTAATTTGGCAGTAAAGCGCAACACATCTCTGAAAGAAAAACCAAACTGAAAACTGAAATTTGTTTCAAATTTGAAAACTCACTTCAGCATGGCGAATGCCTTAGTCACGCTACCTGCCACCGCAACAACAACAACAACCAGTACTCACACTCACACTCATACTTATACTCATACTCATACTCATACTCATACACGTACTTAGACAGACACTTCAACACATAAATAGGTATATTTATATTTAGGTTTGTAGTTTCCACACCAAGGCAAAAGAATTTTTTCAAATTATGTACACCAAACTAAAAGCACTTACTGAAATGATTTCATTCGCTTAAGATTTTGCTGCAGACTGTAATCTATATTCTATACTATTCTATATAGTACATATTGCACTGCAATTTCCTTTGCAAATATGTGAACTAAGTGCAACTCTATTGCAAGGTTAACATGTTGACGACATGTAATATGAGAACTGAGAATGGGAAATGAGAATGGGAATGGAGAACTGTGAACTGTGAACTGGGAGTGCCCGAGGACTTGGCCTGATCAAGTGTCTCTCACATGAGGGATGTCTGCTTGGTTAGCATGCAGGCCCTAAGTGCATTCTACTGAATACTCAGTGTACTATACTAAGCATATCTCACGGATATGTGTACATTAGCTGAGTCACCGCAGACCCACGATGCGGGACATCTGTACAAATAGAAACAGTTCATGTCAGACCCCAAAACACACACGTTTTTTTAATGCACTGAAAATTCCATTGCTAAATTTATACAACAGCAAATAATTTCAGCATATAGTATTAATGAGACTATTCATAAGAATGATTCTACTAAATTGTGATTTGATTTGCACTAAAAAAAAAAAAGTTACTCAATATATGTATCATAGAACAAATTTGTCAGTGATAAATTAATAGTGAGTTTTGATTAAGAGAAAGAATTAAAATATATCAAAATAATCATTGATTTTGTAAAAAAAATTTTAATTAAAAAAATCATTACGTTTAATTTATTTTTTATTATATTATATTCGATTATAGATTAGATTAGATTGGATTATATTAGAAAAACAAGACATAAATTAAATACATTTAATTAATATTGGGTTTTAATTTAAAAGTCAAAACGAGAAAAATAAACATTGATTTTGATTTTTGTAAAAAAAAGTTATTTCTTCTTATTTAAAATTGATTTTATGCTCTTACAAATTATTTATTATTTATTTATCATTTATGTAAATGCATTATATCAAATTAATAGTTTTTATTTAAAAGAAAAAAGCAAAATAAGAAAAATAAACATTCATTTATAAATAGATTTTTTTCATAAAAAAAAATATACAAAAAATATAAATGAAATAATATTTTGAAATAAGAGTATTTGTATGATTTTTTATTGTTTTTTTTTTTTTAGTTTTTCAGTGTATTACTAAACATTAAAAAAAAAATGTATCATACTAAAGTAAATGCATTTTTTCATTTATATTTTCTTGAGTCAATTCTAAGTGCTCGAGTTTGAAGTTTAAGAAAGTATAATGAATAATGCTTTGCCACTTGATTCATGAGCAGATTATGACAACATCAAGCCCACCATTAATGCCCTATACAAACTAGCAAAGAGTATATAAAAACCCATATGAATTGAGGCACAAAAAGTGCTCGCTGCAACGCTCAAGCGGATGAAAGAGGTACTTGAAAAAATGTATAGTACTCATTTCCTGTTTCCACTGAGTGTCATTCTTTAGGCTGGCATTTAAGCTTTTTTTTTTTTCTTCACTCGCAAAAACTCTTCTCAGTTCGAACTGCGCTCGGCGATTAGTTTCGTTTTTGTTTTTGTTTTATTTGCCAACCCTTTAAGAGCTGGCTAGTTTCTAATTTGCCATCGGGCTTTAATGATCAGTTAAAGCGAACCGATAGCTTTGCCTTGTCTTCGGTTATGCAAAAAACCAATATCTCCACATGGAAATGATCTTCAAATGGAGATGCGCTGAGCTTTCATAGCGGCAATGAAGCAAACAGCATAAAGAAATTTCCAAATTTATGTACAGTTAAAATGTTGCTTGTTTCTTTGGTTTTTAGTTTTTTTTTTTTTTAGTTTGGCTTTGGGGCAGAAAAGTTGTTGTTTATCGATTGATTCATATCAATCAATTAAAGACACATTTCAAATGACAGACCGTTAGCACTTTCTGATTACGTTTTTATCATTAATTAATAAACAAAAGTTTGCAAAATATCAGTGGTGTGTGTGGTAATCGATCGCTGCACATAATGAGCCAGACTTTTGGGCTTATAAACGTAACAAATTATTAAGAAAAAAAAGGAAAAAGAAAATAATAATTTCAGAAGATCAATTTAAATGTTGTTATTTTTAAAAATAGTTCACAATAATTATGAATTTAATTATGTAACTTCATTTTGAATGTTTTATGTTAATTAAGTTTAATTTTATATTTCAAAGCGTATTTTTCACAAGTATTAGTTCCCATTATAACAAATTTGGGGAAAAGAAAGAAAAGTAAAATAATTTCAGAAAGCTCATTTAAATGTTTTTTTATTTTTAGAGTTAGTTAACAATAATATAAATTAATATTAATAGCTTACTTTCTTTTGGAATATTGAATAGAAATTTAATATTGTTATTTTTATAGTAATTGAAATGTGAATTTCCTTAATAAAAATTAACTATAAATAAGTCATATACGTATTGGCTTAATTGCTTTCTACCCACATTGAACATAAATAAAATAATGTTTTCTAATAAAAATAAAAGTACATAGTTTAAAGACAGTGCAACTTACCTATTCGAATATGTTAATCCCAGTTTAATAGACGAAGTAACATAAAAATTGGTTCGAGTCGTTTTTGCTGTTGTTAATGTTGTTATTGTTGTCGATCTGGTTATTGTTGTCTTAATCTCATGTTTTGTGTAGGCGTAGTAGATGGTTTAAACAAAGCTGTGGCAAGACGTTCAGTACTTCGATTATAACGAAAGAAACACAGCCACGACAACAACAACAAAAAACAAATCAACACGCGATTAGTTTAAACTAAGGAAAAGAGAAACAGCCAAAGGGTATCCGTCGTCTACATACAAACTAACAAAATATAGATTTACAAGTAGTATACTGATACACAAACACGGACACACACACGCTCATACACAGAGATACAGCAGCGGGAGCAAAACCTCCAAACACAAACGAAAATAATGCGAAATAAAACATGCACACACATAGAGAGACGGACACCAACAAGAATATGTATCTTAAAAACTGGTTTAAGATTTGTTGGGGATTGAAGTTGGTAACTTCGGTGCTTCTGCTCAGCCAGTTCAGACTGGAGACCTGCGCTTGTGACGGTCTCTGTGTGTTTATGTGTGTGCGTTAGTAAGGTGCACACACACACACACTCGTTCACACATTTACGTATATATTGTAGCTGCATATGTATGCGAACAAACATTCAAGTTTACATACATTACAAACTGGGAACGTTTGTACTTTCCAATAATGCTAATATGTAAGCTGTTCTATTCCCCCGTTTTGTTTGCCCAGCTTTTATCGCTTTTAACGCGGATATGCTTGTAACTTGCATTGCCTTTTCATTTCATTCTTTTTCAACACTGATTATTATTTACACAAACAACTGTTGCTTCTTACTTTCTGGTTGCACTAGAAACGTGGGCAATTTACATACATATAAGTTCTATTACAACGTGAACAAAATTCATAAGCACTTTGACTTGACTCATGCTCGATATACTTATAATATAAGTATAATTATACGATTTTTATTTATTTATCTTTTACCGGCATGCACAAATTGTTTACTTGTTTAAATGCAAACAAACACAAGCTTCAAGTACGCGATTTATTTTCTTCGAATATGCACATTTTGTTCAAATTCAAATATTATAAATATTGTAGCCAATATTTACTTTTATAGGTGCAACATCTTGGCTTGGCGAACAAACTTTATTCTTTGAAAATAATTTTCAAACTCGCGATACGAAGAGTCCGACACAAAACAACCGAACCGACCGCTCCAATAACAAAATTTACAATAACAAAAAAATCTGTCCACAATGCTGCTGTCACTGATTTAACAGAAAAATGTTGCTAGCTTGCACTGCATATTTACAGAATCTGTTGTTGGTTATCGATAATCTGCAAGCTACTTGAATGTCCGTTAAAACATTTATGGTGAAACTAAATAACAGTTGGACTACAATAATGGCAATTTAGTTTCATTATTTGATAAGATCAAGTAAAATTTCCAATTATCATTTTATTCGTTTATGGAATTGATGTAAATACGAAGTTTAGTTTTTGTAACAGTGGGAATGAAAACACTTCATGTTTACATTTCATGTTAACTAACAGTACGCTCTAAGTGACCCTAGGAACAGTGATCTCATGCCAGCTGTGTCACTCTCAACTTGTTGCATGCTGTGGATGGTATCCATATCTTTACATTATGTACACTTTTATCTGCACTTTTTTCTTGTACTTTCTCAAGTCTTATCAGTCCTCAAAATGTCAAGTGTTTATGACAGCAGAAAGCTACAACGCTTTTGGTACATAGTACAAGTCTGAAAAAGAGTCTCACATCTTATCTTCTTTTTACTAGAATAATATAAAATGTTATTAAAGATGAATTCTGGTTAAGATATGACAGATAGCTAATACTTAAAAATCCACTGATCTTACTGTCTATTCGTCATTAGTCAGTTTCAAATCGCGATGAATACACGCAAACTTTCAACCCATGTACTGGAAACCTCAACGGGAAAAGCTGCCCCGAATATAAAAGTGACAGTTTATCGCCTGGACGAAATCCAAGAATGGAAAGCTATTCGTCCTGGTCAAACTAATGCAGATGGACGATGCCTATTGCTGGACCACGGAGAGTTTCCCAACGGAATTTACAAGTTAACCTTCCATGTGGGAGCCTATTTTGCTGCTAAAAATCAAACAACTTTATATCCAGCCATAGATATCATTGCAGAATGTAATGAAAATCAAAACTATCATATTCCTCTGCTGCTCAGTCCTTATGGATACACAACCTATCGTGGCACATGAATTGTATATAAATGAATGAATAAAATTTGAAAACGACTATTTCTTAGGCTTATCTTGCACTGTATAGTAGAAACTGTTGGGCGGCAACTTAACGTTCGTCTTGTTTTGCTTTTCAAAAATTAACAGTTCGCTGTTATATGTTTTACAGAGGGCAGTATTTTTCTGAAAGCTTGCTCTTTGGTATAAATATACGATTTGGGGCAAACTCTAAAGCTGGAAGAAATTAATTTTTTTAATAGAGATAGATAGACTTAAACCGCTACAAAAGAGTTCTTTGCTTAATAATAAGTGATTCTTATATCTTTAGTTCGCCCAAAACAATTGATGTTCAATCATATTAACAAATATCGACTTATCGATAGTGCTATCGATATTTTACCACTTCTACTCATCGTAATTTAGTGCTATTTTTGAATGGTAGAATTGCAGCACGTGTTTGCTGCCTTCACAGTTTTGTTAGTTTTGTAAAAGTTGTATTTCATCCAATAATTAAACAATGGCCGATGTCGAGGAGGGCGTGCCGCCAGAGCCTAGCATAGACTTTGTGCCAGCACTTTGCTTTGTGCCGCGCGGTGTAACTAAAGAGCGTCCCGACAAAATTGTGTTGACACATGAGGAACTTGCTCGTATTATTGGTGAGACACAAAATGCCCTCGAGGCGGAAGATGACGAAGACGACGATGATGAAGGTGGCGATAATATGGATGTGGATAACGAGGATCCACCTGCTAATGCTGGCAATGAAAATCACAATCCACAGGACGAATTCGATTTTCACAATTACGAGAACGAAGAGAACTCCACTGTAACAAATTTGGCCAACGTGGTGGATGCCGATCAGCATGTGCCCGACGAAGACGAAGATTCCGAAGCTGAGGACGAAGTGATCAAGCCCACAGATAACCTAGTGCTGGTCGGACACGTGCAGGACGATGCTGCCAGCATGGAAGTCTGGGTATTCAATCAGGAGGAGGAAGCACTCTACACACACCACGACTTTCTGCTGCCCAGTTTCCCACTCTGCATCGAGTGGATGAATCACGATGCAGGCAGTGATAAGCCAGGAAACATGTGTGCTATTGGCTGCATGGATCCCATCATCACCATTTGGGATCTAGACATACAGGACTCCATTGAACCGACATTCAAACTGGGCTCCAAGGGCAATCGCAAGAAGCAGAAAGAACAGTATGGGCACAAAGATGCTGTGCTCGATCTCTCATGGAATGCACAATTCGAGCATATATTGGCCAGTGGCTCCGTTGATCAGACACTCATCCTGTGGGACATGGACGAGGGCCAACCACACACCATAATAACCGCCTTCGAAGAGAAGGTGCAGTCCATAGAATTCCATCCAGAGGATGCACAGAGCATTCTCACCGGCTGTGCCGATGGTATTGTGCGTCTGTTCGATTGTCGTGATGCCGAGGGCGTCAATGCCTCGTTCATAAAGTGGCAGACAAACGGTGAAGTGGAGAAGATCCTATGGCATCCCACAGAGACCAATTACTTCATCATTGGCTCCAATGATGGCAGTCTGCACTACGCTGACCGACGCAAAGCCAATGAACTGCTGTGGTCCGTCAAGGCGCACAACGAGGAAATCTCTGGAGTTTGCTTCAACAAGCTGATGCCCAATCTACTGACATCCACATCAACCGAGGGTGCCTTAAAGATTTGGAACTTCAACAGCACTGAAGCGAAACATGTCTACGAGCATGATTTCAACATGGGAAGATTGCAGTGCATGCGACAGAGTCCCGATGATCCTTATACGCTGGCGTTTGGTGGTGAGAAGCCTCCACGCTGCTCCGTGTACAACATCAAGAACTTTGAGGCAGTGCGTCGCACGTTTGGTATTGCCGATGCTGAGTGAAGACAGCTGTGTAATCTTTATGTAAACAATTCCTTGACCTATTCAGCAAAGATACTTTTATGTTATGTAAATACATAGATAAAGTATGTATATTAAATAAGAAGTCCTCCTTGAGGATAAAACACAAAAAATGAAAGTGCTTTTTTTCCTTAAATCACAGAAAAGAACTGTTGTCAAGGTTGATTGTTTAATTTGATTGATTTTGATTGTTTAATTTGTGTCTTCTGAAAGTCTTTTAAAACCAGGTTTAAGAGAAAGAGAACAGGGTATTCGGATAACAGGTTTATCCTAAGTTGTTTATTAATATCGAGTCTTTCTTACAATTTGGATAAGATAAGAAAAAATTGCTTGTCTCTTTAGATAATCCAAACCTAAATTAATATCTCCTGAGGACCTTACCAATAAGAAGGTTTCTGGATGTTTAGCTCTGCAAACGATTGAGAAAATCAGTGAATATGCAAGTAATATAAAGTACAAATCGGTAGACGAAAAACGTTTTTATTACTTTGGGCTTAATTCTAAATTAATCTGCTTCGATTATCGGTAAATCAGCAAATTAAATTGTTTCACTTTGACATTAAAAACTAAATTTATAAAAAACTGCACACTGATTTTGAGAGAAACAACTGCAACACATCAATTCCGAATTATTAAATGTAGTTTCCTAGTTCTTAAATATGCCCACGCACATCAGAAGATTGCGACGCGTAAAGTGTAGCGTCACAAAGGGCGAATTCTTGCTGGGAAACGTACGCAACAAATACACATCCTCATCGTTCTCATCCTGATGATGCGACAGCGTTATGTGATTGCTCAGATAGTCATCGGTTAACTTATGAAAGTCCCAGAGCGTCATATTGTTATCCAATCCCGCAGCCGCGAGCAAAGTGCCATCCCGACTAAAGGTAATTGTGGACACAGTGCTGGTGTGGCGCAACAAGGTGGTGACCAACGAACCGTTTGACAAATCCCACACCATGATGTTGTGATCAACCGATCCAGAGGCCAAGTAACGACCACAAGCCGAGAAGGCCAGGCTGCTGACGGAGCCTTTGTGACCGGTCATGAGACGCACCGATTGACCGGTTAGGGCGTCCCACAGTCGCACAGTTCGATCACTAGAGCCGGTGGCCACATAATTGGAATTGGGATGGAACTGCACACAGTCGACATCCGACAGATGTCCTACGAAAACGCGCAACGCCTGATTCGAATCCGTTGCCCACAAGCGGGCTGTCTTATCAAACGAACACGAGACAAAGTAGTAACCGTGCGGCGCAAAGCGCACATCCCACACGGGATAGACGTGACCGCGATATGTAACCACACACGACCAGGTGAGCAGTGACCACAAGCGTATTGTGGTGTCCTCGGAGCACGACAGCAACAGGTTCATCTCGGGCGCAAAGGCGCAACGATAGACGGGCCCAGTGTGTCCCATAAAACTGCGCGTCATTTCGCCACTGCGCTCATCCAGCATTCGGGCATTGATGTCCGCCGACTCCTTATCTAATTCTCGCAGTGAATCGGCTTCTTTCAATGCACGCAGCTTGGCCGGCGTCAGCGACCAGATGCGCACAGTGGAATCACCAAAGCCACATGCAAGCATTGTGGAATCATCGGAGATTTCGGCACAAGTGACGCCCTGGCTGGAGTTGAGCACCGTGTAGAAGACCGCCGAGGGCAATTGATCCTTGTTTAGGGGCAACCGTTTGCTGGCCTCGCGAAGCGCTTTCAGCTTAAGCAGCTTATCCGTATCTTTGAGCTCGGGTAGCGGAATGCGATCAATGGCCGGCGCATTGGGATCTGATTTGGATTTCTTCGAGAGTAGCGGATCTTTTTTTGGCTTCTTTTTCTTGGGTCTATCCGGCGCATCTGGATCGTCGTCCTCCTCTTCGGGAGCTGGCGCTGGTGTTGTGAGTGTTTGGAAATCGACTTCCTTGAGCAGACCGTAGTAGACCCGTATTTTGTTATCTTGCCGTTTGGCATCGCCAATATGCGATCCGGCTGTAGCGACGCACTGCATCTTGTTGCGTGCCATACCTTCATAGGTGTCAAAGTGCAGATACTTAGTCACAATGTCCGCCACAACTTCTTGCCTGCGATCCTGAATGTGACGCTTGAACAACGAATGCGCATCCCTCGACATGCGTATGACGAACTTGTCCGTCTCCATGGCGGCCACAAGGTCATTATCGAGAAGCTCCTCTGGCTTTGAGATAAGCAGCAGATTGAACAATCCCTCGATGTAGTAACCATCGAGATCTGATTTGTATTTCTCAATGAAGCCGCGCGCTTTCTCCACTTGACCACTGGCAAGGATTTTGAAATATATCTGCACCAATATAGGATACAAAACCATGGATAATTCATGCTTATAAATGTCCAGCGAATCCTCCACAAAGCTCCGCAACTCTTCGTACGCCTGTTCGTATTGCTGGGCATCGAAGGCATCGTCGCCAATGAATTTGGCTAGCGCTTCTGCCGCATTCAGTTCATCTGTTGCCGATGCAGCCGGCGGAACGGTGGATGGACGTGGTTCGTGGCCGTTGCCGGTTTGCAAGACTGCGCTGAGAATGGTCTTCACATCATCGTCACCAACATTGGCAAGATCTGAAGGATTTACATTCGCCTCTTTGCAGATAATTTCCTCTGCATCTTTGAGCTGGTACTTTTTGAGTAGCTTGAGTAGGCACAACAGCTCACGCTTGTCCTGGACACCTCCTTGGTTATCATTGTTGTGGTTTCCGTTTAAATTGTTTACTTCTACACTCATTTTTGTTTAACAAACTAATTCATTTGCATCAAGAAGTTTGTTTTGTATCGCGATATGAGTGTGCCCGCATTATTAATCATGCAAATATACGAAAAATGTATTATATTCTGCATTTCGGTGTTTTTACCTACTGCCACATGCAACACTGTAAACGGTACAGTGTAAATTATAGATTATCTAACACTGGTTATCAGACTATTTTTGAATTTGTAATATTAAAATAATATAAAATATAATAATTTTGTACTATAAATTATTAATATTTAACAAAACCGTATTAACTTATTTTTGTTTGGCTTATTCTTTATAGAAAAATTAACATTTTTCATATAAGAATAATGAATAACGACAGGGCTAGCCAACCACTCGACCAGCTGAGTTTCGGTTTGAGAAATACCAGGGCTGCTGGTCTAGCAGCGCACATCAACCAAAAAAATCAAAACACTCGGGAGGTGTTTTTTTCTAAATTAAATAAATTGCATAATTTATGCTCACAAAAATATTAAAAAATTACAAATACGTGCCAAATTAAACTACTTTGCATTTGGCTTCATTGAAGAGAAAAGCAAACAATAATTGCCCTCAATTATTCGGTGCACAAGAGCCAAATGAAGAAACGAGTAATCGTGAAAAAGGTACGTAATAAAATATAGTATTTAACAAATCGAAATTATGCTAATAGTCGCAACAAAATATTTACTCGTTCTAATAGCATAATAATTCAAAGCTTATTTCAGATTAATTTTGTGTTCGTCTCAACCTCAGCAAATCCAATTCCCCGCAATTAGACTTTGTCTCCCCCCGCAACAAGTAACCTTTGTATTTTATGCCTTCGTACCATGAGTGATGTTGATATTGTTGTGGTAGGTTTTATACTATATTAGAAGCAGCACTTATCATGCTTATATGTATGTATGTGTTTTTATATTTGGATATGTTAATACTATATTTATATATACATATGTGTTCATTGACCTTCACAGAAAAAACTGGCACCCAAGCCTGCCAAATCCATTGATAAGGATACCGATGGTGATGGCGATGGCAGTGTCGAAGTCAGATACAGTTATACGGGACGCATGCAGGAGCTTGTTGAGGGCTACAACGCTGCGATACAGTTGCTGGTGCCAAAGTGGCCCTGGTATTTCTATCCCGGTTATCTGATCTATGCCGTCTACTGGCGCTATGCCAAATACTACAGGGGCAAATATCTGTTGACGCCTATGCCGAATCGCCTCTATGAATTGCTCATAAGGAACGAGCTAATCAAATCGGAGCATATTATATTCGCCAGCCGGGATGTCTACGATACCTATGCCGAATCGGACGATGTGAATTTCGTTAATCTGGTGCTGCGACGCAGTCGCAAAGCAAACGCAGACAGCGCTACCACCAACAACGATCGATCATGGAGCTCTTCCGATGAGGTGATCAAGCAAATACTGCAAGACACGCCATACACGATTGTGGCGCAGATTCTCCCCGTGGAAAGCAAAGACTGCCAGCCCAACTGCCTTTATGTACAGGTTAGTGAACAGAAGCTGATGAAATAACCAAATATTTCTCTATAGTGAAAACATTATACTAGAATACATGTTTAACTTGCCCTCTTTTTTAGGAAAACTTTTATAGCAATCTGATGGATAGACTGGGCAATAAACGCAACAATTGCTGGGTGCAGCTGGAGAGTTTCAGTGACGAACAAACAATACCAAGCATAGCCACCAAGGCGCACGTTTATCTGCTCAACAATCCGCACGAGTTGCCCTCTGAACTGACTGAACTAATGCTGAGCAACTACTTCAATACGCCGCGATTGTTGCATCGTGGACACACCTATCGCATTGAGGTTAACGCTGAGTTGGTGGGCACTGCTGCTTATGCCCATTATTATTTAATCTTTGCGTACTTGCGAGAAGTCTACTTCCGTTGCATACATCTGGAGGCGAAGGGCAGTGAATTTGAGCTACAGGCTGTTGTGGCCAAGAACTTTAGCAATCTGGTGCAGGTGCCGCATTCACATAGCTTTCTGCCACGCCAAACACTGGACAATTGTGCTATTGCTGCCAACTATCCGAGTGGCCTGAGGAAACCTTATGAAATGCTTCGCTCGTCGATTGATGCTTTCCTGCCCAAGAAATCAGCGTGTTTGTCATCGAAGCACATCTTCCCAGTATTTCTGTTGCAAGGTGAACGCGGAGCTGGAAAAACGAAACTAGTCAATGCTGTGGCCCAAGAGCTGGGCATGCATATCTATGGAGCGGACTGCGCGGAAATTGTATCACAGGTGCCATCGCACACTGAGATGAAGCTGAAGGCAGTGTTTGCCAAGAACCTGGTCAGCGAACCACTTTTGATATGTTTCCATAACTTTGAGGTAACATCAAGTGATTCGATAGAGTAAATACAGTGTTAATTCTTCTACTTAATTTACAGATTTTTGGCATTGACAACGAGGGCAATGAAGATCTGCGTTTGCTTTCCGCCTTTCATGTGCAGATCCAAGAGCTATTCTCTCGAGATCGCAAGTTTCCCGTTGTTGTGGTCGCCTTGACCAGCGACAAGCATCTTAAGCCCATGATACAAAGCCTTTTCCTGGAGATAATAAGCATTGAAACGCCCAATCAAGCAGAGCGCTTTGAACTGCTCAAATGGATGCATGTCCGCGAATCCTTCAAAGATACCATCTACAACCAAAAAGCGATTGCTCAGCTGCCGCTCTTCCCGCTTCAAATGCAGAGCCAGTATATGAGCAAGCTGTCTCCCAAGTGGCAAGAGACGCAGAATGTGCTGCGTGAAGTTGCAAACAAGTCGCAGGGATTCCTCTTGGGCGATCTGCAGTTGCTGTACGATAATGCTGTAAGACTCAAGCGTCGCAGCAAGTATGGGGAAAAGAATTTGACTTTAGAACACTTTGCCACCAACCTCAATGAGATGCAAAGCTCGTTTGCCGACAGTCTAGGCGCGCCAAAGGTGCCCAAGGTCTACTGGTCGGATATTGGAGGCCTCTATAAGCTTAAGGATGAAATCCAGAGCAGCATTGGCTTGCCATTGAAACATGTGCATCTGATGGGCAAAAACTTACGACGCTCTGGTATACTGCTTTACGGACCTCCCGGTACGGGCAAGACTTTAGTTGCCAAGGCGGTGGCCACCGAATGCAATCTGAGCTTCCTTTCTGTGCAGGGACCCGAGCTGCTCAACATGTACGTGGGTCAGAGCGAGCAGAATGTGCGCGAAGTCTTCACGCGAGCACGATCTGCAGCTCCTTGTGTACTCTTCTTGGATGAGCTGGACTCGCTGGCGCCTAATCGTGGTGTTGCTGGTGACTCGGGAGGCGTCATGGATCGCGTGGTGTCGCAACTTCTGGCCGAGATGGACGGCATGTCGAGTGGCGGCTCCACAAAACCCATCTTTATACTTGCTGCCACAAATCGACCTGATCTCATTGATCCTGCACTTTTACGACCCGGACGTTTTGATAAACTCTTCTATGTTGGTCCTTGCTCCACTGCCGATGACAAGGCTGCAGTTTTGCGCGCCCAAACGCAACGCTTCGTTCTGGGCAACGATGTGGACTTGGTGCAGATTGCCGAGCGTCTGAAGAGCGAAATGAGTGGTGCAGACTTGTATTCCATTTGCTCAAATGCCTGGCTCTCCGCGGTGAGAAGAACCATCAACAATCATGTTAATGACGGTCTCTCAGCGAAGGAGCTGAGTGCCGAAAACATCATCGTTGAATCCGAAGACTTTACCACATCCTTCAACAAATTTGTGCCTTCAATTAGCCAAACGGATCTGGAGTACTTTAAGAACCTAAAGGCATCCTATAGCGTCTAATTTGTAAAAGACTTTATTGTTTGACTGTATTGTTTATATTTTGATTTTATTTATTGTAATACATTATTATTTATGAACACAGGTGTTGGCATATTTTTTTAAAAAATTACAATAAAAGTTGTTAAAATAAATATCAACTTTTGTTATTACCTGCTACAGGCTATCATAATTTCTGATAAATAATTAATAACTTATATACATATATCTTATTTCAAAGATTTCTTTTGGAAACTTCAGGAAAGAAGTATACAATAATTTTAGAAAGTAATACAAAAATACTTATCTATTTTGTAATCAGCATCCTAATCTTGAGCCATCAAAATTATATGGCCAACGGTTACATTGTACAATTTAAAAATTTATGATCTTCAAGTAAAGCAGCTTATACTAAATATATAAGAGTCTTTGGTGGAGAGTTTGACATGATCTTTCTAATCGTAGCGAAATATTCCTAAAGTTTAGTATTTCCTCAACAAAAAAATGATCTTTGATGCGTTAAATTATAATATGAACTTCGACATATATGTAGTGTGTATAATTGAGACACGGGTTTCGCCTAATCAGTGGACCCCATATAGACTAAGATAGGAAGACTGTGTCTACCAATTACCCACGATCTCACTTCTGCGCATTTCAATGATCTTGCTCTTGACGTCGCTCGTGTGGTTTGTGTTGTGTTTATTTTGAGTTGACTGTTATCAGCTGCTAAAACTGCTGTCAGACGATTATCATCACCATGATGTCTGTTAATAATCTTGGGTATATAGCCAGCTACTGATGCGACAGCTTATAATCTAATGAGCTCTCAGATTTAGTCTACGGAGTGCAGTGAACACTGGCGACAGCATTCGACGGCAAAACTCGGTGTCTATTTCTTACATAAGTACACAAGATTTTTTTTTGGCAAGATGGAGTTAGTTTGTGTGGAGGACTTTGAGCAGCAGGCGGACCGCAAGCTGGAGAAGAGTGCCAAGGATTACTACAAAAGTGGTGCTGGAGATCAGTTCACTCTAGGACTCAATCGCGAGGCGTTCAAGCGGCTGCGATTGCGTCCACGTTGCCTGCGCGATGTTTCCCAACTGGACATTAGTACCACGATCCTTGGACACCAGCAGAAGTGGCCTCTGGGCATTGCTCCCACTGCCATGCAGAAGATGGCGCATCCTGATGGTGAAATTGGCAATGCACGCGCCGCGGGCAAAGCTGGTTCCATATTCATATTGAGCACTCTGTCCACCACATCTCTCGAGGATTTGTCAGCAGGTGCTCCTGACACGACGAAGTGGTTCCAGCTTTACATCTACAAGGATCGGTGGGTTCATAGCATTGTATATAACTGCTCTAGGGGAACTATAATTTAATTAATAATTGCAGCTCGCTTACCGAAAAGGTTGTGCGTCGTGCTGAAAAGGCCAATTTTAAGGCTCTGGTACTGACCATAGATGCTCCCATCTTTGGCCATCGTCGTAACGATGTTCGCAACAAATTCAGCCTGCCGTCACACTTGTGTTTGGCCAACTTCCAAGGCGAGCAGGCCAATGGTGTCATCACCGAGGGTGGCTCTGGAATTAACGAATATGTTGCCAGCCAATTTGATGCCAGCATCACATGGAAAGATATTGCCTGGTTAAAGCAGCTCACCCATCTGCCCATTGTGGTCAAGGGAGTGCTTACCGCCGAGGATGCTGTGCTGGCCCGTGAATTTGGCTGCGCCGGCATCATCGTGTCCAATCATGGCGCCCGACAAATCGACACAGTTCCCGCTTCGATTGAGGCACTTCCCGAGATAGTTAGAGCCGTTGGTGAGGATTTGGTTGTCATGCTGGACGGTGGCATTATGCAAGGCAATGATATGTTTAAAGCACTTGCTCTGGGTGCTAAAACCGTATTTATTGGTCGTCCTGCGGTTTATGGTTTGGCCTACAATGGACAAAAGGGAGTCGAGCAATTGTTGGGAGTTCTGCGAAAAGATTTTGAAATTACCATGGCACTCACAGGATGTCAAACATTGGCTGACATTAAGCCAGCCATGGTTACACATGAGTCGACCTATTCCAAACTGTAATCGTTAAAATAAATACATTCTAACAATAAGATTCCGCTTTTATGTTATTAAATATAGCGCTCGCTATTTACGTAAAGTATCGATGATATTTAAGTTATAAAATTCGACGGTTATTATTCCGATAACGATGAATCTATCGATGCTTTACAAATCGTTTCAATTTTGCAATGTGACCAGCTTGCTTGCTCAACGGCGTTGCCACACTTGCCAACACCGCTGTGCATAGATTGTTGAAGTTGCTGTGCAAAAACAAAACTTTCTTAAAATAAACCAATATTAATTGCACACAAAATGCAGCGTGAGGAAAAACACTTCGAAATGACGCTGGACGCCGTCGTGCAGCGTCTGAACGATTTGAAGTTGGCAGTCTTAGCCATGATACAAAAACTGGAAATGGAATACATGGACATCAATTGGCCAACATTTCTGGATAACTTTGCCATTATTTCCAGTCATTTGACAGGTCTAACAAAGATTCTGGCAAAAGAGCAGTGTCCGGCATTACGGAATCGCACAGTGCTGCCGCTACTAGTGTCCATGGATCGCGACGAGACAATGGTCAACATCACCGAGGGTCGTGTGCCGGTCTTTTCGCACGACATTGTTCCCGATTATCTGCGCACTCGCCCCGATCCCATAACCGAGCAGAAGATGCAGCAGAACGAACAGAAGGCGGCCAATTTGACAAACGATGCGGCCATGAAACAGGTCACACAATACAACAAAGTTGTCTCACACGTTCTGGATATGGTGAGCAAAGCTCGCGAGGAATGGGAGATTGAGTCGAGTTCACGCACTGGCATCCAGCAGACCAGCAGCATGGCGGACACACAGCTCCTGGTGGCAGCCGTAGGCATGGGCAAGGGATTGCAGTTCAAGGCGAACTATGGTCCTGGACCCGGCATGATGGTGCCACCCTCTATACGAGGTCCAACACCGCCCATGGGCGGACCATCCATGAGCCCGGGCAATGTGCAACAGCAGCTGGGCAAGGCGCCGTCAGCGGTAAAGACGAACATTAAATCAGCTAATCAAGTGCATCCATTTTCTCGGTAGCAAAAATCATAATTTATTGTTGCGCTTTGCTTTTGAAATACAACAGATTAACATAGTAATAATAATAGCATTTTTTCTTAGTTACAATACGCGGAATGTTTGCTCATAAATATATATGTATGTATGTAGTATGTATGTGCTTGTAGATGGCTTTACGCCACATAAGTTAAAACGATAATAAACGTAAACATAAACGAAAACAAATGAGTCGATAATTTCGTAATTTATCCCGTCGACGAAACAATATCTATGGCGCAGGCAGCGCATGCTTCTCGCTAATGAGCGTCTCATGGACCTTGATGTCCTGTGGCGTTGAGGTATCAATTAACTCCAAGCTGAGCGCCCGTCGATCATCCTTCAGCTTGTCCACGCGCCGCACAATGCCTATAAACTGCTGTCCCAGCGTTAGCTTACGGAAGCGCAAACAGTTCTCCTGCGTCCAATCGATGCCGTCTACTTGAATGCCTGCAAGCAAGAAGAGAGCATTAACGAGATGCCTTGATGGATCATTGCACTGCTTACCATATAGTTGAGCGGGCAGCGCCATCATTGGCAGCTCTCTAAATTCGTTCGGCAGCTGCAGCAGTTGATTACAGCGCACAACGCCATCGTCGCCCGCATCCACATAACGCACATGTATCATTTCATCATAAATCTTGCGAATATTTACACTGTAAATTACAAAGTTTTCGAGTTGGCTGACTTCTCTGGGGGGGACTCACGACTCCAACTTACCGATGATACACGCCACTACTGTCGGCTGCGGCATAAGCCTGGCCAATGCTCAGCTGCGCAGGCTGCACCGTCTGAGCCGCTGGACTCTTGCAATGCGCCTGCAGTTCCTTCATCAAATGCTGCAGCTGATTGTAGCACTTATAGGGTTGCACCTGTAACATACGACACTCGAGTTAGTGAAATGCTAATCTGGATGACTGCACAACTTACTGCAAAATGGCCAGGATTGACTGAGAGTGCCACACGCACCTCAAAGTAGGCGCCCACGGCTGGAATGGCTTCGTATTCCTTGAGCTGGGGCAGCGACAATTTCGTGGCTGCCGGCGGCTTTCGAGGCGTGGCTGGAGGCGATGCGATGCCAACGGTTGTCGGCTGATCGCTGCTGCTGCTGTGTGTGGACACGGTGGAGCTGAAGCTGCAGCGGCGTATCAGCTGACCACTTGGACTGAAGTGTAGACCGCCGTCATCGAACGGTTCCAGCCTCGTCGTACTGTAGACATGAGGGAAGTGCACGGTGGGAACGGGGAGTTGGGAAGGGGATCAATAGGAGGATATATTCGGGGAGTTGGGTAAGGCACATAGTATCAGATGAAAACTCTCTTTTTTTTGCGTTTCTTTTTTTGTTGGCATTTTTGGAGTACAACAATTGATTATACACACATACATATATTTAATGTAATGGATCTCTGTATCCCAATCTGCGCATATATTTGTTTGTTTAATAGTTATGTACATTAATGAATGATGATTTGTTTTATACGAGCTAGGTAGTAGATGATGAGCGTACGAACAGTTAGCTTACGGGAGATGTTGTGAGTTGAAGGAATCGTTAATGTCGAGAGAATTTTGTAGCGATAGTTTCATGTCAGTTCCAGTTTATTGAAAGCACTAATTAGAAACTATCATTAAACCACATAGAATAGCAAAAAAGTTGTTTTATACAATGTGTGTGTGCGGGTGTGTGTGTGCGTGTTTTGCGTGTGTGTACCGTGTAGTTGTGTGCGTGTGTACATGTATGAGTGAACTGTGAGTGAAGATAAACCATTTTTGATAATCAAAACCTACCTCTGCACTTCGTACTCCATGCGAATCGCACTGTTCAAGCACAAGTATAAACTATCCTGGCCACGAGCATGAATCGTCACCATTGGCAGCTTGTCATTGGCTCCCTCCATCACCTTGAGCTGCAAGTGCACAATGGGAATCAGTTATAAATGTATCCTCTCGCAATTATCACTCATTAATTCATTACCAGCACTGGCGTCTGCGGCGAAAGGAGTCCACGAAGTCGTCCCACCATCTGGTTGTCAATTGGAGGCACATCGTGGAGACGCACTCGCAATGCTTGTGCTGGAAAAGCGGCGAGTGCATGATTGTTTGCCTCCAGGCGATAGATGTTGGAGATGTGCGTCTTGCGCAGCCGTCCATCGTCCACGTAATACACATCAAAGACCTCCTCCTCGGTGCTCTTGGGCTTGCTAGTGAGCATGCCGCGATACCATTTGTTTGTCCCATCGCCAGACTCATCGCAGACGCACACCAGTTGATCGTGCAGCAGATCCGAGTAGCGCACTCGATGCTGTTCGCTGCTGTCGCTCATGATGCGACTGATGCTGCGCTGCACAAATTTGAGATCTTCGTTCGGCAGCTGAATCATCAAGTCACCCACATCGTTGACGTGCGACACAATCACATTATTTGACTTCTGATCCAGCTTGAGCATCGGTGCAGGTGTATTGCGTATGATCTGATTGGCCACCAAATCATTGAGATGAATATCCTCGGCCGTGGATGTATCGTAGAAGGTGCCCACAATACAGGCACATCGTACACTTGGCTGCAGGCTGCCGCCATTCTCTTCAGTCAGCGGCTGCTCCTTCTGCTGCTGCTCGAGCAATACGCCTTGCGTGCGAGCACCCAACTTGAGGAACTGCGCCTCACTGGTGATGATGCGCGTGACGACACTGTGGCCAGCCAACTCCTTGGTCAGCACTGGCTGAGCATGTGGATGATCCTCGAATTTATCCAGAGCATACATGCTGAGGCATACAGCTTGTGCTGGCAGCGACAAGAACATTGAAGGACACGCGTATAGCACATCGAAGCCAAAGACAACTTCGTCGCCAAAGTCAACGAAATGACAGATGCATTGACGTTGCTTCTCATCCACAGACATCACACGCACACGATTCCAATTGTCGCTCACTTCGACCAGATAGATTTGTTGTTCGATTGGCGATTGCTGCTGCTGCCGATTGTGTGGCAGCGCCATGTGAGCATGCAACTGCTCGGTGAGCTTCTCAAAGTTGGCACTCTGATCGATCAGACGTGCCCACACATGCATCGTGTTATCGCAGTGAGTAATGTACATGTTCCAATCCTGCTGGCCTTCTACCCAGGGCAGCAACAGCTCGGGCATGGCAGTTGGCATCGTCTGCTGGAATGGACTGGATGCAATTGGAGATGCTGCTGTTGTTGGTGTCGTCGTTGCATCGTCGTTGGTGTTGGCAAACACAATGTTGGTGTTGACGCTGCTTTCGATGCGTATCTTCGGCGATTCGTTGAGCAATCTCGTCCAGTTGCTGGGCACCTGACGCTTCACCGTTGCCTCATACCACTCGGGCAACTTGTGACTGACAATGCCATGCGGATGCTTGATCAGCTCTTTGTAGATGCTGTCAAGGAACTCGACGTCGCTGAGCTTCGACAGCTGCTTGCGCGACTCGAGTTGTTTCAGTCTCTCTAGGGCCACCTCCGAGGTGCATTGCTTGGCGGTGGTTTCATCCGAATACTCCTTGGGATAGCTGGTATAGATGTTGCCGTCGATGCACACCTTGCAGTGCAGCAGATTGCTTTTGTTCACCTTGGAGAACTCGTACGTTGGCGGCGCATAGCCCATGGCAACGCAGTATTGCCTCAACGAGGAGCTCGCATCGAAGGCTGGATCAAACTTAAAGTGCACACTCGGATGAGCCGCAGGCTGCAAGTAAGCAGCAAGTTAATTTATTTCTCGATTTAGATAAATTCAACACTCACCTGAATCTGAGACTGCGGCATATTGAACTTTTGTGTGCGTGGAACTGGCGATTGTTTTGCTTGATTATTGGCAGCATTCTCTGGCGAGTCTGGCGGCGTTATGATTAAGGGAGCCGCTGCAGCCGCTGTCTGCTGCTGCTTCAGTCTATAGTTGACAGAGACGCTGCCATTGGGACGCGTTCCAGGCACTCGCGCATGCTGGGAAGGCGGCCGCCTATTGGCACCGCCAGCAGACATGGAATCATTTGTTGGCTGTGGCACGCCCACCGAACGCTGTGGGGCACTGTTGCCCAGTATGGGACGCAGATGCGGCTTGCGTGTCGAGGCAGCAGCAGCACCACCGCCACCGCCACCTCCGCCAGCTGCATTTCCATTCATGTCTGAATCTGAATCTTCTTGAGTTGCAAGCTTTTGTGGTTTCGTCGGCTGAGCGTCTAACTTGGCGTCTGGCTTTGTCTTTGGTGGCGTGTTCTCCTGCTCAAATTGCAGCCTCTGCTGTTGCTCCTGCTCAAGTTGCAGCCTCTGCTGTTGCTCCTGCTCCTTTAGTTGTTGCTTCAGGCGTGTGCTTTCCTCACGCAGCTTGTCGATAGTCAGCGCCTGCGCTTTCAGATCGAGCGCGTGCTGTTGCTGCAGTTGTTCGATCTTCTTGTCAACGATTTCCTGTTGCTGCTGCAATTGAATCTTTTGCAATCGCTGCTCGTCGCGCAGTTCCTTCTGCCGACGCTTGATCACCAGATCCTTCTCCTCCTGGGCCTGCTGCTGCTGACGCAAGCACAAGAGTTCTCGCTCCAAGTTCGCCTGACGCTCCGCTTGCAATTGTTGTTCCTTTAGCCACAGCGACTGCTGCACTTGTTGCTGCTGCTGTTGTTGTTGTTGTTGTTGTTGCAGATACTGATATTGATACTTCTGTTGATATTGCTGCACTACGTTCTGTTTGGGTGGTGTTGGTGCTGATTGTGGAGTTTTGCGGGCAACTGGCCTTATAAATTGGGGTGCGGGTTTAAAGTGACTTTTGCTCGCCTTTTGGCCTCGTACCATAGAAGCGATGTGTGCCGTTTTCTCGTTGGGCTTGACACCAATTATGACCTATCCAGACAAAGAATGAAAAATACAAATTTAATTTGATGAAATTTCAAAATTCATTTGTTACGTTATGCTGATTCACATTCCGCGGGCGAACTGTGTTTTTTTATTATTATTATTATTATTATTACATAGCATTGTGAGCATTGCACAGAGACAAGCTCTGAGCACTGGACGTGATAAGCTTGCAATGGCTGTGTGTATGCGTATTATATGAAATAATAGGCTTCTCAGTGAAAGCCGTCATTAAATAAACAATTAGTCAGCCTCGAGTTGCTTTATTCCGCATAACTCAAATGGAAGAAGGCACTTGCAACTTAGCCACGCTCGCTCGCTCGAAAGTTAACTTTTTTGCTATAATATGCAAACGCAAAAGTGTATTGTGGAATTTGATTGTCAGCAACGAAAACGAAAACGAAGACCTGAAAACTTTAACGCTCAAAAACTGAAATTCTCCCGACTCGGAAGCAATGGAGCTTGAAGATATCAAATTTCTCTCATATAAAAGTTTCCCATTTTGAATGTTAAACAATGGGCTACATTTGAGCATTAAATTGCACGATAAGTTGTTTATTTGTAAACATATTATGCATCTGTATTTTCTACACAAAGTACACTTTTAGAAGCGAAACATAGTTTGATTTAAATATATTATAAAACATTTGCAAAACAAGAATTAATGAGTAGATTTTCGTGAATTAAAACCACTTTGTTTATACCAAATTTATTTACAATTGTTCTAATTCCGATTGATTAGTTTTCGAATTTTCGAGAATTATATGGAATTACGATATTTACGAATTTATTATAAGCAAAATTTTTGAAATACTCTTGCGCTTTATTGCTTTATAGCTAAACTTTTGGCAACTGTTTCACATTTATCTGCAAGAGCCACATGCATTATTGATTTTGCAAAATGCATTGCCAGATTTTTTGAATAGCCCAGCCAAGTGGAGATGTGAGTGTGAGTCAAAACCTGCTGCCAACCACCCACTTATCATCCATCCTACGACTAACTTAAAGAGAGCGGAGCGTGGGAGCTGGCGACAGAACGGAAATGCAATAAAAACGATGCGAAAAACAAAAATCGGATGCCTGATAAGCGTGCCAGCGACATCAATAAATATTGTGCTATGGCATGCGCTTATGCAGTGAATGAACGATTTGAATTGACATTTAAAACAATGAGCGGCAAACAAAAGTGCACGACAGAAATGACTGCATTTAAAAATAAATTATAACAAGACTGGGGCAGCAGCAGCAACAACAACAACAACAATTTGAAGTGCAATGTGACGCGACTTTGCTCTTTTGCTCTATCGTCGTGTAATAATAAAGCAGCTAACTGCAATAACAAAATTCGTTCACTTTCACCGAGCAAGCAAAGCGAAACACACGTAAACACACTCTCATGCACATGCAGAGAGCGCGTTAAGAGAGAGAGCGAGGGAGAGAGCGACAGCCCCAAAAAGTTTTAAATTGGTCGTCATTATTCGCATTACACACAAGCGCACAGCATATATCTTTGTCAGAGTTGTGTTTATTTGAACATTTCATTCTTTCTTTCTTTTTTTCCACCCATGTGGTGCATTTGCATATTAAAAATGTGTTTAATCAGCAAGAAAACACAACCAGACACTTTGGGCACAGTGGGCCACACATAGCACACAAATTAATAAACAACTAACATTGTTTACACTTTTTTTGCAGATGAGCGAGAGACGCGCGACGTTGACACGTTGCCCTTTTGTGGCAAGCCAAGCCCCGTACAGCAGCAGCAGCACACAGACACGCACATACACACACAGACGCTGAGACACCAGCACTAGAGCACCGTTCGCGCTGAGGCAACGAAACTTACTGAGTGCGATTCAATGGAACGCCAAAGCGACAGTAAAGAAAGAGAGCAAGTGAGCTACCGAAAGCTCAAAAGCTACCTAATGGGGAGCGTGAAAGAGAGTAACAGCGACAAATGCGTGCGCATTGGGCGCTGTGTTTGGGATGTTGGGTGGGAGGAAGAGGATGGGAAAGTATCGTTCGGTACTCACCTCGTTTCCACGATTGAAAATATGAAATTCTTTCGTATCCTGCAGGAATTCTAGAGTACTTCGATAGCCAAAACGATGGTATGGAATGAGTTCAGATTCAAGACACTTGTAATCACGTTCAACGGATTGCAAGGTTAACGGAATCTTTGACGATGTTATCAACGAACGCAGCACAAGGATGGTATTCTTCAATTCCTCTTCTCTTTTTAATGACCCCATGGTTGATCACTGTAAAAGCGCGATAATTATTCATATATTCATTATTATAACATACACATGTTCTCACATACATATGAACACGCCAATCACGCGATTAGAAATATGATTAAGCTCTGTGAAATGTCCACCAACACCACCCACAAATACAATTAGCAACAACTACAACAAATGTGTGCAAAAATGAAATTCGCAACAACAAAATTGGGCACAACGAACGCGACAACGAACGTAGATAAAGATAAAGCGAGAGAGCAAGTGAGAAAAGAGCGCAAAAACGTCGCGACGGCGCAACGTCGACATTCATCTGCATACGAAGAAAACTTGACTCTCTCTTTCTAAACGCGAACAGAAAGAACTGTTTTTTGGAGGCCAGCAATAACTTTAGTTATCTTTTAAGTTCACGTTCTCAAATAGTAAAAGAATGAATAACGTCACATAAAGTGTAATTATGCTCTATTGCTGCACACCTGTGCTACTTTTAACGCGAGTCCCGTAATTGAGAATTAATAAATGACAGAATTTTACAAATTTTTTCTTTCACATTAAAACAAGACACGATTTTTATAACGATAAAAAATAAGCTGTCTCAAGTAGGCTGAGAATTAATAAATGACAGAATTTTACAAATTTTTTCTTTCACATTAAAACAAGACACGATTTTTATAACGATAAAGAATAAGCTTGCTGCGCAGTGAAGTATGGATTGAATTTCTTTACTTTTTAAGCAGCCTTAAGAATGATTCTGCAAACTCTGCATAATCATGAGATTTTTCTCAATACACACAACCATACACATACATATGTATATTTACATATGCATGTTGCTGACCATTTGCTATTCCGCATGCTTGCTTTGCCGAAAGCCGAGTATTGGAAGCTGTCCCCTCTTAAGTTTGGTAAACAATAATGATTTCATTTTTGTTTATAAGTCCGTCTAATGACAGCTATACAAATACACCAAATGTAGGCACCAACACGAATGCAATTTAGATATATGTAGTACTGACCGCCATGTTTTAGCAACACATCCGTTATTTGACTGTGCAAGACTGCAACTGCACATTAAACTTACATTGGCTTTCGTCCAATTAATAAAAAAGACACTATATTTCATATGCACTTATGCATAAAGTGATTGCAAATGAGCTTTTTTATTCCAAACACTTCAAAATTTATACTTCTTTATGGGTCACAACTTAACACATCCTCTTGCTTAAAAAACTTTTTCAAAAGTCTTTTAGAGGTGGACAAATATCGATGACAAAATCGATGTATCGACTTTTTTTTTATAAATCATCGTTTTTTTTATTAGAAAAATCGAATAATATAATACATTAATTAATTGTAATTTGAATGAATTGTTCCTTACGTGCAAATCAGATTCCTCGTTACGTAAAGAATTTAATTAAAATAAGTTTTATTTTAGTCTGTCGCAACAAGCTACATTCACAAATATCAAAATATGAAAAGCTTGAGAGAAAGTACAAATTATACAAATACATTTATTTTACTACTTCGCTCAGGTAGAAAGAAAAATAATAGTAAGTAATAAAAACAAATCAGCTAAAAATTACCAATTTAATAAAACTTTTTTTGATAACGACTTCAAAGGCAATTTGAAATAATTTTAAAGCGCCAAAACTTGTAAATTTAATAAACAATCCGATAAATATACCAAAATATTCGCAAAGAAACGGCCACACTTTCAGAATCTTTGTGGCGCCATTGAAGATGTCACTTCATCAGCCGTCCCTTTCTTGCACACAGCCGCTCATGTTACGATGTGGCGGGAGGTTCAGATTGATATAAAAAGAAATTAAGTATAAATATGTTTACCGATGAAAAGAAAAATACATGATACGTATTATAAATCAACAACATGCATGATACTGTCCAATTTGCTTTCGTGCGTTGTACATATTATTTATTTTAATAATAATATATTAGTAATATTATTTATTTTTTTTTTAGTATAGAGTTGCTAAGTTTATACAAAGATTTACTAAATCATTTTCATAGCCGTTATCATTTAAATTTTATTTAAATTTTGGCTTTCGAACGATAAGTAAGACCAGTTTAAAAACACCAAAAACAAAATGAAAAGACGAGGAAACACGATCTGTAAAACACGAAACGAGACATTAAACAACAAGTGGACTGGGAGAATTTTTATTAATTTTATTTAAATATACATAAATAATGTGAAAATTATGCTTAGAGTAAATAGTTAATAACAGTAGCCTTTGCGCGGCAGTTAGAATAGTTAATCTACTCAACTTAAGTAGGACGACTTAAACCTCACAATATAAAGCTTTTTTTATTGGAATCTAGATGCAAATTTGTTTTGTTTACTTTAGTGTTGTTTTAGTATTCAAATAAGCTAAATGCTTTTGCGTATTCTTTGTTATTTCATTTATGACATTTGGTTATGTATTGATCTACATTTGCTTGATACTTCAGCATCTGATCAGTTCTTTGGCTCGCATTTTCTATCAAGTTAGAAGTAATTAATAAAACGATTTTATACATATGTATGTAGGTACTTGTGGGTTATGTTTGCGATCAATTAGTGCTATTAATAGATGAATTTGGTGTTTTAAATAGAAAAACAATAAATTACAAATCTGTAGAAAATAACTTAATATGGTATTAAGCCATTTCAATGATTCTATATTTTAAGTTTAGTTTTATGTCTAAGCTAAGCTAGTATACAAAAGCTACTTAAATTTATTTAATATACTGAGCTAATTGTCTATATGAATGTTTAAATGGCTAACTTTCTCGCATTTCGCACTTTTGAAAGTATTTTTATGTTTCATAATAATTAGCTAAGTGTTACTTACAAACTTGGGCATTAAAAATAAGCTTGTAACACATATTTGACACGCAGTTATACTCATGGATGTCGTCTTCTCTTTATTTCTCACATACACATATATAAATATATATACAATTCACCTAGCATAAGCAATAATTAGGTTGTTTCCCCAATTAAAATCAAGTATTACGTTAAGAGATACTTATTAAATTGTTTCTTTTGCTACAATTTGTTATTAAGAGCCCTTCTCGTGAAAATAACATAAGTGACATTTTTCTCGATTTTGTATTATACAATTGTACAATTGTTCACCCAACGTTCTTATATCAATAATTTCGAAAGTATAATATTTGAGTATCGCACCAACAACTTTGATGTCCTCTTGTAAAATTCGATTTATGGCACTTACGTTATTACCGGGAAGGGCTAGCTATATTTTGGTCTACGTTGTTTTGTAAGTTTCTTAAGGCCTTTACTGAATTTACACGTAGAAATATCATTGTACGTATCGCACCCTGTCAGATTTAATAGTTTATATAAAGCATAATGCATGCCCCTTTAAATAATTTCGAGTATGAGTTGAATGAACAGAGTCAAATAAATTTTTGTTTTAAAATTAAGATCAAAATGATTTTTGAGTGTAGTAATTAAAAAAAGATCATCACTATATGTAGGAGTATTAATAGTGAATTATAACTAATTATTGATATTAAAAATGCAACCAACGTTAAACAGGCGATTCAGTATAAGGCCAATTAGCAATAGGATGAGATTCAGATAGATTCTGGAGCCCTTGCCGCACAACTTGATGCTGCTTTCCTGCGTGATGGCAAAAAGAGGATGATTAAGGGAGGACAAAAAGATAGTGAAAGTAAAAGATTCACTTACATTTATATGGCGATTAATGCAGCTCGCAGGACGAACTCGATGGAATTCGTGAACATTTTTATAGCACGACGACTCATTAGTCTCGTATGGATAATTCATCGTTTGGGGATTCACAGTGAGAACCAATGAGACATCTCGAGGACACAGCTGATCGATGACCAACAGCACTAGATTACTGTTAGGTATTGGCAACACTACAAATGGCCGCTCGCATGCATGCGCTGTCATATTGTAGACAACGTTATCCTTTTCATTGTATAATGTGTATAAGTTGCGTTGCATGTCACACGCTTTGAGGCGAGTGCGATGCAATGTTAAATACTTTAACCAACCGTTCTTCGAGTTGATGTTCTCTTCGGCTGGGTCTTGTTTTGTCTCTGGGACACTTAAATTCAAAAATGAGTTATCAAAATTGGCTATAACACCGGGCGCCAATTGCAATAGTTGAACAATATACCACAGCGTCGAATGCAGCAGCCATTTGCTCATACGCAACAGATTGAATAGTGGCTGAAAAAAAGACAGATTACATTAATTACAGGATTACATGAATAACTTGTTCTACTCTTACCGAAAGTACCATATTTGAGGCATTGTTGTCATTGGGTTTTGGCAACTCAAAACATACTGCCTGATAGTCATAGACAATAACACGTTTGTAAACCTTTTCCTCAACTAAGCGCTTCATAATAGCTCCATTGATTTCGCCAAAGAATCGTCCAGTTTCATGTTTTTGTGTTGACATGACTATAAAGCCATTGTTATCCAATATGTAACAATCCTTATCATCTATGGAACAGGCCTAGTATAGAAGTGAATGGGCATTAATATCGATCGAATATAATGAAATCCATTAAATAATACATTGCCGGTTATATTGTGGAAGAGCTTGTAGAAGGCAGAGTATTGAAATTGGAAACCGACGACTGCAACTGGAGCCGATTTGGAACTCTCATTATAAAATATGGCATTGCTGGCAGTTACGATAATTTCCGAGCCACTCTCTGCAACCGTATAAAAGTAATGTCAGTTCAATTTTCGATAAAACAGGATAAACGTACCGGCGGCATCGAAAGGCACAGAGTAGACAAAACTCTCTTGATGAACAAAATATTGATCGACGGCTCGCTTGTACCAAATCTCATCGATTGCTCGTTTATGTTGCTGACTGAAGCTCTCACTAAAATAGAATAAAATATTGGTGAAGTGCCAGGCAGATATACTACTGTGGGCAAAAAGTAAGGTGAATTTTCAATTTGAACTTCGCGGGCCTAACAATTCGGCCTAATTCTTTTTTTCTTAAGTTGGCAAGACTGTTGATGACATCTGGGCCAATTTTCATATGAATGTCATTACCAAAAATATATTTACGCTTGTGTTTTCCAAACGACCAAGAGTGCATTTTTCGATTTTTTACAATGTCTGAATGAGAAGTGCCATCAAATTTTGTTTGCCGAATGAAATTTCGGCTACGGAAACGTTGAGGATTCTACCATGGTGATTCTACCATGTCACAAAAAAAATGTTTTTAAGTGGTACAAAGTGGTTCAAATGGGTCAAGAACGTGTTGATGACTTGGAGCGCTCAAGACGACAATCTACGTCAACACATGACCAACACGTCAATGAAGTGGAGGCAAAAATCGTCGGGTTACTATTAGAGACCTTACTGATATGATCGGCAATGAAAACCATTTTGAAAGACCATTTGGGCCTACGAAAAGTCAAATCTCGTTTGGTACCAAAAACGACCAATATCTGTACACGTTTTTCTTGACTATTTCGCCAAAAATTTGAGGCATATCGTTCTGCAACCACCATATTCGCCTGATTTGGTTCCGTGTGACTTCTGACTATTCCCAAAACTGAAGAAACCACTTTGGGGAACGCGTTTCGAGTCGATTAAGGAGATAAAAGCTAAATCGAAGAAGGCACTGATGGCTATATCGAAAAGGAACTATTTGGCATGTTTCGAGAATAGGAAAAAAAGTGTGCATAAGTGTATTTTATCGGGAGGGGATTACTTTGAAGGGCATGATATTGATATAGAAGAATAAATAAAGATTTTTCATTTTACAAACAAATTCACCTTACTTTTTGCCCACAGTAGTATATATATATATAGTTAGATAGTTCTTACCCAGCACCTGGCTGCTCTGCTGCATTCGTGTGGATCTCATGCCAACGTGTTAGACCACTTTGTGTGGCCAAGAAAACGACGTTAATGCCAAATCGCTGTTTGAATTCGTGTCTGTTGGAATAGAATGCGGTATTTTAGAATATATTACGATATTCATTGGTATAACAATTACATATATTTGTAAACACATACATATGTATTTCATTACATTAAGCGAATAGTATAAGAAAGTTGTTTTTTTTTTGACGAGTATTCATTTTGTTTACCTTGGCAGCAAACCCATTAATACGGCTATTGGGCTTGATGCGCTAACGCTAGATAGATATTTTGTATTGTATTTTTGTTGTTGATTTAGACGTTATGAAAGGCATTATGTTATGTGGTTTAAGATTGGAGTAGTCAAGGATTGCAGTATTCATTTGTGGGTGCAAAAGTTATTATCAAAATAGACGAAACAACAATAATACACGAAAAATTCGGAATAATATGCAAATAAAAGTGAGAAAAAGAAAGGCGACACACACAAATTATAAAGTATATCAATATATAACATATACATATATATAGTATGTGCTGCCTGGTGCTGCATGTTAAGAATCGAGTGCACGCTCTCATGACGTTGACTGTAACATATATACATGGTACGATGACTGTACGATGTGTAGACTCAGTCTAGACGTCTAGCTCTGCGACTCGCAACTGTATTATATCAGAGTCAGAGTGCAATGATGTCACTTTGATGTGCCCACTTACCTCTTTTCATCATAGTTGGATTTGTCGAAGAATCCCTTCGTGACACGGGCATCAAAGACAAGAGATTGCATTAGTTGGCGATCACCTGGAATTTGAAAGAAGTTGTTGTAAATGATATTGTAATTGGTGCTTAGCGTATTAAGGCTACCGGCATTGTAAAACAATTGGAATTGCAATGAAGATTTACCACAAAACAAAACAATAATATTTACAATAGTTTATTCTCATGCAGTACATTTGTGCAATTACCGCAGCTAACTGGTGACAGACAACAAACACATTATGAAAAACAATCAGAATCGCCGATTATAGCTCAGGCATCAACCAATTAGTTTATCAGTTTTTTTTGTGGAATGGTATGAGTGCAAAGTGCAAAGTGCTTGGCTCAAATATATATATTTTTGGGTGCTACCATTATTAAGTGCACTTAGTATTCGTGTTGAGGGTTTGAGAGAGAGAGAGAGTGAGAGTGAGAGAGAGAGAGTGTTGCGACTTGGCTTTGTTATGGTTTTTCGTTACTCACAATAGTATCTTTCTTTTTCATTGATTGATGAATATCGGCCAGTTGATGAGTTGTTAGCTGTGAATTTGCACGATTATTGAAATTGGTTTCTTTTTTATCTTTTTGAAGATTTGCATTTTTATGTTCTTTTAGCAAAATTTGTATTTATGTAAATCGAGCAGAAACAAAACGTTAAAACACAATATGCAGAGCTGAAATAGCTGGAGATCGGCATCGGCATGAAAACGGAAACTCTGCTTATCGCCAAGCGGTTTCAATGTCTCTAACTACTGCTGAAGTTCTCAGATACTTACAGTATATGGCCGCGGCATGTTCCGGGGGCATTGCGCTTCGACTCGATGGCCAGTGCCAACCAGGCTCAGACATACGATCCACAAAATAAAGTAGCTCTGTTTCGGGTGTTCGGAATGTCTTGTTGGTTTGCTTGCAATAAAGCCTGAAATCATTTTTCAATTATATTTTTCAGTTTACGAATTACAGATTCATTCACTCCTACCAATCGGGATGGATTTTCCATCGCTTGCCATCAAAGAAGCTGCGTATTGTTTTGCCACCCGAAATGTGAGTGCGGTGGATATCCTGTTCGATTGGTGGCTCCACTCGATTCACTCCATACTTCTCTGGATATGTGATTACCAGTGTAAATGGCGTATTCTTAATGGCAGTCCAGTAATATTGCCGCTTGACACGAATCACTCTTTTCTATGGTTTTGGGAGTCGTAGAATAATGATACACAAAATGCTAACAAATCTTACTTACCATTTCATCGAAATGATTCTTGACTAACATCCATTTGCTTCCAGTCGACTGATTGATTATCGAATCGCGTATCTTATTTGTATAAAAATTGTATATTATAATCATTTTAAGGAATATATATTGCTTATTAGAGAGTCTACCGTCATTAGCACTGGGTTAAAGTCTCTGGCGATTCTATCATCGTCCAACAGCTCGACTTCAATCATGTCTACACTATTGTAAGCGGGTTTTAAGATATATCCTTGAAACTGTTGAAAATGGAAAGAAGGAAGACATATTTAAAGTTTAAACGAATATTATTTTACACTGTAATACTTACAATAGGACGAAAATCTGGATGGAATAGTACATAACCATTATTGGTTACTATAAACGCATAGCCATTAACGCCAAGCTGTGAAATGTGTTTTTGATTTATAAGTATATATGATTTCTTTTTAGATCAATCAATAACTTACCATATAAGGCGACAGCAACTTCTTGATTTCAGTTATTGGTACATCGGTTCCAGCCACGCCCAAAATGTTTGCGATTCTTGTCTGTGCGTAATCAAACATTTGTTCATAAGTTTATTAAAATGATTTTGATAGATTTGGGGTAGAGTAATCAGAACAATTCACAAGTTTGATATTTATATGCTTGTTTTTTTTTTTTTTTTAGCGCAAATAGAAATACAATAGTACAGATATTTTATGTTTGCATGTTACGAGTACTGAATACTGAAAATGAATTTATATTTTCAAGTTGAAATGGCATTGCTAGTACAAAAGAAAATTTTGATTTTGCTTACATTGAATGACATTAAAGAAATTGAAAAGTAAACCAGAAATTTATAAATGCATTTACGAATACGAGTATGATTAAGCATTTGTTTTTACTACGCAAGAACTTACAATACAGTTAAATTAGCTGACAGTTGTCGTAATTTGAAACATAAAATAATTATATTAAGCAACTTTTTATTTTTGAATCTTGCATCTTTTTTTATTGGCAGTTTAAGGCATATAAGTATAATTACATAGTCTGCCAAATAAAGTACTAAGATCGTATGAGAGAGCGTAGTGAGAGTGGAAACCGAAGGACACAAATACGAAATTTCGAAAATAATTTTCATTTAGTTGAACAAATTTCACAAGCTTAAAATGAAACTTTAATCTTAAATGCAATATCAGATCAAGTGTAAAATTAGCTAACTAAAAAATATATAGTATAGTATGTAAATTGTCAGTGTACTTTAGTGTTGAGTTAGGATTTGTATCATGGAATTTCGTGTGAGTGTAATTGTTTTTTCTTCCTCTTCTTTTTTTTTATCACAGTTTTTATACCCTTCTCACAGAGATTGTTGTTTGGGTGGAGAGCTTGTTAGGTGTAGGGACGAGAACGAAGGGTGCATAATATTATATATTATATATATGCTATATTGCGTAGTATTGTGGAAATCGTTCAGCCGAGTGTTGCCAGTAGTATTAAGGACAGATATGTACACATGATTCCATATAAATCACTTTTTACATTTGGTTGAAGTCAAGAGTCGTTAGTAGAAGCGTACAAGATTAATGAATGTTATACAAGTATATATTTTAGCATCAAGTGAAGATATCTGAAGATATCTCTCAAGAGAAACAAAAACCCAAAATCGCACGAAAGCCATCTTATAAATAAATACAAGTTAATTTGAATGCTGGTTAATGAAGTGGCGAAAAGAATAAAGTTAGGAGGTGCAAAATTTGAAAATTTCGTGGTGACATTTTTTTTTTTTTTTTAGAATAAAACTCATGCAGCACAGTTCAAATCAAACTAAAGAGAAACAGAAGAAAAATATAACGTAATAATAATAGATTATAAATCAGTTGATTTCAATTTCTTGATTGTTGCAGTTGTTGTTGCTTAAATTTATAAACAATTTACTCACAACTATGGTATTTTGCTTGGCAGCCGGATTTATATCGGTCGTTAGATTAATGAGCTGTGAATTTGTATTGGTATAGTTTTTAATAAATAAATGTCTATAATCCCAAGCAACTTAAGTGCGCTACATCGCGGGGCTTAGCAGCAAGCAACTAAGGTTTGGGTAATAAAGTGTATAGTATTAAGCTAATATTGGAGCAATGTCTATTAATTTGTTTGCCGTCCCTAAGGCAGATCTTACGAAGGGTATAAAAACTTAATTGTTTATACCTAATTTTGTGTGTTTTCTGGTTGTTTTGTATTTATATTTATGTACATAAATATAATTAAATAATGATTTTTTTGTTGGGTCTGTTGTTCTTATTATTAGTAATGTGCTTTGCAGCTTAAGCATGAGTTCCCGATGATGATTGTTTCACAAAAGAATTAATTAGGATACCGATCCTAACATTAATCGATTATAGTTTTTGTGTTTCAATCATGTTCCAGTGTTTGTATCAATTTTACATAAATACTTGTATTGTTGAAGACTCTTTACCACGCGTATCAGCTAAATAATTTTGTATTATTATTATTATTATTACGAGTACGGTTTGTTTTGTTACGTAAAACAACAAATGTCAAACTGAACTACACATAATGCTTTATAATAATGCTTTGTAAATTCTAGATATACTTTTACTTGTAAATATATATGTAACGAGGTAACGAGGTATATATGAATATAGAAAGAAAATTGTATATGCTAGATATATATTATTATGTAGTATAATTATGTAGTAGTAGTATATTGGTAAATACTTTACAACTCGAATTGGATTATTGAATTTGTAAGTTTGTAAGGTTTGTAAGTTGATTTTCGAATAATTGGATTTTTCCTAGTATATGTAGAATACGTGGTCAACTATAATGTCAAAAAATTAGCTAATAAAATATCATGATCCTAGATCATGTTAGCTATATATGTATATAAATATATATATATATGTTGTAGTTATATACGAGTAGTAAGTTACATAATTAAGTATATCGGTTAAATATGGAATAAGTATGTATGTAATGTAGCGCAAAGTATAACAAATTGTTTACTTTAGTCTTATACACATATATATCAATGTAAATATACATCAAAAGTATATTCGATAAATCAATATTGCGATTAATTGGCGTATACAAAACGTTTTGCTTAACAGCATGTACGAGTATGTTTAAGTACTTTTACGTTTACTTTAAATTTAATGAATTAATTTTGTAGCTTTGTTAGAATTTGGCATTATAGTTTGTACCTCACGTGTTTGCAATTCCCAGAGTGCTTCATTTATTAAAACTTCTTCGGTGATATTCTGTAGTATAGTTGTGTATAGTAGTAGTAGTAGTTTGATAGTAGTAGTAGTAGTAGTAGTAGTAGTAATTGTTGTGTGTTATATATATATAACGCATAAAATATTAATATATAGTTGTATTAAATAGTGAGAGTATTTATATAGATGAATAGAAATTTATCTGGATAATGGTTTTTGTTCTTGTTCTTGTTGTTGTTGTTGTTCATTTGAATAATTTAATAATTGCTTAATTGATCGTTTGATGATGAGAGAGCGTAAATGAATGCATCGTCGTCTGCCGTGCGACTTCGCATAGTAATTTATAATATTTTCGCTAAGAATTTAGAGTGCTAACTTTTTGTTTTTGTTTTTGGTATTTGTATTGGTTTTAAATTGGTTTCGTGCCCGGACACTTGGGATTTTATGAACCTAACTTACCGCATTCTCACGTCGATCGTAAATTGGCATTGACACGGTTGTCATGAATTGATAAACATCCGAGTCAACAGGTTGGTCCCACGTCTGTATAAAATCAAATAGATTATTATTCCAACTTAATACGAGTTATTTAAATCACATTCGATCATTCTGACTGACCTCCTTTGTCCGTTGATACGCTCGTTGACGCATTTGGCTGGGTTCCAGCATCGCGTCCTGAACTCGTCTGTATTCAAGGACATCTTCCTTTTGTTCCTCGCACTGTTTCAACTCCCACAAATGATCGGACAGCTTGGTATCCTAGATGGTGGCATTATTGTGGGTTGTAGAGTGTTTTGTGGGTATTGTAAATGGTTCCAGATTGGTTTTGTTTTTTGTTTTTTGTATTGATTCAGGTACCCACCTCAAGGTCGGCATAAACTTGCGTCCATATAACCGGATGATCGTGCCTACCCAATACCAGAGGTCTAGCCATTACCGGTATATAGTTTAAGACCATTTCACGCACCTCTGCAGTATCACTGAGGTGCACATAATAGCCCTGATTCTCGCATGCCATCCACCGTATATCATCCCAATTGGCCACCTCTTTACCAATTAAATAGGTGAACACGCGCACCGGCCTATAAGGCGGATCACGCCAATTGTAAAACCGGAAAACTTCTTCATTAGTTTCCGGAGCTCCATCGCCAACAATCATTATGGCCTGGTTGCAAAGTGCTCCGCGCGAATTAAGTCTCGCAGTTTCGAATATTTCAAATGCATAAGTAAGTGCGGCGGTATAATTGGCAATCGATTGGGGTTTAATCGTTTCAATCTTTTCTTTTAGTTCACGGATGTTGCCCAGATTTGCCTGAATGAATTTCGAAGTTGGGTGTCAAAATGGGTTGTTTCTAACGTATGTTAAGCTGCATATACTTATATATACTATTTATATTTGAAATATATCTATGTTTATAAAACCAATTTATGCAATAATATGTATGCAGTAGTATATATAAATATATGAATGTGTATGTGTGAAAGTACCCGCTATCCCTAGAGTATTCGATTAAATTTTTGTATAATTTTTACAGATAGATAACAACTAGATTTCAGTGACTATTAGATCTAGATCTTTTTGTATTAGCACGTCGATAAAATGTATTTTAAAATTCGACACATAACGCGCATTATATTGAATTAAAGTTCTTGGTCTAATTTATACACAAAAATTAATTGTATAAATTCTTAAATTGGAAAAAGTAGTTGTGTAGATTATTAATTTAATTGATACTACCAATTGTATAGGCAAAAATAAGTTGCTTTGTTAAAGTGACAACTTTATGGTATATTTGGCACACTAGAAGTATTTTTACGGTATATTTTGTATATTTTCTCAAAAAGGATAGCGGGTATCTCACACATAGTTGCAGCTTTTTCAAATGTTTTTTTTTTGGTAAATTAATTAAAATTAAAATAATTTTAGAATATTAAAAGAAAAGTATATACTTGAATTAGCTGATCTTCGAAACAGTGGACAAGCGGGGTGACTTTATTATCAAAGGTCAAGATGTTCACAAAGTCATTTGTACCCAACGTGTCGAGTATTGTATTGACAACATGCTTTGCGATATCTAGCCTCTGTCCCAACATTGAGCCAGATTTATCCAATAGGATAATAATATCCTTTGGGCTTGTCGCCGCCTCCATGTACCAAGAGCGAAATCGGCAATCATATAGATCGACCGGAACATCCTTCTTCCATTTCGATGCTGGGAATTGACGCATAAAGCCTGTTGAACTGCCAAAAAATTGCCACGACAAACTGGGATCGTTTTTATAATTATCACGAAAGATTTGATCCAAATTCTCCGACCATTGAATCGCTTTTATAACATCCGATGCTGAATGTTTTTATGGGATTGTTGTTGTATGGGTGTTCATTATCGGCCATTTGTTTTTTTTTTTTTTTGTTTTTTTTTGGAAGCAACGGAAAAAGTTTTCAGAGAATGTTATAATTAGTTCTCATTTCTTTAGATCCCTTAGAAACTAAACCTAGAAAAATTTTGTACGCATACATTTTAAAATTGCATAAAAACGGGTGCACAGGTGCAATACAGTGCGTATGCTTATTTTTTCTACTTAGGCAATATGGTGAGCGTGTTAGTCAAGTGTTAATGTGGCTTAGTTGGGAGTTGTACGGTATTTGGCAAAGCATTTTGTATATAAACATCATTCACAGTATAGCAGATATCCAGGAATAATTTATAAGTCAGACCAGTATACGCAATATACTCTCGAAGAGACTAATTGATGTTACGAAAACATAAACCCAGAAACTCTATACAAATAGAGAAATTATAATATAATCCTCTCGCGAATAAATCCTTTAAAATATTGAGATTTCTTTTTATCGAAACGTTGACTTTAGAGCGCTAAGTGAATCAGAGATAACTCAAAATCACCGACATAAGTACATCGACTAATAATTATTCTATAACTAATATTGTATATTGCGTGTGAAGAAACTAAAACAACATAGTATCTTCTCTGGTAACGTTGTGTATGCGTGTGTAAGCTCTTGTACAAAACATAGATTAGTAATAGCATTAATGAGTAGAGTATAAGTAAGATTGTTAAAAAATGCTATCTCAAACCTCGATCAAACACATTCACAGGCACGTGCACTGAACTGACGCTGAAGTTGACCGATGTGTTATGAAATTCTGGTCTTGGCTCCAGAACCAACACCTTGGGCGGCACATAGATGAGTGGTTCACCAATCTGGTCATCCATATCCGGTGGAGTTGTTGGAGGTGGTGGCGTCGGTTCGCCGGGCTCCGCCATCTCTTTGGCATTGTAGTATGAGAACATTTTGTCCGCCAAATCGTTTTGATGTGACAAGGCGGTGTTCTCTGCGGTATCCATAATTCGCTAGGGTAACAAGAATATACAAATATTATGTTAAATGAACAATTATTTAAGACATTCGAACTTACTCGCACTGCGCTGACTTTAAGATCCATCATCATTTCTACTTCTTTGGCCATTGATTCGACAATTGCGCCTCCCTGTCGTGGAACTACTTTTGCTCCTTCTTGTTTAAAGTTCTGCAAATATATGTATGAGTGTTAGAGAGCTTGCTAGAGCACGGAAATTTGAGAGATTATTATAATACGATTTGATGTGAAGTAGTTATTCCTTATTGTCTTGATTTGAAAATTATGTTATGTTGCAACAGACATACATTTTTATTTTTATGAAATGCATATTTTCTCTCTATATCTCTCCTATATCTATAACCAAATCGTAGATTTAGGTCTACAATTACAAAAAGATAGGGATCATTTCTTGTGATTGAGCCTAAATGTTTTATTTGATTGTTTTCTATAATATCTATAAAACATATTCGATATTCGTCTAGTCAAAACACAAACTATATTTAATTTCTTCATCATGCTAAAGAAGTCAAATTCTCACTTCAATAAAGGAACTGCAAAATGCTTGTCGAGGCATATGGTGATTAAACTTTATCAGAAAAATGCATCCAACATTTCGGAAACAATAATTTTAATATGAGAAAGTTCTAGTGTCCATTAATTTCTATCCAATGAACAAATATTCAGGACGAGCCATGAAAATATTAAAAAACTCCCAAAAAGAGCCAGCAGACAGTCCTAACCAGGACATATTTAAATCACTTGGCAGGAAGCTGTTACCCCAAGTAGTATGGATGATTTCGTCATACTGCTGTGAAGATAATTAGCTTACATGTTGTTTAAACCATTATTGACTCTATAAAGCAGAACTTTCCTACATACTACATAAACTTTATCTTTTGGAATATTAAATAAACTACATTAAACTAGGTAGGACTTTTTCCCACAATTTTGTATACCCGTAGATATTATATGTATTTCCATATGGAAGAAGTGTGCCTTTAGAAAAATTATGCAAAAGGAGAAGGATACATCTCCGACCCTATGAAGTACAGATGTACATGATGTTATGATGTCATGATGTCATGATGTCATGATATCATTGTCAGCAGCCGAAATGACACCACTTGTTCTAGTTATACAGTAGTAACTACAAACCGTCATTGTTATTTCACAAAATTTGGTTAGACTGTATAAAAATCGTTGAACTTATTTAAGAATTCAATTTATATGGCAAAAAAATGTTGCAGGTGTCGGTTTTGGTATATTTAATATTCTACTTTGAATGTAATAGTATATTTATATACCAAATATAGGGTTATTTTTCTTTTTTCGGATACACGTCGACATCATGACGGGTGCTGGCTCCCAACAATGCCAAAGTTATTAACTTCACTTACAAACGTCAAGAGCAATCAGTGGTAATGTGAAAAATCAATAAATAACTTACTTCTAGTAATTCCTTGCGTCTGGTGATGAAATCGCCCAGGGAAAACAGTTCCAGGCCTAGTCTGTCCGCCCATGAGTGCACTCTGTAAGATGATTAGGAGAAAATCAGAATAAATAATATCAAGCTGGGATGTACTCACAGATTGTAATTAATAGTTTCGCCAGCAACTAGATTGACACCAGGTGCCCAACATATGAACACCAATAGAACACTAAAGCAGAGGCGACTCCGGGCCCAAGTTAGTCTCGCCATAATGCAGCACTTGAAGCGTTAATTTGAGCCGCAACATAAATCTTATCCGGCCTGATTAAATTGTTGTCCGATTTGCTATATTGTCATACACATAGACATTCCATCAAATTATCAAGTTTAAGGCTTTGGCCCTACGTTCACGATTAGATAACAATCATATTTTGAATTCCCTGCTATTTGTTAAATGTATAACATTTTCTCCTTTTTCTGTTTAAATATTATATTGTAGCGATTGCGTTACACTTTTCGTTTTGTGCGTGAAAAATTCAGGACGACTGCAAAAAACTTTTCTATGTATACTGCCGTTAGCTTTGACGTTTGGCTGACGTTTCTGTGTCATGGATGACAAATGCGTTTACTGTTAAAAAGTGCGAGCGGGATACATACTGTAAGCACGAATTTGACGTTTGCTACACTCTTTCCGCATTGCTCTGAGTTTGCGTTGACATTTGCCGCATCTGCGCTCTGCATTTATTTACATTCTACGAAGCCCTACAGGTGTTTGTTTACATGCGCGTGCAGCTGCGCATTGAAAGCGTTCTCATTTTCCATATGTTCAAGCTTCTGTCAGCTGCGCACTTGTTGCATACATGCAGCCATTGAACACATACATTTCTGAGAAGGGGTGCAACTTTTTCGCTATAAAGCTCCGAAGAGTAAGCAACAGATTTATACTAAAGTTTAAGTTTCCTACGAAAGCTTAAAATAAGTTAATTTCAATTAAAAATCTGTAATGTGTCAGATTTGGATTTGGATTTAGTCTATAAAATTCTCCAGCCAATCAAATCTTTTATAATTTTAATCGAGCTATCAGCTATCAATGACGAGATTCTCTCTTCCACTAATCCGAGGTCCGAGGGTTCAAATTTTGCGCGACTTGATGATAAGTATTTTGCTAGTAGTATTCGAGAATAATGTTAAACTGAATATAATAAATTAACGCCAATTAAAATATAATAAAAATGAACACGCAATTTGCAATTTGCTGTCGCCGTTCAAAATCAAGTTGCTTATAGTTTTTCAGTGAATTTAAAAATATTCGAAATCCTAAACTCATGATACCATATATCATAACAATGACATGAAAATTAGTAGTACCCATTGACTTACTTACAGTTCTATGTTGTTGTCAGTTTATTTATTATATACAAATTTAAAATTTGTACTGCCGCGTAGCTTTTCTATAATACGGTATTTACTTTGGCGAACCTTCTGAGCATCAACATAAAGTTTAACCTTCCATAAATAGATGTGAGCAAGAGAGGGACAGCTGATAAATTTGATTTTTGAATGATACGCAATGTGTGGCCACACTTTAACAAAAATTTTAGTATTTTTTTTATTAAAAAAAAAAATCGATTTCGATAGCATGATTACAGTCGCAAATTATGCCGCTTTAAAATTATTTTAAATAATGCCGTTCGGCTGGTTTGCAACTCATATCTTGTAATAATTTGTACCTTATTATTGTAGGGAAACATCTCTTCGCACACTCTGAAAGTTTTTGCAAAATTCAAAAAGAAACTTGCCTACTTAAAACAAGAACAAAATAAACTTATATAATAAAATTAAATTAATTTCTTTCATAGTGACTTAAATTCTCCATGGCGGCTGCTGAAAGTATTGAATGCAAGGAAGATCGTTATCTTCCTAAGTGGCCAAATTAAATGGTTGCCTCATTAGGATCTGTTTATTTTTGTTTGTTATTATTTCAATATACTAAGTGGGGCTAATTGTTATTTTATTTATTTTCGATTTGTTTACAATTTGTATGCGAAGTGGCTGCATCTTTTGTCGTTAGTGTTGCATAGTTCCTTGTTAACACAGCTGAGAATAATCGATAATTTGTATCGATTGTGTGGACTTCGGGCCAGTGAGCGGGGCCCGCGCGAGCTGACGCTGCCACTTATCGAGCGATAAGAGCGACTACCATCCGAAATAATTTTTATGCTTGAAAATTTGTATATTACTCGGTATTCAGGTTCGTTTTTCCAACAAATAGCTTAAAAATTAATGTTTGTGTGGTATTTTATTGCAGTTTGGTATTTATTATAGTGTTGTATTTGATTGCTACTTGATTAAACCGTCTGGCAACTCTCCAAATCATGTGGCGGGACAAGTAAAAAATACTGATTCAATTCAAAACAATGAGCTATGTATTTGCTCGTTTTTTACTCGTACCAATGAATAAACGTGTAAAAAATAAACCAAAATACCATTAGTTAATTAAATAATAAAAATAGTACTGTACTGAATACAGGGTTTTTGTTCCCATATTTTGCAGACCACGAAAACCTTACACTGTCTGACCTCTTTTGGGGTCATGGGGCATATGGAAAACATAACAATATGCTGATAATTGTAACTGTAATATGAATTTAATAAGTCTTGACACACACGGGAATATATACCACATACGGGAATATTAAACTTAAGTAAATCGGAATAAAAATAATAAATATATTGTTTTATAATTAATAATAATCACAATTTATAATAACTAATAGAGACAATTCTTAATACTTTGCTCTCATTAAAATGGAAAAATGTAGTTTATAAGATCGTGTAGTAAAACACCTTCGATCAAAACATTCTTGTTCAATTTGTTTGTTAACTTTATGTACGTAAATCAACAAAATAATGAGTACTGTCAAAGATCGTACGCTACTAACGTAAGAAACTTAAATTTTTTGTCCACATTTAAAAAATGATTATGAATATATTTGTTCCGAGGAGGTCACATAAGTATTGGCTGCGTGTCTTTTAGACAATTTTGTATGTATGGATATACCCTTACATCTTTATACACACGTCTACCATATAGGCATAGGATTTGATAATGTAATATAATAGTACATTTAAAAAAAAACTCTTAATTGTGGATTTATCAGTGGGTTTTAATGATATACAATTCAATTTTAACATTTCAAATGTAATTCACAACAAAAGTGGCATCACACATGACACAAATCGCAATGCGATTTTAGAAATATGCATGTTTAGTACTTGTAGCCAGCGGCTCCGCCGCCGCCACCCCCACGTCCCCCAGTTGGTCCCTGTGGGAACTGAGCTTCTCCTTCATAGCTGACGTCTGCATGGTAGCCGGTCTTCCAATCGGCCATGTAGCGTACCACTTGTGTGCGTCCATCGGGCAATTGCACACGATATTCGCCGGTTACAACATCACCATCGCTGGATGCTTTGTGGGCATAGTCATTAGCTGTCTCTGGATCCTGAACTGCGTACTCAAAGTCGAATGGCATACCAGGCACATGGACATGATCCTGTTTGATAATATCACAATTGTATAATTGACTGATTATGTATTTACATCAACTTACATCAGCAGGCTGTCCGGGAATGTTACGTTGTGGACCTGGTGGTCGTGGACCGGGTCCGGGTCCGGGTCTTCCGGGTTGGCTTGGTTGCTGCAATTTTGGGAACATTAAATACGTAATAAATAATAATGACAGTAGAGTATGCTCGACTGTGAGATACCTGCTACCCGCTACCCAGTTTCAATTAAAACAGAACAGTCAGAACAGTATTATTCTTAAAGTAAACTAAATTAATATATCTAAGTATATATTGGTATATTAATATACCACATTGTTAACAATATACCATAAAGTACAAATTATACTGAATTCTCATCTAAAACAATCGTTTTTTGCCATGTAAAATTATTTCTTAAATATTATAAGTGTTTCATTTAGTTCGGCATTTAAAAGGGATATAGTTATTATTATAAATTCTGAATCGGAGGTTGTCATTGCAAATATCTAAAATAAACTTAATCTACGTGCTGTCAAAACAAGCGTAAATCTATCTCCAAGAGTCTCTGAGATCAAGGTGTTTATATGGACAGATGGACATACAGACAGACAGATAGAAGGTATAAAGTTTTAACACCCTTCTACTCCATGGGTAGCAATCAAGTAAGCTTTGGAAGTCTATGTAGAAACCTAATTAGATACGAATAACTGCTGTTATTTAGTAAACTATGCATATTCAGTGCCCCTTGAATAAACATATAAACACGTTCTCAATGCATTCACATATGGAAGTAAATTTAGTTCTAGGTATTTGCATATATCATAGTAAGCCTTTGCTTTATGCATAGTATGTTTAAGATTGTTTTGCAAGTGATTTATTCGTTTAAATAGATGAATGTTACCAGTTGGCTTAGTACTTACAAATGGTTTATTGGGCTCTGGATAATCGTATCCGTTCTTGGTGGGCGGCAGATACGCATTTGATCCCGGTGCAACCTGGGCGAATACATATGCGGTAATGGCAGCAATTGATAAGCTCTGTAAATATATGAACATCCAAAAAGAAGCTTAGTAGAGTAAAAAACACTCAAAGAGCAATTGACATTTTAAAATGGTAGCGCTAAAAAAGTTAAAGTTGCAGATAGTATAAAGTGAACGTTCACAAATAGAAATAGAAGATGAGATAAGATCGGAGCTGACATTCAGCGGCAACATTAACAGCATTTGCTCTGGGGCAGGTGCACTCGCTCAATAAGTAATAATAAACTTGTGGCAATTCACAATTCGCAATTCCAATACGGGCCAAAAGCAAAACGCTTATGCTTACTAAAAGGGCAGGGAATGGCAGAGGTTAGCTTCAAAATTCAAGTGGACTTGTGTTCTTCTCAATGTCATGTCTTTTGATTGGCACAAACATTTTTAATTGACATATGAAACTCAGTCAAGCATCCGTTCGTTGACCATCTGTCTATTAATATAAACAACTTTCAGCAGAAGCTAATCATTAAGAATGTGTCGCGGGCATTTGATTTATGCAATTCACTTGAGGATTGCGGAAATGTGAGAATTTCAAACATCGGATAACTGCACTTGTCCTTGCATATCGTTAATATGATAAGTAAAAAAAGAAGATATGTTAACTAAGCTAAAAATAAACGCATTGAATTATTTGCTGAGTTGTTGTGATTAACAATTGGTTCATCCGATTGCATTCATCGGCACCAGGTGCAAACATTTTATGTTATAATATGATTCACTAATAATACATGATTAATTTTAGACGAGTCAGCTCCCTCGAAATTCTTGAAATCATTTAACTTGCGAATTTATGTAATTACTCAAACATTTTCCTTGAGGGTGGTCCCCAACCTTAAAAGTAAAAAAACAGCTGTAAACTCGATAAACACCATAAACATTTCAGCAACAATTTCGGCAACGTTAACCAACGTAATTACTGTACCCGAAATTTGTCTGATCTTTGCCTAGCTACAAGCTACAAAATAAAACCGAAAAAAAATTAATTTGGGTGTAAATTAAATAAAATGCATCGTCAAAGAGCGGTTAACAAATTGCCGTTGTGCGACAAGAACTGAAAGGTAATAATGGTGCAACAGACATTGAAGATGTTCAGTTCCATATAGTAAAGTACGACTGTATAAAGAGTTGCGAATAAATGCTTAGTAAATGACATCAACAGCGGCAAACAACAACAAATGCTTTGTTGATAAATTCAGTATTATTTATAGTAGAGTTTTCTGAGGATCTACAAAAGTTTAATTAACAACAACTATATATTTCTTTTATATTTTTTGTTTTATCAAAATACATGTAATGCCATCTTTATTTATTTCCAATAAATTATAGCAAATTTTTATTTGTTTCTATATAAGATTAACTTCTATTATACAGTCTTTGTATACTTTAAATCATTACTTGTATTCATGAATACGCATAAATTGATAATATTTTCAATTCATCAGCTCAATTACCGGAAGTAAAGTTATATAGAAGGCTCTACATTGCACGTTTAAACATAATTATATGACTGAACAATGTACAATATAAAAGTATCTTGACGGCAAAGCGTCAAGTTGGAGGTTAAATATTTATGTACATAAAACAATACATGAAAATAGTTAATTTTAGAGGATTTAGAGAGGTGGAAAACAAACTCATTGTCTCAACTTTTTAATTAATAGTTTGTGAAAATAAAGGAAACGTTTTGTTAAAGTGCCAATGATGAAACCTAAACTAATGTCTGGCTTTTTATTGAAATTTCAAGATATAAACCAATATGTTAAATTTAAGCTGATGCCAATAAAGTATTGTGACACATGTAAATGAAATTATGATTTCACATTTAATCACAATTCATAAATCTAGGCACAATACCAAACTTAATGGCTTACCTAGATATATAATGGTATAACTATTGCACATTAAGTGCATTTAGAGCTAAATGGTATTCTATCTGGGAATTGATTAATGCGCGTTTACTCGACGAACTCGTAATTTTTTGTTTGCAAGTTACGATTGAAGCGGCGTAAATTTGAATTTATGGGCACAATTAAATTTTTTTGCAATAAAGTAAATTCATAAAGCTGTCTTGATATGCGATAGCCATAGCGGATGTACAGACAACGAGCATTTAAAATAATTAATTTAATTGACCAGATGACTTAAGTGAGATGGCTTCAGAGCGTTATAGTTTAGTAGCAGATCTGGGGTTGGATCTCACGACATTTTGCAGAGAAGACTTCTTTTTTTTTCTCTTTTTTTTTGTATTTGCAAATTCTTCCTCTAGACTATGTTATGTGCCATTCTAACGAACCCATCCATATTCGAGCTACAAGTATTTCATGATTTATGTCTCCCTCTCGCTTGCTTAGCTGAGTTCGCTATTGTGCGGCACCCAAGACAACATTCTGCAACACCTACACGCTGCTTTTGTGTAGCGTGCGAGGCTTCAGGCCAGGCCTGACTTGTCTACTCTTGGTCTATTTGATTCTGTTTTTATATAGAATATCACAAGCTGCATGTGTTGCAGATGTATCATCGCATTTTCGAGCCAAAGTTGGCAATCTTTGTTTTTTAGTCAAACCGCAAAAGAGAATCTTGTCTATATTGATTCGCTACACTTGCCACTTGCGACTTGCAACTTGCAACTTGCAACACACACAACGTCGGCTCGGTCGATAAAATAACAAACATTCTGCTGACCTTTTCATCGCATGTTGCACGTCGTTGTTGCTTTGTTGTTTTTATTTCCCCCACTTCGGGGGTATGGAAATGCAAATTTGCCAAAATAAAAGTTAATGGGCCATGTGAATGGCAACAAAAACAGTTGTAACGGATTCTTTCTGTGTGTGTATGAGTAATGGAATCAGTTTTCTATATATTCTGTTATGCTGTGTGGGTTGTGCAGTAGATTGAGATGTTTGTTTAATAATCGAGAAATAAAAAAACTCTACAATGTTTTCCCATAATACTGAGCGCCATTCATTAAACATCTTTTTGAACAAACAATTCAAATATTGGTGTGAATACATATTAAAGTCACATGTCATTATTCAATTTAATAAAGCAAGCATAGAAAGTACATCTACAATCTGAGGTGACTTAGCTATGTGGTTAGCAGCTGCAATTTCGCAAAATTTACTTAGATCTTCGTAATCTATTAACTTTTTAACTATTCAGGTTTAAGTGTATGTTGCAGAGGAAGAAGACATCGCTGTCCATATCTAACCACGCTCATGGTTAATAGATGAAATAATTGATATTATGAATGCTTATTTTTTATAGTTGTAGCTTTTATAACTTTATGACTCCTTTACGATTCTATAACTTAGCGTAAACCTTATTTTGCTTAAGTACTTTTGAAATTTACGCTTCTAGTGACCCTACACAAAAATATTAACCTTTTCTACATGGTTAAAAATGTAAAAAAAAATATTTGAAGCGCATTCAATTTACTAAGGTAATGAACACCAAAATTGACTGTTAAAATTATATTAATTAATGGAAATTCTTCTCTGATTAAATACAAATCTAAAACATTTTATTGTGCAATGAAAATGTATTTCCTGGATCTCCTCAGTGTTTAAACCTTGTAGTGAATATTCCGAAATTATTCTCAACAAACAATTTAGCTTCGCAAGAAAATTAATTTGTGTAGTGACCTGATATTTCGTTTAGCGCAGTCGTCTACTCTCAACTTTTTCTCATTTAATGAATAGGGGGACAAAATGTCTTGAGACTAAAGCAAAGATTCTGGTTACGAATTAAATTCACTTTAAAAACTGAATAGTGATAGTGAATACTCCCTGTTCCATACGTTTAAATAGCCAAGATTAAATTGAAAATAAAATTATCTGAAGATTAACTTCAACGTTTCACAAATATTTGAATGTCACTCTCTTATGATTTTTTTTACCACGGAACTTAAAATAGTATTGATAAAATGCACGTTATATATGTTTACAACTGTTTACCTGTGAAGTATATATGCATACGAATGTTAAGAAGGTCGGGTAATTATCATTATCAGTTTCTGATTAAATTTTTCTTACTTCGGAATTGTGAATCAAAATTGAAGAAGAATTAAAACTTAAGTAATTATAGCCCTTTTGGATCTAGCACAAATTAAACATTATCGTGTTTTGAAACATATTCGTTTTTTTTCAATTATTATCACTACTAATTGAGATACACACAATACATAAAATTCATTCTCTTTCTCGTTTATGTGTGTGTTAACAACAATTAAATGTTTCTTAAGATTATTGAGAAATTTCAGTTCTCCAATAAGTAAAATCGTAAAGCATATATATTGCAAAGATTTACAAAGGGAATTGAAAATTTATGAAAAACATAAATAAATAATATGGTTTTGAGGGTATTTAAATATTCTAATTTTTGTCTATATATCTTTTTTTTTAAACATGTAAAAAATAAAAGAAAATTCCGAAAAAAGAATGAAATTTAACCTGAACTATCGCTATTTGTTGGTTTGGTCATGTACTTTATAATATTCATAATTTATGATCCTAAACTGAGTTTAAAAATAGCTTAAACTTGGACATATTTAACTTATGCAATAATGATTTGTTATCATTTATTAAATATAAAATATGTAACTTTACTCTGATTCATTTGACATCTTTTTCATCATAGTTTCAAAAATGAGAAATTGGATTTCTTGGTTGCTAGTTCTTATAAATAGTAGGCAAGTATAAATAATTTGTAAATATAATTTTATCTTGTTAAATATGTTTTGCAACGTTAACTATTTTTTTTTCTGTGTAATGTTTGTAAGTAGCTAAGGGAGCCCGCATGCTCAAAAGTCAGTTAACCTGTCATTGCTCAAAAGAAAAATGAGTACGAATTCATAGAACAAAATTCAAGAAGGATACGCTCAGCATAAAATCGTCATGTCCAGGACATGTCCTTTGCCCAAAAGCTCATACACAATTTTGACATATAACAAGCTTAAGTTGTCCTGCGTTTGAGCTTTTGTTTTTCTCTTGATATAATTTTGTATGAAATATGCTTAAAATGATTTGTTTGATGCTGATTTATGTAAGATAGGCTGCGGATTTGCTTAGGGAAAATCAATAAGTTCCTTAATTTCTTATTTACTAGTAGCTCAACTAAAATACAAAATGCAATTTACATAGCGAATTATACTTACAAGCAATAAGAAGGATTTAAAGGACATCATTTTGTTGACTTTAAATTTGAATGGCGTTGAATTAGTTCCACTTTAAGTATATTTTATTTAAGGATCAACCCTAAAGTAACGGCAAATAAATGAATTATTTTAGTAAAGAATTTATAATACAATTTTTATTTGGATTTGTGATTTCACTTTTCATTAAAAAAATGCTCAATTTTATTGGTTATTAAACATTATGTTATTTATGTTTCTTGTTGTAGTTTAAATCCATTCGTAGAATCGTTCACTGCATATCCAAACACATTGAAATTATCCTTTTTATCACTAGTAAACGTTTCTCACTTTTAAATGATCCAATTGTTTGTGCAATTGTTTTGTATTTCCACTGCTGTGCAGCACAAGTAACAAGTACCGCGCAAAAGTACACGATTTCAATTAGGTTAGACAATGGAGATGCGCTTGCTTTTTATAATCACCGCGCATTCGCAGCAGCCAGCGATGCTCTCGTCTACAACTACAACTACAATAACAACGACAACGGCATCGACTGCGACGGAGACTGAGGCAGAGGCAGAGACTGCGACTTCGGCTGCGACTTAAAAAGAGCAACTTCGGCAACTTCTGTACTCAAAAATAATAAAAGGGCTGTAGTATAACAAATGAAGCAGGTTCATAGTGTTGAACTTCTAGTTCATCTTCTTTAGCTTTTGTGCTGACGTCTAAGTACGACTACAAGTGTCTCTTCGCCTCTCTCTCTCTCTTTCTCTCTCGCTGTCTCTCTTACCAAATGACTCAACAGTAATTGGCGCAGAGAGCTTTATGCTCTTTACTGCTCAACGTTGAGAATCAAGACGTAGACTGTTGATGTAAAAACTATTGCAGATCGACAGAAACATAAAGTGAAGCATCAGCAGCAAAACAATTGTTGACGTTCGCGATGATGATGATCAAATGATGCTCGTTATGCGCTTGCTGATGATCATTATGAGCATGGTGAATCTATAACAAGTTTTTTTTTTTTTGGTTTTTGTACATTTTGCTACATGGCTTTACTCACATAGATATTATAGCATATTGTTTGTAACTTTATTTCTCAAAGCTTGCGAAAAAACTCTCGCAATGACTGTATTAAATGCATACAAATTTGATATTTCAATTTTTTTCTCATTTTTTTTTTTGACTGAATTTCAATTCTGCGCCTCAAGCACTCTGGCAACTAGACCAAACCTCAACTTAGGCTCTCGCTCGCTTCCTTCCCTTCTTGAAAATGTCACTGTGAATGTCAAATGGGCGTTTGGTCATAGTCATAGTTGTGTATTAGAAGGCGGCCAACTCCTGCCCCTTGGGAGAAAGCATTGATTTCCAGAATATAAAGAGAAGAAGGCCTTAACAAGTTTCAGCCAAAACGTGACAAAACCTGGTGAGTAAAAATTGCACAAGCGTCTCTGTCTATGTCTATGGCTAAGTACGTGGCCACGTACAGATTTTTACGTTCTCCTGACAGCATGAGACATCATGTTCCCATAGCTGAGCATAGATGCCAAAATTCAATCTATGACGTGAGCTTGAGTTTGATGTTCAAAATCATAACTTATCTGTTATGTTCAAACATGGATACGAGTACTTTCCGCCACATCACATCGTTCGATTGGAAAAGACGCAAACCTGCAACACTTCCTTATGTCAAAAGTTCATGTGCGTACTATACGTACACACACACACACACACACACACACATGTGTGTATGAACTACCGCTTAGGAAACGAAGTATGTTCTTCAAATGCCAATTAACCTTCATGTGTTAGGCAACAGCGAATCAAAAAGAAAAATAATAATAAAATAAAGCAAAAACCAAAACGAATTTGATGTACCAACGACAAGCAAAGATTAAATAACAATTAAAAGCAATCTATTTTGATTACTGATTTTGTGGCTGTTATAATTTTATTGCCCACTTATCAAACACGAGTGTGTGCGTGTGTGTGGATGGTGAAGATTTCAAAATAATTATCTACTGCCGAACATCATATACCCTTACCTCTCTTTCTCATTCCACTATTTCCACAATAATTGTAACTTTTGTTCATTATTATTATTTACATACAGAGCGGACAGACATACATACATACATCGCTTATAATAAATATGTGTCAATCAAAGAAAATTGTAAATTACACACTTAATCTCGAGCAGTCGCAGCTCGGTTGCCCATGCCCAAAAACAAACAAACCAAGCAAGCGAGTGCTGAAGTTTCTTGGAGTGTTCACTTCAAGTTTCTTGAGCTCAATCTGTATGTGGAAGCTGATATTTGGAAAAAATATTACATAAATTGTAATAGGAGCAAATTGTGTGTGTTTATTTTAAAACGAAGTAGTAACTTGACATCAATTCATAGTATTTGGCAACTTTTACTTTTGATACGCCGCTACTGTTTGTACATATTAACTCGGGTCTCAAATACATCAATAAATACTTTAATGAGCTTCACATTGCAGTCACCTGTTACATTGAACTCTCATTCCGCTTGATACTGAAATGGATTAAAATGAATCGCATAATGTGATAACAAATAAATACCAACAAATTGTCAAAAATATGTTGTTGATGACATTTTAAATCGAACGTTCTTTGTTAATGTTGTTTTTCTTTTGTTGTATTGGTTATTGAATTGTTGCGGAGTTGAGCAAATTAACATTTAAAAGAATAGACAAAAATTCTGCATTCGCTTACCAGCCACAGAAGCATTTAAAAACGTTTACACCCTAGGTATTGGCAATAAAAAGAGTAGATTAGTTAACTCTACAATAAATAAATGATTAAGCAAATGCGGTTTGCGGTTCATCTTCATTAATTACTTGCTCAATTAAAATGATCACCAATTTTTACTTCTATCTTTTTATCTTTTTAAATCGTAAGTAATGGTTATTGCAATAATTGCGTTATTTCTTAATATAATCAAAATTAAATTCGGTTGTTAAGCCGCTTACATTCTTTCAACAAAAGAATTTTTTAACTTTGCAAATGTCTTTACTATTTGCAATTCATATTTCGCAAATTCATATTTAGCAATTTTAATAAGAATCCCAACAATACCTTGTTGTCGACTACTAAAGTCGAGTTTAAATGCTGCAAACATTTTTGAGCATTTTTCTGCGATTTTGTTTTTGCGCTTTTCGTGCAACATTAAGGCGAATAACCTGTTGCTGCTGTTGCAGATCGAATGCAAGTTTCGAATGCAACCCGATGAGGCGCACCTATTTTGCCTCAAAATGAGTGAATTAGAATAGCCAAGCTATATAATTGACGCGTTTATTGCCAAAAGCAATGCTAGCTCCTACTATTGTTGTTATGCTTTTTGGCTTAGTTACTGATGTTTTGGCTACAGACCTAGCGACTACTTAGTGTAAGAAGTCATTGTAATCCAAGTCTTACTAATCGTCGCTTAGCGTTTCATTTTTGTCATAATTTATTTGTCATCATTCATTCATTCACTCACTCTTGCATTAATTAATAAAATGAAAAATGAATTCGAATGTAAAATTTCGATTTTATCGTAGTTTCATCCTTTATAATTTTAGTCAGGAAATAAGAATTTTCGCAGTTAGTCGCAAATGATGTGTCCATTAAGTGATAAGTATTTTGTAATCATTATTAATCAAATATGTGCATTTGAATATATTTAATGATAGTTACAAAACGCATGTTAAGCATAAGTTAAAAAAGTTGGTTTTTCAACATTTTTAAGGAATCACCATGTGGTTTTAAATATTAATCTCCAATTTATGAATTTGATTATTTGAGTTCAGAAAGTTTGAAATGATCTAGAATCTGATTTTCAATTAAACTTAGGGAATGTTTTTTCGTATATTTTTTACTATATATGTATATAATTTTGAATATAGTTTTAATAACCGAATACTACAGCTGGCTTGGCTAAAACACAAGTAAGCGCAGAAGTTACATATTTTTAGTTATTTTTGTTCGTTTTCATATTTGCAAATATGTCAACATAAGAAAACAAGTAAGAAAGCTACAGTCGAGTGTACTCGACTGTGAGATACCCGCTACCCATTTTGAATAAAAGAAATATATTTTGCGGTGTTATTCTCAAAATATACCAAATATACTGCAAAAATACTAAAAATATACCAAATGGTATATGTGGTATATCGATATAATATCGCATTCGAAATATACCATAGACGGCTCAATATACCAGATTGTCAGCCAAAGCAACTCAGACCCCTAGTAAGTAGGCGTTTTTGCCCATACAAAAGTAATTCTTTGATAACTTCGACAATTTTTATCTGATCGCAACCAAATTTTCAGGAATCAGAACTACTATAGTTATTATTATATATACCAAAATTCGCAACTCTAGCTTTAAAATTACGTTTGTTATTCGGCGGAAGTGGGCGTGGCAAAAATTTGAAACAAACTTGACCTGCGTGCAAACATAACAAATACTGTGGAAACAAAATTATAGCTCTATCTCTTATAGTCTCTGAGATCCAGTGTTTCATACGGACAGACTGACAGACACACAGACGGACAGATGGACATGGCTAGATCCTATCGGCTGTTGACGCTGATCAAGAATATATATACTTTATAGGGTCGGAGATGCCTCCTTCTACCTGTTACATACATTTCCTGTCGGCGCAAAGTTATAATACCCTTCTACCCTATGGGTAGCGGGTATAAAAACTGATTGTGATTTGGCGTAGATTTGGGAAATTTTTACACTGTTTTAAGAACAATAGTATTATGATAATATAATAGTGTTTTTTATGCAAAATTTAAATGGTATCAATATTTAAAAAGGTATTCTAACTTTGTGCCAACAGAAAATGTATATAACAATCGGAAGGAGATATCTCCAACCTAGTACATACAAATGTACATATGTGTGTTCTTAATCTTAAGTGTTATATTTAGTTTGTCAGTCTTGTTTTAATTAAAAATGGATAGTGGGTTTCTTCACAGACTTTTATTGGATTGTTTCTTTTATTTTGTAAGCTTTAGCTTTTCAATTATTACCAGGGATTGTAAAACCCCGTTATGTAATATAATATTTAAAATAAATTTCATTTTTAAGTGGTTTTAAGTTGCGGCTGTGGGCATGTCTAAATTCTTAAATAAACTCGACTTGGTAGCAAGAAAATAAGGAGTGTAAAAATGTGTGGTCTGTTAGAAATCAGCTTTATAATTATGTTTTGTATGTTTAGGAATTTGTTAATGGCAAAACATCAATAGTTTTAAACTTTATAAAAATATGTTTGGTAAGAGTATTCGATATTCTTAAATGGAAGTTGTATTTGCAAGAATATTTGGATTTACTTCTATGCAGACGCTTGCAAACGCAGCCAGTCTTATTCTCGTTTCTAAATTGAATCTATCAATAAATTTTTGATCGTCAAATGATGTAGGATTGCTTCTTTGTTGCTAATATATGTTATTTCTATGTATATTTATGTGTACTATTTGCACTTGGTGATGTAATTCTTACCTGATGTGTGTGGCTGACACGGTCAGAAAACGCATGTTTTGAATGACGCGTATTTTACATTTACTTTCATTTAATTCCGAACGTTTATCAAAACGCAATGATCTTAGAGTCTATGAGAGGTATTCATTCTTATTTGTGTACGCTGTATGACACTTATTGAGTCAATTGAACAGTTAAAATAACAGAACTCAAATTTTCAACAACACTCTTGTCAATTGTATTATAAAGTACTCATAAGAATAAAAAAAATTTTCACAATTAAACATCAACAGTTTTAGTAAATGAATTCAATTAAAAATGTAACGATTAAATTTAAACATTTAATTTATTTTCAGTTAATAATGACAGAGGAAACAGAGTAATTTATAGTTTTATATTCGAGTTGATGACAAAATTCTGAAAAATCTTGACTTTCATAAAATTATCTGATTTGATATGTAAATAGAAAGAATGAAAATTATAAATTAGGTATAATATTGTATTAATAAATGAAGGATATGTTAAAGGCGAGCAAGTTCTTCCCAATAGTTTCTGTATTCTTAACCATTTGTTCTCATTTTCACATAGTATTTTGAAACCACATAAAATCATTTGTGGCCTGAGAGTTTCTCAAGCGCTTGCAAACTTTTTTAAGGCCGTAATTTTTTTTCTCAATTTAATAAATATAATACCCATAATTCAGTCTGTGGTGCACTTGGTTCTCATCATTGGTTTTAGTATGTTTTTAAGTCAACCTTCGCAAGTACTATATGTACATATATGCATATGTATATGTTCCCATAAATATTTAATTAAACAAAAACACATCTTGTTGTGTTCTGTTGCGTAAAAATGCATCGTATTACATAATGATCTCTTCGGTTTGAAATTAGTTTAGTTCCTTATATGCTGGGAATGTTTTAATATGAATCTAATAATTTTCCACCAGGTATGTAAAATCCACGATTCCAAATAATCATCATTTAAACATCGAAATGAGATTTTATAATCGAGTATACGGAATCGAGTGTTGTTCTCAAGTACAAGTATGTAGCTTAAATTGGCTAACATGCACAGTCCCATTAGACCACAAAAATAATTAACTGCAAACATGAATTTTGTGCTGTTGACTTTGAATGCATTAGTAACTGAGCAAATTGGCCCCGACAGAAGTAAGACATGAAACACTACAATTGACAAAACTGTTGATGTGAGGAGAGGCGCAGCAAATTTTTCATTTGTTGCCAACATTGAACTTTAAATGGTAGCAACAAAGCTATGTACATGTGCTAGTGATTGTGTATCCAATTAAGCAATTCAATGACTATTTCGATTCGATGGTTGTATTTGAGTTATCAAAACTGAGAGCCTCAAGAAAAGATACATTCAATTTGATTATACCCTGTACCCGTTAAGAATTAGATAATAGTATTATAATATGGATATAGTATATATAGGGAGCATTTATGTCCGACCCTATGAAGTACGTTTATTTTTATTCAGTATATAAAAAAGTGATTTACCTTTAAGCATGTCCTCTTCTATTTAGTAATAATTCAACTTTTGGAAAGAGTAAAATTCACAACAACATTTCATCATTAAATCGTACATATTGAAAACAAAATCTCACATTAATATTAATCAAAAAACTATAAACGTGTATTCATTTTATAGAATCGGAGGGAACAGGGTATCTTTAAACAGAACATGTATCAGCAATAAAACATGTTGTCAGTTAGAATGTTAAATATGGGTGCAAATGATGCGCATCTGCCATACGAAGGTTTTCCACTCCATTAAAAATTTGATTAATGCGTCTAACAGTTTGAGCAACTACCGGATGCTAAGCAATTATCCCAGCCGCTTCCTTGTGTTTCACGAGTGCGTATTGAACATTGAAATATTTTGTCACATTGATCACACACATTGTTTAACGAAATTTCAATGTTTGTTAATAAACAGGTTTATTAGAAAATATTTGCCTTTTGATTTATTTTTTCCAACAATAATACGCATAAATAAAGGAAAACTGCTTATGAGTTTTTCCACGAAGCTATAATTTTCCATATTGTATTCCTGCTCAGCTTCTCACGCATAAATTATTTAGTTCGACTACCTTCTCTTTGAGTTTGTAAAGCATATAATTTGAATGTTCTTTTAACATCATTTTTGTATGCCGACAATCGGATTTTATCGACTAGATTTTGGGTTTATAATACTCTAAATAAATATTATAATAAAATAAATTATAAAGAATAATAATAATAATATAATTGAATTTATAATAATTCATATAAATATTATATATAACAAACTTTACTTAACGTTATTTTTGGAACGAAATCATAGGTAATATAATACCAGCAATGCATTTACTTACCGATTTCAACGATCAAATAAAAAACTATTCCTTTTTGTTTTTATTGACGCTTGGTGTAGGTATTTCACAGTCGAATAAACTGATTTTGTCTTCTTCTTGGATTAAACCATATGTGCTTGGTTAATAGTAAAAATAATGACAAATCACCTTTATATTTAATGTATGTTAATTATTTTTTATTTATTTATAACGAAACTTTTTATCAAATGCCAAATAGACACAAAATTTGATGGAATTTAGGAAAGTATACAAAAAATTTACATTATTTATTGTAAATAAAGCTATTATTAATATAGTGTGGAAAATAATTATTTATTGATAGAATTAGAAGTAAACCATCTTATTGTATATAAAACACTTAACTTAGTTACAACTAAATCTTAAGCATCATTGATTGCACATTTCCCGATGTTTGATGATCTCGTTCAGTGTCTTGATTTTCCGCCCTCGAAACTAACGTCCGCATGAAAGCCTGTATCGTCAGCATGGTAAATTACATTCTGGATGCGTCCATCTGGCAATAAAATATGATATTGACCGCGTGTCACACCATGCGAGTCTCTGTTCTGCTTGTGACCAAAATCATTGCCGGTATGGAAATCACGTATGCGATAGCCAAACGCATACTTTGAGGCATACTGCAGCTGCAATGAAGAGCATACGGCGTTAAAGTCAGCTTCGTGTTATGCTATAAATGTGTGTATGTGACTACATTGAATATTTTTATATGCAACAGTCGTCACTAAGGATAATCTCAATTGTGGATGCTTGCTGGTTCAATATTGTGAACTTGCGAAAACTCACAATATTATCAACAATAAATCTACAGTTTATAGTGTTGTTTTTAATATGTACCGTAGATTTCGAAGGAAATGAAGAATTTAAGATAATTAAGATAATTCATTTTCTAAAAATTATTTATAGTCTGTATGATATTAACAGCAACTTAATTGCTTTTTTGATAATTTAGTATAAATTGTACTTAAGGGTACATTTTACTTGAAAATTCGAAATACCAAATATAGCATTTAGTATATTTCAATATATTTCGATATGTTAATTTGTTTTATCTTGCTTTTATTGAAAATGGATAGCTGGGATATCTAACAGTTCGAACACACTCAATATACTTATTTTCACCATTTTTAATATGCACACAATATTCAGAAACAACAAATGTTATTCTGTAAATTTAATTCAAATATTTGATGACTGCTTTCGTACCACTAGAAACACTCCGAACTACAAACTCCGAGCAGTAGTGGCAATCGAGGGAATAATAATTGCGTGTCCCCTTCATAAGACATCGTCAAGTTAGAGTAGATAGTCTACCATACAGCATGACTGCTGGGTTTCTTTTGGGTTCTTGCGTACACACATATGCTGATGTAAACGTGTGTGTCTCTGCTCACTTCACTTTTCAACTGAGATTCTCGTTGTACATTTCAAGTTGTCACAACTTTCGCTACATGTTGAGGAGCTATTGCGGTCTTTATGGCATTTAAATAAAGATGTTGCAAAACTTCTTGATGAGTTAATAAGTTAAACTTTAGTTTAAATATAATTTTTATCATAGCAGCTAAAATGTAGCAAATCAAGTATTCCAAAATTTTCAACATGATTCATTGGTTTTCATTATAATTGGCTTTCTTGAAAGTCGAGCGCATGTTCTTTCATATTTGATTGCTGGTATTAAATTTAGAACTCTCAAATAAAAACAAAACATTTTTAACTAAAATTTAATTTTCTACTTTCACACAATTCATATTTTTTTTTTCAAAAATATTAAACATATTCGCCGAGCAAAGGAATTAGTTGCATATTCATAGTCAGCTATGAAAATGGAGTTGGGCCATCCTAAAAGTATGCAACAAAAATTGCGAATTGACAACCAGCTTTTGTCGGCATAAGAGCATACATATTTGGTAAACATTAAAGAATAAATTCAATTCAATCATATAAAATATACTGTTTAGTGTTGGGAATAACACTTTAATACAGATTTGGACCTTTTTTGGGATCTACAAGATTAACCGGCCTTTCAAATCTCCTTCATATCAAAGTCCTTCGACTTGGTAACATTTTCGCAACACTTGCGCAAAAAATTGGAAACGAGCTAAAGGATCATAAAAAAATGAATTAAAATATGTGAGTTAGTTTCCAGAAAGTACTGCACCTGCTGCTGGTCACACAAGGTTCCAGTTGAAGGACCGTTACCAACCGTTTTGGACCGCAATAAAATGACAAATGGCCAGAAAATTTGACCATGTTCGCACGCGTTACAATCTGGTTAGCACCAGGATACAAGATTCTTGCGATAAACGTCATGTGCCGAGTCAGTGCTCTGCACCCAACACTAGCATCAGCGGCAGCTGTTGTGAAATAAGTTCATTGACAGACATGGCAGGGGGTGGGAGGGGGTGATGTAGGAGCGGGTTTTATCGTAAAACTAAAGCTTCACAAGCATCTTTGGGTTGGCAGCTGTGTCCACAGTAGGACGGGCCGTTACAACTGGAAATCGGCTGCTTTTTTTCAACGAACTCGAGTACGTTAAAAGTTAAAAACTTTCCCAAAAACAAGTTACATGGACATGATATTTTTTTATTATTATAATATATATTATAAGTACGGGATGAAATGTATTTTAGCGATGTTAGCGATGAGTACGTTTACAATTAATATGCGAAAAATCTGACAACGCATATTTACAATTTACAACAATAAATAGGAATATTATATTCATATTTTTTTTCCCAATTTCACTGGCGAGTTTGATTTTTTTTGTGTTAATTATTTTTTAGTTAATGGCAATATTGGGTTAAAATGTCAAAGGCAGTGTTAAGTGAAAAAGTTACATATGTAAACTTTATGAATAAACCTTTGAAATTCCTGGGAATCATTATTAATGCAAGTTTAAAGATTATAATTGCAATTTTTAATAGCTTTGATAGCTGTTTTTTTAACACAATCAGCAACAGTCGGTGGGAAAATAGATGAATGAAAATTAACGTATAGTCCGAATAGTAAGAGTTTAGGTCTAAATTCATTATGTAATTAATTAATTAAAGGACTTTTTAAAACTCTAAAAAATGTATGAAAAGGCTAATCTTATTCTATCAAAAGAGCCCTAGGAATAAAACCCATCGAAATTCAAACATAAACTACCATATAAAGAAAGCCCGTAACTCATTTTCAATAAAAGCAAAATGCGGTATTATTCTCAAAATATATTAAATTAATATACGGATAAATATAAAAAGTATTTTTATAATTTTTATTTGATCGTAATTGTATTTACCAAAAATCTATCTTTAAAATTAAGCCTCCACTTCGATTTGATTCGAAATAAATATGATCTGCACTCAACAATATTAATTGCTATATCTCTTATAGTCTTTGAGATGTAGGTGTTCATACGGACAGACCGACGGACTTTCGTACTTAACTAAATCGTTTCGACTATTGACTCCTTTTCCTTCTTACATAAATTTGGTACAGGCACAAAGTTTAAATACCCTTTTACCCTTTGGGCAGCGAATATAAAAATTCGGTTACCAATACATACATATTAGGATGGTTAGTATTAGAAATTAAAACTTAGAAAAGAAAACAGCAGTCTTACTTGTCAGAAATCATTTGTGCTAAAAATTTCATAAAAATTTTCTATCATAACATCATTGATTTATTTATCAAAACTTTTGTACTCTGGGGCTACAGTGCTAGAGCTAATACAATTGTTTTAGTTGCAGACCAGCACAGAACAGAGAGTTCGTAAAAGTAAAAAACCAAAATTTATAGTTGTGAAAATTGTACCGAACATTTCAATATTTTTTGTTACTAGAAAAAAAATCTTTGATTTTATATATTGCTTTCAAATCCAAATTCATAGTTTCTAAATAATTAAATCAAAATGAAGCATATGCGACGCAACACCGTCCGTAACGTTCTGGACCTGACCCGTATGGTTAGATTGACGAATGTACGATTTGCCTGTGGTGCTGAAAGTTCTGGAGGCGGTGGCAAGGGTCTTGTGTTGGGCATTTATATGAAGGAAGGCGACAAGGAGCCTAAATTTACTGCGTCCGCTGAGAAGATCAACGATCGCGTTGGTGGAAAATTAAGGCAGCTTGTCTGTGAGACTCAAATCGATGGACGCTTGGGTCGTGGACGTGTGTTTAACAATGTGGATCCGGACTTTAGCTCGGTGGCCGTTGTGGGAGTGGGAATCGAGGGAATTGGCTTCAATGAGCTGGAGATGCTAGACGAGGGAATGGAGAATGTACGTGTTGCAGCTGGAGTGGGTGCCCGATCATTGCAATTGCAGGGCTGCCACACAATCTCTGTCGATGCTATGGATTACGCCGAACAGGCGGCTGAAGGATCATCTCTGGGCGTTTGGAGATTTACCGATAACTTGGCGAAGAAAAATCGTCTTGTGGTGCCGAGACTCGAGCTTTACGACTCCCCAGATATGGATGGTTGGACTCGAGGCATTTTCAAGGCGGAATCTCAAAATCTAGCAAGGCGACTCTCAGATGCACCGGCCAACTGCATGACACCTACGATGTTCGCTCAGGCGACAGTGGATGCACTTTGTCCCTGCGGAATTACGGTAGAGGTCCGGACGATGGATTGGATCGAAATGCAGCGCATGCATGCCTTCCTCATGATCGCTAAGGGCAGCTGCGAACCGCCCGTTCTGCTAGAGATCAGCTACTGCGGTACTGCGCCCGAGGACAAGCCCATACTGTTTGTCGGCAAGGGCATTACCTTCAACTCGGGTGGCATCAATCTCCGTCCCTGCGAGGGCATGGATGAGTACCGTGGAAGCATGTCGGCGGCTGCCGCAATCATTGGCATGATGCGTTGCGTTGCGGCCCTCTCGCTGCCCATTAATGTGACTTGTGTTATCCCCCTGTGCGAGAATATGCCATCGGGCATGTCTGCGAAGCCCGGTGATGTGGTTACATTGCTGAATGCCAGATCCATGGCAATTCGCGATGTTGACAAGGCGGGTGTCGTGGTTATGGCCGACCCACTGCTCTACGGCCAGACAACATACAAACCGCGCCTAGTAGTGGATGTCGCTACCTTGGGCATGGGAGTCAAGAAAGCCTATGGAGGTGGCGCCTCTGGCATCTTCTCCAACTCTCACTACATCTGGAAGCAATTCCAGCGAGCTGGCTCCCTGACTGGTGATCGCGTCTGGCGCATGCCACTGTGGCAGTATTACAAAAAGCAAGTTACAGACGAGACTGGATATGATCTGAGCAACGATGGTCGCGGTGAAGCAAGTTCTTGTCTAGCCGCTGCCATCCTCCATGAGCTGGTTCCTTGCGCGGATTGGGCTCATATTGACACGCGCGGAACTGGCTTGCTGACCACCTACGGCTTAGTCCCATACCTGACTGCCAGCTACATGACTGGACGCCCGACTAGAACTCTAGTCCAGTTTGTCTACCAGATGGCATGTCCCGAAGTGAAGTGAAAAGTTTTTGTTTTGTATTACCTTTGCAGATATAACGTAAATAAAATGACAATATTTTTGTTCGATATTTCTTCATAAAATCAGATAAATTTTAATTCAATTGCATACAACCTTCCGCTGTTTCCCATTCGATTAGGAAAATATTTACCAAAATAATTTACCATAATAATAATAATTTTATTCATTTACTACATTTTAAATATACTACAGAGCAAAATATACCAGATTGTCAGCCAAAGTAGCTAAGACATTTCCCTATGGATAGCGGGTATACAAATTATCTAAGTTTCTTATTTCTGCCTTAACTTTCTTTTTTGTTTTGTTTATTGTGAATTACGGAAGTGTTAAGCAAAGACAAAAAGTCGTGTTAGCAAGAGCATTGACAAAGTTTTCATACTTTTTTAATAACATACAAAATTTTGTTTAGCTTTTATTCTATTTTGCTTTATATATAATATTATTTAAGTAACATACAAATTAATGCCGTTCCTGATCTAACGCAGAAGAACATGTAGTTTTATTAAAATATATTTCCTGTTAGGTAAATATAAGAATTGGAATGATGTAGTAATACTATTAGCCTATAATAAGCCTTTTATATAAGCCTCATCTATTAACTGAGCGAATAATAATGGTCAACATGGCTTCGTTTCTAACCTTGTTGTGAGCACCTTTTTAATGTTCACGCTTTTAATTGATATTCACTTGCAAATCGCAGAATCTTCATGAATGCTCATTTGAAGTGATCGAATTCATCTCTGAGAGGAAGACAATAAATTTATTTATTGCGATCTAGGTGTTGCACCGTTTTAATTTGATTTTTAACTTCTTACTCTTAACAAATCGAAATGGTAAAGTTTGTTGAATTCGATGAGCTTTAAATGTCGTGTGAAATTCAGAAACAACGTTAAGTGCAGAGATGTGTTTTACGTCAGCTGATATGAACACAAGGTGAGTACAACAAAACATTTGCTGCTGAGAAGATTTTTGCCATACTAATTTTAATTAGTGATCTAATATGATAAGAAATTGAAAAAGATCAAATATTGTTGGCTCATAGCAATCACTATCGACGTAGTATGATAGTTATTTAGTAAATCACTTTGTCGGTCATTAAGTCAGTCAAGAAAAGTATGTTATTTTTTATAACTTCTGAATGTTCTAGATACTCACCGATTTGTCGTTATGGATGGGCGCATAGTGTAGATTTTTGAAAACCGTCTCTTCCTTTAAGATAGTGGGTACAGATGAGTGATGGCCGATATGTTTTAAGGTGGTCAAAGGCTGTTCATCTTGCGCTCCATCGTAACCATTTGAGAGTCCATGACCGGGCTGAAAGTCTATGTAAGAGTTGGGCGTGGGCACCTTAGGTGAGGCACTGCTAGGAACAACAGGTAATTCCACAACATCATTGTTGCCAGGCTCCACAATGGGCACATATTGCTTGGTCTTCGCCATGCCAATTAATCGACCTGGCTGCACGCCTAATGTTCCATGATCTGGTACGCTAGGAGTATTTATTTTGTCTGATTGTGGAGAAATTTGTTGTGGATGAAATAGTATAGGCGCTGTGCTATCCTGAGGACGATCTTGAAATTTTACAAGCTTGGGCTGGCGTTGCAACTTGGCTTGCATATCTTTGGCCAATAGGTAGGTCAGTCCATGGATTTGATCATCAGGCGATTTTCCAATTAGAGTTGATAGTTCCCGGAACTCAGGCATCTGTTTGTAGTGATCGTTAATACTGTCAACTGGAGCGTGATATTCAATCTTGATCAGTTGCTGTGGCGCAGCTTGAGTCTCATAATTGTATTGCTCTATGGGTCTGTGTTCATAGAGGGTATCCGGTTGCGTCAGCTCCGTCTGCAAAGGATCAGGCTTTGAAGGGTGGAATTGAGGTTCGGCAAAGCTTGTTGCCACATAAGGATGGACCACAGCTGTAGCTTCATCGACAATTGCTTGAGGAGGTGCCAATTGCGCACTGTAAGTGTGATGCACCTCCTCAATACTCTGCACTGGAGCTGCTGTTTCTTGTACAACAATTGGCTGGTTAATGGTTGGTGTAATAGGATAAACTTTGTTAAAAGTTGGCTTGTAGACATAACGAAGTTCCTCCACAACGGGAACAGGTTGAATATGCACTTGAACCGGCTCGATGGACTTAGCGGGTAACAATTTGACAGCTGGCTTGTGGACGTAAGAAACAGATTTTGCCTTCAGGTGTTCATAGTTGCTATTTTGGGGATTTAAATACTTTATATAAGCCTTGCCCCCGTGACCATCCTTAATCAAATGCGTGATGACCTTTTGCACCTCATGCGGAAGTGTTATCGACTTTTTTGTCTTGGCATGTGGTGCATCTTTATAGATAAACATGCGTTTGGTTTCGGCTGCAGTTTCTCCAGACAGCACCATGTTATCGTCCATACTCTTGACTCGATTGGTTACATCATCTGTTCTATTGTACTTCGCTGGCGCTAGAGTCTCCATAGTCAACAACTGCTTACCAGAGCGTTGCAAAGAGTCTGGCAAGGCAGTCTTGGCATCAGCCAGCTCGAACTTAACCACGTTCAAAGTTGCTGAGCGCTTTGAACGTTTATTTTGGCGTACTCGCGACCTTGTGGATTGATCTGAAGCTTTTGGCGTCTTAGTAGTTGTCTTATGAATGGGCTGATTGACCAAAACTGGTTCTCTTTGCAGATCCAAGGCTCTGGCTCGCGATATAAGCTTGGCAGTAATCGCATCCGGTTCGCGAGCATCGGACGCTTCAAATGGAATCATTTGCACCTTAAAATTGGCAGGTTGTTGATTCACTGTAGATCGCCGCGATCGATGTGACTTTGCTGTCTTCGAGTTCTTCGACGATGATTTGGTTACTTCACTTGCCACATATGTTTTATTGGGCGCACTGTCGCGATACATCCGCAGAAGCTGCTTTAATTCATTACTTGGCTCCACTGCATCGCTTAGTTGGAAGCGCAACATGCGAGGTGCAGTCGGTAGTTGACGCTCTTCTCGTTTGGTACGCAAGTGAGTTGCAGGGTTTGATGTTTCTGGTTGCTCATTATATTGATTAAATGCAGCCAAATAACTGTCACCGGTGGGATTCTTTATCTGTCGCGTGCTGTGCAATCTTCGTTGATCGAAGTAGCGTTGCATGTCCTGCGAATATATAGGAGAAAAACCACTTTAGTTTAAAGGTAAAACATTTTGTGCATGTTGGTTCAAAGTTGTAAAATGTTTCTACCACAGAATAATTAGATATATCATATGTAGCAAGCCAATGTTCAACATATTCACATATTAATACATATGGCTCTCTCTTCTATGGCAACATTTTTCGTATTGGGTATTCCGAAATTCCCTCTCAAACTATCTCAAATTGCCGAAAGACTTTAAAAATTGAAAGACTTTGTTTTTTTATTAATTATGCGAGTTCTATTACTCGATAAACAAATTCCTGAACGATTTTGCAATAAACTAATTATAATTCACTAAAATACAACTTCACAAAGCATTTGACACAACTGTGATGAACTTGGTAATGAAATGACTTACCTCATAGCTGGCAAATGTATCCAGGGTAGGTAATTGTTGCCAATTATCCGAGGCATTGATTGACACTTGTAGATTCAAAAACAGCATCTTAAAAAATACATAAACAGTAGAACATTTTGTTATTTTTTTAGTAATAGTTATATAAATAATTTTAATACACCAAAGAGTACTATATGCGCTAGGTCCGAGAACATGCGCAGTTCAAAATACTATAAAGTCGATGAAGCACCTTTCTTCTAAATGCAAAGTAGCAACCTCCAATTAGTTTTTCTCTCTCACAAACGTTGTTCGTAGGTCGCAATTGTTTCATGATCGTTGAGAAAAAAGTACTCGGCACCCAAAAGATGAGATGAGAAGCGCAGTCAGAGTCACCTAAAAAGCAACCGCAGCTTGAGAATCATGTTGCAGCGCAAAATAAAAGGCACGTGCGCAGCGACTTCGATATTTCAGACGTGGGAACCCGACGAAAATAATTTAAGGTGAATGAATGAAAATTATAACAGTAGCTGATCGGGTTGTGCGTTGTTGTTGAATAAGAGAATTCGTACGAAGAAGTTTTTATATGCAGAGAGAAATAATACAGTTAAAAGCTGATTAGATTATAATACATATCTATCCTAATTACAGCGAGTATTAAAACTACACACAATTAAATACAATACACAATTTGAGTACGCAGCAACGCTTCCACTCTATTAGTATTCATAAAACAAATGAGTTATCTGCCCACCTGCGAACCTTCTCGCTAACTTTCACTCTCCGTGGTTCCTCATTTGGATAAAGCCTACTGGTAACGAATGCCCCCTCGACACCTGAATGAGATGCACAAAACCCGTTTCGTTGCAGCGTTGCAATAGGCTGCAAAGCTGCGCGACCGGTTCCCTTGCGTCGGGACCAATCCGTGTCTGCAACAGTCTAGCTGTGACTACTTTCACTGCAACAACGTTGGTAATGGTCGTTAAACTTACTCTCTAATATTCAGGACTGGTCATATTAGCCAGCATTCATTGCTAACACATTGCTTATGTAATTACGCCATTGACATTGCTTCTGGTTATGCAATGTTGGCCAAGCTTGAATGGAGGATTATTGTTTATAGTTGTATGCACGTAAAATCGTGCTAATTAATTTAATTACGCAATGAATTTAAATGACAGTGGCAATGTTTGCTTCCACATCCTAGCAGACAATATATCCGGTACTAGTATTATTTATAGCAAATGGTGAATACATGTTCATATGTAGATAATAACATCGGATCCGAAATAACTTACTAAATTTACATTAACAATTGTGTTCAAATCTGGACTCGTAACTCAATATAGGGTATAGAGTATGCCACTATACATTAAAACGGAATTATCCTAGATATACAATTAAAAAATGTGTGCATTTAACGAAATTATATAACAAAATATGCAGCTTCCAAAGATGTTATTATCGAGACAGCAATGTATGTCTTTTGTTTTAATACCCGCTTCCCATAGGGAAGAAAGGAATAAATGTGTGCCAACAATAAATGCATGTAACAAGCGAAAGAAGCCGATCCGGTTCCGATATTCGATATATGTTTGTAACCTATATAACCGTCGTTCTATCTGCCTGTCCGTATGAACTAGATCTATACGAGATAGAGCTACAATTTTATTGACAAACCTTGTTATTGTTGAGCGCAGTTGAAGTTTATCTTGGATTTTTTAAATTTGAAAAAATCTAATAGCAAGAGATTTTATAGCTAAAGTCTCGATTTTTAGCAGATGGTACATATACATACATATATATTGAATGTATAAGTATTTGTATAGTTTAATTTTTTTCGCTATTATAGTGTGGCATATTTCAACAATAATTATTTTATTAAAACTTTTAATTTAAAAATGAATAACGTAAGATAGTGAGATACCACAACTGTAGCATTTATACTTGTTGTAAATGTGCTAGCGCTCAGCAGTCCTTTCTTTCAAATAATATTTGAAGTTTGTGATATTTTTGTACTTTTCATATGCGTAATTATTTATTATTAACCATCTTGGCGGACTTACCAGCCATATAAAGCCGCTGCCTCTTGTAGCTCTTCTCATTATTAAAGATACTTTGGTACTTTATTCTTCACCGGTTTTGATATATGTTTTCCAAGTGTGGCTATGTATACTTGCAAACTTCAATAAACTTTCGATATTATGTATTTCGCGGTACAATTTAAAAGTTATTTCAAATTAAAATGAACCAACTCAAACTTAACCGATTTTTAAGATATTTTGTTAAATTCTCTTATTAATTTACAAGAAATTCAACGATTTCATAAACCCATTTAATTAATTTTAATTGTATTTTTAAAATCAAAATTTTATATATTTCATTATTTGTTTATTTTTAGCTTTTTAAACTCGATCCGGTGATTTCTCTTCACTTATTGAGCTGTCTTCTGTTTATATTTTTATAAGCCTTTTCAAACTGAAGCAAAACCGCACGCTAGCGCACTGCTGATGCAACTGTGGCTTCAATTTTCGCGCCACTTCAGTTTTGTGTGATTGCAGACTCGCATTTTCGCAAAAGATTCCAGCCAGTTTTTCCAAAAGTTGTTGCTATTGTTGCATCGTAAATGTTGGTGTGGTTATAGAGGGTATAATAGAGGTTGGGGGATGATCATGCTTGAATTGAGAGTTGATCAGGATTTACGAATCGTAGGAAAATCATAATTAAATAATGATGCGGCTTTAATATTATAATGTTATTAAGGGTATAATTATAGTTTTAGATATATTGATATTCACAAAGTGTACAACTAAAGTTGTGCATGTTTAATCCAAACTCCGAAAGTAAGATAAAATCGCTTTAAATATATAAAAAAGGTATAGCTAGGTCTGCCTATCTTGTAATTTATTTCCTTCTCTATGATTTATTCCATACTTATTCAAAAGTGTAGCCAGATAATTGGGAAGAAAACAATTGCTCAAGCAGCGTCATGTGAAAGTTCAACACTTACGCAATCAGAGATAGAAGAAAGACGCAACAACTAAGCCCAGTCAACACGTTTTAAGCATTTAAACCGCAGCCATAGTTAGAGCTTCCGTCGTCGTTGTTGTCATCATCAGAGTCACGAACGCGGCATTGTTGATTAAGTTGCTGAGAGATAAAACTAACAGTTGGATTTGGAGCTTGGGATTACTTATCTTCGTGCCACATTTGAATAGAATAGTTGTGACACCGATCACAAGAGTTGCCCAGAAGAGAGCTATCGTAGATAAATACTTTAATTGTGCTTTTGAATCTTAAAGACTCTATTGTATTCACTTGTTTTGGTATTCGGTGATTAGCATTGTGCTCGGTTATACTTCCTATCTCAAGAGGAGAGTAACTCCTAAGTTTTGGTCACCTGACGGCTTTGCTGTCTCGGGCCATACACATATATGTGATTGCTAGATAAACCAACTTGCCCTGCTCTACTGGTTCACTAGCAGCTGCAGCTGCAACTGCATAATGCGGAAATGTGTCACGGAAAGTCGCATGCGGATGCAGTCGGTGCTCCGTCGTCATCACCCGTGGGGCGGAAGTTTAGCCAACTAACAAACTGGGAAGATGATATGACTACGAAGACACTTGTATATTTCCTCTCTCTCATCTTAACCTGGTTCGCAATACAAGTTGTTGAAACAATTAACCGCATATGTACAAACGAGTATTATTGTAGTCAAATATGTTATCATCGATGCTTGGGTTAAGAGAATTAATCGATGGACATATTCCATTTTGCTAATTCATTATTTCTTATTACTTTTTATAAAACATTTATTTACACTAAGAACACTTCAGGCCACATCAAGAATGATTCTTAACGACTTTTATTTTATATTCAATGATTAATCGAATTAATAGTATTTGTATTCTTTATTAAATATTTAAATATTTAAAAGAAGGAAGAATTCCTTCATTCTAGAAAGCTGACCTGCTGAGACGATATCCGCTTCATTGGACTTTTTCGAAATTTATATTGAAGTTAACACAACAATCTATTCTTTTTGGAATTATCATTACCATATTACTTCCACCATGCATCCACATATAATTAGAAATATAAAATTAGTTCTTACTGATATTACGCAATAGGCAAGCTCAGATGTGTGACAAACGGCGAAAGAATCAATTAAAAACCTATTTCATTGAAAGAACTAAATAACTTTCTGAACATAATTCAAAATGGAATCCCGTGTGAGCTAACGGGACAGCTTAGGTGTCTGTCTATATGTATAGCTAGAAATGCGCTAATCACTTAGTTTGTATCAAGTTTTTCCTTTTACCAATTCCGTTTACCTGCCATTTTTATTAATTTCGATTATTCAGAACATGGGTATGATGATAAATCAACTGCAGTAGATGTCTTTTAACCGGTACTCTTGACCTGAGTATAATATTTTAATCTTGTTTTATACTCAGCCATTCAATGGAAAGGAAGCTGTAGTGGTTTAGTGTCAATGCTGATATGATCAGTTTGTGTTTTAATTGAGCCGTCCTATGCTTCCTTCAATGCAAGTTTGGCAACTGCCCCTCAACCAGTCGACTATTAGTTATTGGTTGTTGGCTACTGCCTGCTGCCTTAATTGTCTGCCACTTCCCGTTTACGTGGAAGCCCGAGCAGCCCAAAATCTAATTACGCCAATGGGGACCCAATGAACACTGCAAATTGACCACACAATAATCGTGGACAGTTTAGTACACGTTATGCGACGTTTGGTTGAGAGTCACAGGAAAGCTTCCCTGCTTCCAATGGCTTTGAAGTGTCACATTTGCGACCGTTTCTGATTTATGAACACAATTTCCAGTTTGACATTAAGTAGGGCTCTGGTAGATAACCCATTTGCACATCGCCAATCCTCTGATTCTGGCACATGGAAAGTTACCACTGACCTTCGCCATTCCGACAAAGTAATTTCTGTGAATTGATCAATAAAATAAATATTCATGTAATGTTAGATTACGAACTATTTAATAAATAGTTGAAATTGCTACAAATACCCTGCTGGAGTAATCATTACGTACATTTGTATCATGTATGCCATCGAATGTTTATGGCGCGCATAACACAATGAAAAACTAAGACGAAATGTTATGAGTAAACTCACTTATTAGCGACGTTAGATAATTAAAATGGCAGCACTGGCATTAAAATGGCAGTACTGCACTTTGGTACCAGACCCAATTTGCATGCAAAATGTCCAAATTTGGAGGCAAAGTCATCGTTTTCTCTCACTGTGCAAGCTCTCGACATATTGCTCGCTCGCTCACTTTACTCGCTCTGTCTCTGTCTTTCAATGTCGACGCCGGCCACTATTTCCTTCTTTTCTGTTGTTACGCTATTGTTAAAAGCTTTCTTAGTGACCTGAGAAGAGCTTACAATCGAAAAGCTCTTCTCAATCATTCTGCCTACGATCTGCTGTTATTACATACATTTGCGACAAATTCAGTCAGGAACGTGATAATAACGCTTTTAAGGTACAAAGTTATAATGCCTTTATACTCTACGTGTAGTGGGTATAAAAATTAACTTGGCATGTGATAATTAAAAGCATTTATAGTGAAATTTATTAGCGGAAGAAATTGTAAAGAATTGATATGTATATATTTATGCAGTAATTATTTATATTGACATTGACACATATTTTCACTTGATTTTTTATTTATTTGGAAACTGCCAACAATTAGAAATCATTGGAAAACTAAGTAATAAAATAAACTATTTTTATTTTGTAATATTTGATGTAAGATTGAAGTCTTAATTTGCAAAAATTGATTAACTAATTCAAATTTGAATAAACAGATCAGACTGAATTAAGTTTCTAGACGAACATATTATTGTTAACGAAGCCAAAAGACTTACTGCAGACGGTATAACTAAAATCCGATTGTAAAGATCAATTTTGAAAATCTTTTAATTTTGATAGATAAGAAATTTGTTAAAATTTGTTGAAGTAAATCTAGATTCCACAAGAGAGATTTACTTAACTAACTATTTCAATTGCTTGCGGCGGCGGGGAAAAAAGTAGTTTATCCAAGTTACTCATTTCCAAAGTAGTTTATCTAAGTTGCTCATTTGCAAAGTAAGGGTCAAGCTGTAATTTTATCCTTTTTTCACATTGCGTTATATTATATTTTGGCTTTTAAATAGGAAAATCAAACTTGTGGTATGTACATACATAGTTTGTGCAAGTATGTATTTTCTATAGAAGGAGCGAAACCCACTTTACACGCGCACTTTGTGTGTGCTTTTGACACTTTTGCGTTCATTTTGGGCGACAAGTTTTTTGTGGTTTGCTGAGCCACTTTCCGGATTGTCAGGGCCTCTTTGGCAGACAGCCTGCCTATTTCGCACTTTATAGAACATTTTTGGCAATTGTTTGATGACGCGCCTTGGCGGCTGGTGCAAATGCCTATATATTTTTTTATTCGGAAATGTGCGCAATTTTCAAAGCGGAAATGCAATTTTCAGTTCAACTGCGTTTGTCTCTCGCAGTGTCGCCCAACAACCCAACAACCCAACTACCCAACTACCCAAAAATACCCGATCACTCGAGCGAGCAACCTACCGCCCGCTGGACAACTGGGCGGCTTGCCAACACATCCAAATCGTATATCAAACGCAGAGTTGGCAGTTCCTGACAATGACATGCAGCGGCGGCAGCCAAACCGAAAAAGGCCGACAATGCGAATGGGGCAGGGAATAGAGCATGCTGGAGAGTGCATACCGAACCCAAACAAAAACATGAAAAAAACAAGTAAGAAACTAACAGAAAAGTTCTTACCTACGAAGACCTGTTCACATTTGTTTTTCACAGAAATTTTAATCTTTATTTTAATTTTATTTTTTTTTATAAAAAACATAATTAACTTTGAATTGTGTTTTGATAACGACTGCAAAACATTCAAAATTTTATAAATTTTAAGTTTTTACCATTTTCTTGTATCGAATTTAGAAAATGAATATTAAATGTATATTTTAATCTTTAGATGCGGATTGGAAGTGGTATTCTATATACTAAATATGATTTTTGGCATATTTTAGTGTTTATCGGTATATTAATTTGAAATATTTTACTAATGATACCGCATTCATATTATTTTTATTTTATTGAAAATGGTAGCAGGCTTCTCACAGTCGAGAACACTAGGAAGAGTAATTTGCTTATTTAATAATTACATACTTTTGGATCAAAATGTAAACGATGCAGGTATCGAACAGTATCTTTAAAATATATTAACTAAGGTAAGAAAATTGCGAGTATTGATTTCATTTTTTAGAAGAAATCTAAATGTTAGAATGTCTGGTTGTGTTCTTGATTCAATTTTTAAACTTTTGTAATCTTGTTTCAAAAATCATAAAACCTTGATTGATGCTTGATGTCAAGTAGCTCGGATGTATCTAGATATAGATTAAATACTTTAGATTGTGAAGTAGTACTACAATGTGTATTTAGATTTGATCAAGCCGAATAGACATATTCTTTACTTATTGAAAGTGAACAGGTCTCAAAACGGCAGAAAGAAGAAAAAACTTAAACCGTCAACGTCGCCAATAGCACAAGCTTTGCATTTATTATTGTTGTTTTTGGTGTATAGTATAAGTTTTCTGTTGTGGCGTGGACTGAAAATATATTTCACAGGTTGTTTGCAGGCAGGGAGTTTTCAAGCAACTTGAACCATTTGTAGTGTTTGCTTTTTCATACAGTATGAATTGTTAAAATATTTTTATTTATTTGCATATAAATTATAGAATTGTAAGTGCCTGGCGCCTTTCCATCTTGCTGGTTACTCCCACTCTCAAAAACTTCCAAATGATGTCTATAAAATCTGCAATTCATCTCATCTGTACTGTCTTTCATCTGAAAGTGATACTTCAATTCACACTTTTGACCTACATTTATTTTTCGCATCATACATTAAAATGGCATTTAAATTTGTTAAAGGTTAATTTCAATAAGAATAAATAAAATAACCAGTAAAAAGAACTCCGAACAAGAAAAAAAAATAAACGTAGAGCTCTTTTAAATTTATGTCGAACTAGTCAGTTTAGCCTTAAGCCTCGGTCGTGTTGCAGTTACATCATTATGTAAATGTTTTTTGGATTTAAAAGATTATATTTTAATTGCATATACATTTTTTCATTGCGTTAACACGGAAAAAGCAATTCCCAGTCAATAAATTCATGCCCACCTACGCCCTTGCAAATGACAATAACAACTATAGTCTTCAGCACATTTAATATTTCTTGGAAGTTAATCAAGAAACAGAACTTGACTATTTGTAGGGATGCCAATCTAATATTCTTTATGATGTTAACATAAAAAGCTTGGCTATCATTTAAATACTACAAATGGAGTACACATTATGAATAATGTTTCTAGAAATTTAAGGCAATTTGAGAATGGAGATCAGACTTTTTGTATCGAGTCATTGAAGTTTATGTGTCTATAAATATTGACATATGTATAACATTGAGAGCCATGTGATGCAAAGGAGGCAGCATTTCATTTGTGAACAATTTTTCATTGTAGTTATTATTAGTTTCAAGATTTGTTGTCAAATTGAAAAAAAAACTTCGACAAATTAATAATGTTTCTGCGGGAAAACTGGCAGGTATAATATACATTTATTAAATGGTTTTGAAATAATATGTATAAATAATAATAGCTATATTTGTATATGTTTTGGCACGCTTTTCTTATCCACTTCTTAGCATATGAAAATGATTCCATTACTGAGCTTCAGCATCTGGTTGCTTCAAGGGCATGCCCTTGTCGTCAATCTCAACCGAAGGCACAAGCGGTGGCTTAAATCCATATTCCATGTGCAGATTGCGACTAAAGTCGGGACTCCGCTTCAGAGTATGGCCACTTCGCCAACGTTTAAATTCATCAAAGTCGTTGCCGTTGTTCTCATGGTTTGTGCTTGTCGTTGGCACTGGACCTATGTACGACTTGACCATGTTCACAGGAGCAGAGGCCGCTGCTGTTGACAAGTCAGCCGGCAAAGTGTTGTAAATATAACGGGCACCCTGTAACCATGTCGAACCTGAGGGAGGTGGCGGTGGGCGTAGATCGAAGCGCATGTCAGCCAGACTGAAAGTGGCCACCTTGGGTGCATCACCATGAACTGGATTGATTGGAGGCTTCAAGGGCGTTGCTTTTGTTATCGAATTTACTGCTGACTTTGGTGCTTGGTTCACTGCAGCATTTTGTGGGGAGTTAAAATAAGGCAAAAGTTTTTTCAGCATACGCGTGTAATAGTTCTGCAGGACCTTGGGTGGGATATGCGAAACTTGTGCATGCCCCCACGGATGCAATGCATTTTGATGTGGACCAAGGTTTGAGATGGGCAAATGACTTGGTGGCATTGGCATATGAATAGCGACAGGCACATGTATTGGAACAGCCATTGGTCGATCTACATACTTTTCGACAATCTTCTCTATCGGCTTCTCCACAATGCGCTCCACTTCGACGGGCACTTTCTTCTCAACGATCTTTTCAACTATTGTCTCTACGGGATAGGGTATAGGTTGTTCGACAATAGTTTCCACAGGATATGGACGATCCACGTAGTGCTCAAAGTGAACTGGCACTGCGATGGGTTGGGGAACAGCATATGGAACCGGAATGTGCTTTTCAACAATTTCCTTAACTGGTTGGTCGACGATCTTTTCAACTAGTTCAACTGGTGGGGAATACGGTATTGCGTTTTGAGAAATTGTCGATGCAGAATCAGCATCGTGATTAGTCGATTCTTGTGGTAAGCTCTCGTACTCCAACTGCTCAACATTGATGGGATGTGTGGCTAAGGAATCGTAATTCTTGGCAGGTTCTGGTTTCACTTCTGATGCTCCAGAGACATATTCCTTGGGGCTGTAATTCGATGTAAATGGTTTCTGTTGGTAGGGTAATGGGTTGTAAATAGTCTCATGCATTTCTACCAACTGTCCGTCTTTCTCGGTAATCAGTTTGTTGTGAATGTTTACAGATTTTTGAACCTCAACGAAGGTGTATCCGTTAGGTTTAACCAGTAGCTGAGTGTCCGCATTGTTGGCTTTAGGCGAGCTAACCTTCTGAACATGATGCTGAGAAGGCTCTGCAGCTGCTTCGGATACGTAGTCGTGTGGCTTTGGAAAAGAGGGCTTTTCAGCTGCGTGATTAGTATGAGAATCCTTCGAAGGAGTTAGTGTAATATATAATAGACTACTGGGGGTGGGACCACCGTAGTTAGACGGCCCTGGAGCAGCATCATCTTTAGAAGCTGATGCAATTGCCTTTGTGTTCAACTTGGAATGAATTCCCTTTGAGTTCGACTGATCACGATGTCGGTCCTCATACTCTTTATAATAGTTCACTTCCTTTGCTTGTTTCCAATTAGCTTGCTGCGGCAGGTTGCTGGACTCATAATGAAAGACACCCTTCGATATGGGTCCATCGGCACTACCAGAGACGACAGGCTTGAAAGTTTTCAAGAACTGTCTGGAGGGAGCCTCCTGGTCTTGATATTGATGTAAGACTTGTTGGGAATGTGATTTTGGTATTTCCTCCTTCTTGGCCGGAGAAATATTATGGTCAATATGTACATTAAACTTCTGATTCTCGGCTGGTCCTTGCTGATGCTGATGACTGTAGCTTTCCATAGGATGAATCGAAGAGTGTTTTTGAATGTTTGGCTCTTGATGATGATAAACATGCGTCTCTTCCATGTTTTGCGTCTCGGCTATCTGATTATCCTCTATGTCTTCGACTTCGTCTATGTCGGATTCATGTTGACCTAGAATGACAATGGGTGCACTCTCGGCAGCGACGAGAGTCTCATTGTCCTCGTTCTCGGGATGCAACAGCATGCTTGGCAGCACTGGCGATGTCACAGCTGCGCGATTAATGAGTAGCAGATCATTCTGCGATATTTGATTACTGCTTACTGGTTTTTTATCGGCACTACTTATCTTCTCAACAACAATTTGCGTATGTCCTGGACGCACTTCACGTCGATACTCCCTCGTCACTGTTGTTTGGTAGCTATAATATGTGCCATTCTTCGATGGTGCGTTGGTTGTCGAGCTTGTTTTACTAACAACTCTATCAATTAAAGGTGTATTTGTTATAGTTTCTATGGCTCTGGGCATTTCTGAGGAAGTTTTAGTTTCTGGCTCACTTCCCATAAATCGAAATATATTGGAAAATCCATCAGGGAATAGACTAGAAAGTACATCCTGCACTGTGTTTTTCTTTAAGTTACTTTGTTCGTCCAAATCCTTCGACGCAGCTTCCTCGGGATGTTCATCATTTATGTCAAATTGAATATATCCATGACCGTTCGTCTGCGGATGAGTAGTAGTTGTGGTGAAGTTTCTGTAAAGTTTAATAAGATAATAGATAGTTAACAAATAATATTTTACACAGACGTATATAATATAATCAGCTTTGCCGCGTATTGTGTTTATTTTAGCATGTAAATAATTTTAGTTCATCACTAGTTTTGCAAATTCTGAAAATTACTAATATTATAAATAAATAAAAAATTAAAAATCTTCGTAAAGCTCTTATTGTTCTGATACAAATGTTAAGCTACCGGATAATTTAAGTAGTTTTTATGACATTAATTAATAACTCGCAAGCGAAGCAAGATACAAAGGCCGCTGCATTCATGAAAAATGTGGGCGAATTTCGTCAACGTCTATGCCGAAATACATTCAGTTTCTTTTCTAAATAAATATATGAAACAACAAATGTAAATAAAAACAAATAAGAAAGTTACAGTCGAGTGTGCTCGACTGTGAGATACCCGCTACCCATTTTTAATAAAGGTAAAATATTGCGGTATCATTTTCAAAATATACCGAATATACTAAAAATACTAAAAATAATTGGTATATCGATATAGTACACCATTTAAAATATACCATAGACGGCACAATGTACCGGATTGTCGGAAAAAGCAACTGAGACCCATAGTAAGTAGGCGTTTTTGCCCATACAAAAGTATTTCTTTAACAACTTCCACAATTTTTATCTGATCGCAACCAAATTTTCAGGAAATTTATGCTTGTTATTCGATTTTTTTTATTTGCGGGGGCGGAAGTGGGCGTGGTAAAAATTTGAGATAAACTTGATCTGCGTGCAAGCATAACAAATGCTGTCGAAAAAAAATTATAGCTCTATCTCTTATAGTCTCTGAGATCTAGGTGTTCATACGGACAGACGGACAGAGACTCAGACGGACAGACGGACATGTCTAACAGCCGTCTCGGCTGTTGACGCTGATCAAGAATATATATACTTTATAGGGTCGGAGATGCCTCCTTCTACCTGTTTCATACATTTCCTGTCGGCACAAAGTTATAATACCCTTCTACCCTCTCTATAAGAGAGAATAACAAGCGTAATTTTAAAGCTATTTTGGTAGATACAGTAACAACTATAGTAGTTATGATTCCTACAAATTTGGTTGCGATCAAATAAAAATTGTGGAAGTTATTAAAGAAATACCTTTGTATGGGCAAAAACGCCTACTTACTAGGGGTCTTAGTTGCCTTGGCTGACAATCTGGTATATTGTGCCGTCTATGGTATATTTTGAGTGCGGTACTATATCAATATACCACATATGACAGTTGGTATATTTTACTATTTTTGCAGTATTTTTGGTATATTTTGAGAAAAATACCGCAAAATATATTGCTTTTATTCAAAATGGGTAGCGGGTATCTAACAGTCGAGTACACTAGCTTTCTTACTTGTTCGTTTCGTTTTTCTCCGTTTCCAAGTAGTACGTGAGCACATTCCCTCACTTTAAGCAAATCGGCTTTGCATTCGGATTCACTCAATTTGTTTTGTGCATTGCTAATTCGAATGAGTTTTTTGCCAATCAAGCTTTTCGCTAGATTTTCGAGTTTTCCGGCTTTTTATTAAAGCAGACGAGCACTTTTTGAGTGCATATAATTTTGAAGCCAATCGAGGAAATAGAAAGTGCCTTGTTTTTTTGCGTGGGTCAACACTATTCTTATTGAATGAATGCCATTATTTGCTATTTTTTTGTTGTTAATTTTTACCAAATATTAAAGTATCGTAACAAAGAGGTTTGGAATTTGGGGCTTAAGCACGAAGTAAGCCCAAACAAAGTAAATCACAAACAAGAAGTTAATGACCAACTTTCCCGTCGCGCAAAATGGCTACTTAACAAATGCTCGTCAGAAGTGGGCTTGCAAAAGTTCGAGTTTTTCACTTATTTTAATAATCCTATATTGTTTATATTTTTAAAACATACAATTTTACAAAACAATAAGTTTTTGTTTGCCTATTAATCATGGAAAAGTAACCACAAATCAGAAGATTGTTGGAAAAAATAGTTAAATGAAAAAGTGCCCAAATCGCAGAGTCACGTAACGCTTTTATTTACTTATATAGAAAACTTAAAAAGATTATTTCAAATAGTTAATTAAAGTCGATCTATTGATATTCATGAGACAAACTACTGTTTGCAATTGATCCGGATAAAGATCCATTGAAATTTGATTGGTTTAATTTAAAGTAAATTTCAGAAGTATCTCTCCGATAACATACATATTTAAAAGAGACTATTAATATATTTTAAAGATGTATCTTCATATTGCAAATTAAGCACATTTCTAAAAAAATTTGAAATGGTTGTCCAAAGTCAGACTGCAATTATTGCATTCTTTCTTTTCATAATTGCAATTCTTTTATCACGCAAGGAATAACATACATACCTTAAAGGTCCTGACTCTGCAATTTGGTCCAAGCTCTCATATTTATGTTCATCTTCCCCTAGTAAAGCACTGTCAAAGTACTGGTCCTCGATAACTCCGAAATGTCTGTCTCTCTGCGAATTCAGCTGTCAAAAAGACCTCTCATTACCTCTCAAAAATCTTTCAGGAATTTTAAACATACATCCTTGTCGCTGCCACTCAATAAGTCACCATATTTGCTGTTAAAGCTCTTTGGGGTTGTCGCATTCTGTGGTCCTGGTGGTTGTGGAAAGAGGCGTGGCACCGCATTAGTTGTTGCCTCAGAAGCGTGTGTTACTTCTGGCATAACAAACAGGCAGACGCCCAATACAGCCGATGCCACTGCTAACAGTTGTAGTTGATGCCACATAGCAAGGGCCCTATGGAATTAATTTCGGATTAGTTTAAAACAAAAATATATATTTAACAATAGCCGACATTAAGTAAGTTCCAAATGTTATCCAATCTTTGCAGTTTCCAATAAGGTTTTATAAATTTTAAATTTTTTAAAAATTTGCTGTCATGTCAATTAATAAAATGATAGCTTATGTTATTAAAGAATTTTAAAATTTTAGTAAAACTTTCTCAATAAGGAAGGTAGAAAGCACTAAACTTAAAATCTTTGTATATTTTAATATTAATTTTTAAAAATATTATAAAATCTTTTTAGATTACACACTTTTATATATATAAAACATATTATATTTATTTACCTGCATCCATTAAATATGGACAACTGAAACAGTAAAATTGCAGGGTCCGATTATTTATGTTTAGAGCAACGCAGACAAGATGCACTTTGAATCACTTCTTTAAGCGTTGCAAATTGTAAACATTTTAAAAACCAAAACAAATGTCTTTTTAGCGTTTGCAAATTAGTCTCACTTGATAATTTTAAGGCATAACTTAATCCGATGCACAGCTAAACCATTCGAATTGAAGCACTGTCGAATCTTCAAATATTCGCACTCTCCGATCACTTTCTTCTACGCGCTCATGCTGGGGGAGGACACAACGTTTGCGACCCTGTCAGCTGCGTGTATACGATGCGAATGAAAGTGAAACCTCGATGGATCGCGCATTTCGTTTTCTTTTCGATCGTCGTCAGTTTTGAAGCTGAAGTCGTAGTCGTTGCTTAAGTTGTCGTCGTCGTCGTCGTTGTCGTTGTTGTCGTCGTCGTTGTTGTCGTTGCCAGTCGTTAATGCAACAGCCGCGACTGTCGATCCTTAAACTGTAGCACCAAACTTGTCCATCCAGCGATGACGCAAGCTCAACCTGCTGCCGCCTCTCACTCTCTTAATGTCTTTTACTCGTTACTCGATGTTGCCAAAGCATGGCTCATTTGCTCTGCCGCAGTGACATTTTTTTTTTGTTTTGGTTTTCTACGGCAGCATTGACCCTGGCGAAAATATATGCGGGAAAACTCTGCAACTGGTTTTTTCGCCAGTTGTGTGAGCGTGCTCAAAGTGAAAGCCCTTGCCATTGGAATTTGGTAGCGTGGATCGCCCTTGACTGCAATGACTTTACATTTGTTGCCTTTTTAGCAGCTATGTTTTTGTTTTTAGCTAACCCATGCAGTTTTTACGTTACGATTATCGCATGTATTACAGTTGTGCTTCAACCTTATTATGCTCAAATGGTTTTTGGCATTTGGTTTTGCTATTCAATTTATGAGCTCATTAATAATGTGAGGTATTTTTGTAAATCTAGCAACCCCAAATTACTAAATACCTTTTTAACCTTTGCATTTGAATTGATGGACAACATGAATATTAATAAAAGTGAGACAGAATGTTATAGACAAGCTTTGATTGTAATCGATCTACCTAATATCTTAGCTCCTCGATTGAATTTTCATACACAAATTGAAATAGATAACATGTAAATATAAATTGAAAGTCGAACATTAAAGAGGCTCTCGTAAAAAGCAAAGTTTTTATTGAAAACATTTTTTTATTTGAATAAACTGATAGCGAACATGAATATGCCTTATTGAATATATAGAAATATTATAGTATCGACAAACGGAATATTTTTCAGCATTTTCACTTTTTTCCAGCTAGGAATATGGTCTTTTGATTGAACAATCTTTAAAGTGACTTTAAACTGAATAAATAAATTTTTTTGAAATGCGAAATGTTCTATAAATGCAGCATTTATAATGTCATTTTTGTCATGGAATTAGTCATGAAAGTAGTGAAAATGCTAGTAACCAATTTTATATGATATTTGCTCAGTACTTCCGCAAACCAAGAGTAAAAAGCTGGACAACTATGTTTAAATAGTGCGAGCTTTGGATTATGCAACACAGCTAAGGCTTAGACATATATTTTAGCTTGAAATAATTTAAAAGAAATGCGGTGTTCATTATATGATTTCCTTTACTTACCAGTATCCGGCTTACTTATTAAAAGATAATTAAGGCAAACTTGTTAAGTGGGGTCAATGAGGTACTTGTTCATAAATTGAGATTGGATAAATAAATCGTGAACTCAAATTGGTGCTCCATAAAAATTAACTTATATACCTATTGTCACAAAACTTCCTGCAAAAAGTTTGAAACATATTTAAAGGAAATTGTTTAATTCCTCATCTGTTACTTATTCATCGTATTTGCAAAAGGCTCTACGAATCGAAAAATGGCTGTGACTGTTTGACAATTGCGAAAAGCTCAAACCACCCATTTAGCTTACTAATTAAGTGTGCAGGGTAAACAAAATGAGTCAAAAGGTAATTACAATGACTGTCGATGGTCGAACTCAAACCAAACTCCAATTATACGCAATCAATCAAAAACCATTTTTAATTTTACGTTAACAATTATTGTACGAGCCCTCGCACTTCAGTTCTGTTGATGCGATTTATTTTGTATTTTTCATTTCACACTGTCTCGCCATCGGTGATTTTGCATTGCTCGTTAAAGTGTGTGAAGTAAATTGGAAAATGAAGTTAAAATTCAAATGAATTAATTGAACTGTGAAATTTCATAAAAATGTATGAAATATTATTTGAGCGTGAGCCAATGAGCTTAACATCAATGCACAAGAAACGAGAACATTAAATCAATTGTTAACATTTAAAGTTGCTGTAAGTCACTAGTCACTTCTTTGCAAGCTCAATTTGATAAAGTTTAATTATTTTATAGTGAGGCTAATATTAAAGTAAAGCAATGCTCGATTGGTTTTTCGTTTTGAAAATAATACAGCAATTATACAATAGCTTCTAATATGAATAATAAGAAAAGATTAAATGAATAAGCATATTTAATTTTTAACGGCTCGTTGACTTTATGCAGTTTAAAGTATTTAGTTTATTTGCAATTTAGGAGTAACGAATTCATAAATTATTTGCATTGAATAGAGAAACTAGTACTGCACTTGTACTTTAACATTGATTATTGATTAAATTTAACTTTGCTTCAGCATTGCCCATTCAATTGATACCACTAATCACTTCCCATATAATCAAATCCGGCAATTTCACCAGAAATCACCAACTAATTTCGTCAGCGTAATATCTGGCCGGAAAGTATGTGTTGCAATCTCCTGCTTTGGTGGCGGTATTCCCACCCAAAAGCGGCAAATTCAATTGTAGTTTTTGCATTTTTTCTTTCTGTCTCTTTAATCTGTAAGTTTAAGCCAAGGCAATAAACAAGTGAAATATGTACGAAGCGGAGGCAAACTTGTGCAGTCGGTATATGAGTTTGGTTGTGGCAACATTTAAAAGAAATTCGCACAACAATTGCAATTGCAATTGCAATTGCGATTGCGGATGGTTGTGGTTTCCAAACCAATTCTTCATTTGTGGAAAATACTTTTCGTCGCGTTATTGCCACGTGCGACTTTGAGATTTGTAAGACTTTGATTGGTTTCTCAGTTTGGCTAACTTTGTATCGTTAGGGCTTCCAAAATAAATTTTGATTAGTTCTTGTCAACAAAGTCGACGAACCGTCAATGCGGACTATGGACCGAAGAGAATCGATGAATCGCCTCCGCTAACTGATGTATGGAGCCTTAGCTATTTGATAGTCATTAGCGCGGCAAACCGGCTATTCGTCTGCTAACTTTTCAGGCAAGTTTACTGTCGTTTTTATCATTGCCATTGACGATGGCTGGTGATTTTTGTCAGAAAACAGGTTGCATGGCCAAGTGTGCAGGCCAAGAAATGTAGCAGTAGTTGCAGCTCAGCCCCAGCTCAATGCAGTCATGTTGGGACTAGTAGTGAACATTCAGCCTTTGCGGAGTCATTGTACTCTCGATGTTCAACTAATGCAACTGGCCACTTCACTGCAAGGTGCAGAGTCAAAAACCGAAGCTAACATCGCTTTGGGCCATTGCTCGAAAAGAAAACCGGATTCCTTTGAATTACTCAGAGCATAACACCAATGTCTTTGCTAAATAATAAGCTGCTGTTCAACCTTCAGCCTGCCATCTTACAATATTTTATCGTCACCTTTCCTTTTGAGTAACCACATTCTGAGAAGTATAACTATTGCAACAGGATATTTTCTACACTGCACATACAATCTTTGAAGTAGGCATCTCAGCGTCAACAGCTGAGTCGATATAGTCTTGTCTGTCTCTTCGTCAGTCCGTATTAACACATATGTTAATTCGTAGACACTATGAGGGATAAAGATCTAATTTTATTGCGACAGCACTTGTTATTGATACACGCAGATTAAGCAGCTAGAGCTTTGCGATCATATAAAAATTTAATAAGAAATGGCTGCTGCAGTCGGGTCTCAGTTATTGTGTTTGACAATTTGGTAGATTTTAAATTAAATTGGTATATTTTGAATATACACAGGTATATCGATATATAGTCTTCGGTATATAAATTAGGTATATTTTATTTTTTATCGTTTCTCACAGCTTAGCACACTCGACTGTGACTTTCTTATCTGTTTAAAATTTGAAGCGGATATCTCAAAGTCTATCAGTCTCGACTGCAGCTTTTGTTGTGCGGATACAAATTTCTTGGATCTGTACATCACTATCAACCTGAAAGAAAAACTGATGAAACCATATAGAAATAAGCATATAAGAAATAATATTTAAATAAATTATATAAGATACATCTCATTTGGCTAAATTAGGCATTCCACCAAACTTGAAGCGAATATCCATCGCGGGTTTAGATAGTGTACAGAAAGTAAACTCACCCAGCTTAATTTTTTGAATTAAAATGTTCGCTTGATTGCTTCTCCACTTGAAAATATGCGAATATTATTCATTGTGCCAAAAGCCTTCATCAACACCATTAACACTTCATTTTTTACCTCATCGGTAAGCTCGTAGTATCAGGGCATTGGAGAAGTTGGGCTATAGTTTAAGTAGAGAAAACAAATAGACATATGTTGTCTATTGACATATCTAAAAATTTGTAAAACATTTCAAATCTCGTATTTCTTCATTTTTATTTTGATTTCATGTTCATTATGTATTTTATTTCTTTCGCTTCACGTTAAATTGGCTATTTCATCTGTTGCATTTTTGTGTAATCATGTAAATGTATTAGATTCTTTTACAGATTTTCTGCTTAAATCTAACGGATTTTTGTTTTTTATTTGGCCTTTTATTAAACTCCTCACTTTTACAAATAAATGAGGCAATAAGTTTGTTTGTTGTTTTTGTTCGTTATATATTTTTATTCTATGTTCTGCTTGATCAATCAATGTTGAGATTTTTGCAAGTTTATTTGGTGGTTGTCATTATATTGGGCCTATGACTAAATCTTCACTTATTGTATCCTCATACTTTCATTGTTATCAAACAGTTTGCACCTTGCACTACAAATGTATTGCGGGATTTACTTTCATAATACATATAGTACATATGCCTTTAAAATTATTTTGCCACATATTTATTTGGGATGTAGTTTTCTCTTAGGTACTAAAAATTATGAATGAATTTTTATTTGTTTGTTTTATGCCCTCTCGTTATAAATAAATAATATTTTTCAAATATTATTATAATAATTATTATTATGTATATATTAAATATAATATGCATTTGACCACTCTTTGTAATATGTAATATATATATGTATGTATATACATAAATATTTATATAATACCATAATTTGTTAATAACTAATTTTGTTAGTTAACATGACGACGTGTTTGTGTTTGCTTTTGTAATACATTTCGCAAATTTCGTTTATAATAATACATATAAACAAAAAATTTCAACTCAACTTTTAAAATTTCACTTCAATCCTTTCATTCGTTAAAAAATGTTTATTGGCATATTTCGTTTGATTAAAATAATAATTGCCTGAAGTAATAATCTCATCTTTGATTTTTATTGTGAAGCCGAATTCTTAGAATTCTGCGTAAACCGTTAAGAAGTTTGTTTAAATTGGCGTTTCGTTCTTCTAAGTGTTGTTTGTTTCTTTTTTGTATTTTTGTTTTGTTTTTTACATTTACATATCTCTTAGGTATTAATATGTAATTATATGGCACGAACAAAGTATGCGTATTCTTAGCCAAGATAATCTATGAAATAAATTACAAAAGCTGTAGTTTTATACATAGTACATTAAAACACTTTGCTCTATATGTAATTGTAGATTATTTATTGAGTTATTTTTACAATAGAGCACAGATTTTACTTTTGTTTTGATATTTCATGGCATTTACGAATAAATATGTGAATTTGCTGTGGTATTGTTTGTTCTTGCATCCATTTACTATTTTAGTTTTGTGATCTTAAATTATTTTTAATTTTGACATATTTGTTGGTCTTCCCTTTACAAACAACGCTTAACACTTGATATACTTATAATAAGTTAGTTTTTTTTTGCACTAGTTATTATGTTTTTTTGTTTTTTTGTTACTTCAAAACATGTATTTACATTTCGTAAGTGTGGAGGGTACTTTGGAGCTAATATCCATATGCGTTTATAACTTTTGTTTATTTTTTTTATATTGCCATTATGATGAATCAAGTATTCCATGATTTGTTATAAAAAATGAATTAATGTTAATAAGATTTCAAGAGTGCTTGGTCCTTGTAAATGATGAAAAATTAATTACAGACAAACAAAACATAAAACCTATAATTTGACATTTTTTCAATTGAATACCAATAAAAAAAGAAGAGTTTATTTAATGATAAAAAATACATACATATACTTGAAACATTCATATGTTAAACTCTATCGATTATGTACTTACGGCTTCTTATATTCTTACATGTTCAAATACGTGAAAATCGAAATGGAAGGAATTTGTTCGTACCTGGTAGGTTTTATTTTGCCTTTCATTTGCATTATTCATAAAGTAAATTTTAACATCTCTCATCATTAGTTCTATAAATCTTTCATTGACTCAAAATATATATTAAAAAAATCAGTCACTTTGCTTATTTTCTTCAAAAAGGAACTTAAAGTATAATAATTATGGTTCAACTTTTAACAATAGATAAAAACATTCTCATTTTTGTTGTTGTTGTTGTTTTTGTTGTATTATTTCCCTTCTTTTATGGGCTTTCAAGTTAAGCGCTGCGCTACTTCGATTTTTAAAATACATACACACACATACACTGATACAGTCACAATAATAATTACACGCTACAAATTTAGTATAAATATTATGTATACGTATGTTAAAAGGGTGATGATACTAGGCGATGGGAGGCGGCGAGGATAATTGCGTTGGATAAAGACTAAGAGGGTTAATGTGACAACTTAGACACCTACATATAATGTGCACACCCTTTTCGATAGATAGATAGATGGAGGCCCATAGCTTAAGTATTCAAGATGCTACATTTCATTTTGATACTTTTGCCAATCGGTTACACGTAAGTAAATATATCGTTATAATAATAAATAGTAGTAGTGGTGGCAGCATCATATAAAGATACATTTATAGCTGATGAATAGATATAGTTTTGTGGGTAGTTAATAGTAGAAAGTGTTGTTGTGACTTGCATTCATAAAGAGTCGGCATAATTTTGCGCGCCATCTCTTTCTCTCTCTCTCTCCTTTCTCTCTTCCTCTTATTTCATTCACACCTCAAAAAACACACACATGGGAGCACACTGTAAGTAAGTAATTCCCTCAGTCACTCAGTTGATCTCTTTGGCTACTGGTTTGCTTGGTCTATCACGCTAAAAATCTTAAAGCTATTGGCATTGAAGCAGCGATATACTAAATAGTGTTAACGCAAGTGTAAGCTCAAGCCTCTGTTCACTCGCAGTATTATTGCTGAAAACAGGGAAATGTATTTGTTCGGGTCTGTTGAGCTCCTCCTCTTCGTCATCGTCGATGGTGTTGGACATTTGCCGGTTGCGTTTCGTAAAGTTGACATTGAAGACAGCCTCAGCAACGCCACCAGGTGTCGATACTATAAAATAGAAAGTTCGTGGCACACGTTCATGCATGCTGACATATGTCAACCGTGCCTCCTTACAGTATGGAGTTGGCAGATCCTATACAAAAATATAAAAAATTACACGAATAAATCAAATAAATCTCTTTTTTTTTGTTTTTTAATAAGTACCTTAACCGAATAGGCCAGAACTGTGCTGCCATATTGATTTCCTGGTGTGAACACTCGATCCCCATGCAACCAACGAGCTGCATGTGCTGGAGGATTAGCACAGAACTCCACGTTAAGATGCAGAGGTGAGCCAGGATAAGCCACGGGTGTGGCATTTAAGGCAACAACTGTAGGTGCCCCTGTAATGAGAAAAGTTAACAAATTGTTAATAAGATTATGAAATTATTTCCAATTTCAGCGTCGTTATTGCTGTTGACAATTAACTGTTCTGTTTTTGTACAAAGTCGTAGTTCAAAGAAACTTTCTATTTTATCAAAGCCACCCTTCAGATACATTTGCACCCGGCGAAAAGTTCAATAGCCACACAATAGTCACTAATTAAAATCGTAACACAAACAAAATGGGGCCAGTTAACGTTACCCAGTGAACTGACAAATAAAAGAAAGTAGTGAACAACATGTCGTCAAACGCAAAGTTCTTAAAAACACCGAATCTTCATTAAGAAGTTTTTGCTACAAACAAACGAACCAAATTGCCCAACTTTTTTTTGGGTCACATGTCAGTTTTGGTTTTCTCCACATGCCAGAACACTGTAAAGATCCAATTAGGCACAAGTGCACCTCTCGTTAAACAGATTTTATTATTGAGAATGTTAAATTGACGAAATAACAAGAGCAAAAGTTTTAAGTGCAAATCAGACAAAGTCAAATTAAATCATGCACGCATAGTGAACTAAGGTGGCATTAATGATAATTTTTATTTATCAGTTTTTAAAAATATCAATATGATCGAATCATCACACATTCTGTTTAATCTGGCCAGAAGAAAATCTCTTTTCTTCATTAAAATATTTAATAAAACTACCTTTCGAAGTTCATGGTTAAATTAAGATTGAAAGTTATAGTATATTGAGTCATACAAGTTTATTGAGTTGCTGCTGTTTTTGAAACGGAATAAGGAAGAACAAATAAACATGAGAAAAGGAAATAAATTTACTGGAATTGATTTATTAAAGCACTAAATACAGTCAGTGTTCAAAATGACAGTATCTCACACTAAAATATCTGTTGTATATCCCTATATAAGGACATTTACCCTTAGCTCAGTTGACTTCTACAAAAATGGTAGCAGCCCAAGGGTGAAAGCTTGGTCATTGGTGCGATTTTTAATTTGATTATAGCAAAATTTTCTAAAATTGAATGAGTATGGCGTGTTCAAAGTAATACAAGTTCAAACGAAAAATAATCTAATTAACATTTTGTTGGAAATGGAAGAAATTTCAAATGAACTAGAAAACTACATTTGTATTCTAGCCATCCATATATTTATCACAATTATCTTAATAACATAAGCTGAAGGCCTCTGCAGCTAGTGCTTTAAAAATAAGTAAGTGTTAATATTTATTATATCTAACTATTATAAATAAAGAAATAAACTTTAATATGTTAAGGTATACATTTAATTTATAATATAATTACAAGAACGATTTTATATGGCTAAAGTCACTTGCTGATGGGCTAGCTCTAATTTATTGACTGGTATATTTTTTTTAGTAAATAACACAAGGAAGTATTTTGCATTTGTTAAATTGGCTAAGCAGTATCCCATAAGGAAACACATTCGACTAAAGCTTTCTAACCCGTTTTATTTGATATTAATATTGTTTGTTGTATAAAGTATTACCAAAATCATATCACTGGCATATACCAACTTCGCACACATTATATTTTATTTTATTATTTTCATAAAGTTCTTGATCAACAGTAGCTCTCGGAACGATATTTACTGGAGGAAATCTTTAATTACTTGTTTGTTTTTAAGACAACTTTGTGAGACTATGACTTTCTATGCACAAATTGCCTAATTATAAATTGAAAATATATAGAGAAATATGTCCACAAACTATCCTAAACTACCTTGAGTAAAAGCGTTTCACTAAGTGTTGCAAGTAGAGTCATTGAATAAGTATATAATTTTCTATATTTAGAGTACATCTTCTATCATACATATTATATATGTTTTCAGAAGTAACGTGCAAAATAATTTTCCATTCATTAGTCAAGTTTAAAGATGCAATTTAATTGCCATAAATCTAATTCGCAATATGCATCATCGTTCAATTGTATTATTAGTGAGCTTGAATATCATTTGGCCCACCTGCCAGGCAGTGTTCGACGGAATGAAAACTTTAGCAATTTAACACAATCCACTCGAGTCTAGAGGACATAAGGAGAGTCCGCTGATCCCGCTGAGTAACAGCTAGAGGCCGTCATCATTATAAATCGACTCAGTTGAAGTATGAAAAGCGACGCTTATTAGTTGGCGCAACCATCGCATGTGGCAGCCTCAAGATACAATTGGTGGCTTGGCAATAACCCCAAAATAGCCTAGAGCTTAAAGCTAGGAGATGACAACCCTTAATTGAAAGCTCTTTTGGCAGCGATGTCTTGCAGCGAATATTTGCATGGTCGAGTGTCACTTTTGATTGCATTGTTCTAGTTGGCTTTCATCAAGTTATGCGATTCAACCCTCAAAACTCGTGTAAAAACCCAATTCATGCATAAAGACTGTAAATTGTGATGTGTTGGCTGGGGGAGGGAGAGGGGGAGGAGTGATTTACATTCGCGGGAATTAGTTTTCATCGTGTGAGAGACAGACACTGCTCAAGGGCGAGTTGAGCTGTCAGCTTGCTTTACTGCTTATATCCGGTCACGTTGATGAGATTTCGTATTGGGTGCTGCACTGTGTAATATTTTTGACGACTGGGTTTCATCTAACTCTCGCCAGCATAACAAGCTCTCTTGTCGTCCATCTTCTGCTCAGCTTTTGCAACTCATTTCCGCTGTAGCCTCCAACATTCAGTCACATTGTCAGCTAGTCAATACGAATATGAGGCCTTTACTAACACTTTTGCACGGAGCATGGCCATCCCTCAAACTGACTTTGGCAACTGTCTGAAAAGTTTTCGACATTCAGATGCCAACTTCAGCGCTAAAATTTAAACTAACTAAACATATACATAGATGCGCAAGCTAAGCGACACGTGAAAATTTATAATTTAGTCAACTTGATAAACGCCTTCTGCAGTTTCAATTTGTTTCTGCAACATCTTGATTATTTTGTAGTGTACAAAATAATGTCTGACTGAAGTTTCTTGATTATTTTGTAGTGTACAAAATAATGTCTGACTAAAGTTTCTTGATTATTTTGTAGTGTACAAAATAATGTCCGGCTGAAGTTGAAGCCAGACCGTGAGATACCTTCTACATGTTTTCAATAAAAGTAAATGAATGAATTCTAGTTAAGATATACCAAATGTGTATTTAAATATACCGCAATATATATTTGGTAAATCGTTATTCTACTAGCTTTCAAATTATTAACTAAAGGAATTAAACTCCGACAGCAGCAGCCGTTTTCTGTGTTTCTAAAATAATTTCTAAGATTTGTTTTTAATACATTTTAAGGATTCATAAAGACATTGTATGTACCACAAATCTGGATTTACGCATGCAATATGTTATTTGTTCGATTTACTCTACAAAATAAATGTATCTCTATTTCTTATAGTCTGTGAGATCTAGTCTCGCATATTGACACAGATATTATACACTGAATTCCTTTGTTGACGTTAAATTATAATATGCAATTTGTAGTCGTAAACATTTTTGTTTTAATATATAAATGACAAAAGTGACCTTCGGATTATCGGCAAAAATAGTTAGCAACCCTCGACTTATCACTTTGAAGTTTTCCCGATTTCTATAAAATTTTCATTCATTTCCTGACATCGCAAAAATGCATTAAGGAAAGATATTTATGATATTATAATGTTTAATAATGTCGCTTAACCTATCCGAGAGAATTCCTGCACAATTACTCAGTTTAAAAAAAATGTTGAAAATTATGAAATATGCAATTTAACACAGCTGCTGTAAACATTGAAAATAACTCATAAATTGCTATATAAATGAGGCATAAATGAAAAACACTCAAAGAAGAAGCGCTTTGCCATAATACACATGCGCAAGCACATGGTCCTTTATCGTCTCGGCCTTGTTTGTACCCTCATCAGAGCGTTTCTAATGAGTAGGAACAATGCAGAGCTGAGCAGAGCTCACCAGCCATATACCAAATTTTCAGCTACAATTTGACAAGAAAAATTGCGCGTGGAAAATGAAAAACGCCAATGAAATTATTTACTAACTCTGTGATATGGGGTAGGTATCCATACATACATGAATACTGATGACAGCCGCGCTCCAAGAGAAATTGCATGCTAAAAAATGGGCATATACAATGGACCGGCATTCCTTTGAATTTTGTCGGAGTTAGAGGCGGTTGAACACTCAAACACACACACATATGTACATATGTGCATACATACACAAAGCATCGCATAAAGCAATTTATTTGCTCACGTAGTATACGAGTATATTGGCTAACGATAAAGTAACTCTACCAATATGCTGGATTCTCTCGTCTATATTAAACTTGGAATACGAGAATGTGTTTTCCAAAAATATTCAAGTATATATTACTAGATAGTAGCAAATTATAATATATGTATAATGTCGCAAAATGATATTCCGCTTCACTTTATATAAGATATGAAACTGATGATAATCACCGATCATCGAAACATGGCATTATAATAATGAATTATTATTGATATTTTCGGTACCAGAACCCATTCGAATATCTTAGAATTATTTAGTATTTTAGTTCGGTATATTTTAATTATAAGACCGCTTAGTTTTATTTTAATTGAAAATGGATAGCAGAAATATCACATCCGAGAACTCAACTGTCGCTTTCTCACATGTTTTATTTGTGTTTATGCCAAATTCACAATTACCAACTGCTATATAATTTACCTGAGTGAGAAAAAGGTTGCTGAGCTAGTTTAAAATAGGTTTCCGACGCAAATGAAAAAAAGAATAAAATGTGCATTTGAATTTTGAAGTAACGAAAAAGTACTCGCTGATGATGTTGGTGCAAAAGTAAACTTTCTACACTTGCTAAAGCACATCCATATGGTATGCATCACGAACACAGTATGTAGTATGTATGCAAGCTAAATATATGTATGTATGTATGTACATATGTATATGTATTAAAGTTTCTGATGCGTATGTTGGCCAAAAAGTTTATGAGCAAAAACTTGAGCAATGGCAGCTGCAAATATTTTCAGCACTCATACAAATTAAATAACAATTTGTTCTTGCAATTTCGCAACGTTTTCGCCTTTACTTTAGCACTAACTTTAGCTTTTGCTTTAGTTTGTTGCGTTTCTTCTACTTCATCTTTCTTTTTTTCCTTTCTTTTTTTTTTGCTTATTTATTTACCCAACGTTGTCGTTAACTTTATGTGCGCGTCCTTGTTGTCAATACATGTGAAGCAGGAAGAAGGCGTTCCACAATACAGGGCGACTCTGCATATGTTAAGCAGAGCAAAGTTGTGCAACTTTTAAATATTTCACTTTACTCAACTCAGCTTTTTAGAGTTGATAAGCAGCTGCTTATAAAGTGTGTCTGCAGTCATTTTAGCTAGTTTGGTTTATTTCAATTGGCTACAATTTAGCTGACAAGCGGTTCGGTTTGTGTTCTGCTTACATTTAATATTTAAATAGTGCTTTTGGTTGAGCATGCTAATATAAACGCTGAACTTTTTCTTTAAGTTAGAATATGTACATACTTAAAAAATAAATGTTTTTTTTATTTTCCTATTAAGAATATATTATTTATTATTATTTAAGGTTGGTGGAAATGAATTCATCATTCATACGAATCTGAGTATATCCAAAGCACAGGCAATCGTTTTCAGAAAACTCGTTGCGAAAATTAACAAAACGTTTAATGTACTTTTAGTACTTTTTCTGTATATTAAATTATATAATTTAAGAATAAGACAGTGCCATACTGTATAATCGACAAATAAACAAAAAAAAAAGTATATATATTCATAATCAGAGTTAGCTGATATTTGTATATATTATATAATTCAATATTTTTTCGTTATGCTGAATTGTTCTATTTAAATGATAATGCGAACGATTTGATGGTTTCTACTGTCTTTGTGAAAAATAATTTTAGCTTTATATGCCTTAATTCAAGTCATCAACTAAAGTTGTTTTGCTAAGTTAACTAATACATACATACAAATACTCCACATTTTCCAATAAAAGTGGAAAAAGCATTGGTTGGATTCGGAATAAAGAAAAAATTAAGTTTTTGGACAAGTTGCTACATTCTAATGCTAAGTAAATGTTGAAGTTTTCATAGCAAAGATGCAGTAAAAAGAAATTGTAAAAATTTGGGAAGCAAAAGTTTTTTCCTTGTTTTCCAATGTGTTGAAAACAGTTGGAAAGTTTTTAATGTTTTTAGCTCGCTTCTGTCACCTGTCAAAGACGAAAAGTAGGCAACGTAAACTGAGCAAATAACTTGGTGGTGTATCGGTTGCTTCAAAAGAAACTTTTGACTGCAACCTACTAATATGTTTATAGTTTAATATACAACTTAGACCAAATTTTCTTATGTGATCAGTTTTTGAAATGGTTTGGAAGTAGTAAAAGTAACTACAGCGCTTGAAATAGAATACAACTGCGTTAGTGTGAGCAAAACAATTAGTAACTATTTGTAAACAATTTAAATTTTGTCCAGTCTTTATAATAAGGCGTTATTATGGATTGACTATAAACGCATAATCCAATCTGCACTTTCTTTAACTATAAATTAAACTAAATGGATAAATTAATGGAACTTGCACAATTTCGTTGTACGTGACCACTTTTTCTGATCATATTAATAACTCAAGCAGAAATCCAGATATAGAACATCATTTTTTTCTATTGAACATCATTTTCTTGTATCTATAAGCTATTTGAGATTGAAAAATGGTCGCATTTCCGCTTTAGATATAAAAACCAGCCAAAAACCAACAATCAATTATAATTTACAACTGTTCTAGAGCATTTTTTGTACAGCGTTTTGTTCTACATATTGAAAAAAAAAATGTGAGCGTGACATAACATAACAAACTTAAACTTAACCGATAAGATTTTAAAAATGTATTCCTCGATTTGGTAATATATAATCTTTGAGTTCCTGAGCTTCTTTATGCAACCTTTCCAAATTGCACTTCTAGTATTACAGTTTTAATTTTTTTGGATTTGTTTTGTATTTTTTTATTACTCGCTTTATTTTACTTGCACAATTCTAAATAAAAACTTGGGAAAGTAGGAAGAATTTTTCGTAACATTGTTAACCTTTTGGCAAACTTTATTTTGACCAGTAACAATCAGAAATAATATTTGTTCATATTGTAAATATTAGCAATCTAATGGAATAACAAATTTCAAACCAATTTGAACTCAATGGTTGTACATCCCACATTGAGATATAATATGTATGTATATTCTTTATGGGTTTGGCAATACCTTCTTCTGCCTTTTACATATCATACTTGTACATATAAAATTTCCTTCTACTTAATGAGTTTCTGGTATAATTGCGTGGACAGAAAAAAGCCATCGCACATCGAAGACTTTGGAATGTGAAAGTTTTTGCGTTTAATTTAAATTAGCAGGATGCTTAAGATTATTGAAGATTACTCCTGATTTACATTCACAAAACCAATTAAAACAATAGATATAATACGTACCCTTGACTGAAACGGTCACACTCTGAAGTACTTCGAGTTTCTTTTTATTCGCCAACGATTGTCCCACACATTTGTAGGTACCGGCATCCTGGTACATTACATCTTTGAGAGAGAATTGACCTGTTGGCTGAGAAGCTCCATATCCAAGACCCCGCAGTCTAGCCGAGACTGGGTCCAAATGCGACCAGCAACCCAAAGAGCCTATTATATCAGAAAAAAGAGAGTGTATAGAGAACATTAATGTCATTGCCTTAAGCGAGGAGATGCCATTAGTAATATAATTAATTGACTTTGGACTAGGATGCGAATTCTAATTTATTTAATTGATGCGAATACGAATCGGAAACACTTCTAGCCACGACTTCACATCAGCTCTTCTGCTTTTGGTATCATTGAGGTTTTGCAATCACTTGGGGAGTGAGTACGCATATTTAATTTTCAATAGTGCTAATTACCAAAGAGAACTGAAATTTCGGAACTGAATAAGGAGAATAGCAAAATGGAAATTGTAATTGTAACAACAGACTCATTTTACGTATGTCTTGTTAATTAAAATTTTTCACAAATGCGTCAATTAATTTGTTACTTTAGATTAAGAAATTCTTATATCGAACTTACCTTGTGGACACTGCAACGTAACGGCTCCGCCTAGTTGTACCTCCAATTGCCCTTTGTTGGGATTATGCGAGGCAGCTGCCACAGAGACATCTTGGTCATCAGGCTCTGAGGTGACATCCACTGAGTCGTCTGTAATGCGTGAATTGGAAGGAAATTAATGATACGAGTATTTGGGATTATTGTATTTACCACTCTGAATCTCTGAGTGTTGTAGGAAATTGCATTTCAATTGACATGAATCAAAATTTGAATGAAAACATTTAAGAAGGAATTTGTTGACAAACGATTCAAAAACACTTAGATGCTGATGTCAGACAGTATTACCGTGTATGTAACATATGTTATTTAATATTTTGAACGTAATGGGAATCCATAAATCGAATATCCTATTTTGCTATATTTTGTTGTGTAGTTTTCTGACTCTTTGTATTTGACAAATTACAAGACGTGTTTGGTACCTAAAGGCATTTTATTCTTATATCTTCTCATCTTATTGATATTGATTCGATCTTTATTTACATTGGCTGACATACCATCACAATAATTAAGAAAGTAACAGACGAAAATGCATGCGACTCCTTCTTACAATGGAATGACAAGTAAACGAACAGACGCGTCCGGTTGAATGATTTCGCTGGTCAATAATTTAAAAATAAAGCAGAATGTCTGTTACATATTTTACATGCCCATTTTCGGTTGTCAGCAACACCTTGGCCCTGTGGGACTCGGTTACGAGTACACAGAGAATCGGGCCAGACTTTCCAAATGTTGCCAAAAGTTGAATTTAGTATTTGGCAGTTTCGTTGTACAAATTGATTTACGTGCTTAACGTTTTGCCAACTACGATTTCAGCCTCTCACAAAAATCTCACATTTCGATTCTGTTACAAAATCAAAAGAAGAAAAAGTTGTAGGAGAGCTTCTTCTTCACGACGTCGGAAAAAGAGCAAAAGAAGAAAAGAAGGCACCATAGGCGTGGATGGCTCATCAATCATTAATAAATGCCGATATGTCGACCCATCAGTCAGCGCGAGGGTTGATGCGCACTCGTATTTTTCTACACTCTGACTTCACTTCTTGGCCTCTCTGGGAGGTTTTACTTTTATTAATAAAGCATTTGTTTTCCAATAATGAGCAACGTCAGCCGCCTGTCAGGATTCTTTTTGGTTTCTCGCCGTTTTCGCCATTACAAAAAAATTTCGAAAATGGACGGAAGAGCTGTCCCCAGGGTGTGTTTGAGTAAGCTAACATTGTGGGAGTGCCTGGGTGTCTCTGCCTCTGCCTTTGCCTTTGCCTCTACCTCTGTCTGTGCCTGCGCCTGTATAGGCAAAGATAGGATGTGGATGTGGGTCGCATAAAAAGTGGAAACACTTTGTCAAGTTGTTATTACCAATAATTTTTTTTCTCATTTTTTTTTCGCCACTTCAAAATGTCTTTTTGTTGTGCAATTTCTGCCTCCAGAGATATATACCCGTAATTTTCTGTTTGTTGTGATTGATGAGTAGCTATTTCGGGAGTTTAGTTAGGTTCCGTTTAGTAGTTATATTGCCTCAGTTAGGTGTAAAAATGTCGCCACAAGGTTTGTTTGTGACTTGGCATCAAAAGGAAATCTTCTATGTATAAAGTTTTTTGCTCCGACTCATTGAATGAAATCTTGGATGCTAAAGCTAACATATGTACCATATATACTAATAAATATTTGGCAGTGTATTGACAATTCAGTCAGTCAAGACAAATCATTCTTAATTCACAGATTATGTAAAATGCTTATTGAAACTTCTATTAAATTATTTGTTAAAATGATTTTGCTAACTTTACAAATGTAAAGGAAGTATTTCACTCGTTTAGAACTTATATTAAAGCTTTTTTTTCAGAGCGCTAAAAAATCATTTCACCAAATACTTTGCGATTTCACAATTGCTGACGATTTGCGCGTGACAGCAAAAGAACACAAGTAAGAATGCTTTAGCAAGGAGTTCTCATCAGTGAGATACCCGGTTCCTATAATTTTCAAAGTGCAAAATATGTAAAGTATAGTGGTATAGTATTTGATTAAGAGAGCGAACTCTGGTTGATATCAAAATAATATTCCCAAAAACCCAAACAATTTCAAAATTATGTATTATTTTTAACAATAACCAATAACTGAATAATTTATCATCCACTTAAACTACCAAGCAAGCCTTTAGACTGTATTTATTACCGGGTATGCCGAAAGTCATTTCCACGCTCTTTACGGTTTGGGGCTGTCGAGACTACGTATACTTTATAGGGCCGGAAATGGCGCCTTTAGCCTATTACATATAGTACATTCCTGTTGGCACAAATTTATAATACCCTTCCAGCCTTTGGGTAGCGGGTATACAAATTGACATATAAAAAGCCTGCTTTTAGGCAAAATACAACAACGTTTGCAAACAAAGTGGCGTCTGGCGGCAACATAAATTCAATAAAAATATTTACAAGCATTAACACGCGTTCGGCGCATAAAATGTGTGTATGAAACTTATAGAACACAGCGCAAATCGTAGCCCATGAAAAAGAAAGAACACTGACAGCCAAAATGGCGCATTACAGAGGGTTGACAGCATTTTTCTGCCTCTCAGCACCCACTGCCAAATGCAATTTGCCACTTTTTGCATATGAAAGGTGTCGAGAAGCGGCTGCGAGGCTGCGAATACGCAACAATAGTGTGCTATCATCATCACCGCAACCCCCAAAAGTAAGCACAAAAAAATGGGGAATGGGAGTGGAATGAGGGCGTACCCTCATATTAACGGGACGGTGGGACGCACCATGTGCGACTGTCATAAAATCTACTTAGAATTTTTGACAATTTTTTTTTTATTATATGAGAACTAATGACAAAAATATTATCATGCGCGCCAATTTAAATGGAATTTGTCGCCTAGGAGTGGCGGGTAATTTATCTAAAGTACAAGTTACGATACTTACAGCGTACACTGAGGTAATAACCAATTGACGAGTATTGAAAGTTCAGATGTCGTGATGTGCACTTGTACCAGCCAGAGTGTTCTCGTCTAATGGATGTAAAGTTGAGAAATCCGTCGCCAGTTTGTGGTACCTGAAGTAAGGCGAAGAAAACAAGCGAAAATAAGATACATATATATTTGGAATAATGCAAATGAGTCTCGGACTTGTGCGTAAACAATTTTTGGTAATTAAAGCAATGTAAATAGTTGGTCGAAGCAGTTTTTCGTGATAACTGCACGAAAATCCATTTAAAACTTACTCCTTGCTGAACCATTCGCAGCTGCAGTGAAGAATGCCAAGGAATGGGCTTGTGTCTGTGTGGGTGTCTGTGTGTGTGTGCATAAGTTTTATAGGACTTACCGGTGTGTCACCGTCGTCTTTCTGCCACCGCGGAGTACTCGTTGGATTTGAGTCGACGTCGCACTTGAGGCTAACTTCAATGCCTTCGCGCAGCGGATAGCCAAAACCAGGTGTACGAGAGATTGCAAATGAGGGCGTATCTGCAAAAGCGAAGAATGAAAGAAAAATATAATAGAATTGTACACACAAGAGACGAGAAGAGCAGAGTTTTTTTTTTAGTTTTTTTTTTTAGTTTTGTCAGCTTGACTCGAAAGAGGCGGACTAGCAACTGTTGAAACATCAACAAAATAGTTTATTAATTAAAAAATTACAACACAAAAATAAACGCCTGGAAAAGCAAACTTTTATAATAAAAGTGAATGCAAACTTAGTTTCGACGCCACCGCAAAAATGTCATTTAGGAATTTATCTTCATGAAGCTATCATCATTTTAGGAAGGAACGTGCTAGTAATCTTAATTTGAGACAATAAAAGATATGGGTGGTTTCGTTCATCTAGTCAACCTTGATAGCCTACAAGATTTGCTTATAGCAATACGAAATACTTCTGTATAAAACATTAACACATTATATTTGATTTTAAGTGGCAACCCTAATGATATCGATGAAATTTATTCAACTCATCTTCAACTCATTATTTGTCCAACTGACTCAACTTTTAATGCTCCGCACATGTGTATGCTAAGAGCATCAAGGCTATAATTTATTTATTCGTAATTTATAGCTTAGCTTCTAAATTTATTTTTTTTTTTAAATGGGCGTTATTATATTTAATTTGATGTTAAATATATTTGAAAATAAATTTGAATAGTAAGAGTTATTCACATTTTACTTTACACAGCAACTCATATAAAACATTTTTTAATTTTTATAGTTTTCTAAGTTTAATAGTTTGTTGAATAATATTATAATTAAATAAAGAGGCTTAGTTTAGTTAAAAAATAATATCCTCAAATAGATTTAAAGACCATTTAGCCAGTAAATTACGAAATATGTATTTGATATTCACTTAGTACTGCAGAAATTAAGCAACGTACGTTTTCTCAGTGCTTCCCACTACACGTAGAGCGTATATATAGTATTAACACTCCACAGCGGGGCCGTAATTATTGGGTAGTGTTTACCTTTGCCACCAATTTGAAAACATTCTTTGGAGCCACCCCGAGTGTTGTGCTCCTCGTAGCGTGTATTAACTTTTGCAATTTAACTTTTTAATCAACATTTGCCTTTTGGTTTTCACTTTTACTTGCAGTTCACTCTTACTTTTCTGCACGCCCAACTTGGCTTGACTCTCGTCGTTGTGCAGTCTATTAATTAAACCAGCGAGCTTCAATTTTTGTCATGTTTGGATTTATTAAAAAGGATTCTCTGTTTAAGGAATGTTATAATAACAAAATAAGTTTACGATTTAAGAAAAGCTAACTGACTACGTAAGTGATACAATAATATTTTTAGCATATACAAACCATCAATATAATCGTTATTTGAGAGCTTAAAATCTATAAACAAAATCAATAGTTGTCACTTACACTGCACATCCAAGAGCAAGGAGGCATTTTGGCGAATCTTCAGAGTGGGATGCTCCATGACACACAATATTCGGGCATTGTGATGAGCCCTGTAGACGGCGGGAAGACGTGACTCGCTTTTGGCACCACTGTTGATTTTATAGCCGTTCTTATCCTAAATATAGAAAACAAAGAGTGTGTGCTGAGTGGTGGGAAGATTTTTGGAAAATTCTCTTTCAATTTTACGGCTAAGTCAAAGTAAATTTGTTGAAACGACAGGCAATTAGTCGAGCTTGTTATCAGCGCGACATCATTAATTTAAATTAAAGCACATTGCGATGCGATGCGATGCGATGCGATGCGATGATGGTTGCGGCACTACTATACAACAAACCTAAACCTCAATGTCAATGCCAATGGCAGCAGTAGACACCACCCTGTCCACCTTGTCATGCAATTGTGTTAGCACAGTTCTCAATCAATCATCTGGTAAGCTTGTATAGATGGATACAGACCAAAGGAAACATGCAAATTTGTGGCATTTAGGGTCTACAACACGCGAACACTTCTTCTCCCCCACAGCACGCATCCTCGCACAGACACTCCAACATTCTATGGTACATATAATACACAATACTGGGATACGAGTATATACACTAAACACTCAAGACGTCAATTTCGATGTGTTTGACAGGTCGTTCGTTGCATGTGGTTAGGCGGTTGCATACCGAGTGATTTGGTGGTTGTTTGGTTTATACAAAGCTTGACCAAAATGTGTGCTTTTCATTATGCTCGAGTGCAAGACAAACAAATTTGTGGCCACCGCAACCGTTAACCCAGCCAGAAGACTAGCCGTTTAGGTGAATAGTTCAAACTTCTCATATTTATACGTTCACTATTTGTTTAATTTCTTTTTCCGGTTATTCTTAATCCCCCTTTTTCCTTCATAGCAGTGTGAATAAACTTGAGTTTATCTTTCAACGACGACTCCATATACTATTTGTATAGGGTATTCTATCGTTATGGCAACAGGAAATGTATGTAACATATGCTGAGGGAGGCAACTCCGACCTCTTAGACACCGTCAACACCCGAGACCATGTAACCATGTCCGCCCATCTGACTTCCCGACAGCCTGTTTGTCCTTAGGTTCACCAAAAATCAGAGCTACCGCTTTTTAACAACACGAAAATTTGTTTTAGGTTTGTGGACACGCCCTACTCTGTCCATGCAAATCAAAAAGCAATAAAAAGAATATTGAATGTAATTTAAAGCTAGGGTTTCGAGTGAGACAATCCCTTAATAACTATATTCAGGGATAAGAATTATTATATTATTATACAATTTCAAAGGCTAAAAATAAGGAGCTGCTACACTGATTTAATTTCATTTGTTGACTATGTAATGATATGTAATTTTGTTGGTATATTTGTAGTATATTTATTATTCCGAAGAATAGACATTATTAATGCTTGTTTTCGTACTAACCTTCTCGTTTTTGATTTCCTCCAGCTCTAACACGTCAGCGGACACTTTCTGTGCATGTCGATCCACACCTGGACTAAGAAGAACTTCCCAGGTGAGAGTGGGTCGTGGGTTGCCTCCCTCGCTTACGCATGCCAAATTCAATTCTGAGTTCTCTTTGACGGGCACAAAAATGTTTCCAGCATCCAAACGACGCGAATCAATAAGTAGGTAAGGAGGCTTCGGTCGATCTGTACAAGATAAATTATCATTATTGAATTTGTTGCATCGACTGTTCAATATAAATTCAAATTCAAGCTTAAGTTCTCTAAAGCTTTTTGTTCAGCCTTTTTTACTTTGGTACTCACCAAGCACAACCAACTTTACGGGACGAGCATTCTCTGTATAACGTCGGGTATTTTCCGCTTCGCATTGCCATTTGCCATCATCTTCAAGCATTACATTTGTGATAGTTAGCGCCCCATTTGCCTCCTTAATAAAACGGTAGTCGGTGACTCGTGATGTACGATCCATTGCATGGACCACCTGTAAACAATGATACAGTAAAGTTAATCATGATTTCATTCGGGGCTTTATTCATAAATATAAGCTAACGGTTATATTCTATTTAATAAGTAAGGATGATTTTCAGATATAATTTATTCCATACATATTTTCTACATTTTTATAATACATTAAAGTTGAACAATTTTGATTTGACCAAATTCAAAACAATTTTATATTTTATTTAGGAGTTCAGGACCAATGCAATTTGCTTAAAAATAAGTCTGTTTTTAAGTATTGTGGCTTTGTGTTATAGTAAAGGAGTCATAAAGTATAATTCATTAATTGAGAATATCTCAATTACCATCCGTTTGTAACCTAGGTCTCAGTGACTATAAATGATAGAGCTTCACTTTTTTTTTTGACGGCAATCGTCATATCAGTATACCAGATAAACATTTCGATATATTCATTTGGTATATTTAAATGATCACACCGCACTCTTTTGCTTTTGTTGAAAATGAGTAGCGGATAACTCGTAGTCGAGTATACTCGTATGTAGTTTAACTACTTGTTGTTATATTTACTGAATGCTATAAGTTACACTTAGGGCTTATATGGCTTCTGCCTAAGAGCAACGAGTAGAAAACAAAACTGTAACTTTCTTTGTGATATAGTGTAGGTTTCAATCGATATATGTATATGTTATAGTCGCTGTTTATTGGACGTCAATGTGTGAACATTAAAGTGCAACAACGTCGAACCAACGTCAGTTGAAGAATTGTCAATAAATGGTAACAAAAGTGGTTGCATGGAAAATAGTACATTGCTTTTTACCCGCTTAAGAAAATCCTTTTCAAGTATCATTGCATTAAAATGTTTCTAGTGGAACCGTCCAAGTTTAATTGAATGAAATGTGAGTTCGACAATCCTTATATCAGTTTCAATGTTAACAATTAAGAAAGGCTATGTATATTGATATAACATAGTACCATTTAATATATGCTATAGAGTGCACAATATAATAGAATGTCAGCAACTAAGGCTTGCAGTATGTAGGAGTAAAAAAGTATGTCTTTAATAACTTCTACATTTTTTTCTGATTGCAACTAAATTTTCAGGCATCACAAGGACTATATTTATTATATAGTATTTAACAAAAATCCTCTAGCTTCAAAATGATGCTTGTTTTGCTTTTGGTTTTGTCGATTTGCGGGGCGGAAGTGGGCGTGGAAATATATTGGAAACAAACTTGATATACTAGAAAACAAAACAAGGGCTGTCGAAAAAAATTTGATCCCTTTCTTCTATAGTCTTTGAGATCTAGGTGTTTATACAAACGGACGCATAGACTCTTGGCTGTTGACGCTGATCAAGAATTTATATTCTTTCTATGATGGAAGATGCCTTCTTTTGATAGTTACATACATTTCCTGGAGGCTCAAAGTTAACATATAATACATACTAATACCTATGTTCATTTAAATATTAACATCAATGTACTAATAAGGATATCATGAATTTGGATACAGGTTTGAGGTCTGCTGGGATATATGTACATACATATGTAAAAATTTATTGTACGCAACTTTAGAAAAACAATCAATTTTTATAATGTTCATAGACCAAATATTTTTGTTAGCCCAATTCTCTAGAGTTGCACACATTTCGGAAATGCTCGAACTCTTTTGAATTTTTTCGTACTCCATTTCAATGCGTTCGAGAGAGTCTCTACTTCCGTTGACCATTTACCACATTCGATGTGGCGGCCATTGCTGAAATTTATTAACCTACGGCGGGCGACAATACCATACATGTTCGTCGCACTACGACGACGATTGCTAACTGGCGACTAGCAACTGGTCGAGTGGCGACTAGCAACCGGCGACTGAATTTGCAGGGTGTGCAACGGCGCATTCAGTTGGAAATTTATGAGGTACGATGGCAGAGAGAATTTGGCGACTGTTGTACACCTGCTGCCCACTCTGTGTGTGCGTGAGTGTCGTGTGTGTGTGTGTGTGATATTACGGTTTTGGCAACAAAGTTGCTAGACAAAAGCGTTAAATGAGCGTAGCAAATCTTTGTTTACAACGTCGAGAGCATCGAGCGGCCAGCAGCAGATTACACGCTCTATTGTTTTGAGCCAGCCCCAGTTGCATTCATACATTCCATGGAATGAAAATTGTTGCCTGCGAACCAGTTGTTATCTAAGCTGGGCATTAAATCTCACGCATACTTCACCCAGACTGCGATCTGCTGCTGTCTCCTGCTGCTGTTGCCGTTGCTGCTGTTGGTAATAATGATTTTCGCCTTTTTGTCTACACGTTTTTTCCTTCCTGTCCTGCAGCTGCGTCAATTCGCATAAATTGTTGCATATTTGAAGGCACATTTGAGTTTACATGCGCATAACTTTGCATAATTTGCGGCTTTGCTATCAGGCACTGCTATTTAGGATTGGATATGTGTACGCTTCACTATGCTGCGACATGGCCACAACTATGTGAGAGCGAATATATATACATACATACACACACACATATACTATATGTATTTTTGGTGTTATTATGGAAATGTATTTTCTAATTGCATTGTTTTTATTTTTACAAATAATTCCGCAATGAGTGCTGCAAATTATGTATGCGCATTTGATTTATATTTATGGATAAAATAAAATCAAATTTTCAGATATGCACGCATTTTACTTTAAGTTCTTGCGCATAAAATATAAATTTTGGGGTTGAAGTAATATTATTTCGATAATTGTAGTTGCTCGCATGAATTAACATTACCAAAAAAACCTTTTTACAGATATTTAAATTATTCAAGAAATGACAACAAGACGACTCAAACTGCAAAACTAAATTAAATGCGAAAATATTAAAAAAATCAATTGCAATAGTTGAAGGTTACTCATTACTCTATTACAATTTCTTTTTTGAAAGCTCAATCAAAAAAATTACTTAAAGCTTGTATGTTCGTTCTTGTGCAGAAACTTTCTCTACTCATGGCCCAAGGCAACTAAGTTAAAATTGCTTTCAGCAAATATATTAGCCTCTTGATAATTTTCAACAATAAATTGTTCGGCACACATACTGAGTGGAGATGCGCAGTATGGCAGCTACTTATAGAACCTGGAGCTTGCCTCATGGCTACGGAATCCGTTGAAACACACGTCACTTAAGAAAGTACAGCAAAAGTCGTTGAACACTTGTCGCTTGTCATTGAACAGTTGTAGTTACAGTGAGGGAGACGACGAAGTCGAACGTTGACAAGACAGATAAATAAAGAATGCCAGTTGAGTTATCAGGAAAGAAGTTTATATTTATTTTAAAAATGTAGTTGGGTTAATAAAAGAAATATTGAAAATGAAAAGGCAAAGTCAAAAGTTGATTAAAATTTATATTGGTGTCTTAATCACAGATCGCAAATACCGCAAAGTTAAAGTAAATACCGAAGTTAAAGAAAGCTTTCTCTATATATTTTAAAGATTTTAGAAAACGCAATAAATCATTTGATACAAGAAAGAGTATTTCAAATGCGGTGACCACGTAGTTTTTTCCTTACTTAGATTGCAACTGGAATCGGAATTTATTTAGACATTGTCTTACATTGTTGCCGCATCATTGTTGTAATTGCCATGGAGCGGCCGCCCTTAATCTGATCCACAAGTTCTCTTCGTGCCTCCGTTTTCACATGGCTGACTTTTGTTTTAACACAACTAATACAATTGCACCATGGGGAAAAGATGCTGATGCTGCGATGTTTCTAGCGTCAGCAGCGTTGATTCTATTGTAGACCGAGAGATTGAGGCAAACTTGTGCCCGAGCTCGAGCCCGAGCCCGAGCTGTGCTATGCAGTGTAGACATTGCATCTAACTTAATAAACTTGTCAAAGGTAGAAGCCGACTCTGCTCTGGGTTCTAGGCGACCTAACGCTGCAACGTTGCTGGTTATCATTTGGGGATTTACCCGCTTCTAATCTGAGTGATTAATTTCTTGGCTTGAAGTGATTTACTTGCAACAACCGCAACTCCTTTTCCGTTGCCCACGTTTCCCGGAGACCACGAGTCCCACAGGACCCACATTCTGCGAATGTCGTTTATTAAGTTATGCCATGCGCCGCCTATTTGACTACCAGAATAATGGAAGCTTGTCGCGACTTTTCACAGACAACTTTTTGGAAACTCACAAGTTTGCAGCGGGCACATAAACAAAAGGCTTCAAGGCGAGGGTAATTGGCATTTGGTTAGTAATTTACATGTGTTGCTCAAGACCTCAAAAAATTATGCAAACATTTAAATAAACTAACAAACATCCACATTCTTTATTATTGGGTAAATATAATTTTTTATTGTATATTTCCACCAATTGAAGAAAATATACAAATGTTTAATAAAAACAAATGAAGAGTTAAAGTCAGCAAATGAGTACGATTAAAACGTGATGACAAAGATTCACAAAATAAATAAATCAAACGCTTATATAACTCATCAATATACAAACATCCGATGCCACATAAAAACCGCACTTTTAATACTTACAAGCTCGGTTCTGGGGTGGTTTGCACTAAATATTTGTGGAACCATTTCATTTTCAGACTCATAACTTAAAAAATAAAAAAAGGATTTATTAAGTTTTTCGAAAGCAAAATGCGCGTAGGAAGCAGAACGAGAAATTCTCGACACATACATACACGAGTATAAATATTCTGAATCATCATAAGTTACTGAAATATGAAAGTAAAGCAGAATCGATAAATGCTTCATGCTGCAATTTTTATATTACATAGGTTACATACTTTTTTCGAGCAATACTGCTTATTGATTTTCCTACTTCAACTATAATAAAACATTAATTAAAATCAGTATAAGTTGTGTGGGTTAAGTAGCAAGTAAGTTTTCTGTTAGATTTATAAAAACTCTGTCTAAAAAATTAAGAATGATGGAGAGCTATTTAAATGCAAATGAAACTTAAAGTTTATTAAAGATACTGTTTAGTACAGTGTAAGCAACTTCTGGCTTCAAACTTTTAACTATGGTTTCCCTAAGATATTAACAGCACATATTTAAAAAGTAATTTTCGGCTTGAATATAGCCGGAATCGACGTAGTCGCAATTAGCGCATAGAAATTTAAAGTCGTAGTAAGCCCTAAAATGTTTGGAACACGAATCAAGATGTATAAAATGTTACACAATTTAATGATGACATATTTATATATAAATATACCTTGACGGTTGTCAAATTAACATGTTATCTACTATCCACTTGTCATAGAAGTTATTTGTTGAATACGAAATTTTTAAAGCTAAAGTCAAATATAATATTCCTTGGTCGACAAGTCGAACCAGTGCAAATATGTACAATAACGGAAACGATATAACAAAGCCGTTTGATTACCTCTTTCTCTCTCTCTCTCTGTCGCTTTTATTTCTGCTCTTGCTGTATTAGTTTCAATCAACAACTTTGGCAAACCACTCATTGCTCTTGTTGCCCTTTTTTCAATATGGGCAGCATGAGAGCAACTGTTAAATAAACAAAGAGGAACAGCAAAGAAATAATAGCACAGCATGCTGAGTACTGCAAAATGATTATGTAAAACTTGATATCAGCTCAACATTCCTTTTGATTACTTTGCTGAAAAGTCTGCTGGTCCTTATAATAATCATGTATTCCGTTTTATATGTAGAGCAGAATACGAATACATATACAATTATCCCCATATTGTGTGCATTTAATGAGTTATATAACATGTAATTCTGGTATATATGAATGAGTGTAGGTAAGGTAGAATATATTTCTTTCACATCGTACAATTCGCAATTGCAACTCGACTTCTTGCGGACCTCTAAGCCAGTTGCATCAGCAATTAAAATTGTAAACCCATAATAGTAAGAGAGCGAGAAACCGTGAGAGAAAACATACCATAAAGCTTCAATTATAAATTTGAAGATAGTACGCGAAGGATAAGATGTAAAAGATGGACGAGCTCTCGAAAGCTTTTGAGCGTCACAAACTATCAAATGATAATGATTATCCAATTTGCATAATGCGGCATTTAAGTGACAAATAGGAAAGCGGCAACAAAAGCCAAACTTCAAATGGATAAAAAAAAGGGAGACAAGGCTGGTACTCGAGACGTCTGTCAGGAAGATAGAAAACAGCGTTCAAGAGGAATGAAGGCACAAAGGACAATCGCAGAGCAGCCAACAAAAAAATAAAGCATGTAAGAATGCGACAGTTTAAAAGATATGCATAGTGACAGAGCAAAGATACCCTGTATGCAAGAGTGAAAAGTGTGGAATGACTTTTTTAAAGTTTACTACTATTTGAAAGCATTATTCGTGTTTAAAGATTTTTATTTGTATGGGAAACGATGCACGTTTTTCCTATTTACATCATACCCAATACCCTTGATCGCTATAGGGTATAAATGTTTAAATGGGAAAAGTACGAGACAGCTTAAGAGACCCAATGGAACCACTAGAAGCAAACGGGCCGCAGAAGAATGCAATTAAAGTCAAAAGTTGCACACAACTTGGCTTTGACAGCTGAAGGTATGCTAAGTCTACAAACATACATATATGTATATATATCTGTATATATATAGTTCTATTCCAATTGATGTCACTTACCTGACCATTTTTGTACCACATGCTAGAGGAAATGTCCAGATCTACTTCGCACATAAGTCTAATTTCCGAATGTTGTTCCGCATAGACGACTGACATCTCCTCGTTCTCATAGGGATTGGGAGGCACTGGCCTCAATGGCAGGGCACGTGGTTCCTCTGGCTCCTCGTCATCCAAAAGATCCCCTCCGTCATCACCGCTCTTGGGAAACAAATCACGCGTGGCGGTGCCACTGTCAAACTCCTCGACGTCGTCGATAATAATCACTGGCTCCTTTGGCTTCGGTTGCATGTCCTCGGGAGCCAGATGCACCATGGAACGGCTTCGCTTTGGCTTAACCAAGCTCTTCAACGTTGAGTGTGATTTATTAGCATAAGCAGTGACTATTGCACTGGTGGCTAGTGTGGTGCCGCTTGGGATAACAGTAGGTAATTGCAGCTCCACATCGGTTTCCTCCGTCTCTCGCCGCAAACGCCGCTTCGACTCTTTATGCGACGTCGCTCTGTGAGCCTGGTGAACAGGCCGCTTTTTAAGTTGCGCCTTCCATTTGGAGACCTTCGATTTGGACACTGCGCAGTTTTTGGCACACTTTGGCGGACCATCCTGCAGATAGTCGTCAACTGGCGCCCGATGTATCCTTTGTACATCTGCTTTTGGTAGAAATGGACTCTCTTTCGGTGTATGCTGTGATATGGTGCTCCAATTGATTAATGCGTCGTGCTCGGTGGGAGTTTTCAATGCACTCGTTTGATAGTTGGCATTGATATTTTGTGGTTTTGCTGTGTTTGTACCTGTGAAAAGAGTAAATTAAATATTTTAATAAGAATATTTTTTTTTATATATATTACTAGTTTATTATAATTATTTATATTAGTAATATTTTATACGATATGACAATAATTATAATTGTCTTTGAAATATGAACATATGACCATATCTTGGGAAAACTTGTTATATAATATATACAAACCCTACTTCATACTACTACTTCTACTACTACTACTACTTGCTTCTTAACAAAGTTTTTAAAATGTAATGTCACAAATGTTAAAGTAACATCCCACAAATATTAAGTTCGATTCATAGTCTCAGAAAAAAACCTTATTTTGCATTATTATTATAGCGCAAGACTATTGATATTTGTTACCTTAATATAGGCAAACGTAATGATCTTTTCTGTTTCTTTTTAGTATAATAATACGTATTTCTATTCACATTTTAAATATATTCTATCTTCATATTGCACAAAAATCGGAAATATCAACAAAAACATATTCAATTTTGCAGTGGATGTTCTGAGTAAGTAATTGATAATCGGAGAACAAAGAAATATGCATTTAAGATGATAAACTTTTCTTTCCGAAAGATCTAAATTACTAAATTTATATATTGAAACCAGAATTATCAAAAAAAAAAAAAAAACATTAGGAATTGATTAATCTACAACAAGGAAATAGAGAATCATTTGACACTTAACTTGTGTTACTATAAATCTTCTCAACCCTATTCAGAGATGAAATTTTCTTTCCAAATGATCCAAATTAGTAAATTTGTTTACTGTCAGTAGTACACGCCCCGAAAACAGCATATCTTGTAGTTTGTATTAACAAATAGCAAACTTTAAAATTGTGCAATAGTGTACTGTAGACCAATCTGCTGCTGCTGTTGGTCAATTGTAATGGCATTTCGCTCGTAGTGTGAATTATAACATGCGCATAAAAGTATGCTATAATTTTTCGTTTAAATGATGCGTACTCAGAGTCAGTGGACTGCAATGCATTACAACGGCCTGCTGTCCAGTTCATTCACCTCCATGGCCAGTAATGTCCACGTAAACCTGGTTCCTGAACAGAAAGAATAGTTTTTCGTTTTTCGTGCAACTGCCTGTGCTCATATATATTTTCGTAGCCATCCTACTATTACAATTTATTCGCAAACGCCCTCTCAACATTTTTATTGCATTCCTACGAGCCAACCATTTTTTATGTGATTTAATTAATTCGCATGGTTCGCCCGGAACCGAAAATAAAGCAAAACGAACAACGAAAATCGTATTAATTTTGACTTCCCATGATTAGACACTACTGAATGCACACAATTCCAATAAGGCGCCTCACTTAAAATCAATAATCAAAGCAGAAGGGTCGACGGAATAAATGAAGAAATAGCTGTATGGCCTTTCTTATTACCTTCCGATTCATTAAACGTTCCGACAACCCTACCAACCTTAAACGTTTCCTTTTCACTGTACATCACTATTCTTTTAGCTTGTTGAGTGCTTCAAATATATGTATGCAATGAACGTGAACGTGAACATGCTTGTGGATTGAGGAATTTATGGGTGCGATGATTGCTTCAATGTAATTGTTGTTGCTGTTATTTACAAGACAAGACAGCAGAAATGAAATGATTTATTTTAGTTATTTATTATTGTATTACTTCACTTTATTAGACAACTGTAAATAAATGTTAACAATAATATTAACATGTAAAAAAGGTTGAGTTAAGTTTTCTTTTATTGATCTACTTAAAATCTTAGTCGCTTGAATTTATTTTAAATGCAAAAGAAAAAGTTCTTGGGCATTTTTTAGCTTAAACATTCAGCTTGGGATTTTAAATTATAGTAACACAAGACTACAATAAAATGTAGAAAACTACTATATTACCTATGAAAATAATAAAATAAAGAAAAAATCGTTTCATGGATGGTTTAGCAAATTTAAATTATTAAATATTTTTTCAAATTTTTAAAACAAATTTGTATGTACTTTAAGAGAAGTAAATATAATGGTGATCCACATTACGTTTCCACAAATTAAAGTTGATCTTGAATACAATTGCCAACAAGACAATGCACATAGAGTATACTACTTTTTTAAAGGAAAAATTTATATATAGCTGGTCTGGTTTTGTTAAATATTTCCGTTTTTCCTTTAAACAACTGAATCTCTTAGACAATGCCATCCGACACACGCAATTGCGCACGTAGCTAGCAGCAAAACAATTAGAAACGTTTACTCACATGCTCGTAAGTGTGTGGCTTTTGCCTGCCGTTTAAAATGTTGTTCACATTACATGCAACAAAAACAAAAATTGACGAGAAGAGCATAGTACAGAACAAGTGAGAAGCAGATGACGAAGCACCGCACAGCACAGGTGAATTCGAAAGTAGAGCCAACAGTTGCCAGGTGCGCTGAACTTCGACATAGCAAATGCTCAAGAGCTTCAGCCCAACCAAAGGCAACTCAAAAGAAAAACACACACTCTACACGCATTGTAGCACATTTTTGCAATTGCAATTGCTCTTGCACTTGCAAATGTAATTTTCTGCAATTTTTGGCTTGCAGGCAGCAAAAACACTTTTCTCGCTCTTGGCCCATAATAAATTACCGTCATTTCGAAAACACTTAGTTCACGTGCCTGAAGAATTGCTGTCATGTGAGTATCTATAGCTGGCGACAATGTGAATCACTTTGCTCCATCCCGAAAAGTGTGAAAAATGAAGAAACTTTCTAATTGCCGCCAGTTCCTAATGTGAACTAATTTATGCACACCTGCCTATTATGGTTGATTTCAAATTTGTCTGCTTAGGTTGCGTAAACCAATTAGTGATAAACAGAAAGGACGCTTCAAACAATTTGTTGCTGTTGTCGCGGTAATTAACTCGTTGTAGAATATGCTTCCCTGAGGCTCTTCTTGCCTTAAACAAGATCACACATTTCACAACCAATGTGTGCTAAAGATTCTCCCTTGGTATCACAGTAGCAGCATGTTCTCTTATGTTCTATCGGGTGTGTCAAATTTAGAGAGATCATTCAGTCTACAGCGTTCAGTCAGAAGACCTGTTTGTATACTGATTTTTATAACCGCTATGGTATATTTTGAATGTAATACTAAATCAATACACTATATATAACTTTCTAAATACTTCAGTATTTTGAGGTATATATATTTGGTATATTTTAAGAATAATACCGCACCTTTTTGCTTCCATTGAAAATGGGTTAGTGCATACTCCAGTGTAGCTTTCTTCCTTGTTTTTCTTTCCTAGGTATTATAGTCCTGAAGCGCTAATGATTCCCTTTTAAAGTTATTGCTATTTAAATACCTGAGGTGATTTCCCAGTGTATCTTAGTGTCCTTTCTTTTTCTAAGTTCATTGCTTAGGGTTAGTAAAGTAAATGTAGTTGGTTTCCTATCAATGACTTTTTTATTAGCTATTAACATATGAGTAGTACTACAGTATAGATACTAAAGATTTACAGGAAAATAAGAACGAACAATTTAGTCAAGTGGAATCGTCATAATTATTTCTCCTAGCCTAATTTGTCAGTTTTATTTACTTTTAATTCGCCACTATATATTTAGGAAAAAAATCTTTCTTTGTCGTGCAGGAAACATGTCCAACTCTGGCATGCCTAGAGCAGCCTCAAATGATGATAACGCCATGGAGCTGCAACAGTTGATATTGCGTAGCTATAAATCGATGAACGGATTGGTAAACTTTTACAACGGACAATTGCACGATGAATTGGATGATCTGATGTTATCCATACAACAGGAGGATCAACGTCAAACCCGCTGCACCAACGATCACAGTTCGCAGTTAACGGAAGCACTGGATTTAAAATGGTTGGTAAATCGGTAGAAATATTCTGTTGCATTTTATTGACTAACCAATAACAGTCTGGCAGGTATTAATAAGCTCAGCCAGTACCTCATGATGCGACCCAGTTGCAGCAGTTTGGATTTAAGTGACGGCCCAAAATTCAGGGAGCTTTAATGACCTATTAAAATGCATTATTAATAAATTTAATTTTTAACGCAGTCAATCAAATTTACAAATAAAGCGTAAAAACATTTGAAATTTAATTGCAGTCATAAAAATATTGTTGTTTATCGTTATGTAGAACTCAAAATAGATGTTCTTTAGAGCGAAGTTTGAAAAAATCGCGAACGAGAATGGAAAAAAATGTTGAGTAGACGTAGAACTTTGCTTCAAAAATTATTAAAATTGTTATTCAAAAATAAATATTTTTTACTACTTGATTCTCATGACTTTAATTATTGTAAAGCATAACATATCTTTTCGCTTTTTGGATTGCATAAGCGACCTTTTGAAGAAAATTATTGTTAACTACTTCAAAAATTATTTTATAATCCAAACTAACAGAAATGTCTTGGGCATTACAACAACATATATTATTTGTACCTTGGTATAAAAGTATTTTTAACGAAAATGTACCTAACGGTATGGATTTTTTTTAAATTGGAAAGTATTGCTTGTGTATTAAGGTATTTCTCCAATTTTAAGCTCACTGTCACACTAATTGTTGAATTGTCAGAACCATTTAAAACCAATTTGACAAACAAGAAATATTGTGAAAATGGAAAACCCTAAAAATACTTCTACTCCCTTACGAGGTAAGCGTGACGAAATATTGAAATATTTTTAAGTGTCTGATCCTAAATATATATGTACATAGCAGGACTGAATGAAACCGAAGAAGACAATAAGCATATGATTGCTTTAAATGCGATGAAGCGTGAATATTTGCATCCTTCTGATGATGAGCAACTACTGAGTGAAAATGAGGTACCTTTAATTTTCGATTTGCAAAACAACAACACGGAGGAATAGATATTTGGCAAGGTTTGTATAAGCCTTGATAACATAGAATAACTAATCAGCAGGAATATGAATTTACCCATCTTCATCCAGGCATACAACAAAAACTCAAGAAGCAATTGTATTAGCACTGTGCTAACAATGGTGTATGTTATATAAACAAGAATAAAATCTTGAAATGAAAAAAATATTTCCATTTATTCGATTCATATAAAAATGCTTCATATGAAAGAAAACTTTTGTAAACTATATAAAACTCTGTGCCAAGTGAATAGAAGATGAAACGAGTTTTATTTGTGCCATTGTCTGCAAACGAATCAGATAAATATTTATATTTGTATTTATATTTAAAATGAAGTACATGGATAGATTCATTCTGAGATTTAAATCGAAAAGTATTTAGCACGAGGTAAAAATCAAACCGTATTTTGGCACATCACTGGATGTAATCAAGAAGAACCATTTTGCTGATACTAATATGTCAAAGAGGTCGAGGTGATTTAACAAAAGCTTAATGACTTTAATGACGATATGAAGCAAAAATCTGGGTGCAATTGATAAACATAATTGACATTGTTGGGTCATATGATGATTTACTGAAGTGACAGAGTTTCATATAGCCCATCTATAGTTTAAATACAATCCTAGCAATCCACATGTTTTCTTTGATGAACCCAAACTCGATTGTAGCTTTCTCACTTAATTTAAAAGTGCTTTAATTGAAAGCGGGATGATATGTGTTTCTACCTAGGTTTGAAAAAGCTTTTTACAATTACTGCAGCAGGCTACAGCCAGGAGGTTAGAACTTTTTGCGCAATAATAAAATGTTGCCGAAGGCTAATAGAAAACTTTATTATTGTGTTTTTTCTTGACTGTTAATAGTGAACAGCAAGTAGTAGCTAGCTCTTGCCAGCTGGCATAATGAATTGATGAAAAGAGAAAATACATTTTTATCTAGTGTGAAATATGAGTATTGGCATTTTGGCAATTATACGTCCAGATTGAATGCAATCATACGTATTTCGCTTACTTCCCTTTCTCAAGGCATTCACTTTAAAACAATTATGATAGTGGGAAATTCAGCGAACGGAGCCAACTGTGGAAAGTAGGTACTACAACTGAATAAACTTGTGTAAATGTAGTGCAAACAACTCAAACCTTAATTGCAGTTCAGCAATAGCCCTGAATAAGCACCGAATGCAGGGGCAATCGTTAGCAAGCAGTCAAACGTACTACATAGGTCCCACTCGTATTTACTTTACAAGTGCTACGTTGCATGCAAACTGTGGCTCTCAGAATTCCGAACTCGAAACTCTCGCATCTGGCAGCTACCAGCTAGCGAACCAGCTACGGTTGTGTGGTCAGCCTGGTAACTTTTCGACTTGCGCCAATCAAACAAGTTCAATAACGGTAATTAACAGTACAACGGCAGCGAAGTGCAGCCATTTGGCCTGTAATTTGCGAAAAGTTCATAGCTATTAGCATGTCCCCTGTGTTTCTACTACTCCCGCTCTTCATTTATGCTCGCTCTAGTGCTTTCGGGTGCCATCGCCATTCGGAAGTTCTCCAATCCTCGCCCTGGGTTAATGACGACTACCGCTGAGCGTTACAGGAATCGGATTCGATGGGAACATTTTTCCTCGCTGCGAGTCGCTTTGGTCGTGCACTTGGCCATTTAACAGTCGGCATGTCAGTTTTGATTGAAGCTGATGGGCCCTTCAAATGAGCTTTAATTATGAATGAAGTGTAGCATCATCTTAATGGTTATTGACAAGTGCATCCCTATGACAGTAACGTTTACTTCACTCATATCATTTTCAATGCACAAAGAAAAATGGAAAGCAATTTGCGATTTAACCAATTTGTTCTTATATTGTGCTAGCAAACTTAAATGTCAGCTTCGTATTTTGATTTAAATATTTATATCAGCTACACATGGAGTACTACAGCTTAGAGCCAGCAGAAAATGTATCTTGTGGGATCTAGAGACTGGAGAAATTCACTTGGTATTAGTTCTCATATTTGTACGACACTGATCAAGTTTATTTTACGCCCTTCCTTCGCGAAGTAAAAAGCGAGCGTTATTTTAAAGTAATGTAGAATTCTGACACAAGTAATTAATAAATCTAGGAAGTTTAGGTTTTTATTGGCAAAAAAAATTGTAGAAGTTATTCACGAGTCCATTTTATGAAACAACACTTAGGTACAGTCACACTTATTAAAATTCATTACTTAACAATTAAGTTAGATATATATTTTAAAGTAATCGGATTTGATTTGATGTTTTACAGTCAGCTGTCTGACTTATTATTTTATATTTTGTTGAACTCGTTTCAAACTCAGGAATTTGCTTTAAATATCCCGTCAACAAATTATTAAAATAACTGAACAAAAATATATAGGGTTTCTTATTTGTCTTTGATATTGTTATGTGCTCCGTTTCATTATTATTGATCTTTGCTTGTAGTGAATGGACTTACTATGTTAATATAATTGTGAGCATTATTAAGATTATTTCGTACAAACTAACCGCATCTGTACTCACATTTGGAAACATGCACCCACAAGAACTTGTTCTAAAGTCCAGAAACAAAAAATCAAACAAATTGAGAAGATGTTAGGCGATGGGCAAAAAGATTGGCAACCCATGAAGAAATAGGTCAGAAAATATATTTTTGAGTTGTAGCTGGTGGATCAAGGGTGTCTTGCATCCAATTCACTTTATTCTTTCGTCGAGGCAGCCACTTTAGAAGTAGAACTTGAACATGAGTGCAATCAAATGTATTACATTTTGTGCAACTTAAGCGGCAACTGAAGTACCCAAGACAGCTGAAAGACAGCGAGCAATGCACTAAGAAAGTGTAGTGTGACTCAATGTGTAAACGTCTGTGTCGTGTGCTATGTTTGAGAGGGAGAGATAGAGTAATTCATATATCCGCTTTTGGGTGCAACGATTTCCTGAAAAAAAAAAAACTTGAATCAAGGCTGCGGTTACAAAAACTAAGCAGTGCTTGGAGTGCTTGTGTACCCAATGTGATGCCGAATAAAAACGGGCCGAAGGCAAAACATTCAAGTAAAGGAAATTGCTAGAAATGCATTTTGTGGCTCATGAGCCGTGAACCAACTATTCTACTAGTATCGACGCTAGAACCTTGAGTGAGGTGTTGTCTGGAAAGCAATTGACTTACTCGACAAATAATAACACAGAAAAACCGCAGCTCACCCCATCGAAAAGATTTCATTAGCTTATACATGAATGGTATACAAAAGGATAGGTAAACATAAAGAAGAAAGAAAGTTTGTAAAATTGCATACAACATAAGATGAGCTCCACAATACATACAACTTCTTAAGGTTTTGCTTTTTAGCATAAGTTAAAGGTTGGTTTTAACCTTATTTAAGTTGTAGTCCATCAAAAGTAGCAAAAGAGATTTGATTGGAAAAATACGTCTACTGCCGTCTTAGCTGCTTTATTTTGCAATATAGTATCTAGTATATTTTGCAATCTAAGAGTATTACTCTATGGTATATTTTGAGCACAATAGCATATCAATATACCAAATATAGCCGTAGTGATAATTTTGTATTTTTTGACATTTTAAATATATAATACCACAATATTGAGTAAATGAATAATTCTAGCATTCTTCCATGTTTTATTTGTGTATTTATTTTTGAATATTTTGTTGGGAAAAGTTAAGCCTCATTTTAAAAAAAACTCTTAAAAAACTATGTTTGTAAGTATTCTTTAGCTAACATGTTTGTTACTTCAAAAAAGGAATAGATTGTAATGCAGATAATACATAGAAAAGTCATAAAATGTAGAAAATGGTCTGGATATTTCATATGTGTTATACATATGTATCTCGTCATGACCGTGTTCAAATTTAAGTACATGAATAGTTGTTAAAAAGTTTTTTTGAAATACGTTAAACTGATTGTACCATTTAAATTCAACTGCGGATAAAAGCGGATAAAAAGAGCTTTGATTAAAATTCCTTCAATTGATTCGAAATTATAGTGTGCTTTAACATAGTCTGTAAATATTCGTTCTTGGAAAAATAAACACGACAGAACACAAACGGAATACTTGGCTGGATTGGGGTTCTGGGCCAACATTTGCCAGCGTTTAATACTTTCAAAGCTGCTATCAGCCAGCTGCGCCACTTGAGGCAATTTATGAAGCATTTTACTTACTTAGCTGCTGATTTAGTTCTTCCAACCCCAACGAGTTGTGTTTGCACTTCAGTATGTCTATGAGTGTGTGAGTGTGTGTGTGTGTGGATAAAGTACGAGAGTAACAGCTGGCAAGAACCTTTACAGCACATGTGTATGCGACTTTTCTATGAATATGAAATAAGTTTTTGCCTCGCATGTGCGTAAATAAACAAACAGCAACGACTAGAAGTATGTCGGCAGGACAAGAAGTTGTGCTCCTCTGGTCTTCTATAGCCTGATTCGTCGTGTCCTGACTTGCGATCAAGTGTGTTTTTGCGAACCACGGATACTTGCAAGCATCTGCTCGCTTTTACTATTTACCCAAGCCGGAATTGAGAAAAATACTAACTATCAATATAAATGGTATCCTTCGGCTAGTGTTGAAATATCAAATGGCTTACTCTAGCTTACGTATCTAGTGAAGTGAGGTGGGTGGAAACAAATAAACAATTTCACATTTCATATTCAACTTGTTCATATCTCAATTTATTTATTTACTTGTTGTTTTCAATATTAATTGCCAATAATTGACAATCCATTATGAATATTTATTATGAATCTTTACAAAAAGTTTCAGAGTCTGGGATCTAGTTTCACATTTTTTAATAAGTATAATAATTGTGTGTGTATATATATTTTTTTTTAATATTTTTTCTAGTCATGAGAATCTGCGTGATGCAGACAAAGAACATCGATTGGCATGTTTAAATTCCAAAACCTTAATTAGCTATTACATACTTCCCCATCCAAAAAAAATCATAATAATAATAATTAATAAGCTGATAGTTATAGAAAAGTAGTTTACTCAATGAAAAGCAACAAGTAGTTCTTCGCTTATTAATTTCATACACGAAAAGTTAGAATTTTTATTAGAAACAAAATATTGTGCAACAAACAAAGTATTAGTGCAATCAAACTTCAGAATAACTTTAAATATGGTGTCCAAAATCTTAAACAGGATAGTAACAAATATGAATATATTCAAAAAGTTTTGGAGTCTTTAGCGTGCATAGCTTCTGAGGTGTCTAGGTGTCCATACGCGCCGACCGAAAAGTATTCTAACTGAAGTTTTGAGTATTTCGCTAAAGACAAGTAAGAAATAAGCTGCCGAAAGCATATGACTGTGAGACACTAAATAGCTTTATAAAAAACAAACTTTAAAAAAAAAAAATATCTTTTTTTTAGGTAATGTGTTTTGATTTTAAATATGATAACATTTAAAATTGTGATGCTCAATTCTTTAGAACTTCTAAAACTGTTGTTAAGCGAATTTATACCTTTACTATTTAAGTTGTCTTATAAGATCGTCTGCCAGATGCAATGAAGGCGAACAGCATGAAAAGAGGTTGCAGTATCTGCAAGTGTCAGAGTTGCACTATATCTTAAGCGACTGACAATGCCTCAAGCTACTCACTTACTTTACAAGTTTTTAGTGAGAAAGCTGACAAACTTAGGATGGTGACTGCAATTTTATATGATAAGTAAAGTAAATAAGATAATTATGCCTTCCTATGCAAAATTATGCTAGTGAAGACGCTATTTAGTGGAGAAAAATGAAATCATCGACGGCTACTACATATCTTGCGGCTGGCCTGCGATAAAAGTTTACCGAAGCGAAGGCGAATTGTGTGTAAATACTTAAAAAGTCGTTAGTGTTTGCTAGATATAGAACACAGATATAGAAATGAACTCAAAAGATGCAAAGGAGGCTACGAAGAATGGGAGGCCTCCTTCAAAAGTCATAAAAATATGCCAGCTTCAAGATTGATGATTGACTGAATTCACTTGGAATTTGCACTTCGCATTTGATAAGCATCAAACCAAGTACTGCGACTGCAATTAAATGTGTCTGACAGTGCGCTGCAAAACATTTTCTTAAGAAAACTGTGTGCGTTGCGAAGGCCGAGCTGCTGAAAGTCTTGACAGACTCCAGTATGCTTTGCATACTCTTAGGCGCTCTAGCCAGACGATACGCATAATCCTAATTAATTGCTGGTCTTTGCTATGAGCAGCCACAACATGTGCTGTAATGCGAACTCTAGCAAGGGAATCGTCACCACTTCTTTTGTGAGACTGCGACTGCCAGTTTGCCTGACTGGTTGCCTGACAGGTGAACGTAAACGTAAACGTGAACGTGAACGTGAACACCTCATGCGTGGCATTTAGCCAGCGTTTCGCTAAACGATGACGCCGTCTCGTTTGGTATCGTTCATTGCGTTTCATGTCCCTGTGCCATTATTTCCTTTTGATTTGCTTCGCCTGCAAAAGCCGTGGTGTGTTGAATGACGTTCAAGCATCGTTTGCACTTGGATGAGCTTTGAATTTGTTTAGCACGTTTGATGTTTCCAGCCACGGGGCACCGTCTCATTTTAGTTGCTTGCATTAGTGTTTTCGATATTAAATTTTATGAAGAAATAAAGCAGTCAGTGAGTGTAAAAATAAGTAAAACTATGAGTTCTACCAATAAGTTTTCAATAAGTTTGCGGCTAGAGCAAAAATTCTATTAAAACTAAAACTACAGAATGATTTTCAGTGATATACTTTTTATATGAAGAAAGAAATAAATAGTAGCCTTTTACTATAATCGAAAACGTTATGAAGTGGTATAATATATAGTAGATTACCAAGGAGTTAAAAACGACATGCTACAGGAAGCATTTCATTCGATTCTGAACCCCCAAAAAGTATGCTACATAATTTAAATTAGTTTTATAAAGTATTTTAATTTGACCTATGCGATAAAGATTATGTCCCAAGGCGTTGCAAAGTAAAGCAATAATAGCAATACATTAACTCAAATTCGCTTTAAATTTAAAATTCTTACCAGTTATTTAAGGACGGATTCGTTTGAAAAGGGAATAAAACGAAAAAATGCAACCATAAAAAGAGAAACGCAAAAATTTAAAAACCCCAAGAGAAAGTTGAAAAAGTTTTCAGAAATATTTGCAATTATTTTTCTGTTTAAATATAATAGTGGCGCTTTCAGTTTTCCCCTCGCTACTCATGGTCTGCTTTGAAACAAAAAGTTTGCCTAAACTATGCGGCCGGGTTGAACCGTCTTTCTATTCGTCCCTTATTTTTATTGAGTTATACTTTCTATCCATCAACGAAACTGTGGTGTTGAATGGGCCGAGAAGCGGATGGTGCTGGGATACTGACTGACCAGATTAGTGGTTAGATAGAACATGCTGCAAAATATGCTTTGATTTTGCGAATGACGCACACTATATATATATATGTATGTATGTAGGCGTATATATGCATGCGCATTGATTGCTTACGCGTCCGAAGTAGCGTGGCACTTACCTAAAATGAAAATAAACAAACAAAAATACGTATATTAGTATAGTAATATTTTATTACAGTTAGTTTTTAAAAATGTGTCAAAATATGTTTCGGAATTAAGGAACTCTAAGGGAGACGGCAAGAGGCAACTCCAATTCTTTAAGTTAAACTACTTTGTTGCTCTACCATATGTTTACTGTATAACAACTTATTTATATCCAACCCTCTATTTTATTCGTTTCGACAATCCTTTTAAGTTTATAGACTTTCCATAGGTATATATGAAATATCAAAATTGACTTTATATATGTATTTTTCAATCAACAACAAAAAAATATTGATATTGCATCATGCCAATGATGCAGTGTATAAATGTATGTTGGATCCGTGTTTTAAGTCTGGTCAAAATACATGAGTTAAAAGACAAAATTTTACAACTTGTATATATTAAAATATATTTTTGGTCCAACTCATATTTTATGTTTGTTTTATCCTTAGTTCCGAGAATGTTTGTAATAATGTTAGTGGTACTACAATAATAATGATTTTTATTGTGAATGATAAAAAACTCTGCAAATTATAATTTCCCAACATCTTTCTGCAAATGAAGAAATTACTCATACGAGATTTGTTGTCACATACGAAAACCAACCCTCTTGACAAAGCATCGTAGTCGACACATGAGAACTCAGCATGACAACAATCTCGGCAAAAAAGAAAACCTAAAAACGAGACAGCCGACGTTGCAGAGATATGACTGTAAAACAGTTGGGGTAGAGTAGATGGGTTCTGGGATTGGAACTGTAGCTGGGAATAGGTCTAGTAATAACCACAACCAGTGAACTGTGCAACTAACAAGGACTTTTGTTTATATGTCATACAAATTACTCAAACGTTAATAATTTAAGCCGACGGCTGTTGATGACGGCCACTCGGAGCGAGTCGTATTAAGGTGCAAATAAATGTATCCCCTAGTCGTCTAATCAATGCGAAATAAACCAAATAAACACTGCACTCTTTATCTGTCAGTATTTCAATCAAGTAAAGGCAGAACATAAAGCTTTAAGCTAGCATCTTCCATTATCATTAAAATCATATATTGTGAAATTCACCATTTATATTTGCATTTTCTCTTCTATTTCTATTCTGAATTAAACTGATTATAAGTAACATATTAAATTTTGTTTCTGAAGTCGGTAGATCAACATATAACTTTATCTATAGAAATTCAGACTCTTAAATTTTACAAACTGAACGATCCATGAAAATTTGGATTGAAATTAAGTCTATGTGAATCTGCATTTTGATTAGTTCCAACAAAAATCCGATATGATTATATTTAATTTACATTACAATTTAACTTCTCTCTGAGTCTTGAGTAATTTTTCAACAGATTTCATTAGCTTATCGTGCTCCCATTGCGAAAGCTGAGGATATATCACACCACCCAAACCCCATTTATTGACAATACAAGGCAACGATAGAAATACTTCATCCTGAATGTCGCACATACCCTTTGCATTAGTGGATAATGGTATAATGCGATTGCAGTCCTTAAAGATAGCCGATATAATATCCGCGACAGCGAGGCCTATGGCCCAGTTGGTATAGCCTTTACCTCTTATCACCGTATTAGAGGAGTCTACAACATCTTTGTGTACATTCGACCAGAGCATGGGATCCGTATCGGTTCCCATATCTGGTAGTATAGACACTAAAGGTGTGCCGCCCACAGTGACTGTTGACCAAAGAGGTACGCAACTATCGCCTTGCTCTCCGATAATATAACCTTGCACCGAATTGGTCGAAACTCTCAGGATTTGTGCAATAAACATACGAAAGCGCGCCGAGTCCAAATAACAACCAGGACTGAAACAACGTTCATATGGTAGATCGGTTACTTTTCGGGCAAGCCAAGTCATCGCATCTGCAGGATCAGCTACAATTATAAACACAGCTTGAGGACTGTGTTTCACTAGTTCAGGCATAACTTGCTTTATTATGTCCGTCGCCTTGTTTGTTATTTCTAATCGAGACTCTTTAGGTTTCTGTCGTGGTCCAGCTGTGACAACAACCACTTTCGAGTTTTTAGTACACTCAATACACTTGGCCTTTTTTATGCGTAAATTGTTCAGGAATAAGGAACCATGCAATAAGTCCAAACGCTCCGCATCGCAAAGATCTTTTCTGGTATCGTAAAGAAGAATGTTGTTTGTCACTCCTTTTAAGAGAAGTGTGATGGCACTGCTCATACCTATAGCTCCAGAACCGATGATGGATACCTTTGAACCTTGTTGAATATCTTGGGCACTAAGTGTTTTGTAAAGACAAGAACAGAACTTTTGGGTTTTTTTCTGAAGAGCCTTTTCTAATTGAAGGCGAATACGTTTTTCCTCTTCTCTTTTTTGTTGGTTTTCACATTCTTTTTTAAGCTCTTGCTCATAGCACATTTTTCTTAATTTCTTCTCTTCCATCTTTTTATTTTTGCCATGATCTTTCCATTTTTTTATTCGCTCTTTTCTTTCGCACATATTTTGGAGCGCTTTTTCCTTGCGAATCTTTTCTTGTTGCAATCTTTTTTTAATGGTATCTTCTTTCCGCTTTTCAATTTGAGCTTCACATGTTTGTTGAACAGCGCGTTTTTTAGCTTCCTTTTTCAAAGCTTCAGCCTGCTTCTTTTTTTCACACATCTCCTTCATTATCTTCTCATCATTTTCTTTCTTCCTTTTAAGATTTTCCCATTTTTTCATTCGCTCATTTCTTTTGCTCATATTTTGGAGTTTTTTTTCCTTGATCATATTTTCTTGTTGAATTCTTTTTTTAATGATATCTTCTTTACGTTTTTCAACTTGAATTTTACATTTTTTTTGGGTAGCATGTTTTATAGCTTCATTCTTCAATGCATCCTCTTTACGTTTCCTTTGCAGAGCTTCTTCAGCGCATTTCTTCCTTAAGGCCTTTTCTTCGCATTTCTTTCGTAGAGCGTCTTCAGCGCATTTCTTCCTTAAGGCCTTTTCTTCGCATTTCTTTCGTAGAGCGTCTTCAGCGCATTTCTTCCTTAAGGCCTTTTCTTCGCATTTCTTTCGTAGAGCGTCTTCAGCGCATTTCTTCCTTAAGGCCTTTTCTTCGCATTTCTTTCGTAGAGCGTCTTCAGCGCATTTCTTCCTTAAGGCCTTTTCTTCGCATTTCTTTTGTAGAGCGTCTTCAGCGCATTTCTTCCTTAAGGCCTTTTCTTCGCATTTCTTTCGTAGAGCTTCTTCAGCACATTTCTTCCTTAAGGCCTTTTCTTCGCATTTCTTTCGTTGAGCTTCTTCGGCACATTTCTTCTTTAAGGCTTCCTCGTCGCATTTCTTTCGTAGAGCTTCTTCAGCACATTTTTTCTTTAAGGCTTCCTCTTTACATTTCATTCGTAGCGCTTCTTCAGCCCAGTTCTTCTTTAAGATTTCTTCGCATTTCTTTCGTAGAGCCTCTCCAGCGCATTTCATTTTTAAGGCTTCCTCTTCTGATTTCTTTTGAAGAGCTTCCTCTTCGCATTTCTTTTGCAGAGCTTCATCAGCACGTTTCTTATTTAAGATCTTCACTTCGCATTTCTTTCGTAGAGCTTCCTCTTTTTCTTTATTCTTTTTCTCGTAGCATTTATAATGAAAATCATTATTTTCCCTTTTTTTCATGGCATTTAGGGTTTTTTGCGTTTTATTAAAAGAATTTGAAGCTTGCGAGTTTCCCCTTAGAGATCTTTTCTTTAGATTATTTGTAAGAGTTTCGTCCTGTCGCGTTTTGATAAGCTTATCTGTTATCGTGGTTTTCGGAATATCTTTGAGTGCATTAAGTTGTTCTTTTCTATATGCGTTCTTCATAGGCTTCAGTTTTTCCTCTTCTTTCTGTTTCCCCTTACAATTTTCTTTTTTCTTAGGTGTTTGTTTCTCATAAACTTTTTTCAGACATTGCATTTTTATCTTGTCTATCTCTTGCTTGACAAAAGCCTTCTCTTCTAAGTGTGCCTCCTCAATCACTTCTTTTAATATCTTTCGCTGTTTATTAATGTCATGGTCTAAAGTGCTACCTTCTTCTTTTTTGTCCTTTTGTTTGGTCTTTGGTGTACTTCTGGATTCTCTACACATTTGTTCTAACACTTTTCTTTTGCAGATTTTCCTAAATCTTGCTGCAAGACAATCATATGCGGATACCAGCTTTTCCTGTTCAGTAGTAGACAATGTATTCTTAATTTTACAGACATTTTTCCATTCGTTTTCAATGCACCTTTCCAAGTTCAACATATAGAGATTCTTTTTATTGGACTTATTTCCTATATTAGTGGATGCGGCGTTTAATTTAGGTTTTTCTTTTAGACCCTTATATGTATTCTTAGCTCTTTTATAAGTACGTTTTTTCGCCTGCGACTTAAGTGGTGTTTTTAATTTGATATTTTGGCCAGAGTTTTTTTGGGACCCGGACATACTTGATGTATTTTCTTGAATCTTATGAAATTGTTTTATAGTTTCGCACTGCCGTAATAGCTGTTTGATAATTGCAGAATTGGCCAGCATTTTGCAATGCTCTTCATGATCCTTCTCTAAACGCAGTTTTCTCTTGGCTAATTTTCTGCAGGCAAGTTTTATACCCTTAGTCACACAAATCATCAGGTCTTTCATCACACTATCGTCATTTTTAGTCAAACGCTTAAATTGTTTCATCCACGTTTTCAGTTCATCGTTAATGCATGTTTTCTCGTATGTTTTCAGTAGCTTCGTTTCTTTTCTTCTTCGAATAATGTCTTCTCGATGTTTTTTGTCGGCACTCCGTTTTTCCAATTCTGTTTTATACTCATCACAAGGGTTTCTGTTCTTTTTATCTGAAGTATCATTATTAGATTTATGTCTTAATGAAATGCGATGTATGCTTCTTAACGTTGTATTCGATAAATACAATCGGTCCATAGAATTGGATAGAAGAGAAAAGCCTTTAAGCAAGGACTTACGGAAAAATATTTCCGCGATTTGACTTATAGACATGGTAAATAAGCTAATCTTATAAAGCTTAATTTATTGAACAGAAAAACAAATTTTGATTGTTCCTAGTCCGAAAATTCATTTTAAAATATGTGTGTGACTACTATGCTTTTTAATCATTTATATTTTAATATTTTATTATTCCTATTATGAATTTTACACAATTTGGTGATTTTCCGAAAATGCACAAAGTTTATTTTCAATGTACAAAATATTAAAATATGCACAATTAATTTAAGCGGAATGATAAGATGCCCAGAAGGAAATAAAGTCTCAAGTATAATTTACTTTAATCTAGTACTCATAAGTAAATTAAAAAACAATAACGATTTATTTTCTGATCTGACATTACTCAGTACAATTTCAGACACAGTGTGTACTAAACTTTATTTGAACAAAATGTCAGAATTTTAATAATATATTCGGTTTATTTAAGAAAAATTAACAGTAAATTAGAATTTTTAATCCCTAAATTTCTTTAAAGTCCTTCACCATGTCGCTGGGCAGATTCATTCAGGTCTTTGATCGTAGTCCAATAAAAAGAAGTATTTCCATTTTTTCCGACTTGCATTTTACAACATCTGTAAACAAAGTACAAAGACTTTGCTATAGCAAAAAATCGGATTCCGACTCTTCCGAAAAGAAAGATAGTCCTTGTGAAGAGTATAAAAAAATTCTTGAGAAGCGCAATGAAGCGAAGAAACAGGAACAGACCCGAATTCAAAAGGAAACTGATGCAAAAGAGCTTAAGGCCCATGAGTTGAAATGTATGGAACAGCACAAGAATGCATGGGCGAAAGAAATGGAATGTTTGAATAAAAAAGATAAGAAGTTAATGGAAAGTATGATGGAGTGTTTATCAAATGGCATGAGAATCGTATGCAAAAAAATTGCTCAGAAAAAATTAAATAATGAGAAAAAGCTTGAGATGAAGTGTAAAGATTTGGCTAAAAGTGCGAGGATCATTAATATGTTAAAGCAGTGCGACAAGAAGAAATCTGAGAAGGAGAGTAAAAGTAGTGAGAAAGATAAAAAACAAACAAAAGAAAAAAAACAAGATGTGAAATCAAAAGTGAAAAGCTCGGAGAAAAAAAAGAATGTAAAAAAGGAAAAAAGTAAATCTAATCATAAACCAGATAAGAGTAAGTCGAAAGATGGTAAAGAAGAAAAGAAAGAACAGAAGAATACAAAAAAGAAGTCGAGTAAACAAGATGAGAAAAAAGAAATAAAGGGAAAGAAACCAAAACGTGAGGGCAAGAAAAAATCAGAAACTAAAAGCTCAACCAAAAAAGGTCCAAAGAATGAAAAGGTAAAGAAACATAAGGAACGAGAATGTGAGGATGATAAAAAAATGCAAAAGAAAGGTGCGAAGTCCATTAAAAAAAAAGAAAAACAAAAGCCTCATAAATCGAAAAATGCTGATCAAAAGGCAAAGAATGAAAAGGTAATGAAAAAGAAACATAAGGAACAAGAATGTGTGGATGATAAAAAAATGCAAAAGAAAGGTTCGAAGTCCATTAAAAAGAAAGAAAAACAAAAGCCTCATAAAACCAAAAAATCTGATCAAAAATTGAAGAAAGCTGGTAGTCCGAAGCTGCAAAAGAAGGAAAAATTAAGAAAAGGCAAGGATCGAGACGATGAATGCATGGAAGACAGTAAAAGTCAAAAGAAATCTACTAAATCAATAAAAAAGAAAGTTAAAGAACAAGTTAGTAAAAGCAAAAGTTCCGATAAAAAATTGCAAAAGGCAAAACCGGTTAGTAAAAAGTCCGGAAAGGGGAAGAAAAATAAGGAAAAAGATCAGAAAGTAAAGTCAGTTAGTAAAAAATCTGGAAAGGATAAGAAGGATAAGAAACCCCGCAAGGACAAATGCGAGAAAGATAAGAAAAAGTCCAAGAAATATGCGAAACCAATTAAAAATAAAGATCAGAAAAGCAAAGATGGTAAAAAAAGATCGCAGAAAGTAAAGTCTGGTAGTAAAAATGATCATAAAAAGAAACAGAATAAGAAAAGCGAGAAGGACAAAGGCTTGAAAAATACAAAAAAATCGAAGAAAAGTACGAAACCCATAAAAAGCAAGCTAAAAGAGAAAATTCAGAAAAGCAAAGACATCAAGAAAAAACCGCATAGTACAAAAGTCAGTAAAGAAACAAAAGGCAAGGCCACAGACAAAGCCTCTAAGAAAGGTAAGAAAGGAAAGGAAAGCATGAAATCAAATCCTCTTGACGAAATATGCGAGTCTTTGCAAAATGAAAAAAATGAGTCTTCCGAAAAGGGCAAAAGTCGATATTTGCAAAAATTAGAAAAGTGTATAAACAGTCAATGGGCCGATATTTGTAGAATTCGTAAAATATTTTCAAAAGAAGAGCAAGAAAGACTTGCACGTGCGCATGACTGTCTTTCTGATCAGATCAAGGCAATTTGTAAAAAACAAGTCTTAAATGAAATGTGTAAGGAATCAGGACAAGCTAAGATTAACGAGAGATATGAGAGTATTGGCGGAAAGCCGACTAAGAAGTCGAGTAAAAAAGAAAAGAAAGGCAAGACAAAAAAGTCAAAGAAAAATAAGCCCGAAAAGCAGAGTGGTGAAATGGAGTTAATACGGGAAAAACTATCGAAGGAAATTGAGCAAATTAAAGAAGATGAAGAAGCATTCATTAAAAAAGAACTTGAGGATCAGGAAATTAAATGTTTTCAACAATTATGCGAAGAAGAAGCCCTAAGAAAAAAGTGCGAAGAACAAAAAAAACAGGAGGCTCTTAAAAAAAAATGTGAAGAAGCACAAAAAAAAGCGGCTCTAAAAAAAAAACGTAAAAAGGAGGCCGCTCTGAAAAAAAAGTGCAAGGAGCAAGCGCTGAAAAAAAAATGTAAAAAGCTTCAGGAAAAAGAAAAAGAAGAAAAAACTTGTAGTAAAGAATCTCTTAAGAAGAAGCAAAAAACAAAGAGTGGAAAATCGCTGAAAAAGAAAGTGCAAGAAGGTACTCAGAAAAAGAAAAGTCAAAAAGCGAAATCTTCAAAAAAGAATACTAAAAAAGAGGCTCCAAAGAAAAAGAATGCGAGCCAAAAGAAAGTAACAGAAAAAGGAAAGAAAAAAGATTCAAAATTAAGCGCTGAGGATGAGGCCCTTGTGAAAATGTGCAAAGAAGTACTTTCAAGAGTCCAAAAGAAAGCTTTAAACAAGAAGCACAAAAAGAATGCAAAACAAAACAAAAATAAAAAACCCAAATGTAATGGAAATAAGAGCAAGTAATATAACCTCGACACCATGTGCTTTTTCTGAACATATGTAATTTACAACGTTAAATTATTAATAAATTTAAAATAAGTAATCAATGATTTTTTGCTAATGAAACTGATCGAAGTTGCCACTTCCATCTCAACAAATTATTTATGTACTATACATGTATTCCTGATCTTTCTGAACGTCACCAGTTGATGTCTTCATGGATCTTACTGCATTCATTGCACAGATTCTCTCAATGTATTCTCACTTTTAGATACCACAATTCTTTGAAAACTAGCAAATTTTTCAAGAGTAGTTGTTTATACAATGATGCATCAATTGGAAAATATTCTATTCTGTAAAATTTTAACAGAGCGAAAGATATTTGTTGAACAGTTTTTATCGAACAGCGAATTCAACACAAGGCATGAAAGCACAATTTTATTTAGATATTTTATAAGTATTTTATTTGAAATTAAGGAAAAATTTCTATTTAAAAGCGTTTTAAATTATTTTAAACGGTAAGTTAAAGCATTGATATAAATAGCTGAAATCTCACTTTAAATTTAATTTATAATTATAATTTGAGATAAATGAAATGAAAAATCGCTTTCAACGGATCAGAATTAGAAATGAAAGCAGATTTTTTATAATTATTGTTTCAAGAATTACATTCAATAACTCAAAAATTTAGCTTTTTCAATATGAAGCCGAAAGAATATTTGAATGCAAAATGTGTGAGCTTTACTGCGACACGAATGCATTGCAATTTTATTCAGCATATTATAACAAAGAGTATGGGATGTTGAAATAATTTGTAGAAGAGGTTTTTTAGAGGTTTTCCCTAACCAAATTTTATAATAAACACACAGAAATAACTCTTGCTTGCCATTATTTAATGAAAATTGAAGAATAATAGTTTATCGTGCTTTCTAAATGTTGAATTTTTTGCTTATTAACATTTCCGCACTCGCACAGGATGCTCGCGCGCTTTTAAAAAGTCAAAAGAAAAGCGAGCCAATGGAACAACGCATAAATTAATCATAAAAATGGAATAGAGTGGTTTTCGCAGTTAAATTTTGATTTAAGTTATTTATTAGACCGTAAACTTTCGAAATATTGGCCTGCTTTAATTACCTTTATAACTTATTGTTCTAGTTTCTTTTTGTTTTAGTTTTGTCGACAACACAAATAACTATTGCCAACAAAATTAGTTCTAATAAGAGTGCTTGAATATTAAAATTTCATAATGTGCAGGAAGCAAACCATCAGTTGCAGAAAACATCGAAAAATTAAAAAGTATCACGTGTTGTTGAAACCTAATTGCGGTGAAAGTTTCATCTGTATGAGTTTGCACGTGTCTTGAGTGCGTGGCAGAACGCTGTCAACTGCCGCCACCGGGTGAAGTCTACTTGGCTCGGCGATGTCTGCTTTTGTCTGCTTGACGACGCATGAAGTGAAAATTAATTTCTAAATGCGGGAAATTAACAAATTACAAACAACTCAACGGGCGAAGAGCAACAGGGCAGCAGATGCTAGATGGCAGACGTTAGACGGTAGACAGTAGACGGTAGGCGGTTGATGGTTGATGGTAGGTGGCAGAATGCAGCCAGTAGGAGTAGAATGCGGAACAAGACATGCCATAATTTATCCTCACACACACTCAAACCCAAACACACACACACATACACTTACCCATATACATACTTGGCGCATTCATGCGCGGTAGAGAGATATTCGTTGGCCAAGTTCCAAAGAGGAGTCAAGGTGTTAAAGCGCAGGTGAGATACATTGTCTTCCTTTTGCCTGCCAGCCATGAAGTTGTAGACATATTTATTCACGCACACACACCCACACACACACACACACATAAAAACTCAACTCTCTTGTACTCAATTTGCTGACAGTCGACAGCTCTGCTAATTTCAGCAAACCACCCACCGAAAATTAAGATGGGGATCTGTCTAAAGCTGTCAACGCTACATGTCTCCGCACTGAGAAATGAGAACCGAGAACCGAGAACTGAGAACTGAGAACTACTCATCCCACTACCGCAAAGTACTCCGCCCTCTTAAAAGGTTCCACAGCTGATGTAGTCGCGCTTCCAGCATTTAATTAAGTTGTGCTCCATTTTATGTTCGACAAAATTGTTTGTCTGCCGCATTCACTTACTGCTGCTATCTATTATATGCTGAAGAGTCAACGATGCGGTATCCATGCAAAAGTCTCTGTCTTAATTCGTGGGGATGGTAGTTGCTACTCATGTTGTGGTTGTGGTTCCTACGAGGAATCTCCTGGTGTCACTTGATGACACTTTTTAAAGATTTAAGCCGTAAAATACAGAAACCATTAACTAATTGAGACCTCTGGTAATTTAGTTGTGCTACGGTACGAAAATGTGGTGACTTTTGAATAAAACAAATGCGTTTCAAATATTCTGTCCTGTAAATATTTATATTGTTATTATATTATTTTATTATATTATGATTTTTATAAAGAAAACCTACGAACTTTAAAAACCAAACTTTCTTGTTTGCTTAAGTTTAACCGAAGTAGCAAAGTTTAAGGTTTATTTGGTCCCCTGTATAGTTGGTATCTTCTATATTGTTGTTGTTTGAATTGCTGTCAGAGATAACAACCACCAATGTTGACAATAAGTCTGTTTACTATAAATTCCGTTCATGCAAGCTAAAAAGTGATTTTTTTTATGTCATTTACAATTGAATTCAATTAACATTATTATGAATTATTTTAATGTATGCGTCATGTTACTATCGACCGAAAAAAAGGCTGTACCCAGATATTTTACATCGACCTATTTTAGCTGACATAACAATAAATTTTAAAAAAAATGTATATGTCGAAAACAGCTGCATGGGACGCGTCGTAATTACTTTCTTTGAAATCTAGTATATTTTACTGTATGATATAGTTAGAATGTAATAGTATATCGATATACTAAACGTAGACTTCAATAAATGTTAGTATTTTTGCTGTACATTTTATGTTTTGCTTTTATTGAAAATGGGTATCTTGGGAACAATAACCTTAGTATTCGAATTTAGTTACAAAACGGAAACCTACTACTATGTTTGTACATATTTTTACAAGACTTAACTTATTTCGTTGTGTGCATTTTGTACAACAAATAAATTTTCCCCTACAATTTTCAATAACCAGTGGGTTATCAAGTTTAAAGCTTGAGAGTGAAACTGAAAGAAGGAGAAGTTGTCAACTAAACATCGAATCTCTAAGTCTACCCAGATGCTGACACCTGTTCCGCTTGATTGTGCCCGATACGTTGTTACATCATGAAAGGTTAATGATGGCTGCTGTCAGGAGCGAAGGTCAACCCCTCAACAACTCTCTCTCTCTCTCATTCCAACTAAACCATCTCCCCTGCCTAACATTCGGTATTTTATTCCCCGACAAACACTGCCCTTATTGGGGTTTTTTGTCCTTTGTTGGGTGACTTGAAGCTACCCCAGGCAAAAGTTTCATTTGATGGAGCCAACGTGCAACAAAAATACAAAAATGGCACAGGGTTGGGTGTTCGGTGTTGAATGTTGGGTGTGGAAAACGCTACTATCGACTTGTGTTAAATAGCAACGTTGAGCTGATGCTGCTCCTTTGGGGAGGCTGGGGACAACGCCGAGCGTAAAAGTTAAATGAAACGAAACACGTTAATGGCTTGAGTGTGCGGGGAGTACTGGGTCATTGGCAGGTTGCTGTGTGGCAAGTGGCAAGTTGCAAGTTGCGAGCGCCAGGTAACAGATGTTAAAGCAAGTTTAGTTGTTGTTGTTGTTGTTGTTGCGGCCATGGCAGCACATTGAAAGCGAAATTTTATAACTGGTTAGAAGCAAAGCCCTTATCTTAAAATTTCTCTACCTTTTCCGAAAAGGGAAAGTGCCATGATGACACCATTGCGCTCTGTGATAAAATGATATCGTTGTCTTTTGTTAAATAGCATTAAGCAGAGAGGCTACGAATACTCGCTGTATCTCTATTACAACGCCATTCACTTTATATTAAGTTATTTAGCCTAGTTAAGAAACAAAATGTGTCGACGCCTTTGTCTTTACCCCCACGCTGAATTTTTTGCTTCTCCTTACCATTTTCGGACTGCTGCCCACGTAATCTTATACTACTAGTAATAATTAAACCCAAATTATAGGATATATGACGCACATTTAGTTGCCTTTTGGGCTTTGTGTTCTGAATCAGTCGAGAGAAACAATTCTGTATATAGACTACTAACTTCACTTGCCTTTCCTTTCTTGAAACATCTTGTTATTTAACTGTTCTTGGAACGATATATTTTAAAACTCCTTCTTTCATTATTAGTCCCAAAACTGAAATCATTTGATCTCTATTGGTCAGAGATAAACACTACTTTTTTTGAGGACGCGGAGATAGAAGCTCCTGAATACTTGACATTTTATTTTTGGTTACTAACCTCTTGCAACTTACGACGAGTTTAACTTTCTATGGAGCGACTTTAATATTGTTATATCAATTATGATATGCGTTTTGTTTTTTTTTTTCACATTGTAATTGATATCAAAAATAAATCGATATAATATATTAAAATATGGTTTAATATAATTGAGTATATATTCTTATTCTTGTATATCTCTTTTCTATTCGGTTACGCTTTTCATCCTATTTTAAATGAACGACTTATAAGGTTTAGAAGTCTAGAGATGGAATTTTTAAAAACCAAGCTTATCTCGAATTTTAAAAATAACGTAGTGTAAAAAGCCAAGTACTTAAGCTCGTTGCGACTATGCGTTGATAGTTCAGTCAGTCAGGAAGGCTTTAACTGCCATGCAGATTCAAATGGAAATGCTAATACTTTCACGTCATGCAAGCTGAAATTGCTTTCATATACCATGACAAATTTTTATCAATCGAGCCAAGCGGAATGCAACCAATCGAAAGTCGAAAACCCCTTTTTCTGAAAGCCAGCAACGTAGTGCAGCGTCAGCTTCGTGTTGACCACACAATGTGAGTTTTCATGTTTGTACTGCGATGCATAACAGAGAAAATGAAACGTTTGAGAATTTTATGCGGAAATGCACGTTTTATACCTGTTTAAGCTTTTATTGCTGAGGATCCGTTGCCGGGTTTTCTATTTCCGGCACGAGTTGGTTTATAAGTCTTTAAGTGTCATGAAATATGCGTTTGTTTTCGGTTTTAAAACCATCACAATATACTCTATTCTATATATAAACTGAATTCAGTTGGTACATAAAGTGTAGAAAATTAATGAGCGGCATCAAGAACAGCACTATAAATTCGTCATACGATATGCTGGATAAAAAAAACTTTATAAAATTGCGTTTTGAAAGCCGCTTCTACTTCAACCAGCCAACATAATAAACTTCACAACGAAGCGGACGCTAGTAGAAATTCTAGTAGCAGGACATTTAAAGAAATCCCTAGCCTAAAGTATATTCTTGTGTCTGTGGAGTTGCATCATCACCAGACAACAAGACAATCAACGACGTTCGTGGGCCACATAAAATAACCGAAAAGTAATTCGCCACAAAAGTAAACTTGAGCACACAAAAGTTGAGTTTAAAAATAAACTTGCTGCAAACTGTGTTTTTCTTAACCAAGTAGAAGCAGATAGACTGGAGAGAGCGTGGAGCGGGGCACTGGAGTAGTTGAAACACAAAGGCCATTGCTTTATGACAACAAAAAGTGGCTAACTAAGTCTTCGACGACGTCGTCGAAATGCAGCTTCTCGACTCTCGACTCTCTGCTCTCTGCTCTCTGGTCTATTCTGTTCTGTTCTGCTCGATGAACTCTCAGCTGCCTCAAGAGTCGTTCATGAGCTGTTCCAATTGTCTCTTCCCTCGGCCAACGCGTGCTGTGATTGCATTTTCTCCCATCACAATGGAAAGAGCCAAGTGACTGCAAATTACGTAGAAGGGTTTACTTGAATGTCAAAATTTGAACTCAATTCTGCACACAAAATGAAAAATATGGTTCTGCTGCCAAATAGTTACAGTTGTATGTAACATATATCTGAGTCGCGTAGCACTTGAACTTTGAACTCCGATCACTTGATTTACTGAACTGGCAGTGACAATTTTAGAAAATTCTTGTTTAAAGACAGAAATAAATTTAAGAATTAAAATAATATATATGTATGTATATATATTCCTTGACAATTTTTTGATAGAAATGAGTTGGTATGCGGCTTTTCAAAACATGTTAGTAAGAACATCAACAATTTTAGTAACACAATTTAATAATAACACAGATACGCTCAATATATTACCATTTCGGGAATGTGGAAATACAAAAGTAACAATATTTTTTCATTCAAAAGATATTTCATCGATGCTGGGATATAATGCTTCCCATATTTTTTCAGTTACAAAAAATAAACTTTATGTACATCCCTAACTATTGACATCCGAATAAAGCGTCGACATTGAGATTAAAGACTTCTGGTATTCGTATAAATAAAACACATTTACCAATAATAACTCCTATCAACACGGACAATCATGGAAAGCGCATTATGATATCTCTAAGCGTACCCAATGCGATACTTTATTAAAACCGAAATAAAAGAATGTTTTCATTTTTGTGGTTGCTGCCACAATTCAGTATTCAATGCGTGTCGAGGAGCCAGGCTTCAAGATACCATTGAGGACATTTGGCACTGCGAGCACGTAGGTAGAATGCTGGTCATTAAGCTCAAGGGAGTGTACACTGTATGTTTTAAAGAGTGAACACTTGGTAAAGCCCAAAACAGAAAACGTGTTTTCTCGAAAACATATCAAGTTTCACATATTAGAGACGATTGTATATGACGAAAATTAATTTTATTTAAGGCCACTTTCTCGAAGTTTATATACAGCTTTGTAAATATGTAAATGGAGAAAAAAATAATATTAGTTTTCTCAAGAATGAAAGATTCGCTACTGTTAACTATTTGTCTATCTCTAGTTAGTATTTGAAGAGACAGAGACAATAGTTAGCTAAGTCAAACAAAGAAGTAAATTTGATTGTTATTTGTGAAGTTGAGAATTTTTGCCAGACCGTGTTTTGTATCCCTGGTATATTTGGTTATCTATGGTATACTTTGAAAGCAGTTAGTATGTAGTCATTTTTAGTGTAGAAGTATACCGTTATACCACATATCTCTTTTTTTTACCAATAATAATTTATTTACCGATAATACCACCTTCAACATGTTTTGCTTATGTGCATATTTATTTATCGGACTGAAATATTCTGAAAGTTGTTATATATCTTGGTATATTTTAGTGTTTGGTTTATTTACCAATAATACGACCTTCACAATATTTTGCCTTTGGTAGTATTTATTTTACTAATCGGAATGAAACATTCTGTTTTACGTTCTGTGGATTATGTATCTAAAAATTTGTATACACTCAACAACTATATACAGTACCCACATTTGGCTTTTGACAAAAAGTCTTCTGTTTTCACTTTTTTCAAAAGTAAAGAGTCTTACAAAGCGATATGGAAATGTTTTAAAATTTAAAGTTTCGAACCTTTCAGTGGAGGATTGCTCTAGTTGGAGCTAGCTCAGGCAAGTAGTCACTTCAAGCGACTCGCTTGAGTTGTGGCATTGGCCAAACATTTTTATGCAAAATATTTTGAATATCACTAACGAAGGGAAACGAACCCCGTCGGTGGCTGTTGCCATGCTATACTCCCCAGCCAACTTTTCTAGGTATAACAAGTCAGCTGAGTAGACCGAGAGAATACGAAAAAAAACGAAATACTTTCAGACAACTGAAACGATAGGACAGTGTACAATAGTGGAATATGAAAATAACGGCAACGCCATCAGCATACGGGAAGCGCATATAAAACGTAAAACGTAAAACGTAAGCGGATAAACGGTCAAAACGGACGAGTGGAGGCGCGCCGCATTTCGTAATCTTTGCAAATAAACGCGTGAAATTCCAAGGCACACCACAGTGAAACATGCCGCGTAGCAACGGATGCGAGAGACTCGTGGAATGTACATACATACATAGATGGTACCCGGTCGATATGGGATCTGGATGGGATGTCACCATTCGGTCGACATGTGCCACGCCAGTTAGGCGTACAGCACACACGCCAAATTGCGCATTCAGATTAAAATTCTTGAACACGTATTTCCCTTTCCGCTTTATGTGTGCAAGTAGTCGGATATATTTCCTCGCCGCGGATCTTCGTCGCTAGTTACACGCCATTCAAATTTTACTGAATTAACTTTATCGCATGTTTTTCCTATGCATTGTCGTTATCATGTAATTTTACACAATAATGAATGAATATTATGAGGCATGAATATAAATCTAAACATGGCATTACAATTATTGTCAAATGATTAAAGGACTGCTTATCTGCTAAGGATGAACAAGAATATAGTTGTTAACATGTCAGAATTCTTGTGTAGATCCATAAACCTTACACTTTCATTACATTTTTTGCAAGGAAGAAAAACTTAAAAAATCCATCGATTATTTCATGATTATTAATTTCATTGTGAAGAGATTTTCTAAGTATAGAGCGAATTTTTTCGTATGAATCACTTTCTTTACCTTTTTTGTCAACTATTTAAATGTCAACGAAACGATATGTATTGTATAGTATTTCGGTAAAAACTTATGAAAACCTTAAAATACTATAAATCTTAGTTTTGTGACCTAAGTGAATTTTCACAATCACGTACTGCAAATACATCTGAAGTCTGAGTTTGTAGCTAATTGCATTGAATATCCTTTGTCCAGACTCAGAAAACTTTTAGTCAAGTTAAGTGTGACAAGCCTGACTGCGATTATCTAAAAACAATTGTTCGCACCCAAATTCAAAATATCAACTAGTAAATTATGTGATTTATTAATAGCAGTGAAAAGTTTTTACTCACATTGTACTAAAATAATGAACAATAATATCCAGAGGCGTCGATCGAATGTTGGTCTCATGACTTCATCACTTCTTCCAATGAGTTTGTGTGTATTTTGCTCGTTAATAACTCCAAAATTACTCAATGGTTCATGTGTACAAATCTGAAAAGGAAGCAATATTTTTGGGTTAATTAAACTAGTTAAAGGCAAAATACACAAAAAAATAACGATTTTCTGCAATTCATTGAAAAAATTTTATAAAAACCAGATAATATGGTAATATATTTAAAATGTAAATTGTATTTTAAATTTAATCTGAAATTCGTGAGATTCTTGTTTTTTTATTAAAAATACTAACGGATATTTAATGAAACGTTATTCACAATTTAAAGAACTCTATTCATAAAGTTACATTAATATATTTGTAATTAAGATAAATTAGATTCTTAAAAAACGCTTATTGGTAAAAAAGACGTCTGATTTAGGTTCGCTTTTCCGTATATAAATATTTAAAGGAATTACAAAATTAAGTTTATTTCCATTGTGTTGTTGATGATTTATGTTATATCTGCTCAAGCGACAGATGTCCAACCGTCAGCTATGAATTGTGGCAGACGAAATTGACAGAAGTAGCGACAAGATGTGACACACATCGTCAATATATGCGATTGTACATATGTGTATGTACACATGAAAATACACATGTATGCACTTCTAGGTTATAGTTGTGGTTTCTTTCATTAAAAGCTGTGAAAATAAAGCCAAAAATTAAGATAAAGTTTACTAGTTATTATATTAATACACTTTGTAGTGCATAATTTGCACATTTAACGGGACTGCACCAACAATCTCGAGAATTTGACCACAGAACTTGAGAGAAATTAATTAGTTTGCTCTGCCAAGAAAATGTAGCACTTTAGCAATAATATGAGCTGTGTGTAAGAAACTGATTGCCGGTAAGTGTTTGTTGCCTTGCATTTGGGCAAATTTCTAATAAAAGGGATAAATATAATATTTCCAATAATGTGTTTTATAGAAATTAATTTAGTTCAATAAAATCTTTATGTTTTTATCTAATTCAATCAATATGGAGTTTAACCACGCTTTACACTTATTTAAGGTATAAAATACAGCGGAATCGAAACCATAAATACTGCAAATATATATTAACTCAGCAAATATTGTCATGACATGAGAAAGGGACTTTCTGTCGTAAGATTCTTAAATTTACAATAAGCTGTGCATTACTCACAGCAGAAATTCTGCCTATAAGAACAAAAAGGCTCGAAATATTTTTAAGTTGAGTGAAAAACCTCTTTGCATACGCAAAGCCAAAGTGCTCTGCTTTCCCTATTTGAATTAGAACCCATAAAAATATATATTGTAAATCAAATGATGGTTTTGATTTAGGCCATTGACAGCTTTTGGATCTTCAGGCTTGCACATATTGCAATTTGAGTTTTTGTTATGATATTTTACCACTATATAACACAGCTATGGTATCGATATCGATTAGTTGTCATAATAAAGGGGAGATGTTGTTGATCGGGTGCCACCCATGTCCATAAAATCCTGGAAAATGTGAAATATAATTCCCATAATTTGCAAGTCCTTGGTAGAAGAAAAGCCAGTGATAGTTATATGAAGATAATGATGATGATGGCAATGATGATTCTGTGGCAATGCAACCAATGCATAAACAATACATATTAATTACCGCAACAATGCCAAAACTATCTGAGCCAGTCAACTAGGCTGGACGGACAGAGTGTGCATTGTTCTGGTGCATAGTTTTGGAACGTTGCAACTGTGTTTGCTGCATATGCATGTTTTTGGGTTAACCGCAAAACAGTTAAAGGGGTTTTGTGCCTTGCTAACAATGTCAGACCAATTACACTTACTAATAACTCTCAGCAGTTTTAAATATTTCAAAACATGCACGACAATTACACATTCTTTTCTTTAGAGATTACTCGACGAACATTTTTATGCAATAAAAATATGAATTCTCTTTAGTTTTGCTTTAATTGGCCAAATATCATTGCATGTACTTTGCTGCTCGTTAAATAAATAAAAGCCATAAAAACTTTGGTCAATAAAATATGAGCACTTACGCAAAGATCAAAATTATAATTGCAAATTAAAGTTTCGCAAATTTGATTGCCAATAAAAAATATCTTAAATAAATTGCGAGAATCTCCAACTTTTTTCTCAAACGTATACGCAATATTTCCCGGTGTATGTTTTTGCTTAATTGACAATCAAAAGAACTTAAATCACACAAAACTCAATGCTTTAGGTATATCTCTAATGTAACAATCATCACTTCGCTATCATATTTTCCACATCAACGCGTTGGACGCCACAAACAAAATTCCTTTTCAACTTTTGCATGCGCTGCCAGACACAGCAAAAGTATTTTGATCTGATTTAAGATTGAAACGATTTAACGCCCATAACATTCCTAATTTATGTGGCGTGGCGTAAAACAAATGGGAAATCGCAAAAGTCAATATATTGAATAATGATTTGGTACCGAAAGACTTTTGCACATATCAACAATAGATGCGCAAAGTGACACGCAATCAAAAGTCATGTTCCTTCTGTTTTCCATGAGGTTAAAGCTTTTTTAATATATGAGAAGATAATTAAGTGATTGATTTAGTCCAAATGATCAAATTGTGAAAAGATACTTTTAAAGTCAAAATGATGATAACTATATTACTTCAGTGTCTATTTTATATTTACACTTTCAGTTTTTTATACTTTCTGTTAACAAGCCGTTGTAAAAATTAATAAAATTGCATCATAATGTATGAAGTTTTCGTTTTAGTTCCTTATGCTACCTTTAATAACAAGTAATATAAAAAGTAATAGAGATGATTTACGATTTGAGAATGACGATTCAGGAGAAGAGTTCCCATTGTCCTCTGATATTACATTAACCATCCATAACCCAAAAAACTCTAAGTGAATGCACTCAAACAAACTCAAACGTTCAAATGGCATGTGTCAGACTTTGAGCGCCTTTGTTGAACAAGAATAAATACACACTTTCTTTGCAATTGATTGATATTCCAACGAGTATCTTTTTCTGAAATGGGATTTGTGATTAATTGGATTTGATTTTTAGGTAATCTATGGCAAATTGAAAACACCACATTGAATTTCTTCTAATGTGCTTAAATCAATAACCAAGACAAGGCTTCTGAAAAAGTATTCACTTGACCCGCATTTCTGCAAGTCGAATAAAACTAAAGAAATGTAGATACAATGTCAAGTGGTTGTAACTGGCAAGTTGCCATTTGGGTTAACAGGAAGCCACATAATGTACGAGCTATGCCCAAAAGAAGCCAACGCAACGCTAACGTACTCAAATAGCTAGGCCAATACATCTCAACAAATATGCACTGAAGAATCAATATCTATAAGATAAAGTATATAAAAATTACTTATTCATATAAGAGAATGTCTCCGACACTTAATGCGATATTTGTACTCATTTAAAGTGAACAAATATTATTTTAATTTTTTGCATTTTGCTTTTAATGAACACTTTTATTGGTATAAAGAAAATGTCAATTGGGAAAAGAATTATTGAAATTCCTTAGCGACAAAAAACAGAAATCGGTTTCACGGCAAATTGTTCAAACGGAGAACAAAGAATTAAATGCACTTATATGTTTTATTATAGAATTCCATTTTATAAACAATAATATATAGATTATGTTTTATTTAACATTAAAACTTATCGCAAATGACATGTTCCCAAGTCCCCAGTTACTTTTTTATCCAAAATGTCTCTCTTGGACTATTATCTAAAAACTTACAAGATAGATCATACAAAAATTACACAGATAGAGAGATAATCAGAAGAGGTAAGCTATATTTATATTCCCAAGACCACTTTTAAGTTCAGCTCAGCATCAGTTTTAGTCCTGTATGTCAATCTTTATAACTATAAATACTATGTTGCCGGATATTAAAAGAACATTTCACGGCAATGCGTCGCCAGATGAATATGTTATAAAATTGTTATTGAGTGCATTCGTGCACACCGAAAGAGTGAAGGATTTAGAGTACATCCGTTTGTGTGTCTATATACATATTTTCTATACATTCATCGCAACTAACAATTTATATTTCATTGTTTTTTTTTAGTTTTACAGTTTTACAGTTTTTACATATCATACACTTGCATTTCAATGTAAGAGAAAAAACTGGATTAATACGAATTGGTATTCGAATTTAGTAAACCCTTATTATTTCAAATTTATTTCTCTTTAATCCGTTTCCTCAAATAAGCGAAATATAAATTTCACATATAATTTAAAAAAATATGAAAAATGTTCCATTAGAAAACCATTCCTCAGCTTCTAAAATATGCGTTTGAATGGCTTTTAATATTCTTTTATCTTATAGAAATGGGATCAGGATATAGTGCAGTCGGGTACACTCTAATGTTCTCTACAAATTTTATCTGTCGTTTGCCAATACTGCTAGCATATATCACATAAATTGCACAATTTCAGCATTTCGTCGTTCTATGCTGAGTCCATTTTTCGAATGCACTCGAATGGAAAGTCAAGGCTACTTCTAAATAGCATGCTATGCAATATTTTTCATACCTTCATCCCATTTTTCTAAAGGCCAGTTGTTGAATATACTATATATGTAGGACGAGAGTAAACCTGAGGATGCACACAAGTTAGACAATATGTCAAACTTGTTAAATGGTTAGAATTGAGTTCCAATAATGACAACGGCGTGGAGTTGCCTCACTGCAATTTCAGCTGACAAATAACTGCAAAGTGTGCGTATCAGTTACGATGCGATTGTTGCTCGTGGCATTTTGCAAGTTATATTGTACTTATATAAACAATAAATGTCAAAGTGATAGTTCATAGTTATGCGCATCGTCAAAAACTAGAGTCAAAAATATCAGTTTCAGGTTACATTTCTTCATTTTCTTTCGGGCTACTAAAAATACTCGCTACTCAAGTTCGTTTTTGATTTCTGTTTAATAAAGTTCTTTAGACTAATGCCACCTCACAAAATTTTGTATCCAACACATGTATGTGCAGTTTTTGCAAGTACATATGTATATTAAACTATATGTATGTAAAACCATCACTTTATTTAAATAACAAAACTCAAGAACATTTCTCACTGACAAATGTTTATGCTTTGACCTCATTTCCCTAATATCTTCTACATATATTTATTTTCCAATCGTTCTGGAATTTAGAGAAAAAATATATAATGAAATATTCGAGCTGTTCGCAACTCAATTCGAGCTTTTGGTAGTAACTAAACTTGTTATTTTACAATTTGAAGGAGGTACCAAATTTCAAAAAATCCAGAAGTTTTATTTTCTTAGTGGACATATTCAAAAAGTTCTACGATTTCTTATCTAGTTTAATATTGCTACAGCTTTCGGGTTTTAGTTGCTTTGGTTATATTGTATATTTTGTATTTTATAGTATATTTTGAAAGTAATAGTATATCAAAACAAATTTAACATTCGAAACATTTTAGTACTTTCTGTATATGAATTTGGTATATTTTAAGAACAATACTGCATTGTTTTGCTTTTATTGCTTTTTATCGTAAACTGTAGACAGTTTCAATTAAATTCACGATAAAGTTTATCGATTTCCTTTATGTTGTGCCACAATAAAATATAGTTTCATAGTACTGTATACTCCTCTCACTTATTTAAGGGGTATAAAATCAAAGCGTAAAGCGTGCTTCTGCAAAATTTCAGACAAGTATGCGGCCAGTGCGAACACAAAGGTACCATAACTAAGAGCAGGCTGGCAGGCAGGCAGGCAGACAAAGTTATGGCCCTGTTCATGACTGGCATGCCAACAACTTCAACTGAGCTCTACGCTGCCCAGTTGATTCCACAGTTTGTCCACAGTTTGTGCTCTCTGCTCTCTGCTGTTGGTTCCAGTTTTGTGCCCGCTTACAACCGAAACAATGGCGTGCATACATAGCGCCTACAGTTATGCAATGCCTCAACGTAGTTTTTCCTTCACGAAAAAAAGTGAGCGAAAAATGGAACTGTTAGTTGCACATTGTCTGGCATGGCGACAAATTTTTGGTCGAGCTATGTGGCATGGTGTTATTGCGCCATGCACAAACCAGGCTGGGGCCATCGTTCAAGCTAACAGGCCGAAAATCGGGTCAGTAGTAAATCATCAACGACATGTTCATATGCACGGCATGGTAAAATGTGTAAAACAAAACGAAACAGCCCCAAAGACAATGACAATGTGCAAAATGCATGAGGCTCGGTTTCAGCCATTACAAAGTGCAACATGTCGCTAATCACTGTTGGGGAATTGCCTTAGAAGGAGTCGTAATTGAAGGGACATATCAGATGTTATGACTGCAGGGCGACAGCAACTGATTTACGTTTTTCCAAATTGTGTTGTAATAACTTTTGAATTTATTATTCGATTGTAAGCAATGAGATCAATGATATTACCTATACCGGCTACCAATAGGGAAGAAAGGAATTATAGCAGGAAATACATATAAACGGTAGATGAACGCATCATCAAAATGCTAAAAAGTATATGTATACGATACAGCCATGCCCGTCTGTGTGCTTGTATGTCTGTTCATCTGTCGGAATGAACACCTAGATCTAAAAAATTATAAGAGATAGATCGAAATATTCAAAGCAAGCAGGAGTGTCAGTTTTTGCTCTATATAAAAGTATCCAATCTTTATAATTTCAGTGGTAGTAGTTAAAAAAAAAATTCGAAATTATTAAACACACATATTGGAATAAGCCTACTTTAGAGTCGTAGCTTTAATTTATTGATAGGTATATATTATATCTTTTGGTTGCCTAAGTTAGCATATTAGTTGAATATATGTTTTCTATTGTTGGCATATTAAGTTGATATCAGTCGAATGCCCCAGCAGCCAGTACTCGCTTCTTTTTTTTTATTTTATTATATTAAATCTACTATTTAATACTACATTTAATATAATAAAATATGTTATATAAAAAATAATAATAATTTGATATACTTAAGAGATAATAGCCTGGATGCCAGGTGTTTCACTGCAGATCAACTCTATTGAAGCTGCTTCATTTTTAATAAATGTATTTATGTACGCATAATGCATGTAAAAATTTAATTGTAAATACATATATCTACATATATATTAAAATAATATCATTTGTTTGTTACACCCGCTTTGTACAGGGTAAAGGGATTTTCTATTTTACAAAAGGCAAAAATAGATATCCTCGCCACAGCTAAAGTTTACATATTCTCAAATAATAATTCACTGCAGTCATGTATGCTTTCAAATAAATGTATTAAATGTATTTTGTACGCATACGAAAATATTTAAATTATTTTCTCATTCGGCGTGGGATTTATCTATGCAATAAAATGCAACTCAGGTTGAGCATCAGGTTAAACTATTTATCATTGCACCCACCATATTTCCTCTCTCTTTTTATTTTATACACATTAGGCAGTAGTTACTGGAAACTGAGCTCTGGCTACACATATTGCGTAATAACGTAAAATAATATAACTATAAGCTCTTTGTAATTAACCACAAATAAAGTAAGGGCATGTGATCGATTGTGTTTTGATTTAATCACTGACATTATGTCAAGTGTACCGAATTAAACACTTGACAAACAATTTTTTATTTCTCAATTATCAAATGAAATTGTCTGAGCAGAATAAGCTTCTTTCATGCTAGATTTGTGTTCTATATAATATGCAATGTCTTTACAACAACTCTTGAATACTTCTGGATTCAACTGCAATACAAGCCACAAAGGGTAAAGGCAACAAACATGTTGAGAACCGAAGATTGCTAGAACTTGAAACGTTTGACTTACTTACTAACCAAATAATTTTCAAAGAGAGTCAGTTCGCTTAATAATTGGGTTGGTTAACAACAAGCCAAACAGTAATTTAATTGCTCTTTGCATAACTACATTTAACATACATACATTTTCTCTTTCTTAATATTACCATAGTTTCAACAAAGTTAAATTTTACTTCAGGATAAAAATCATTTTAAGAACGAAAATTATGTTTACGATGGAAATTTTGTTTCCAGCATTCTCAATTTGAAGAATTTAAATTATTGTCGGCCAGTTCCTAATTTATGGGTAGCTATTATTGATTTTCACCTTGCAGACACAAATATAATATTATAATATATTTTAACATAGACAGAAATATGAAGGAAGAATAAGAGTGAATAATGTAAGGAAATTCTCTTATATTGGGAAAAGGAAAACCGCTCAACACACACACCAACAAATGGTGTAACTTATGTTTTCATATAAATGAAATTATGACATATTTATCCAGCAATAGGCAACCTCTAAAGGGCCTAACCTAAGACTAGCGACTGACTTACAAAGTCATGCCTCCAGTTAAGTCCACGTTCTTATGTTTTTTTTTATAATTTACAACAAAACGCTACAAATGACTTACATCCTCTGAAGTAACCTAAAAACCACAGCTTGTTTTGCCTTTGATAGTGTTAGGGTCAATTGTCGCACGACAATACGTCTTTTTAGTTAAATAAGAACTTAGATTCGTAAAGCAATAAAAATCTGAATGTGTACAAAATAAAAATGGTTGTAGAATTAGAAGCGTGAAAATTCATTTTGTAAAAGAACAATCAAAAATTTAAACAAATACTGCCTACTTCAAATTGACAAAAAAAAAAGAACTTTATTACGATCCAAGAAATAACAATATCCTACAACTGTCAGTGGTGCTCGTTTCCATCTTCTGCTTATTTGTTTTTGTGAAGCTTATATGATTAATTAAGCCTTTCAATTTATGCACAAACAATTGCCATGCTTGTAACGTTGTTGTTACTGCTGCTATTTTTGTTCACTGCATGCGCTTTATGTGGTGTGAAAATCACGTGTTGGAAATGGCGTTAAATCATCGCATGAATGAATGTGCTGTGTTTTCCCTTCCCTTCCTCTCCACTCTCCACTCTCCACAGAAACATTGGCATGGCTAGTGCAAAGGTAACACAATTCCAGTAGACGAACCCCCCACTCACACTCACACTCACCCAAACACGCACACACATTCGTAAACACGTGAAGCTTGCATATTTTGATGTCATTGGTTTTGGGAATTTGGCGTTGATTTTCATATTTAAATGAATACTGTTGTTGATTGCGCATACGCCATGTTGTTCCTTTTTGACTTTGTGTCGGCGAAATGCTTGTATAAGTACACAAGCTTTTTTGCAACATTTGATTGAATTGTTAATTATATTTTATTTCTCTTAATTGGCTTTAAATGTCAACCTTAGTAGCAATTGTGTGCAGTTTAACACGAGCAGAGGTGCGGGAAAGTTGTCCAGTATATGTGTATATACAATATATGTATATAACATATACAAGTTTGATCTTGCTTCTGTTAGCAATCTAGTATATTTTATACTCTGTGTGATATTTAGATTGTAATAGTATATCGATATACTAAATATATCATTTTGGTATATATTAGTATTCATTATGGAACATGGCTAATCTCACGGTTAAGCACAATTCATTGTAGATTTTTTTTTGCCTTTTGCATCACAGCAAAAACTTATTATATATACATAAATATTTACATATTAGAAAAAATATAAAATAAACAAAGTAATTAAAGTTAATTAAATTGATTTAATCTAATCTAATAAATTGCAAATAATTTGTTCAATTGACACTCAAATTAATTCCACAACAACAAGCACATCCAACTAGTCGCTATATTTGCTAAAATCTGTTTTTTTTTGTACTTGTTTCTCACTCTTTTCTCTTTTGCATTCTACACACATTTTGAAATGCTAAAAGCAGATATAAATTCTGCGAAAAAATGTCAACAAAAAGTTGAAATATAAAAATATCAAATTTATTATTGTACATTTTTACGAATAGAAAAATGAAAATATTGCTCTTCTGTTGCGAAACAAACTGCACTTGTAATTTATGAAAATACCCGTATTCTATTGTGTGCTCTGAAGAAAAATAATCACCAAACAACAAACGGCAAAAAACGAGAAACAAAAAGCTATACGCATAAAGAGCATGTGTCGCAGATTGGCCAGAGTTGCCACCCTCGTTTTCGCACATACTCGTAACTATGCAAAAGCAGGCAGGCAGCCAGCCAGCCAACCAGCCACATTTATGCATATGTTTTCACACTTTGAAAATGCGAGAATCTCGTCTACTTTATCCACAAACTCTGAATTCACCCAATTTTGTCGCATTTCATTGAACTTTTTTAGCTTCAGCTGGTGCTTCAGCCCATGTGACATCCCTACCTCTGAAGCATTCCAAAGCATACACATACATATGTACATGCATACTATATAGGATCAACGGACTCTGTCGCTGACAGGCGGCTACTTTGGGGCCGTGTTGGTGATGCTTTCACATGGTTTTAAATGAATGACACACAGAGTTGGTTGGTTCTCTCCTCACTTTTTTTTATTTTTTTTTTGTTTTGTGCTCCTTTTTATTTTATTTGTTGTGCTGAGTTGTGAGTTGTTTGTTTTTAGGTTTTGCGTTGGTGACATTTTTATGAATGCTTCAAATATTTGCTCGCATTTCCTTTCTTTTCCTATTTTGGCCATCCCGGGTCTGGTTTATTCATGCGGAATGCGACGCATAGTTTTTTGCCCTTTCGGCTTTGTTTGTTATTGTTCCGCCCTGGGTACAAGCTCAGTACCAGACTCAAGCTCTTTTCAACGCAAATATGTTCCATTAGCTTTGGCATTTCAGCTCGACTTTTCCCTCTGCTCACCCCTTCCCCTTTCACCATCTCATTTTCTATAATATACGAGTACTACATAATGCATATGTATATGAATGTATGTATGTATTTTGACTGCGTTGGTTCATTTCGGTGTTTGGCAAGTGTTCATGTTTTGCTTTCGCATGTGCTTTGTTGACATACTTTTCTAAATGGAAATTATAGTCTAGTGCGCTTGCATGTCGAGTTGACTGCCCGCTCGCTTTTTAGACATTAATTTATGTTGCATGATTTTTGAGGACACATTATTGCCAGCTGCCAAGTAAGGGCTTTCGCATCATCAACAAAGCTTGTGCTACTCATACGACTTAGTTTGGCTTGAGTACCATTTTGAATTTAGCCATGATTTGTAATAATAACTATGGTATTTATGACTCCCGAAAATTTGGTTACTGTCAGAAGAAAATTGTAGAAGTTATTTGTGAAATAAATTTCCTTGTCTTCGGTTGACAATCTGGTATATTTTGGCTACTATGGAGTCTAGTAGTCTATTTACATATATACCAAATTACACTCAACTATATCTTTCTTACTTGTTTTCTTGTACTTTGGTTCACAATTAGTTTATCGATATGCGATATATAGCTTAAAGTATATTTTAGTATTTTTTGTAGTATATTAATACGATATACTAACTATAGCTTTTAGCATATTTTAGTATTTTTGTAGTAGTATAATATGATATACTAAATATAGGTTATAGTGCACTTTAGTATATTGTAGTATATTAATATGGTATATTTCTTTATTAATACCGCTTAGTTTTTCTTTTATTGTTAAAAGATAGTGCGTATCTTACAATCGAGCACACTCTATTTTGAATGTGGTACTATATCGATATACCAAATATACCATTTGGTATATTTTTAGGTTTTTTTTCTTACTTGTTGTTAATGATTAACTGTAATATAATCTATGCAATTAATATACATTGTTCGTTAGCGGATAGGCCTTCGGCGCATGTTACAAATTTAATCCAACACGCTGAGAATGTATCGGCAATCAAACAATAAAAGAGACTCATTAATTGACCAAACCAATTTCTATGGCTGCTCGCTGTGTATAAGCACTTATACCTCATCCATTTCCATTGTGCCCCCTGATCACACTTCCATTCTCTGGCGTATTCGGCCTCGGGACATAGATCTTTTGTTGGGTTTTGTGTGTTTAAATTTAATTGGTTTCCTATTTAAATTGCATTCGATTCTCTTTTTCCTCGATTTTGTTTGTTTCGCTTTGGTTTCCCCATTGAAACAATCCCTCAACCACAGCAACAACGTACAATGTTATAGATGCATATAATTTGGCTTTGATTGCGACTGTCGCCCATGCTCCAGGGCAACCAACAAATTCCGAAAGCTTCCAAAAAGTAAAATACCCATAAATTGGTCAGAGACCGACGGTCTTTGTTATTGTGGCGCGTATAATTACAATTTGTGTGTGGCATACTTTATAGAATATTATTTAGATAACAGAATGAAGTTTTCCATTAAATTTTTCGGTGCAATATAAAATTGTAGTCATTGCTCAATGCTATATATACCAAGGATATTTCAACTCTTGTGCCAAAGATCTAAATTAATTCAAGGCAAACCTCTAATAAGTATATCTTCTATGAAACCTTTCAGCCATTGCGTAATCAAATCCAGTCACATATCCGTCATTTTCTAAAAGTAACGCTGGAGACATGAAGTTGAGTGATATTTGTTGCGTTTCTTTGTGATTGTGGCTAAAAAATATTAAATTGGAATACACAACCTTAGCTTTCAAGTGATACTTTAAACTCTACAATACATATAGACATTTACATCTTTCTGTCCTTTCCTACATAACGATCTATCGAATATAAAAAATGTATCTTTATTAAGCAAATAATTTTATTTTTCTTTGGTATGTTATATTTGGAAACTAATAGTTAGTATTATTTCTTAGATATAGAAAATTATCTAGTAATTATTAATTAATTATTTGTGGAAAACCTTTAAGTTGCAATTCGGTTGCAGGCCTAGTTCGCTATGCATATTTCATTGCTACTCTGGAATGAAGTAAAACCCTTTAAGTATCATATTCAGACTTTTGTTAAAAACAATATTTTGTGCGGAATTTAAGAGTATCTTTTATTTTTATAAATATAAAAAAAAACTATGACTAATTTTATGAAATGTAATTTTTACGAAATAAAATTGCACCCTTAACTCTTTCAATGCACTAAAACGATTCGATATATCCTTTAACAAAAAAAATCATACTAAATTGAAACGACTTGGCTCAGTTTAACAAAATTCTTTGGCAATCAGTCCAGCTCTGTACTGTGGTAACATGTACCAAAATTTTATGTGTCGTGGTTTATCCAATATATTTTTGTTTTCATGCTGCCAACCTAATCAGCTTACCTTCGGTTACACCCACCGAGTATTGAAATATTTGTCGACCGAGTTGTATTCAACCAAAAGTTCATTTAGTTGTGAGCTGTTTATTATCTAACACCGGCTTATGGGCTTGCGGTGAAAGGGTGATTTGAAATGCTTTAGCAGGCCCAACATACTGTTGGGAACCGCAATACCACATTCGTTTAACAGATCCTATATTGCTTTTGGGATGTTTAAACGTCTACAAATCCAGCCAAAAATGAAATACTTTGCAATGAGGACCGATGTTAAAAAATGTGTTTAAATTAATTGCTGCTATTTGTTATTTTCTACTCATTGCGAAAGTGTTAAACAATGAGTGCATTAATTTCTATTATGGACTTGCTTTGTTTAGGAATACAAATGGAATACCTCAACAAGCTATTCACCTGTATGTCATATCCAGAATAGAATAGAAACTCAGAACTAAGCAACGGAAAACTATTGCAAGCAAGATGAAATCAAATACATTTGCTCTTAAGCTCAATTGACATTTTGCACATGAAATGGCAACGAACAAAGGAAAATAGATAGATAGAAGTGAAATGCTGAAGAGTTGGCAAAGGTGAGTAGGCAGCAGCAGCAACGTTTGAAAATTGAGGTGGAAAAATGGGACATTACATGCTTGTTATAATCCCTGCCAACATTTTTATTGCAATTGTCAACTTGGTCCATAAAGCAGCGCAGAATCTGACACCTACAAGTTTCGAAAGCAAGGCGACACAAATTGAAAATATGACAAGAAAATTCAGTTTGCTCAGCAGATACAACTAGGTCGGGGCCAGACCAAGACCCAGAACCCAGCACCCAGAACTTAGAGCCCTGAGAGCCAAGAACCAGTGAAAGAAACAGTAGCCAGAATGCATTGCGACGACGGCAAGGACGACGGATGCAGTTTGCCAAGTTTGCGAAGAGCTGAATGGCGTCGAAACCATATTGATTTCAGGGCCGCTGGGAGAGGCTGGGAGAGCATTTTAAGCCAACGTTGTCACAAAAAATGACAAACTAAAATATACGTGTAGAAGAAGCGAAAAGAAATGCATGGTCTGCGTTTGCGTTTGCGTATGTGAAAATTGCCATGAAGACGAAGATTGCATGTGCATGTGGATTTGGATTTGTCAAGGTGAAGTCAGCAAAATCTATTGATATACAGTGAAAGCTAAGCAAAATGAGCCGAAATTGCTGTGTAAACTATACGAAAGTGTACGCTTATATCCGGCTAATGTCCGCTTTGGAAGTCTTCACTGTACTCGACAAATGTGTGCACTGAAGCAAAAGTATAATATATTATCATCGTTGCCGTTGCAAGGCCAGCAAAACAATGCGTTCGGAAGGCTGAATGGCTAGCTCATTGATATGCGAACAACGACGGTAAAGCAGCTAACTGAATGCAACCAGCTGATGACCCACAAGAGATATCCCCAGTCCACATTAAATTTACGGCCTGATTTCGATTTATATGGTATGAAATCAGTGGAAAAAATAATGGCACATTTGGGATTAGTTAATAATATGTGGTGCCATACACACCTGGGTAAGTACGTTGGCTTTTATATTGAATTCAAGAGTGTGTACTGCAATAATCTAGTATTATTGCAAGTAAATTCATTTAAAAGTCATTTAAAACATTCAGTTCGCATTAACAGCAATAAAACCATAGCGTAACACAATTTAAGGCTGGCTCCAAAGTGAGCCTGCAATATTTACACACTTTCCAAACATTTATTGAGGTCAGCTCTGCTGTTGTTTTGTTTGGTTGTGCGTTCAGTTTATGGCATAAAAATACTATAAAATTGTTTTAAACCGTCGAATAGGTTCTAACCAACAGCCAAGTGGTCTAGTTGAACACGTTTTCCGGCTATGCGAGATTACCAGAGACGTCCCCAGTATTTTCGCCCCAATCGTTTATATTTATTTGCTCCAAGGCTTCAAGCTACATTAAGTAAATAAGTAAAAACACTATAATCGTGATGGGTCTAGTACATGTAACTTTAAATAAATTTGATCTGCGTTCAACAAATAGTACATCTTCAGCTTATGCTTATTGTCTGATTCAAACATTTCTAGATGACAAAGTGTTTCACCTCTAGCGTAGCGGGTATATTTGATAATTGTCGTTAAAATATGATTGAACCAGTAAAAAAGCTAAAGTCGAGTGTGTTCGATTGTGAGATACCCTACTCTTTTTCAATATACCAACAACATATCGAAAAATACTCAAATATAACAATATTATATACATGTATGTATACTATAGAGCACGGACACGTCGAGGCTGTTGACGCTGATAAAAAATATTCATTCTTTATGGGATCGAAGATCCCTCCTTCTGCCTGCTACATACATATATGTAACACACGATGCGTACGCACATGTACATATGTACCCTATGGGTAGCAAGTATCAAAATTGAATGCATACATGTCAATACAAAATCAAAGTAACATATATGCATATGGCAAAAACTAAAAGGAAATAATACGCGAAAAATAAATAAATTAAACTACCATTGAATAGCATCACGGGTAGCAAGCAGTTTAAAAAGAAATATTTTAATATTTCGATATAATTAAATAAATGTTATTTTAAAAGTTTTTTTTTACATTTGCATCCAACTAATATGAAAAAATTTGTATCTATTTAAGGTTTCATTGTTGTGTGAAAATTCCAGTCCACAGCTTTAATTCAATTATAATATAAACCCGATACGAGAATTAGAATACGTGTAGTAATTATAGAGAACTGAAAACACTGACAACAACAACATTCTTAAGCATATTTTAATTGTTGACATTGACATCGATGATTTTTGTATTTTGTAGTTTCTATTCAACTAATTAATATTAATTGTAGGTCGAATTAGGAACTACTTTACTTTACTAATTGTAAAGAAATAGACTTGCTAGGTGCTAGTGTTTTGTTTATTGTTTGAAAGCCAGTTACATGTCGGGACAAAGAACTCCATATATACACCAGTTAAAACAACATTATAAGGAATTCAGAAACAAAAAACACGTTTGCAACAAAGAAACTGATTTTGTCATTGTCAGGATCATTAAGTAACTGCCTTAAGTAGTTATTAATAATATCACCCATAAATTATGTATATGTATTAGATTTTTTCAGTTTTTATATGGACGTTTATAGCGATACCCCGATATAAGTATGTATGTGGCAGCAAATGGCATTTCGGAAGATGTAATGACTATAAAGAAAGCCTAAATGTATGCAATAAAAACTAAACAAATCGCTGCCAATGGCACTTATTATCACCTGAATAGATTTATTACCTGCTGACCGCAAAGTACCCTAAATTAATATGAGCAAAGCATCAACAACAACAACAACAACAACAGCAGGAGCAGAAAATCAATGGAGGTGAGAACTTATAAATGGCAACTAAAATGTACCATCAGAAAATCCATCTACTATCAGACTACTTTTGTGTGTGGGTGGGCGTGGCATACAAAGTTGAGCCGCTCACTGGCAACCTTTTGATAAATTTACTACACAAATTGAGTCGCTAAATTATAACATTTATTTTTGCTATCCGACGTTCTATTTTCTTGCCATTTTTGTTGCCTTTGCCAGTATACCAAATACTTGTTTTTTCTTTCTTTCGCTTCTTTTATTCTCTTTCCATTCATTTTTTGTGCTCTCAAAAAAATTAAATAAAATAAAGAGGAGCGAAAATAAAAGAAGAGCAACCCCAAGTGCTTTTTCCACTTGATGTGGCGTCCACTTCCCATCGCCCAACCCCCCGTATTCGCCCCCCCTCGCCATCGCCAGTATTATTTTGGCAGGACGCATCGACGTCGACTGACTGCACTTCATACTTAAGCTCGACCAAATCTCGAGAGTGTAATTTATTGTTATCATTTGTTTGGCTAAAAGCAAAAAGGCGGGCTTCAAAAGGATGGCGAAAATGAAACCTACCACGAGAGTCGAAGCAAAAACGTGAATCAAGTGATAACGAAGCTCTCATACTCTACTCCATTATTTTTATTATAACCACAATTGCGAGAATTTCACTAAACTTTTTAAATCAGATAAAATTCGTAGTTTTTATTGAATATTTCCTATATGAATCTTTTATTTCATGATTTCTTCTTTTCAAATTAATAGTTCCCTTCTACTTTTATGTACAATAGTTAAGGGTGTTGAATTGCGACAGAGTATCGAAGACAGTGAACAAAGCGAGAAGAGAAAGAAAACAGACACCACATTTACGAATGTGTGTGTGTGGATTTGTATACAAAGTTGTTCATATGTACGAGTATGTACGATTGTAGGTGGGTATACCATTTAGATAACTAAAGTAATTTATTTTATATGGGGGTCATGTGCTCATGGACATGCGAACATAAATAGCAAAAAGCCACATGCTACACAGCGAACAGAGCGAACAGAACTAAGTCTGTTCCTTGTATAAGCTAGAAAATTTCGATGCGAAGCGGAGACAATTCTCTCCCAGGGAAAAAATAGTGCTGAAGCCACCGATAAAAATGTACACGAACATTAATATTGTATCATTGGAGCTTTACTGAAAAATAGTTTTGTGCTCCATTTGATTTCCTCTTTCGCGTCATTAGAATGTCAATTAAAATCGAAATCGCCATTTATTTTCTTATTTCGCAATTGCCAAAAGAAATTGAATCTTTGTAATTGGAGATTCCGATATGAAATTATAAACTAGGGGGCTTTAAAGAAGTTGAATGGAGTAAAATTTTCAACGGGTTGTACTCTGAATTGGTTTTTAATATGCTACAGTTAAAACTGCTAAGCAAAGGAAGCAAATTCAAAAGAACCATAAGATTTTCTGAAGATAGTTGTTCTCATCTAATTGTTTAAGTAAGTGTATTTAAAATGTTAAAAGCATAATACTAGTAAACGGTAACTAACAAAATGTTCACATTAGAATATGAATTTTGATCGAAATGAAAGTCAATAAAGAATATGAGATAGAACGTACATATTTAAGCAGCCAACAGGGCCTGTTATCAATAAACGCAAACCAATAGGGTATTACATTTAAATATACCAAATTTATATACCACAAAATACTGAAATATACCGAAATGTTTATCTGGAATAGTGATATAAAAATTACTGTAGTATTTAGTGTAATTTTATATACCATAAATACACCAAAAAATACTGAAATATACCGAAATGTTTATCTGCCATATTGATATAACAAGTACTGTAAATGCATATTAATCTATCTCTTAAAGTCTTTAAATCAAAGTATTCAAACAAAGAGATGAAGACACATACGAACCAGAATATAATTAAATATATACTTTATGGGTTCAGAGAGTTGGTACAAAGTTATAATACCCTTCTACCTTATGGATAGTAAGTATAAACATCGAACTTACAGGGAGTAACTTAAAATAATACACAAATAATGAAGAGTTTCACAAAAGCATTTCTGTTTGCACAAAATATTCTCGTCCAAGTAACAAAATGGCCAAAATATAAACATAAAATATAAAAAAAAAATAGTACTTGATTACAAGAGAGTAATTGCATTTACTCTCGAATGTTCAAGCGTTAATACCAAAACATAGCATAGTTTGGTGAAACTCCAACAGATGAAACAAACGAAATAAAAATACTTCTAAGTAAGAAACTTAACTGAAACGCTTTGCTTATACGCCTAGAGTTGAGCTCAAGTGGTTCGAATCTTAAATTGGATTAAGTGGTTTTTACCAGCTTGCGACTGCCAGTTTATTTGGATCTCTCTTTTACCACCCTGGCAAAGCCCCAAATTTCATTTTCTGTTTGGTTTTGCTGTATTTTTACGCTCTAGAGAACTCGAACTTAATTAAGAATAAATAACTGACAATAAAAATTTAAAATCAATGTTTTTATTCAAATGCAAATGCAATTGTTGCACAAGGAAACTACCGAAAAGATGCAACAGATGCCATTTTACCTCTATAAAATGTAAAAGTTTGTGGTAATAGTCTAAGCCAGGGCAATTAGATCTTCAATTAGCTTTGTATTTATGAAAAGAATTATTTTTCGCTTGCGTTAAGTTTTTTCTTTTAAGTTTTTTCTTTTAAGATTTAAGCTACACTTATTTTGTTTTCGATTAACCATTGTGTTCAACACAAAATGTTCTGACAAAATGTGCAATATTACTGTTCAAAAAAAGTTGAACTACTCGTAAACAAGATTTTGCTATGTGCTAGAAGAAGGTTAGTATCCTAGGGATATTACTTAAAGAGTTTTGACTAAGATAAAAAACAACCACAATTCGCGGCGACTTTGCTTTAACATTATATTATATATAAATCTAAATAATATAAATCTAAAATTGAATCAAATAAAAATAAAATAGTGTATTGTGCTCTGGATTCTCGTGAGATTTTTCATAGAATATCTCCTATTCAAGCACTCTAAACTTCTTTGTGTAGGTTAGAAGTCTCTCCTCCTTTCAGGTTTTATTACCCAGCTTCAGTTTTACGTTCAGTTCATCGTTGATACAGGCACAACTTTCTTGTTACTTAAGTTTTTATGCCTCGATACACATTTTTTTGATGCGTCTTCATGAAATGTTTATAGCTCCGTTCGCTGGTAGTATTTTCATTTTATGAGCATTTCCGCCTCCGACGCTCTGCTCTCGGTTGGCAAACCATCAACTATGAGCCACAAGCTAAGAGTCTGTTTATTGATTGTCTGTACAAAAGCATTGCCATATTGGACTCCTTATCCTTTTAAATTCCCTATACACACTGCAGCCATTACAAATGCACAAGGAGGGTAAGACTGTTTTGTATAACATTTAAAGGGGAGTCTATCGCATATTGAATATACATATGAATTCACATTATATCAGCATAAACTGAAAATTTGACTCAAGACGAGTCAAAATATTGTGTAATTGGCTTTATAAACAATAAATACAAAATTTTTCGATCACTTTTTGAGAATTTTGATGTTCTTCAAATGAATCATCATCTTCAAATGAATCATCTACTAGCTATTTAAACTAATACACAATATAAAATAACTCAAATACAAATACATTTATGAAACTGAATAAATGGAACACTATTCGAAAGTATATTTTTGAGAAAAGGTTTTTAATTAGTTATGTTAATATCTAATAAATGCCAAAGCTCCTCAGTATTAACCTCTAAGTGCATTGTTTCATGATCCAGGATAAACTTTTATTTCAATATCAAAATTAGGAAACTAGTCCTTTCCTTTCGGACTATGAGTTCTTAGATCCTTCATCTAGTCGGAATAAACAACTTTATAAAGATAGTTAGGTGAAGAAATTTATTTAAAAACTGTTACTAACACAACGCGTTGAAAGGTTCGATTGTGAGAAACACTCAAACTTCAATGACATAATCAAAGATGCTTTGCAATGTTTCACCGTAAAAGCTCGACCACGAACTTCAGCCGTTGTTTATAGACACATTTTTTTTGTCTCGAGTGAGGATATTCGACTCTGGCAATTCAAATTGCTTAAGATTTGCGTAATAATTTATCGCACTCAATGGGCAAACCCCAAGATACATTATCCGATTAACTGGCCGGTGGCAGATATTCTACCATTACCATTCCATTAACACCCGCATCGAATTAAGTTGATTTCCAATGCGAGTCAAGAGACAAGTAGCTGAGTTGCTAATCCTCCCGCCCGTCAAAGTTCGCCAACAGCATGGCAAATTTATTTATAAAGGGATTTGCATAGTGCGATATGAGAGGCATGCACTTATCCTCTCTAAAGAGAGAAAATCTCTGAGAGGTGCATGATATAAAATGAAGTAAGAATGTTCCAATGGAAGACATGTTTTGGATATATGTTATTATAGAAGTAAATGGAATAATGAATGAATTCAATTTAAAGTTGAGGTAGCTTTAAATAAAGTTGTATAAAATTAACTCTTCTTTTAATACAATTTATAACGATCATTTTTGGATGTATCTGGAGTATTTTATATAAGTAAATGGAATAATGAATGATTTCAATTTAAAATTGAGGTAGCTTTAAATAAAGTTTTATAATATTAACTCTTTCTTTTATACAATTTGTAAAGGTAATTTTTGTATATAACTGGAGTATATTATATAAGTGAATGTAATAATGAATGATTTCAATTTAAATTTGAGGTAGCTTAACATATAGTTGTCAACAATTAATTCTTTTTTATAGAATTTATAAGGTGAGAACAACGTTCTTTTGTGCTATGCATTTAATCAACACTATTTTGTGTAATATAAACGCTAATCGACTTTAGAATACAACTAACACCGTAGTTATACATTTCACAACAGGGCCCAGCATTTTTTTTCCACCCATTTAAATTTGATGTGTATCAAGCGAGCAGATCTCCATCAGCAGCTTTGCGAATTGCGCCACGTGGCAAGGGCGTAGAATAAAGTCGTAAAATTGAATTGGTAATTTTTTGTGTTAAAAGCAGAAAGTAAAATAAATGGAATTGCTGCTAAGACGCAAAGATGCGGCAAATGGCAAAGTCAAGGCATACAAAATGACAATTCAACGAACAAAAAAAAAAAAAAAACGAAGAAGAGGAAGAAAAAGAACAGAACCCACAGGCAAAACGCACAGAAAATGCAAATGAGTCGCATCGGGAATGAGCGAAAGGAATTGGGGCAGATTTCTATGGGATGGCTTTCTTCGACGTACCAACGAACCAAGAAAATTAAAGCAAAATAAAATACAATGCTTAACGAGCTGGACAAAGTGAAGGGAAAATCTTCCTCAAGCAAAATTGCATTCTTCGCCCTACTCTCCTCAAGTCTTTTGGCATCTTTAATCGAAAGTGTTGAAGCTCATAATTGCAGAAAAATTCAATATTTCTTAATTATATCAGATTCAAGATAGTTTCAAATTAAAGCATTTAACACGACTCTCAATTATCAGCTCTAAACAAAATACGAATATTTTGGTTACTTTTTTTCAATTACTATTAAGGAATATTCCTATTTCAAGTGGAAAATTCCACAACTTTTGAAAATAAAACCGATTTAGATTGGAAGTGTTAAGCGACACTCTTCAAATTAAACTCTAGAAATCGAAAACTATTCCATTGATCTGAAATACGATTTTTCAATGTTTTATATTAAATAGTACATATTATAATTATAGTTTTACCTTGACTTGTATCTAAGAAATAGAAAATGTTTGACTTTCTGCCATTTATTATTCTTTATTAAATCCAGTTAATGTGCTCGACTGTAAGATATCCGCTACGCAGTTTGTATAAAGGCAAAACAGGGCGGTATTTTTTTAAAAGATACTAAAATTCAATACCAAAAAATACTAAAATATACCGAAGGCTATAAATGAGCTGGCATTGCAGAAAAAAAATCTCTGCTTTGATATCACAAAGGCCACAAAAAATCACAACATTTTATTTATATTATATTTATTTTCAATTTCAATGTTTAGCATTAATTTAACAGTAATAATTTTTGTCCAATTACGAACAATAAAGCCAAGAAGATGTAAAAGTTTTCTTTGAGGGTCTGCCTTCTTCATAAGAAAGAGTATCTGATAGTCTATACGTGACTCCCTTTTTGTCATGTACTTGATTATTTGTTGTTTTGTTTTATTTTGTGTTTACCATTTGTTCGTCTTATTGTCGCTTCTGTTCCCTATTCGTTGTTTATGTTGTTGCTGTTTCTGTAATAGGATTATTGCATAAATTAAAGTATTTGCCGCGGCATCGCAAGTAAGATTTGCAACGCCGCCTGGCACTTTTCTATTTCTGTCTTCACTCGGCTGATGGGAGACAACGATGAGTATAGCGCATTAAAAAAAAAAAACGGAATAACAAAACAGCTCACAATATAAACAAACGTTCTTTCACATAGAGATTGAGCTGCATAAAAAGTGGAAAAACGGCACATAAAAGAAACGTTAATTGTATTAATTTAGACTGCCAAGTTGAGATATAATCGTAAATTGAAAAGAAAGAAAAGATTTGGTCAAATTATATGGTAATGTATGCTAAACAGCCATTAGAATCAAACCACTTCTAATATATATAAATTAATAATCTATTATAAAATATTTCTCATGTATATATTTAAATTTCAAATTTTAGAAATATTGCTTTCACTAACATTGAAAAGATAAGAAGTAAAAACTGCACAAAATATTTTCAAGCTCAGCAACTCAAATTGTAATTTGAAGCTACTTTAAATAAAGGAATTCCGTTTAGCTAAGGAAAATCCCCAAAGATCAGCGGTCACAGCAAATACAACAACAACATCAAAAAGTATCGGATTAATCACTTCCCAAATTTTGAAACCAAACGCACAAAAACCGCTAAATTCATTTTGATAAAAGTTTAATATCGCCAAGAGCTCGCAATCAATAGCGATTGGTCAACGGCGAGAGGGGAATGCGGAGTGATGAACCTCCAGGACCTGTGAGCCTTCAATGTTCGGAGTGCCTACGACCCCAAATGCGCCTCAATAATTCAAAGATGTTAAGCCGCAAATTGGCGATGGCATTGCCGTTGGCGTTGGCGTTGACGTTGGCGTCGAAGTCGACTTCGTTGTTGGCGTTGGCATTGGGAACGTTAATATTAGGCAGAAGTTGCCGTCAGTATCAACATTCCAACAGCTGGGACCCCTCGCTGACAGGATATACATCGGCTGAGGGTTACACACACACACACAAACACACACATCGAGTCAGACGCAGTCGTGGCATCTCATCCACAACCTCCCACACACATACACACATTGGTACAGCATTGTCGACTAACACGCACGCATTAAACTCTATTGGGTGCTAATGTTTTTTTGGCCCAACCCCCAAACCCAGACCCCCAAACCCAGAGCAGCTTCCCACATCAGAGGGCAGAAATTTTCATAAATTCAGCAATGAGCCTGTCGACATGCCCAAACACACACACACATACACCCGCACACCACGTTGCATACGTAATAAAAATACGTTAAAATGTTTGTGCCATATACACAAACACGATGCTTATTGCCTACTTCTCTGCGCGTGATGCAGACGGTGAAAAGAAGCACACACACACACACACAGAAAAGGCAGGATGCCCGATTGCTGTGCTGCGAAGTGATGAAGGAGGCGTGGAGCTGTTGTTCATTTATGGCGGTTTCCGTATAACGCCTCGTGCTGATCAGAATCTGCCAAACTCTAGTAACAGTAAATTGTGCTTCAATATTAAAGCAGCAAATGAATTCAAAGCAGCTGCATAACATAGTTACTTTTGTTTTTTTTTTTGAAAATTACATTTTTCTCATATTCAGAAATGAGATCTAAGTGAATTATTTTCTCCGTCGCTACTTGAGAGAATTCTGCAATTAGTTTCAACAACACTCCTTGAAACACTTTGATGTGGAATGGCACAGAAAACTGGCACCCATTCACTACACAGAGAGAAAAACATCTACATTCAAAAGTTGATTTCAGGCCTTGAGTTAAAACTTTTCGATCCTTAAAACAAAATCTTGAGATATTGATTAACATGTTTTGAAAACAAGATTTCTCGTTTCTCAATTATAATTTTGACATTAAAAAAAATGTTTTTTAAAATGTTATAAGCTTGTCGGAGAGTAAGTAATGCAGATTCGACACACTGACGTCACTGCGCAACTGTGCGTGCGTCTCGGCACATTGCTGCGTAGTTGTAGGGGCACTTTGGCATTTTGGCAATGCGTAGTTGCTTGTGCGTTTCGGCAAATTGTCACTGCGTAATTAAGAGTGTGCATGTTAGATTGCGAGTGTGGTTCGATGGCTGAGGCGTAGACAGTAAGACGATCGAGAGGGCAGTGTGCTCGTAGAATCGCCTGTGAGAGCATCGAAACTCGCTTCGCGATAATGAATAAACAGACTTCGGTAGAACAGACTCCGACAAGCTCCTAAATTAAACAAGAATTTTAATCTTGGCAGTGCCAATATTGTAAATCCCTTTCTCTAATATTAAAATCCAGTTTCTTGTGTTTTTGCTGTTATCTCAGTAAATAGATATGCCCCGAATCATCATGGACTTATAAATTATTTAAAAAACACAAGTTGTATGGGAAAATTTCCTACTTACAACTGGTTAGCCGCTTTGGTTGAGAATCTGATATATATTAGCACTCTATGGTATATTTTTAATGGTAATCCATTTAGTACATTAATTTGGTATATTTTAGGTATAATACTGTTTTGGTTTTACTTAAAATGGGTAGCGAATATTTCTTACTTTCTTAAAGTTTGATCTTAATATAAGATTTTACTTTCTTGTTTCAATTCTTACATCATTTAATCATGATTCAAGCTGTTGTTCTATTATTATTTCTTTTTTAGCATGTTTTTTCTTTATGTGTAGGCAATCTTATGAGAAGCGCGGTCTCATTGGCGAATTAAGTGCGCTTACAAAGAGGACTGCCATAAAAATTTGCATTTGTCTAGTGCCACACACCACATACTATACTTACATAGATAGTATACCATAAGCGACCGAGACTCGCACGATAAGAAACATCCCCATGCGACGTCACGACCCTACTCTATCGAGGTGCATGTCTGAACCCTTTTGCAAGCGGTGTAACAGATAGAGGACAGGGTCTGAAGGACATAACAATGTGCTCGGCGATTTCTTCAGCGCGATACGTGCAAGGATTTTTTCGCCAGCATCGTTATATGGTGTCTGCCCATCCCCACATTTTGTTCTCGCTTCCCCTTTTGCAATCTTCCAACCGTCCCTTTCACTCTTCCTTTATGTGGAGGAGTGACGTTTTTGCGCTATTTCCTATTAAGCTATTTTTTGCTGGCTCTCTCTTACTTCCTATCTGTCTCTCTCTCTCTCTATCTATCTACTAATTCATTCTCTTTTCTCCTCTGTTGTCGTCTTGCCAAATTCGTCTATAGTAGTTGCATAGCAAAGTATACTGCTAGAGTAAAAGTTTAACCCTCGATAAGCACACCCACTCTCACATACCAATACACACATACACATATACATACATATATACATAGATACACGCGTTGTCGTACATGTGCGTGTATCTCATTTATCGATTTTCATCGCACTCAAATCCCATGCGCCTGTCTGCAATAGCACCCTGTATCTGTGTGCATCTATGTGAATGTGTGTGTGTGTGTGTGTGAGTGTGCTTGTGGATTTTTGACATGCCAACGCATTTTAAATTTGCATTTTTTGGCTCCAACATGTTGTGTTGCAAGCACAAGCTCGCTTTTAGCCAAGAGCGATACGATTCTGCATTGTAAATGCGTTTGGTTGCAACTACTTATAGGGATAGAGACAATCGCTAATGACATATATATATTTTAGAATATTATATATCCCAATATTCTCATGTTTTGCTAATTATCTATCCCTTACAAAATATTGAAAACAAATAATTTGTTTCGCTTTTCTATTGACAAACTTTGCAAGTAGTTTCCATTTTATTAGTCATCTTAAAAAGTTTCGTGCGATACTCCGAAAACTGGGAAGCAGTTTTACATATGAGTCATGAATCGTCAACTCATTCCTTTATTTTCATATCTTACCAAAGATTTGTTCCCTTTTTTAACTTCTCTTTACAGATTTTCGAACAGGGATTTTACTTTCCACAACTTTATTTCTTTTACTTCTCTTTACAGATTCCACAGAGGGATTTTACTTTCCACAACTTCACTTGATTTCTTTGTCTTTAAATCGAGGAAACTGGAGATTTTTAACTTTTACGAATATGCAAAATTCATTGATTTCCATTCAAAGAGGTTTTTTTGCTTGGACTCCGCAATGAAATTGTACATCTGACATGGGATTCACATAATTTTGAGCCTCAATATTCCTTATAACTCAATTTAAAAACCTTTGAGCAGATGAGCCATTGAAATGAAGCAAACTTAAAACTTCACAGGCGATGTAATTACATTTAACGGAACATTTTGTGACACTATCTTTATTTCATTCATTAGATACTCGAGAGTGAAAAATGGACATCTCGAGGATGGAAAAATAGTCCTGGAACAATATCTCTGCAAGTTGTACTTCTTGTTTGGAGTCTACACAGTTTATAAGATGATCGGTCTTCCATTTTTATTACAAATATTTCTTGATTTTGCTAAACAGCAATGAAATTCATATTTTCCATTACATCTGCTTTAATGTGTTTCAACTGTTCAGTTATTATGCAATATAGTTTGCATCCAACTTTACTAATTTATCTCACGCTGATGTAAATGGTAATGGAGCTTAAGTGCCTCAATAGTTAATTTGATATATTTTCGACTTTATGGTATATTTTGTTTATTTATTTAGTATATTTTAACTTAAAAGGGACCTTCGCACTTTATATTCACTTTTTCTTCCAATTGTACTGCAAGTTTCTCACAGACAATTAATAGCTTGTTCGTACCTATTTTATTGACTACATTTCAAACCTATTAAATTACTACAGCAAAGAATTTATACCTCAGAAAAAATTATGATTAATTGGTATCAGATAATAATCCATATTTGATGTTTGAGCAGCATATCCCATTTTAGCACACATTTTAATTGGTTAATATCATAGTTAAAATAAAGTTTTTGTTTTGTTTAATTTATGAGTAATCCCCACATCACACACCAACTCTAAAAACACACAATGGCAGCTACAATAAGTCACTGTCAAAAGCTGTCTCCACGTTTGTGTAATACACACAATTTGTGTATTTGTATGAGTGAGAATGTGCATGTGTGAACCCCAACCGTCTCTGAGATTTTGAAGGTAACTTTTTGTGAAATTTTGTGATTTATTAATACTGATATATTGGCCAAATTAAACCAAGGCAACCCAAAGATTTTTAGACCTGCGCACTTTTCAAATGATGAAAAGGGTCTATTAAACATACCAAAAACATACCGAAAATACTAAAATATAACAAAACTTTTATTTCGGATATGAATTTATCAAAACGCTGCGAGATAATATCTTTTAAATATATAAAAAATACTAAAATATACCAAAGCCAAATATACCTTTTCGGATCGTTTTACTAATACATAAAAAATACACCATAGCGTACAAAATATAATATATACCAGATTAACACAGCATCAAATATATTTGATATATAAAGTTCATTTTTAAACAACTTCTTAAAAAGCTGATGAAGAATATAATATATGTACGTTTTATGCGATTGAAGAAACATTCTTTTCCCTGTCACATACAATTCATGTTGGCACAAAATTCTAATGCTCTTTTATCATCTGGGTAAAAAGTATAACAGGATAATTTGAATATTATAATATAAATGATTTTTACATATTCCAAATGTTCGATTGAAAGCGACTATATATTTCTTCTCCTCAATACCTGACTAAAGAATTAACAGATATTAGAATATCCCTCATTAAATATTAAGCTTGAGTAAATTTGTAATATTACTATAGAAACTGCTTTGGGCGCCGTCTCATGAATTTGTTTTGTCTACACTTAATCTAATATGAGTAGCCCATTTTAGTCGAGGCCGATACAATCAAATTATGGCACGAACCCAAACTCATTCACACTGACTTCGTGTGCAGGATTAGGTGTTGGGTATTTAGTATCCGGATTCTCCATCACCAGCACAAATAATATTGATTAAAGGAATTAAGGTCAATTAGTTGCGGAGAGCTTTCGATATTCAAATCAAAAGGGAAATTTAAAAGCAGAATTAGTAAGATATTGACGCAATTTCTCCACACGCTTGAAACTTATCTGCAAAAAGGTGAAATGCCAATAATTATAAATAAAGCAATTAAGAAAACAACTTTTAGTCTTATTGGATTATATAAGAATATATTTTGAATAAAGTGGAAACACTTATTGCTTCAAACACAAATACATATATAGAAAAAATATGAAAAATATTTATTATATTTATTACAGTTGGCAACACACTGTCAACCAAAGAAATGAATCCTTGATTACATAAACAGCATCTGCTTAAAAGATGCTATTGTGTGATGCAATATTTAACACCAAAAGATGGTCCAAATTTGTCTTAGGTGTTTTCTGTTTTTCGATTATTATTTACTTCTTAAAAAGCAATAAGTGTTATAATTTTAATTTGTAGAACTCGGCAGAAGATTCAACTTTTACATTTTCAGTGATACACGTATGAACTTGAATAGTTGTACTTAATATTTAATCCATAAAATTGTGTTCTTTGCCACTTCTAGGTTCCTTTATCCTTTATCCTTTATAAAAACAATAAGCAAAGAGCAAGTATACAAGAATGCTCTTCGCTTGAAATAACTTTGATATCATAAACTCAATAATTCATTAAGGTATTTTTATCGAAATCTCTCAGAAATGTATATTTATTCGTCGCTTTAAATCACCTTAAATGTTATGCTTAACAAAAATGTGAGATAAAGTTGACTTTTTATTTTATTTGTGTGTTCATCCAAATGCGCAGAGGGTTGCCGTGTTTAATAAGAATAAAAATGAATCATATCTGCTTTTGATTCAGCACAAGGTAAAGGCAAAAAAGGGCAGACAAACACAAATCAAATGTAACTCGACACCGCCCCCGCTCCCACTCTAAAAATACGGTTTCAGGTGAGCTCAGCGAAGAGGCCAAAAAGTGCGATAAATAAATAGCGCAGTGGTGAAAACAAAAAGAGCGCGAGTGTGTGCATATGCCGGTGGGGCAGTGTGTGTGTGTGTGCATTTGGATTCTGTAAGCGTTCTCTCTCTCTCTCTCTCTTTCTGTGTCCAAGAAATGTACGGTAAATGCTCGAATGCCTGAAAGTATGCATTCATTTGTGCACAATGTAGTACACGCCGCCTAGGCGCGAGTGTCTGTGAATGGAGGGTAATGGGTGTGTGACTGTGACTCTGACTCTGACTGTGACTGCGACTGTGAATGCAGAAAGAGTGCCACCTGGCATCGCATCGGTTGACTTGGTGTGAACAAGCGTGCGAAAGCGCCTAAAAACTGGCAGCAGACAGCAGAGAGCAGACAGCAGAGTGTAGACAACAGAGAACAGAGCAGCAGACAAAAGAAAGACATGAAATGAGCAAATGGGATCCAGTTTCACTTGCTCTTATCTCTTTACATTTTCCATTTTTTACGTTTCACGTTGACTCTGAATGCGAGGAGTATTAGTGCGAATTCGAGTGAGAGTGTGATTACGATTATTATGATTATTGTTTACTACAAGCGGGCAACGAAGTGGGGAACTGGGAGCACGGCTGGTAAGGTGAGACACAACAAAAAGCAAAGCAAAAGCAAATATCATAATAAAAGTTCATAAAATAAAAAAGACTGCCTCGCTCCGCTCCCCGTTTGGGGGCAATGGTTGTGCCAACAATGCGACACGGTCGTGCTAGTTTTATGTGCCACATAAACATTTCACACCCCTTCTCTATGCCCGTCCCCCGTCGCCCTCTCCATCTCCCTCTCCCACTAGCTTGCTCACTCTTTGCTTTTTGTTGCCTGCTTTTTGGCGCGCGAAAAAGTACCGCTAGTACCTGGCATTTTATTACTTGTCTGTACAAATGTTATTTCAGTTGTTGTTTTGCTGTGCGATACCCCGTAAGATAAGTAGGAGGAGTGGATGTGACTTCGTAGGAGGATTTAATTAAAGTTGGACCTTTTAATACACCTTAATGTTAATATGTATTTTGACTTGCAAATAATATCCAATCGTAAAAATTCATATATATATGCTTGACACTCACTTTTCTATGTTTCTTGAGGTTCAACTGATCTATTTTAGACTCCACTGTGCAAAGCTTTGAAGCGGCCGCCAGGTGAACAAGACTTTTGAGTTTTGTTTAACAAGTGCAATGATTAAAACAAATTTAAGGGGTCAACTTCGTGAACTGGAAATCGCGACAGTTTCAAGAACTTATGTAAGTCTGCACTTTGCTTTCGGGGCGGGGGTTGGGGGAAAGCTTTGCTTTTCGAAGATTAACACTTTTTCATTTCATTTGCTTCAAGTATTTTTCACGTTGGCAAATTTTGTGGGCAGTGCCTATAGCTAGAACTTTTCGGGTGCAGACTCAAATACCCCACGGCGGAAACGGAAACCGGAAATTGCGCGCACAACAAGCAGCACCAACGTCGATGGCGACCGCAACGGCGACGGCGACGACGACGACGACTGCGACGGCGGCGGCAACGAAAATCTCGACGCGACGCAACACAACGTTACTCCAACACGTTATTGTTGCCTTTGTTGTTGTTGTTGTTGTCGGTTGTTGTCGGTTGTTGTTGTTGTTGGGAACAGTTGATGCTGTTTACTCACAATTGAAACCACAAGCTCGTTGAGTTTTCCACGTTTATGTGGAGCTTAATGCGTATTTAAATATGCTTCAAATGCAATTAATTTTGATTTTCATTTAACACACAAAGACATCCACGTACACACATACAGCAGACAGTCGGAACAGCAATTAATTATGTTTGCCTTGTTGTGCTCTTATTGCCTCTTATTAAACACGCGGACATCGAACTTTTTAGTGACCCCGAACGCCGCTCCGGAAATGTCAACGGTATTATTTCTTCTTCTTTTGCTTACTTGCCCCCAATGGAAAACACAATTGACTTCGAATGAAAACAATTTTCACAAAAATTTCACTATCCCGCTTGAGATTTTCTTGCAGCACTTCATTCGTGGCGATTCAGCAAATAGCATAGAATGGCAAATTTTAAGCGCTTTCCACGACGCACGTCCGATGACAACGATAAATGCTCGCAAACTAACTATACAATAATGGAAGCACGCCAAGCAGTGAAATAAATTCAATTGTAAACTGTTTCCAGTGAGCGCATTTGCTCTCAGCGTCATCGTCGTCCATCCCTTCGCTGCGTTCGACTCATCTTGCGCTCTCTCTCTCTCTCTGAATTGGAAGGATATGCGCGCTCTTTGCTCTTTGCTCTTTGTCTGCTTCACATTTTACTGCTTTACCGGCTTTATTTTTGTTTTTGTTTTTGAGTTTGTCGTGTGCACGCCTTTGTCGGCATTTCCAAAAGGCACAACATCACCCTTTGCCGTTGACGTTGCCCTTGCTCTCGCTGTCTCCTTTCACGCACAACATTTCACCATTTTTTCCACTGCTCCTAATAAATAAAATCGCATACTATTACATTGCGTGAATCCTTCCATGCACCTAAAGTTTCTAACAATGAATGCGTCAATTATTGAATCACTTCCCCACAGCCCCGCAGCTACTACACCAAAAATATCCCTGGCGCAGCGGACCTTGACGGCCCTATGACAAGGGGCACACCTGTTGTTCCGGGTCGCAGGTGCTTAGCAGTATTTTGCATTATGTTGTTCTCATCATACACAAGCTCATAATCCGTTCATAAAGCTTAACAATCATTCAGAGTGTGGTTACTCTCTGATGTGCGCCAAAATTCCCATCTCCAGTTTTCATATTTTAAATTGGCGAGAGGAAACGTGACCAAAATCTAAATCAAATTTGATCTCCGTTTAACACAAAGGGCTTTTGACGCCAAATCTGATGCTGTTTAAGAATACTCTACTTCACTTTAGATAGGATCAGAGATAAATATAAACGAAATCTTATTGTCACCAACATTTTAAATGCTCTGTCACAGCAATATATTAAATACTTAGTTTGAAGTCCAAATATCATTATAAAAATATCCTCATCTAATTAACGGGATTGAGTGCGGGTCTTCGGCAATAGTAGAAACAATAACAATAGCACTGCCTGCACTCCAGGGTTGCCAAGGTAGCTGCTAATATAGTTTGAGTTTGGCAAAAGTATGTGAAAAGACGAAATGAAATCAATGCATGAGGGATGAGAGGAAATGTCATTGGCATTGCACACACAAACACACAAACACAAGCAGGCACTCACACTCACACATACACACGCACGCATCCTCATAATTGTAGAGTTGTTAGTGTTGCGGTTGCATTGTGCGCGGGGCTCGAGACTTCGAATTCGTTTTTCGGGCTCGAATTGCAAAACTCTGTGCTCAGGGGTTGCTGCTGATGCATCTGCTTGAAAATTCGAGCCAATTTTTTATATACAGTGGCCATTGAAAATGCACAAAATGGGTGTTATATTTTTGTGCGAATCTTTGTTAGGAGCTTATAACAAATTGCTTTATGGGTTTCAGTCTTCAATACACTGATTATGAGAAGTTGAAATGGGTTTTGTTAGTGATGAAAGCGTAAGTTCTAGTCGAACATGATCGTTCTTCTTCTTTTCTTCTATGTCACGCTAAAGAAATTTAATAATAAGAACTAATATTCTCACTCACTTATAATAGTTATTTTTTGAATTGGATATTAACAAAGTGTTGGAACTCTATGAATTAAGTTGCTGTGAGGGTTGACGACTGTTTGTTGATTGGATTGAATTCGGATATCTTTGAGTATCTTGGACACGTGGACAAAACAAAGCACACACGCTTGCAAGGGAGCTTGCAGATTTTTTTGTTGAGTGGGTTCAATGCGAAACTACAAACTGTCAACTCGGCTCTGCTGCAGGGTCATCATACTCAGGTACTACATGCATTCCATATAAGCGTTAAACTGTTCCCCCTTGAAGAAGCAAAAGCGCAACTAATGCTGTTTTGATTTACTCTACTCCTTGTGGATGTGTGCGTGTGTGTGTGTGTGTTGGATTTGGGTTCATTCAAGTGTTAAGTGTGTGAGTAAAATTACAAGCGTTGCAAGCAAGACAGAAAGGGCAAATGAAATGGCATGGGTAAAGCGAGCTGTGCTGAATAAGAAAATATTTGCGAGTCAGCATTGTATTATATTTTCCTTTTGGGGAAGTTTCTATCGAACTTTAATGCACATTTGGCCAATGTCGGCAACCCTGTGACAGCGAAGAGAAGAGATCCATCCAGCTCCAGGCCTCTTAACTGCACGCCCAGTCGCTGGCTGCTGCTCTCTGCGCAGCATTCCAGAAACGACGCGTCTTGAAAAGAGAGCGAGACAGAGAGAGAGACAGACAGTGAGAGCGAGTGCGAGTGCGAGTGAGCGACAGAGAGTGGGAGAGTGAGCGAGAGAGCAAAGTTGCTGACGAGCTCTTTGCAAATGAAATGTTGAACACAACGGCAGCGTTAACAATAACAGGGAAAACATAAAACAAAACATAATACAAAGACAGTAGAGCCAGGCAGCCACAAGTTAAATTTGAAATTTATGTTTAACATTTGAGGCATTACAAAATATGTATGCAAGCAGCAGCAACAACAACAACAACAACTACTAAAACGTTGAGATGAACAACAACCACATCTAAACACAAATCACGCAAATATAATTTATTATTTTGCGCCTTATCCTTGAGCCGCAGCCAAGGCGCGTCTTGATGTGTTTGTCTCTGCTTCAGCTTCTGCTTCCGTCGAGCCATCTAGCAGCATCCCCCTCTATCTAAGCGCCTCTCTCATGTGCTGGCTGTCTCTTTTTGTTCCGTCTTCTGCCTGTCCTGTCCTGCCCTGTCCTGTCCTTTCATTTCCTTTCCGTTCCTTTCTTTTCCTTTCCTTTCCTTTCGTTTTCTTTGCCTTAGCTGCTCTCGGTAAAGTTCTATGCTTAACGCCGTTTTTGTGTACGAGACACGATGACGACAAATTTTCAACGTGCAACCTGGCACTGAGCTGAGATTTTCCAAATTCCTTGTCTTCACTGCTACTGGCATCTAGAATTCGCCTTCTCTCACTCCTCCCGCTCCTGTTTAACTCCATCATTGCATGCATGCAAAACTGCTTCAAGTCGACTGTTGAAAGGATTAGAACGGCTCATGTGTGCCTCTCTCTCGGTCCCTCTCTCCCACTCTCTATATATCTGTCTGGCTGGATGGATGAGAAGGAGCGAACTGATTGCTTGCGAAGAACAAGACAGCCGAACAGTAGAAGGGGGGGCGGCAAGCGAATACTATATGCAAGGGGGTGGGTGACGTTGTGTGTGATGAGTGGGTGGTGACAACGTAAAAAGTATTTGCACAACTCTCAAGTGGGTCAAATGATTAGGCGGCATGATGAAGTGCCTTTGCCACTCGAGCCGACGTCAACGCCAATCCGTCCAGGACCCCGCCAGCTGCCATCGACTCTGCTTCTTCACCTCTCCCTCTCCCTATCCCTCTCCCTCTCCTGCGTCCTCGCCACCTTCCACTGTCTTACGACCATTCAAAAATAAACAGTTTAATGTTTTGAATGAGCAATTGAATTTGATTATACACGAGTGTATTTGCATGGAAGTGTGTGTGTGTGTGTGTTTGTGTGTGTGTGGGTGTGTGCTTGGGACGTAGCTAGCTACAATGCCGGAATGTGTGTAAGGCAAATGCACTTGCCAAGCGACGCAACGGAGCAATGGGAAACTAAAGATAATACGGTATGCTGGAGGAGGTGGAGCTGGACCCGACTGATGACACTGAGCTAAATGTGATAAATGAGCTTACGTGACATTAGACAACACCTCATGTGAGATTAACTTGCACCATGATTACGTTTGAAAACTGTCAAACTCATTGCGTAGCCAGCAACCGTTGCTTGTTAACTTTTTATGCAACATGAACGTAAACACTTGTAATGGAGACGGCGGCTATCTAAATAACCCACAGTTTGAAATAGTTTTTAATAATGGGAACATAACGTACAATTATATGTGCACATACAATATTGTTTGTCCTGACTCACTGAACAATAAACGCTTCACTCCCGAAGGATAAGTGCTAAAGTGCGAAGGATAAGATGCTGAAACTTGTACACAACATACTAGTTTAGAACATTTGATCAATAGGTTGGGTATCAACTCCAATCAACTTTAATCACTCTTTTAAGAGCTAAAACGGGTAACATCTCAATAAAACAGTTTGTTTAGTAAAAAGAATACAATTAAAAGAGCTTTGACTATTGAGAGAATCTAAGAAAAGAATATATTGCTGATGCCTGCCCTGCTCCGTTTGCTCAACAGAGAGGTAGTTAACCCTTTCGGGAAGGGGTTTTATTTCGAAAACCAAGATAGTTAGAGAAAATCCTTTTTCAGATTCTGAAAGATGACTAAAAATAATTATGTACTGCATACTTGGAAATCCTGAATTCGTCCTTTTATCCTGGGACATACATATAATCCCAATCCGATGATATTCACCGTTACTTTTTTGTTTACATTATGAAATAGACACTTAAAACTGTGTTTGGGATATTTCACAAGGGCTCTAGCATTAAAATTATAGAAAATACGATGCATTGAAAAATTTTGGGACGTATTGTCCAAGTATGCAATGAAAAATTTTGGGACGTATTGTCCCAGTAGTCCCGAAAGGGTTAAATACCACTCAAAAGAAATCAGAATAAAGTAGAGCTAGAGTTTCTGACCAATGCTGAAAGTATGTATTAACAAGTAACATACATAGCTACATAGATCGTATAGTCAAAAAGATTTCCACTAGGCATTTTGAATAAAAGCAAAACAATGCGTTATTATTTTTAAAATATACCAAATAATATACCGCGAACTTACTAAAACATACCGAAGGCCACATTTGGTATATCGGTGAAGTATAACATTCGAAAGCTACTATAAAGGTCAAAATATACCAGATTATAAGCCAAAGCAGCTAAAACTAGATTGCAGTAGGCATAATTTGCCATACAGAATTATTTCTTAAATAACTTCTACAATTTTTATACGATCGCAATCAAATTCTAAGTAATAATAAATACTAGAGTTATTATTGTCTGTATCAACAACTTAATTAAAACAAATTATCATAAATGGTATATATTTTCAACAATGAATAATTATTCCTTCTTCTGATTCTTATTATCTATTATTATTAAATGAAATATTGCCATACTATATATGGTATATATTTTCAGCGATTAATGATTCTCCTTATTTCAAGATATTTTGAAAAATAATACAAACTGGCCTTATTTAGATATATATGTTTTTATTAGTATTTAAAAGTAAGTGTGACAATTAGAGTCATTGAGCATACTTAAGCTTCCGCTCATTTTGACCACTAAATCGAATGTTTAACGTTCAGTATACACTCAAGTGGCTTCGAAAACAAAACAATGGAACAGCCACCACATCCACATGAACTGAAATTGCAACTGAAATTCACAGCCATTTTGTGGCAATCTTGGCAAAAATGTGGCAACAAGATAAAAGTCATGAACACCAGCCATTGCCAGCACAAAGGCAGAAAAATATGGCTGACAACGTATCGAGCGACAGCCTCCACGAAAAGCAGAGACAAAAACTAACGCAACCTCGACGACAGTTAACATTTTAAATCAGATTATTCCACAACAACTGTCAATAATGTAAAATGCTTACCCCACACAACGAAAATACTACATCCGACAAGCTAAGCCCGCCCCCATTAAATGAGCGTGGCTTGCGCCTGACTGCGCTGCCTCATCCAACCAAACCGATGTAGTATCTGCCTATCAGCTAGCCAATCCACAGTTTTCCACGAGTTTCGTCCTCAACGAGATTGTCCTTCTTGCACACCCCGAGTCACATTAAACCGCAACTCGAGGACGCGAGAAAATTGTTGCCAAAAGAACAATAAAAAGTGATGCGACAGCAGGAGGGAGGAGGGAGCAGAGGAGGGAGGGTTCAGAGGAATAAGTAAATCAAAAAAATAATTGCAACTGATAACAACATCAATAACAATAAACGGAAACCAGAGGGGCCCAAAAGCCACTCTACGCGATGTGACTGTGAAAGGTGAGGCCACTGAAGAACGTGGCGAGTTATTCACAAAATCATAAAGGACTTGTCAAAAAATATGTACAACAACAACAAAGGCTGCAGCAGTAACACGGATTTGTTGATCGGATATGCTAGAATGATAACTACCCTGCATCAACAATAATTTACAACGGTTTATTAGAAGTATTGCACTTGAAACCCATTTTGATACCTTTGGTTTTTAGGGAATAAGCTTTTTCACAGGTAAAATATATACTTCTATATATATTCTTGATCAATATCAACAGCTAAGCTGTTCAAATTTAATTTATTGGCATTCTCTACTTATATAAATTCTTCTCGAAACTTGTCCTTGCATTTTTCCAATTCCTCAAATCGGAATACAAAATGACCTTAATTTGAAAGCTAGAGTATACACAAAATAACTGTAGTCTAAACCCCAGATTAAGCACCACTCTAACAAATTTCAGGGATACAATTAATTGTATTATTAAAGGGATGAGCAGTTGGTTAAAATTTTCAACCGCATAACCAACTGATCATAAGATACTTTATGAAAACAACATACATTTCGGTATCTGCCATCAGTTCTTTATGGAAATTTTGAGGTAACATTTTGTCAGCAGCCAATTTATCTTAATGTATACATTCTTAAAATAGGCTTACTATCTGAAAAAGGTTCCTCAGTTGTATTGCGGTTGTTATTGTAATTTTATTATAATTAGCATTATTATTTTGATTACTATTGATGTTCCTCTCAAGTATTGTGTTTAATGCACATCATGAGTCTTAATGGATTTCAAAAAAGTTTATGTATCACTTATGTCACAACAAACAATGCGATAGGGTGAAAATCAGGTATTGAAATATAAAATCCAATGAGTTCGTTTTTTATTTAACCGATTTTCTAGGAATATGCTTTCATTTCCATTTGTATTTCAGTTTATAAACACACCTTTGATTCAAAAAAGTGTTTGGTATTTATTAACAAGTAAGAAAGTTACAGTCGAGTGTGCTCGACTGTGCGATACCCGCTACCCATTTTTAATAAAGGCAAAATATTGCGGTATCATTTTCAAAATATACCGAAAATACTAAAAATACTAAAAATATACCAAATGGTATGTTTGGTATATCGATATAGTACCGCATTCTAAATATACCATAGACGGCACAATATACCAGATTGTCATCTAAAGCAACTAAGACCCCCAGTAAGTAGGCGTTTTTGCCCATACAAAAGTATTTCTTTAATAACTCCGACAATTTTTATCTGATCGCAAGCAAATTTTCAGGAATCATAACTACTATAGTAGTTATTATATATACCGCAACTCTAGCTTTAAAATTACGCTTGTTATTCGATTTTTTTGTTTTGCGGGGGCGGAAGTGGGCGTGGCAAAAATTTGAAACAAACTCGATCTGCGTGCAAACATAACAAATGCTGTCGAAAAAAAATTGTAGCTCTATCTCTTATAGTCTCTGAGATCCAGTGTTTCATACGGACGGACGGACAGACGGACAGACACACAGACGGACAGACGGACATGGCTAGATCGTCTCGGCTGTTGGCGCTGATCAAGAATATATATACTTTATAGGGTCGGAGATGACTCCTTCTACCTGTTACATACATTTCCTGCCGGCACAAAGTTATAATACCCTTCTATAAAAAGGTTTTACGGGAATTCATAATTCTACTTTAAATTTCTGTCTTTTATAAAGCAACATATTGACATTTTCACTTCTTAAAATCATAAAACAAAATATTACAAAAAAAGTTTGACCAGTGCACTGAAATGCGATTTTATTGTTGTTTATTAGTTTGTGGTGCAAAAATCGGAATCGATTTCAAAGTATTTTACTTAAGCACCTACGTAACTGGACAAAAAGAAAAACAAACATAAGCCTCAGCTTTTCTAGAAAATCTGAAAGAAATTTGTTTATAATTCAACACCCTTTTATTTAATATTTGTTAGTAATAATAGTTACTTTTGATATATATTAAATTCGCGAATAAATGTGAAGAACATTTTTGGTTTTTACTATAAAAAGTTGTTATATAAATATCGTTCTTAAAGAATCTTTTGATTTTGTTTTCCGTTTGAGCATTCTACAACAAGTAATGCAGCTGTCAAAATAATCACCAATTGTTGAATTTTTTGTTGAAAAACAAAAATAACAAAAAACTTGATGATACGCTTCGTCAGCGTGCACTTTGTTGAAATTATTTTTGTACTTCATTCTCCCATCATTCTAGTATTTATATAAGTATAAAAAAAAAACAGAATCATTAAAACAACTAAAGCTACATCGTCTCGTGTGTTTGATTATTTTTTTAATACTTTATTAACACACAAATGACATTGTCTATATTAATTTTGGCATACGAATTGTTGCTGTAATGTAATGCTGTAATTGCGCAGCAATCAAATTTTTATTTTTAAATAGAAATTTCAATCGGCATTTATCAGATTAGTATAACACAAATTTTATTGCTAATAAGCTTCGAGCTGCAGAACAAATAAACTATCTGTTTAATATCTGTTTACTGTCTACAGCAAAAATTTAACGCTGACAACGCCATGGGCACAATTTTGTCAGTAGATTTCTAATTTGAATGCGATTTATCGTTAAAGTATTCCAAACCAATATATATATACTATATTTCGGTATATACCCTTAAAATATATCAACGCTTACAAATACATTTATCAGGTTAAGCCACACACAATTTTTTCCTCTGTCACTTCTAAGATATTATGAATATACCACAAACGAAGTATTGAAATGTATACTTGGTATAACTTTATACCATAGCATTCAAAATACACAATATACAACAAAAATTACCATCAAAGTCATAAAGCACCTGCAACTTTGTACGATTTCAGGCAAAAACAAAATTATTTCTTGAATTTTAAGTCTGATATCATCAAAATGTGCATTGTCTTGGCCGTTGATTCTGATGAAAAATAAATACGAATATATAATTTATTCAATCAGAGGTTTCCCCAAATGTAGTTAAATACTTCGTTATGAGTTGATATAATAGTTAGTTGATATAATAGTGGTTTATTAAACACCTTCTGTATTTATTTTTTTTTAACATTTCAAGATTGAATCTCATGAATTAAGATGGAAACTTTATTTTCAGCAAGAAAATAATTCTTTGTTTGAAAACTCATTTTTAAGGGTACCTAATATATTAAAGTAAGAGTAGAGAAGACTTCCAGAGTAAAATGCTAATATAGAACTTGTTGATATACATAGTTAGAAATACCCTTTCATTATTTTTGCGCTAAAAACCCAAGTGGTTAACTCATAGGGTAGCGCAAAGGAAGCAGCGCTAGGTGCTCTTCAAAAAGAAAAACCAGTTACAAATTCAATATCGGGGTTGCAGTCTGGAGTTCGGAAGTTCTGATGTGGCTAATTTATGGGGCTTTTCTTAAAGTTTCGTTACATAAATCTTTTCAACACCACGCACACACACACACACATACACACACACAGGCAGAGAATCGCATAATGGACTCCACTTGAGCTGAGTTCACTCCACTTCAGCACTTGGTCGGCGGCTTTTATTTACTACGTAATATTAAGTTCATTGTGTCAAGTTGGCATCACCGATTTCTTATTATTTTCCTTTTTAATTTTAGTCATCTTCTCTTCTTCTTGCTTCGGGTGGTGGGTTAACGTGGAGGAAACGAAATGACACTGCCGGCTTGTCTGCTGTTCGCCTGGCTTCTCAGCGGCTTATCTTTTGGCTGCCTGGCATTTACATTCAACGCTTGACAGCTTCTTTGCAGACGGCGTTGTCAGCTATAGGGTGTCGTTGTCGTTGTCGTTGTTGTTGTCCGTGTTGGTGTCGGTGTCGGTGTTCGTATCGGTGTTGGTGTTGGTATCGGTGTTGGTGTTCGTGGTGTTGGCGTGAGCTCGTGCTTCTGCTTGAGTGAGAGACTCTGTAGGGATTGAGTGTATGTGTGTGTGTGTGGGTGGGTGTGGGCGTGTGGGCGTGGTACACGCCGTATTGTGTTGCGTTAATTTTTTCGCCATCTTTTTTATATCACATATTTTCGTAAGGTTCTTTAAGCTGATCACAGTTGAAGTCAAGTGAGAAATTTAAAATGAAAACAAGTAAAAGCACTCTAGAGGAGAGTACTTGACTACGAGATACCCTGAACCCATTTGTTTGTAATCACAATACCTTTCTAAACACACTACTAGTATAACGAAAACACCGAAGAAGAAATTTACTTACAAAATATCAACAAATTTGTCTGGTATTCAATACAATATTTAATGTTGAATACCAGACCAATTGATGTGCTAAGTTAATTAAGTATTTTCAAACCAAACTTGTCGCACTTTTAGTTTCGAAGATATTTATTGACAAACAAGCTTGGATTTTGATCCAATATAGTAATTATATATAAGTGTTAATACATATATCAACTATTCCACTTTGCCGTAAGCTTTTTCCGTTCTGCAGTTAAAAAACTATAAATAAATTGTATTTTATCAGTTTGATATTCAGCACAATGTAGATACTTTCATAAAGTTGAAAGTTAATGTTTATTATTTAATTGTTATGTGCAAATTGCAATCTCACACTGCATATGAGAGCAATAATCAATTCGAATAAGAACAAAAAGTCATATATAAACAAGTGCATCAATTGACTTTGTATGTGCACGTTATTATGCAGCTCGCCAAATCATTTGCATTTACAGTCATCAATAAGAAAACAATGACCATATTAAAATTAAAGCAAAAAAAAATACACATACTAATTGTCGTCATTGATCTTTGAAAGTTCATCAGCATTTTAAAGCAACAAATCAATATCTGTATAGCTGGTGAAAGTGCAAAGACGAGTGAGAGCGAGAGCACTAAAGTGCAAATGAATGTATTCACACATCCGAAGGGATGCCGTTAAAAGGATGCCTGCTAACAGGGTGTCCGTTAACAGGGTGTCCGTCATCAGAGTGGCGTTAACAGGGTGTGCGTCAACAGGGTGTTCGATTAACAGCGTGTTCGTTAATAAGGTGTTTGCCAAAAGGGTTTCCGTTAACAGGGTGTCCGATTAAAAAGGGTGTCTGTCAATAAGGTGTCCGATAAAAAGGGTGTCCGTCAACAGGGCGTCCGTTTGCCAACAGAGTGTTCAATAAAAAGAGAGTCAAAAGCCTTGCTAACTTTGGGTGACCTGTTCACTCGATCCCTAAGATCCCTAAGTAAATATCTATGTTCACTTGGTCAGTTCAGTGAGCAGTTCACTCTTGTTCACTCATTCATGAGCAAATCTATATTTAACAGCATCCAAAGAAGACAGGGCATAATATAATAGATTGGATTAAAAAAAATAATCATTTTATTTAAGTAAATTGCTTGCAAACAACGATTATAAAACTGGTGTATCTATCGGATACAATGACTAAAGTTTGAAGGTGTTTTAAAGAAGACACAGAATTGTTTCGTGTTTTGGTCATTCATTAACACTAAAAGGAAGAATTTTTTTTGATTTTTGCGAACTGTTAATTAGATAAATGTATAATCTTATTCGGTATGGGTATTCCACACTTCAGTATATTTTATTCATTGAAATATAGGCAAATGTGTAGCATGTGTTTACATTTAAATATATTGAAAACAAATTCGTAGTGATGGATAAAATCTAGAGAAAAAGAAAGCTATAGTGAAGTGTGGAATATATGTATATGTATACGTACATATTTACTGTCCCCCATTGACTGCAACGATGCAAATGTCCTCCGACACTCTCGAATAGAACAAAAGAAGCGCAAGTCATGAGTTCAACCACCGCTCAAGTGCCGCACATCACTTTGGTTCAAGGGAAAGTCAGAGGTTCAAAGGGGAAGTCATACAGTGCTTAATCCTTAATAAGGACATATTATCAGGCATCTATAGAACACACACTTATACAAATATGTCGCACAATAACTATAATTACAAACACAATTGAAACAAATACTGGAGAATTTAATATGAAATATATATATATGAAAAATATGGTTAAAAAATTCAAAGATTCCGACGATAAATGAACATTGTGCCTGTTATTATCAATCCAATAAAATCTTGAAGTATTTTCATCCCCTTAGTACATCTCTTATTGTATTTGACTCACTTCGGAAGTCATCGCAAATCGATATTTCCTTAAAAATATGCGAAGTCCAGAAATAGAACCAAACTATTGAAGACAAGTAGTACAAAATCAAGAATATCAAAAACAAAACCAACAAAATAAATTTGAAGGCGACTTTAAAAGTTGTCGAATATCTTCAGTGTGATGCAATTACATGAAATGGTGTAAGATTACATTTGAGCTAATAAAATAAAACAAAGGAATTTGTCCACTGGGATGGTCCACTGGATGTCTCGTCCCACACTCATTCTTGGTATTGGTCATAATGCGATGTCTGGCCCGCCAGCCAGAAGTCCGCATGCTGCTCTTGTTGTTGTTGTTGTTGTTGTTGTGTTACACAAATGGGCGCCACCGTTTTGTTCCAATTGCTTGTCCCCATGAACATTATGGCTGTTAGTAACAAAAGGCTTACGAAAATGTTTTGGGCCATGACCGTGGCCATGGCCAATGCATGCGGGTAAAATATTTGTGTCTCTTGCTTTTATTGCAGCCCATGCTGCTGCTGCTGCTGCTGTTGTTGTTACTGCCACTGATTATTTGGGGGGGGGTACACAAAAATGGAGTTAATTATCTTGTCGCATAATTACAAAAGTTAAAACGACTGAACCGAGGCTGCGTTCGTTCGTTGGTCACTTTGTCCCAGTGTCCGGCGTCTGGCATCCGGCGCCTGGGTGTTCTAAGGGGGGGGGGAGGGGAGAGAGAGGAAGGAGATCTGTTGTAAAAGTCGAAGCAATTTCACGCTCTGTCACAAATGCGAGAGAAACGAACGTATTTCAATTTTCTTAATTTCAGTTAATAACTCAACAAATACGCTGGAAGGCAAATAACTTATAAATGCAAATATTGATAGATACTTTGAGCGTGCCAAGGCATCAGACAAGCTAATGCTGTTTCTCGACTATGTTGATGATGATGATGATGATGATGATTACAAAACGCATAATGATAATGAAGAATGTGATTACAAGAATGAGGGCGAAAAGAGGGCGATGAGAAATATCATGCAGAGTTTGCAGTGAAACATGAAAAGCATTTGCTCGACCAAGGGGGAGGGGCGGTGAGGGCGACGAAGATTGAAGTCGTATACTTCGCCTCGCACTCTTGGGTTATGCCAAAGACAAACATTCAGATGGGCCACAAGGGGCCACCAAGGGGCGATTCAGTAGCATGTTTGAGCGAGGGCGTGGCACCATTGCCCCAAGCATAATGACAATTACAGTTACCGCGTGCGGCGGCGGCAGGCAAAGAACTTTTTACTGCTTCGCCTCTGCATCAAGTTGGCAAATAAATCCGTTCAAAATGCTTAAGCGCCATATCAAACGACTCGTTCGCTCAATGAGACACAAACAAACAACTACAGCAGCAGCAGCAGCAGCAATGGCAGCAGCAGCAACAACAACAACAACCGCACCACAAATATTAAGCTCCTTTGGTAAGGATACCCTCAAGGGTCGGCTGTTAGACCGAGAAATTGAAAGGGGTAAAAAAGCCAAACATGACCTCGAGCAATGCACGCAGCAAACTCAACTCAGCGCCCATCCATCGGAGATTCCTTTCCTAACCCATGACTCTGGATCTTCCCTTACTGCTATTGCCCTTCTGATGGTTACAACGACCTGGCCTCATGGACCATGAAAATAAAACCGTGGCAAAACAAATAGAAATAAGGGAATACACATACTCATAAAAGAATAGAAGTGGGAATGCGTTGGCCAATCATTGTAAGTTCTTTGATACTGTTTACAGCGTTCATAAAGTATTCCAACTAATATCCATTTACGTATTATTGTCATACATGTAAACAGGTCACTTCTGTTAATAATAAGTTTAGCGATCCGGCAGCTCATGCACTCTGTTAAATATGAAGAAGAACAAGAGTTGCGAACGCGCTTCACTCCTTGAAAAGTCGCGAAGGTGTTAAGTCGTTGCTGCAGAAAAGTCGTAGTTTATAAAATATAATGCGTAGTATTATTCACTCCAAGCTATCACGATTTATAATAAACATTTAATTTACATTTAATAAAATACTTTACATTTGGGGGCTCAATCGGTCGTGAGTCTTGTGTGTGAAAATACTTTACATTTGGGGGCTCAATCGGTCGTGAGTCTTGTGTGTGAAAAATTGAAAGTTGTTGCTGAAAATACGGATAGACGGAACAGTTGCAAAGTTGTGAAATAGGGTCTTGTAAGTTGAAGCCCTTATTTCAAAATAAGTTGAAAGGTCCGAATCCAATAAGCAGTAGTACTACAGTGGAAGTTGCAAAAAATTCAATTTTGGTGATCATCTGCGTAATTGCGTTTCTGCGTCGCGGGATACATACACAATGGCTACACTGAATACACCAGTAAAGAGAAACAAAAAAACGCCGGCAAAAAAAACGAATGTACAACACGAAGAAGCAGAAAAAGAGGTGACGTCAAAATTAGAACTTGTGGTAGAGAACGAAATGGAAGAGGAAAATGAAAAAAGAGTGACCAGCAGTGTATCTGACAAAGTTGACCAAATGCTGCAGCTGTTAAGTTTAAAAATAGAAGTTGATGAAAAACAAAGTGGCCAGATTAAGATTGCAGCCGATAAATTTGAAAAAGTTGTGGCCGATTACGATGGAAAATCGATACCAGTTAAAAAGTGGTTTGAAATTTTCGAAAGAAATGCGGATGCCTACGAGCTTTCAGAAAAACAGAAATATGTACAAGCCAGAGGCAAGATGGTTGGAACAGCCAAGCTATTCCTGGAGTCTGAAGATGTGTGCGGTTACGAAGAACTGAAACGTAGTGTGATCGAAGAGTTTGCACGCAGTGTCAATAGTGCAGATATACACAAGAAGCTGCAGGATAGAAAGAAGAAGAAAGATGAGTCAATGCACGAGTACATGTTGCAAATGAGGAAGATAGCTGCACTTGGGGACGTTGAAGATATTGCTGTAATTAATCACATAGTAAATGGACTCGACATTAAAAATGAATATAAGTACAGTATGTTGCGATGTAAGTCACTTAAGTCATTGAAAGAAGAGTTTGAGATTTACGATAAGCTGAATGTGAATGAAAAGAAGAGTGAGCAACAGAAAGCGAATGTTAACAACAAGCAAATGACGTCAGCTGGTAAAAATGATCATTGCTATAATTGCGGTTCGACAGAGCATAAAAGAAAGGATTGCAATGCCAGCACAAAATGCTTTAGTTGCAATCGAGAGGGTCATATTTCGCGTAATTGTCCTACAAAAGTTGAGAAAGTTAATAAAGTTATAAACGAGAACAGCCGCACCAAAAAGATAAAAGTCAACAATCTTGAAGTAGACTGTCTGGTGGACACAGGATCGGATGTGACGTTGATAAAGGCAAATATCGTAGATCAAATAAAGAACGTAGAGCTTACTAAGACTGCCTCAGTATTGCGTGGATTGGGCAATGCCACGACACAACCAACTGGATGTTTCAACGCGCAAGTAGTGGTCGATCGGCTGTCAACTGACCAAAATTTTATTGTTGTGCCTAGCAATAAAATGGAATACGATGTACTGCTAGGGCACGATTTCATCAATAAATTTCGCATGGTGGCTGACAAACGAGGATATACTTTTTTGAATATGGAAGGAAGCTCGATGCATAATGATGAGTATGACGTATATAATATTTGCGAAGAGTCTTCTTTTACAGTTTCGCCAAAATATCGAAAGCCTGTCGAGCAGTTGATAGAGGACACCTACGAGAAGCCGCCGCAAGTTGTTAAACAGTGTCCTGTCGAGCTAAAGATAGTGCCAGATGGAGTGGTTAAGCCGTTTCGCCATCCACCTGCTCGGTTATCACCAGATGAAGCTGCCGCTGTACAGAAGCAAGTAGAAGAGTGGATTGATCACGGAGTCGTACGCAAATCGTCGTCAAATGTTGCGAGCCGAGTAGTTGTGGTTAAAAAGAAGGACGGCACACTGCGAGTATGCGTCGACTACAGAAAACTTAACAGCATGGTACTGATGGATTGTTTTCCGGTACCACTGATGGAGGAAGTGCTTGAGAGTTTGCAGGCTGCACGTTGGTATACGATAATGGATTTGGAGAATGGCTATTTCCACGTGCCAATTCAAGAAGAAAGCAAATGGATGACGGCTTTCGTTACACGTGAAGGGCTTTACGAATTTAATAAAACGCCGTTTGGTTTTAAAAATTCGCCAGCTGCTTTCATAAGATTTGTTCAGTTTGTATTCCAGAACCTTATAAACTCTGGAGACATGCAGCTGTATATGGATGATATAATCATATACGCCGAGTCGCCTGAGGTATGCTTGCAGAAGACCAGACGAGTTTTGGAGACAGCAGCGCAGTATGGCTTAAAAATTAAATGGAAGAAGTGCAGTTTTATGCAAAACAAAATCAATTTTCTGGGCCACACCATTGAGGCTGGTAAAATTTGGCCGGGAAAGGAGAAAACTGTAGCAGTCAGCCATTTCACCACGCCGAAGAATATCAAAGCAGTACAGTCATTTCTGGGATTGACGGGATTCTTCAGAAAATTCGTTTGCGGATATGCTCACATTGCACGCCCGTTGACTGATCTTTTAAAGAAGGGAGCAGATTTCCATATTGGTACGGCAGAGCTACAGGCGATGCAGCAGTTGAAGGATATACTGACGAAGGAACCGGTATTGCATATTTACTCAAGAGATGCCCCGACCGAGCTCTACACTGATGCCTCTAAAGACGGTTTTGGAGCTGTATTACTGCAGTTGTTCGAGGGCAAGATGCACCCGATTTACTATTGGAGTAAGAAAACGACGGACGCCGAATCAAAAAGACACAGCTATTACTTAGAGGTCAAAGCAGCCTATTTAGCCATCAAAAAGTTTAGACCCTACTTGCTGGGTGTTAACTTTAAGCTGTTGACGGACTGCGCCGCATTTAGGGCTACAACAAAAAAACAGGAGGTTCCACGAGAAGTTGGGCAATGGATATTGTACTTGCAGGATTTCAGTTTTGAAACAGAACACCGCCCTGGGAATAGAATGCAGCACGTAGACTTTCTTAGTCGTTTCCCAAATTCCTGTATGGTGGTAACGACCGAACTGACAGCTCGCATAAGGAAAGCGCAACAACAAGACGATTTTATGAAGGCGATCATAGAAATCGTTAAAGAACGACCTTATAAAGAATTTAAGCTAAAAGGGGGCATTCTTTTCAAAAATGTTAATGGAAGCGAATTACTAGCTGTTCCAAGGTCACTGGAGCGGGAGGTTATTCAAACAGCACACGAAGTTGGTCATTTTTCGACACAAAAGACGATGCATGCTATCCAGCAGCAATTCTGGATCCCACATGTGGAGAGTAAGACAATTAATTTGATCTCTAATTGCATAAAATGTATAATCCACAGCAAGAAATTGGGAAAACAAGAGGGTTTTCTAAACACGATCGACAAAGGCGATGCTCCCTTACACACATTACATCTGGATCATTTGGGTCCCATGGATGCATCTGCTAAGCAATATAAGTACATTTTGGCGGCAGTAGATGGATTCAGCAAGTTCGTATGGCTGTTTCCAACCAAGTCGACTGGCCATGAGGAAGTTGTGAAGAGGTTGAACGAGTGGTCCAATGTGTTCGGGCTGCCCCAGCGTATTATTACGGACAGAGGAGCAGCATTCACATCAGATGGATTTCAACAATTCCTTGACGAGATGAAGGTAGACCACGTAAAGACTACGACAGGCGTGGCAAGAGGCAACGGACAGGTTGAACGGGTTAACCGAACAATTTTGTCGATCATATCAAAACTATCAACAAGTGAGCCAGACAAGTGGTTCAAGCACGTCGCTGCAGTTCAGAAAGCCATCAACTCACATGTACATTCATCTTTAAAAATGTCTCCGTTTGAAGTACTTTTTGGCGCAAAAATGCATAATCAATCCGAAGATCTTGTACTGCAGATGTTAGAGGAGGAGTTGGTCTGTCAATTCAACAATGAGCGTCAAAAGCAACGTGAGGAGGCGAGACGAAATATAGAGCAGACACAGCAGGTCTACAAACGCAATTTCGACAAGAAACGCCGGCTAGAGCAGACATATAAAATTGGAGATCTTGTCGCCATAAAGAGAACGCAATTTGTCGCCGGACGTAAGCTGGCAAGCGAGTATCTTGGTCCATACGAGATAACAAAGTCAAAGGGAAATGGGCGATATGACGTTCGTAAGGCAGCTGATGTTGAAGGGCCTAATATCACTGCTTCTAGCTGCGACAATATGAAGCTCTGGAGGTTTGTGATGGACAACGAAGAGTTACTGTCATCTGGGACAGATGAAGAAGATCAGGAGGGCCGAATGTAAACAGGTCACTTCTGTTAATAATAAGTTTAGCGATCCGGCAGCTCATGCACTCTGTTAAATATGAAGAAGAACAAGAGTTGCGAACGCGCTTCACTCCTTGAAAAGTCGCGAAGGTGTTAAGTCGTTGCTGCAGAAAAGTCGTAGTTTATAAAATATAATGCGTAGTATTATTCACTCCAAGCTATCACGATTTATAATAAACATTTAATTTACATTTAATAAAATACTTTACATACATACAAAAGTTTTTATTCTTTATGAACAAATTTATAGATTACAAACTATAAACGATTCTTAATAAATACTAAAATTTTCAATCGAATAAGTATCAATCAATATTTAAACGATTTAAAATCAATTGCTTACTGCAAAAGTGTCTTTTTAGAAACAAGAAACAAGAATATGATATGAGTTTGAGGATATCTCAACCTTAAAAAATAATTTAAGAAACAAGAACTCCAGAACAAAAAATTCTTAAATTCTTGATCAGACTAGTCCGACTGTCCATATTAACACCTAGATCTCACACACATAAAAAACGCGCTAAAAGTAAAAATATAATCTTGAATCATGAGAATATGATGCAAAAATTTAACTAAGAAGGTTTATTCTTAAATCAAGATCAAAATTGTAAATTGAAATTCAAGACTTTAATCTTCTTTCAAAAATGGAAAATTCTCAAACGTTTTAAAATGAATTGCTAACAGCAACAACACTAGAAATTAGATTTAAATTTTAGAATAGGGAACTACAACATTCGCATCACTCCTCTCTCCACCCGAGAAAAGCTAATGTCAAACGTAATTATAAGGCTTGAGTCACGAGAGAGTTGTGATCAGAGGAATGATAACTCTTACATATTTTATGAAAATTTTAATTTTGTTAAAGGCTCAAAACTATTACAAACTTTCAATCTATTGGAAGCTGATATATAAATCAGCATAGTAATGCTAACTGGGGTTTTAATGCGATGGTTACGTGCTAACCATCAGAGACACAGGAATGAAGAGAAGAGAAGATTAACTTATTTCTACGAGTAGCAACACGTTGTCTTGTAGGGCCTTAGACTATTTTCTAACAGTTGTTGAATAAGCCCAGTGAAACTGCCAAAAGTATTCAGTACGTGCTCAAGATCGCCTTCAAACACCAAGCGAATTGATCTCTGGGTTATAAGATCGAGCCTTCTGAATAAGTTAACCTTCACTTTAAGTAACAAGTGAGAAAGTTACAGTCGAGTGTGCTCGACTGTGAGATACCCGCTACCCATTTTTAATAAAGCCAAAATATTGCGGTATCATTTTCAAAATATACCGAAAATACTAAAAAATACCGAACAGATAGATAGATATAGTACACCATTCAATATATACCATAGACGGCACAATATACCAGATTGTCAGCCAAAGCAACTCAGACCCCTAGTAAGTAGGCGTTTTTGCTCATACAAAAGTATTTCTTTAATAACTTCGACAATTTTTATCTGATCGCAACCAAATTTTCAGAAATCATTACTACTATAGTAGTTATTATATATACCAAAATTCGGAACTCTAGCTTAAATTCTTGTTATTCGATTTTTTTTATTTGCGGGGGCGGAAGTGGGCGTGGCAAAAATTTGAAACAAACTTGATCTGCGTGCAAACATAACAAATGCTGTCGAAAAAAAATTATTGCTCTATCTCTTATAGTCTCTGAGATCCAGTGTTTCATACGGACGGACGGACAGACGGACAGAAACACAGACGGACAGACGGACATGGCTATATCGTCTCGGCTGTTGACGCTGATCAAGAATATATATACTTTATAGGGTCGGAGATGCCTCCTTCTACCTGTTACATACATTTCCTGCCGGCACAAAGTTATAATACCCTTCTACCCTATGGGTAGCGGGTATAAAAAGTAAGTAATTTAATCTTAGAACACAGTAATTTTTTAACCTTGATACTCTCAGCCTTAACTGATAAATAATATATGGAAACTAAAACCTAAAAAATTACCATAACTCCATTTATGCCCAAGTACCAGGAAAGCATATCATAACCTTAATGGGAAAACAAAAATGAAAATCCATGAAAATCATGACAATTGCAGTCGCTTCCTGTTGTTTCAGATGTTGTTGTCCAGTCCAGGCTGTGGCCGCACACATAAATCGAATGGCATTTTTGATTTTGATACCGCGGCTAATGAAATTTATCGCCTGTAATGGTTTATTGTGTGCGACGATTGTGGAAATCGTTTTTTGTCTGCTCAGCTGAAGAAGCCAAAAAAAATTGCCGAATGCCTAGCCATTCACTAGGAATGCAAATTCTTTTTTTTTTAGTGCTACACTATGTAGTAAATGGGAGGAAGGTTGCGTGTGGTCGGTCGGTTATGTAAATTGTAGTGAGTTGCTATTGAAAGCCGCGTTGCAATAAATAAAATATCGAGACTGCTGCGCGGGTCGAGCAATTTTTGTAATTTAATGCGGTCGAAGAGTCAAATAGCAAACTCTTTCAACCGGACTTACGCAATAGTTAGCTTGGGCATACTTCAATGGATTACTTTAAATTGGGGCTTACTCGAATCGATTTTATTATCCAGCATAAATTCATAGGCGAATATCTCCTACATAAAATAATATTGATACACGCATATACATACATTCAAATACTTTCTCAATTCTTCGTTTGTCCATGACCATCAACCAAAACTACAAAAACTCGGAAGTTCACTTCCTTATTATATAAGAAAATAAAATCTGCAACGTTTTTATAACAACGTATATGGCCATAAATCTCATTTTCTAAATTGTCAATTGGTTGGTGTACTAATGCTAATTCAAATTCTATGTTACTGTTAGAATTTGTTGCTGCTTTCATTAGTTTTATATGCAGCGAGATTGCAATTTTCCCCTAACAACAATATAAAATACAAGTAACACACGAACCGACAGTAACGGGTTCTTTGTTTAACTTTTTTTTTTGTTTCATATTAAAAACATAAACAAAATTATAACCTGCACACAAATAAAATTAAATTGTTGGTAAAAGAATATATTAAATATACATAATGTCCTACATGACTTATTAAGCATGACATGACATGACATATTAAGCATTTAAAATTGTTCGTGCCTGTCTGTTTTATAGCTGCTCAGATCTCTGTACTTATTTAGACAAACTTACAGATAAATGCTGATCAAGAAAATATTTATATATGTACTTTACAGGGTCGGTGATGAATCCTTCTATCTGTTACATACCTTTCATTAAGTCACAAATGACAAATAAAATAAATAAAATAACTATGTAGATGCATTTAAGTAGTCAGAATTTTATAATATTAATCAAATTAAACATCTTCTTGAGTTAAAATATATTATATTACAACACTATTTTAATAGGCTCTGCGATAACATCACAAAAGTCAACTGCATTCTTTTCTGTATTTTTCTTTTTTTTTACAACTAATTGTAATATTCAAATCAACCGCAAATGAAATATATAATTGGACAATGCATGCTACTCTTCTCAATAATTAAAATCGTGCATTTATGTAACTTTTTAACTACTTTCATCCATTTTCCATTCAGTTCACAGTCCAACACACGTCCAAGAACAGAGCACCTGGATGACATTTTTGATTTACTTAAAATAAGATGTAAAAGAACAATATTTAATGATAGGAAAGGTAAGACAAGGTAAGGAGAGACGTACAATAATATATATGTACTTGTCTGTCGTCTGTATGCCAAGGACTTATAAGCTCATTTCTTGCCGCACACTTCACATTCAAATTACTGCACATTATGAGTATAATATTCTTCAGGTCTTAGCACGACGACACACATCCTTGTACTTACGACGAGCCCAGAACTTTTCTCTCATGACACGTTCGATGGGTTAGCGTAGCGTTCACGGATACGTTGACACATTATATAGGAGGATAGCGTTGACTTGACAGTTGATTAAGAAGACATCATTTTCGAATTTAAATACGAGTACGAAGATTTTAAGGTGTGTCTAAAGTAACAGTGGCTGATAAAAGTTAACAATTAATGGAAATCAAATTAATGTTAATTATTAATATGATTCTGTAAAATGGATATATTTATTTTTCTTAAAGTAATTTACAGCTTTTGACTCTAGTATGCGTGAAAATTGTAAAGTTCGTATAACTACATACCTACGTACATATGTACTTTATAAATTCCATTGTTTATATTTGTTGCCGCTGTTCGTTAAACTAGAAAACTGAGAATCTCAGCGTGAACACCACGTAGCATAACTTTCGCGCACAACTGTACTTTTACACACAATTTCAAGTTATAATCAGGGCTCATTACTATACAAGACACGTTTTCAGATTTCGCGTGATTATGCGGACCGGCTCAGTCCAGGCAGCAAAGGATCTTAGTTCTAGCTCTTGAAAAGGCCTCTTACCAACCAAAGAGGAGGCGGGAGGAAGGGAGGAAGGGAGGGAGAGGACGTGGCGCGCACACACAAAAACACAAAGTCAAAAAATTAAACTTGAAAATAACTTATAAGATACATTCTGTGTATCTTGCAGATTTAGTCAGAAAGAGTAGGTTACTGAAGATTCCCTCTACATAGCTACTATTCAGGCCCATGCCAAATGCTTAATGTTGTCATTTACAAGGCGCAGTTTAGCTGGTTTAGCTTGTTCGCAAGGTTTGCGTTGAGACTAGGGTTGAGCTGGTTGCTGCGGTGCTCGGAGGATGGGGGATGGGGGACAAGTAAAAAGTTTGCGCCTTGGCGAAAAATATGCAAATTATAATGAAAAACTTGACACTTTGCATGCAAGAGAACAATGCGGAGGCGCAAAGTGGAGCGAGGGCAGCTCGCAAGTTAGGGCCATGCCTGATGGAAATCTGCGGCAGCGATTCACCCAGCCAAATGAAGCGTTCGCACTGCTTGCGCATTTTAATTAAGCAACCAGCCAAAATTCTCATTCGCACAAAACTTGGAATTGCCATTGATTTACCCGGTAGCCAAAGAGTGTAAGGGTCTAATTGTTATGTTCTTTATATTAGTATATTATTATATTAGTATATTAGTATATTAGTATTTAAGTATATTAGTATATTAGTATATTGGTATATTAATATAATAGTATATTAGTAGATTAAGCTATTAGTATATTGGTATATTTGTATTTTAGTATTTTGGTATATTAGTATATTATGATTTTAGCATTTTAGTAATATAATTAATATATTAGTTTATAAGTATATTTTTATGTTGGAATATCGGTATATTAGTATATTAGTATAATGGTATATCAGTATATCAGTATATTACTATATAAGCATATTAGTATATTATTATATAATAATATATATAAAATAATATATAAGTATATTTGCATATTTTTATATTATTATTTTACGTTTATAAGTATTCAACCACTTTGAAAGTTGAGAGCTACATTTTCATAGCCACATAGCCTAAGAAAAATAAATGTTATTTAAGAAAACATTTTGCAAGTTTAACTCTATTATAATTAGAATAAATTACAGGTATTCCACAGTCAAGTCTACCCTACTTCATCTCCGTTATTTGTTTGTGTTATTATCTTTATCATTATCGCTGTCACTGCGAAACCACACAGCAAACTCAAATGCCAGGACAAAACTGAACTAGTGAAAACTGAAAAGGCAAAAGGAATGAAAAGTTTACAATGTTAAGCCCCAAAAATTCCGCAATATTTGCATAAAGCACCTACATATAGTTCAAACTCCAGCAAAAGCTAAATGTTAGCGAACATTTTGAAACTTTTGGGCCGAACAATGTAAGATTCATTATAACAGCATGTGTAGATAAGGTAGATAATAGTGCAAGTGTTAAGTCAAAATTTAATCTAGGGATTAATTCAGATATATTCCTGATAATAGAGCGCTTTCCAGTCTGTTGTTCAATTGTTATTCTTTTCTCGTAATACACAGTTGTTCTCTCTTTAAATGGAATATGACTTTTTGAATTTGCATCCGAATGGAACCAACAACTAATTTCATAAAACTTTCAACAGTTTTCTACCCATAACCGCTCGCTACACAATTTTACAAGTTATAGTGGAAAATTACTTCAATGAGAGGACTTCCGCAACTGTACGAGCGTAACCTTTTTTTGACACAACTGTTTTGAGGTCAGCTTTTGGGGTACGGGTCTGAAGTTCAGACTCCCAACCAAAACAAAAGCAATTAGATGACATTGGCGTCGTTACCATTTGTTTTGCTCTGACTCAGATTCAGATTCAGATTGTGCGGGCGCCGCTTGTCGCACATACAAAGATAAATTTAAAAGTTTACCAACGCGATTTTCTTTTGCCCAAACTATTCATTTACAAGCCACAGAGGTGTCGACACCATTGTTATAGAGACAATCGAAAGTGTATCGTGGCAGCTCCCAATGTGTGAGGGGGTATTAAAAGACACTCAAGAGAACCAATAGTTTATATTGCCTGGTTCAAGCTGCCGACATTTCGAGCATGGTCAAAAAAGGTGTAAATGTATATTAAGTTAAAGTCTTAGAATTTATTCAAATTAGAAATAAGCAAAATGGTTTTGGTTGTCAATATTCTCTGCAATCTATGATATATTTTTAAGAAATTAGTATACGAATATACCATTTATAGCCTTCGGTATATTGTAGTATATTTTGGTATATTAATTATGTACATTTTAATGATAATACCGCAATCACATTGTTTTCTTCTTATTGAAAATGGGTATCTTACAATCGAGTACACTCGACTTTCTTACTTGTTATTTATTATTCTCGTAAATTGAGAATTCTAAAGTGAAGAAGCCGAATTAAAATTTATATTATCATACTTTATAAATTCTAGCACACAAGAATTGTCATATACTACGTGATTTGTGTATATTTATATGCCCACAAACCTTTTAGTGTTTGTATCATGCATTTTAATGTTAATAAATTGGTCATCCAAATGGAATTATGATTGTTAAATACACCTGCACATTAAATTAGAACAAACAGCTTCTTAAATGATTCATTTCATTTGGCAGGTATAATATAGTCGAACACTCTCAACTGTAGCAATAACCATTCTCATCATTATTGATTTTAGTTTTACAACTTTGATTTCAAGTTGGGAAGAGATGAATTCGAGTATGAGGAATTTAGCGCATGGACAATTGAACATTTAGCTAAGCAACCAATAAGTGGGACAGCAACTTCATCTTCAATTACTCGTGCCTAAGAAAACAACATTGCTTGTGAATTTGGAGTAGGAATAAGTTTATTAACGAGAGTAGTTTGACTTTCAGTGCAATCATAACTATGTTCGTTTGTTTTATTAAGGTAATAGGACATAACTTAGCAACAATTCGACATTATGTTATAGTTCAAAATTCTTTCGGTTGTATCAAAATTATTACAGATAAATTTTTTTTTTTTCAAAATGATGGCACGGGATATGAGAGGCTTGATTGGCAAGCTTGTGGTACAGTTTAAGGATCGCCAGACAATAGGAACAGAAGCAACTCGACAATATTCAAAGAAAAACCAACCAACTTGTCCATGTCCAATTGGAGGTAAACCAACTCATAGCCATGATCCTCCCGCTTGCTATGAGCCAGAAAGATTGGAAACGAACGCGTTTAAAATTCCACCCTTCATTAAGCCGAAAATATTTAGACCCATTGATAAGAAGGAAATATTGGGCCCGAATGCTGGAAAGTGTGAATGCTACAAGAATCCCGAATATTTCTCGTATCATCGTTACTCGGTTTTTGATCTGAAAATTGCAACAAACGCTGTGAAAGCGTGCATTAAATGCTGTGAATAAAATGCCATATTATTGACACACTTAAGTATCAGTAAGTCCCTCGTATTATGACACTAATCGTATTAGATGGTCGTTAGTTAGGTGTTCTCAGGATACGCTGCTAGTTCTGCCTCTGCCGCTGCCTCTGCCGCTGCCTCTGCCGCTGTCTCTGTCGCTGCTATCGACATCAAATGCGATTTCCGCACAATGAGCCATTTGGCTCTCGCTTCGCTCTCCGCCTCCACCTCCCCCTCCACCCGCATCGACTCTTCTCGTTTCCGGCTTACGTGCACCATTTTTCGTCCAGGTGACATAATGACCCCACTTTGGACGTGCAGTGCTGACACGTAATTAGGGAGACTCGGCGAAAAGTGAGATAGGAGGGGACGCGCTTTTCGTCCTGGCAACTTTGTAATTTAGCAAAGAATAGCACAGCCTCCTAAAAACACAGGCCGTGCGGCGCCAGACCAGATGGATTTATAAAATTTACAAACATTAGCTCCTTACACTTCAAAGTGGCAGTTACATGGCTAAATATGATACAAGCATTTAAGTGTCTGCAAGAAATTAAAAACGGAGACCAAAATCATTACAAGATTTATTTTATAAATCACGAAATAATGATGATATATGCATTTTTATGGTTATCTTTTTTAACAATGATTAATTTTTATAAGTAATCATAATTGTTTGCACAAAAATAAAAAAAATCGTAAATAAATCTTCTAAAATATATTTAATAAAAATAAAAAATCATTGTTTTATATAAAAAATAATGATTTCTTACCAAAATAAGAGTTGCATTTATATAGGTAAAAATTTAAAAGGTCTATTAAATTTGTCAAAATGTACGTCCGTCCGTATGAACACCAAAATCTCAGAAACAATTTTTTTTTTTTGACAACACTTGTTATTGTATCTATAAAAACCGAATAACAAGTGTAATTTTGAAGCTGGAGTTGCGTATATACAATAATAATTAAAATTTTTATTATTCCTGAAAATTTGCTTGCAATCAGATTACTTTCTACGGGTCTTAGTTGCTTTGGCTGACAATTTGTACTCTATGGTAAATTTTGAATGTATTACTACATGAATATACCAAATATTGCCTTTGGTATATTTTTTAGTATTTTTGTAGTATTATATTATATTAATTTGGTATATTTAAAAATTTATATTTTGCTTTTACTCACAATGAGTATCACAATCGACTGTAGCTTTCTTACGTGTTATTTCCATTTGTACCTTAATATTTTAATAGAAAAACTTAAAATTCTAATCACTTTTTTTTGAAGACATTGACAACGAATATTAGACTCGTGAGCCAATCTGCAAAGTTATTGGATGCTTTTAATGGCTTCTTCACTCCCAAATTCTCTATTACTACTAACGATTTTAATCGTATGCTAATTTTATGCAGGCCTCCGCACTATCCCTAAATGGAATAAACTTCTTTGTTTGCCAACTAGCTGTTAGTTATTGTTAACTACTTTTTCTTCTGCCCTGGGTTTGACTTGCGATAAACAAAAATCCCTTTTACCCACTCCAACATACCAATACAACTCCTAACTCTGGTCGTGATATTTGCATTTTAGTGACATAATTTGTGGTAAGTGCGTAGTGTATTCGCAAATGAATAGAACCTATAGCAAACATGAGCAAAAAACATTTGCATAATTAATGAGTTGAATGGAATTCTGTTAGCTCTGTATACGAAATCCTTAAGTGGCATCACATCAGGATTAGTCGTGTTAGTCACAAGCCATATATTGTATATTGCTATCATAAGAGATTATTTCTAAGCTATGTTCGGAGCTTAAGTAGATTCTCACCTTACCATTGTGCATTTCTTCAAGTCACTGAAAAGTATTACTAAAAATGTTCAGTCATTACTTAAAGCAAGGGCTATATTAAATGCTGAAGATTGGAGCGTGGCTTATAATACATTCCATGCATCGATTGTTTCGGGATTGTGATGGAGCACGACTTGCTTTGTGCTAACGCGAAATACCTGACTAACGATAATTTCCGTAAGTATGTTTGTTGTTTTCTTCATTTTTTATTTTGACTTTGCCAAGGGTTAATGACCATTCATGTCAATAAAAATGATCAATCATTTTAATGGAATCGAAGCTGTGCCACATATAAAATGCCTCACTTCTGATAATGAACGAACGATGCTTTTGACTAGGGTGAGTGTGATAAGGTAGCTTGATGGATGTGTGCGAACAGAACAAGAATGAGAACGTGAACGAGAATGTTACCCCAAGCGATTTCAATGCTCCAACTCATTGGAAATAATTTAGAAGCTAGTATTAAAGCACGTAGTTGGTCGACAGCTGCTGTGAAAGTTTTGTACAGAAGAAAAACAACAACAATTACATTTCCAAATAAGTTTTAATTGTTTTGAACAATTAAAAATGTAATTCAAAAAATATTTACGTAAAGAGGGAGATGAGGGAAAAATTTTATTTTTATTCAATTTCGGCAACTGTTTGACTACGTGAGTGTGTACAAGTAATATGTGAGTGTGAGTGTGAGTGTGAGAGAACTCTCTGTTAGTATGCGAGAGTCTGTTGAGTGTATTTTGGCTGTCCAAATGCCGCTCCTGCTAAACAAATTAAATTAGACAACTTTTATTCATTCGTTTGACATTTTTATTTGTTTTCAAACTCATTTCGTGCAAGGCTACGACGAGCGGACAACTCGCAACAACCGGACAATTAACAACAAATACAATTTGCAGACTTTAGTTAAAAAATATTGCAACTGCTGTTATTTAATTGTTTGCCAGCCAACTCTTATCTACGAGTATTCCTCGGATCTCCTTCATTTCATCGTTCCCGCTCTCTATCTTTGAATATTTAATGAAATAACATTTGCATAAGAGGGAGTCCCTTAGCCTTCTGCGTATCTCTCCCTTTCTATACGTTTAACTTTTTTCAAAACTCATTTTCAATATCATAATGAGGAGATGCTTATCATTCACCATTATTAAAAGTTAAATAGACGAATGTCTATTTTTAATTACAATAAATTGATTTTCTTTTTCACTTTGCAACAACACAATAAAGTGTTGATAATGTAGAAATGTTGCTAAATTCAAAATAAAATCTTTTATACCTGTTACCCATAGGGTTGAAGGGTATTATAATTCTGTCCCCAAGGAAATGTCACATTCGTAGCAGGCAGAAGAAGGCCTGACCCCATAAAGTATATAAATTATTGATCAGCGTCAACACCCGAGACGTTATAGCCATGTCCGTCTGCCCGTATATCTAACTGTCTATCTGTTTAAAGTTAGAGTCGCAATTTTTGTTACATTAATGTAGTTTTTATATTCTTCAATTTGATTACGATCAGCAAAAATTGTTTAGGTAATTAGTGAAATACCTTTGTATGGGAAAAAACGCCCAATTACTACGGATCTTAGTTATTTAACTTAACAATTTGGTATATTTTCCACTTTGTGGTATATTTTAAATGCAGCATTTGGTATATTATTATTATTTTTGCGATATATTTTTTTGGTATATTTCAAAGTTAATATCGCACTATTTTAATTTTATTTTCACTGTTTGATTTGGTTTTCAAATGTGGACAACTTATTTTCTTTCTACCAAATTGTATTCCTTTAGAGATTTTTTTAAACATAAATTATATTTTGTGTTATATGATATGTTTTTATTTAGCTATAATAATAAGTGGGAAAACTTATTGTTTTTCAATGCCGACCCTTGAGAAAAGTTCAGTTCCTGAAATTTCTACACAGGAAATATGATCTCCAATATTATCGAATAAATATAAGTAAAGGGTACGAGTACTAAGTTAACTTTTAAAACTTAAATAGGAGCTTAAAGAATTTTCCGTTTGATTATCACACAAACAAAATCGCAGAAAATCGTATGCTTTTGTATTCAGAGACAAAAAACTACTAAAGAAATAGTAAAACGAAAATTATTTGCACCACATTAAAAAAATATACAGCAAAAAAGATGTTGCCCTCTGATAAAATGAAAAACGGAATGAGTAATCATATCTACAAATGATAAGGAGATCGATTCTCGAATGATTGCAATGCCTTTCAAGATATCAGTTCGTCTCTGGCAGTGACAAAAGCAGTGCAAGTTTTAAAATAATTAATATCTTCGATTATTGGTTATCAATTAAGAAAATAGCATATCGAAAATGTCACAGCAATCATTTAAATTAATGCTAATGTTATTATTAATAGTTTTTAATAACGTGGATGTATTTTCTGAGTGTTGGTGAAGTGTGAAGAGTGAAAACAAAAGAACATGACTAATTTTTTGCTTTTTTAATAGTGCCACAATGTTTTCATTTCACTTGGATCGGACCGTATGAGAACAAATCGAATCTGCCAAAAGAAAACTGCGATTCAAGAGTCGGAGACTTTAATGGAATACCTTGTGAAATGCCGCTGGTAGCAACTAGTGAGTATCACCATAAAATATGCATATCGTATAAAACAAACCTTGTATCTCTTAGCAAACGATACAGTGCCCGATGTGAAAGCGCTTTGGCAAAATAATACCCTGAATCGAGAGCATTATCTGTGTCAAATGTCACCCGGCTACTCTTGCGTTAAATACTCCTACATATTCAAAGGCGGCAGTAAGTTCAGTCTCCGCTTTAAATAGAAGATTCCAACTCTGATAAATTTCTGTTGACTTTTTGAATGTAGTCCAAAACATAACTTACATGTGCGCCAAGGTGAACAGCAGCAATGGCTGCTTCCGTCAAAGACATTCAACGGGCATGCAGGTGGAAGCCTGCGTCTGCACCTCCAAGGTGGGTCTCATACCCTGCAACGTTGGCTCAACAACAACGACAACAACAAGGAACCACATTTTAGGCTTGGCTCTCGCTTTGTACAGTGTTTTCAACATGTTTATTATTGTCAAATAAAAATGAAAATATTGTTTTTTTTTTCTTTTTTGATCAATGTCTAGAAAGGGAAACAGGGACAGGAAGGTGTTGGCGAATGCAATTGCAATTTGTTTAGTTAACGTCAACAAAGAGTCATGTAGCTGAGTTTTTACATTGAAGTCTATATCTATATATTTCCTCTTTTGTTGTGTTCCACTACGTCGTCCAACTTTTGGCTGAGTAATATGACATTTCCGCGCTTTTGATTTTGACAAGTTTGTGCGAATTTATGGCAGTACTTTTTTATGCTGTATTTCACATCGTATACGAGCGTATAACGAGAGCAGCTATCGAATTGAATTAATGATCTAAAATTTTTATACACGGTACGTGACTACAGGAAGTGTATGTAACATGGTATATTTTGTGCTCTGTAGTATACTCTGAATGTGGTAGTATTGAATATAGAGAAATATAGTATGTATGCAACATGGTATATTTTGAATGTAATAGTATATTAATATAGTATAGTAGTATAGTATACCCTCCAGTATATTTTAGTATATAATATAATATTATATACCAAATATACCATCCGACATTTTTTTAGTATTTTTCAGTATAATTATTTGGTATCTTTCAGGAGTATTTGTATAATATCGCAATGTTATAGTATAATATTGCAGTATAGACAAAATATACCGTTCAGTATATTTTAGTATTTTTTCGGAACTTTATTTTAATATCTTCAAGGAATTATACCGCAATGTTTTATATTTTATTGAAAGTGAGAAAGCTACCCATTTCTTACTTGCTAACAATGTATGAATAATATGGCATAGTATATATTGTATAATACATATATGCCCCTAAAAACATTTCTAAATCTTTATCAATGCGAATTGTGCAATTCTTTTATCAGACTTTAAATTCGTTGTCTGTCTGGCATTCGCGTGAATCGAGTTGCCAATGCCAGACAACAGAAAAATCTCAACTCAATAATAACAATAAATAAACAGTAAATCAAACAAACCGTAAAATATTGTCACAGACAGCAGCAGCATAATAATAGGTTGCCAAACAGGCCAGAGGGAGCGAGGGGCGTGGGGCGTGGGGCGAGGGGCAGGGAAACAGATAGCTGGCAAACGTGGCCAAAAAGCAAACAATGCACCCGATAAACTGAAAGTGATGGGGCTATGGCTCTGGCTCTGTTTCTGTTTCTGGCTGTGTATGAGCAACGAATGCATTGAACAATTAAAAAGTTGGTTCGGAAACCCCCCGGTGGGAGGCTGGAGCAGAGGGGGGTAGGGGAAATTGAATGTGCGAGATTGGTAATGTCCAACGTCCATTAGCCGGCCCAGTGCATTCAAATAAACTAATTTTAATTCCTCGCTCTGCGGCTAGGTCACGCAAAGCAGCTCAATTGTGAGTCCAATTGGTATTGAGTGATGAGAGGTGAGGGGCGATACTGACAGTCAGACAGACAATTCAACGATTGTGTGTTTATATTCATATTTATTTAATTGTAAAACAATATTTAATATTATTATTTACTCTTGAATGTAAACCAACTCATTGCCAACTTGTGCCATTTTGAGGGCCAATATTAACGCACACATTGCAAACGATTTTATACCCTATTTAATTGAGAAGCATATAATAAGGTAGCATTATAGCTCTTCACTGGTTAATGCCGTTTATCTCAATTACTTCACTGTCATACATAATTTGAAAATATTCGTTGTTTGTTTGTTGCCAAAACTTCTGATGCGGTTGTTTTAACATAAACAAAATAATGTTAAATTAAAACCTGAAAATGAATTCGTAAATCAAAATCAAAATAAATAATAATAGATTCACTCTGTTTGAAATCCAAGAATATATTTTAATTTTAAGATAGCAAAAATGTCAAAATTGAAATAAAAATTCTAAATGAACAAATCCAAAGGGAAGTACAAAATAAGCTTTGTTTAGATTGATTAGTTTTAAGATTTTGCTTTGAGCTCATGCCCGATATTTTTATTTGTATGGCATACTTTAAGAAGCAAATCTCTTGATTTCGAAAAACTTTTGATCTCAATTTCATTGTGATTTTGTTTCAATAGCTTTTTTAGATTCACTTTGTTTCAATAAAAATTTTTTAAGATCTCCATAAGAGGTTCTCAATCTCAAGGCTTTTCTATTATTCTAGTTTTTAGAACGTTATACTCTCTCTATCAGTGTAAAAAAAGCGTAAAATAATCAAAAAAGTAAGTATAATAATTTAATGTAGTATTTACAAGCCCTAACTGCTTTGACAAAAATCGAGATGGAGATGCCGGGGATTGAACCCGGGGCCTCTCACATGCAAAGCGAGCGCTCTACCACTGAGCTACATCCCCAATAAAATGCCGGTTTTTTAAAGAATCTTTCAATATTATATTCAGGCCGTACAGAATAAAATCCCACATCTATAAATTCCTTATAACACAAAGAAAGAGTTCTAGTTCAACTGATGATAAATTTTATAATAAATGTAATTTATAAATTGCTAAAAATTTAAAAAAAAATATAATTGCAAGACATAACACATATGCCATGTAGTACTATTTCAGAAAAACACAGAATCAACACTTAATAAATGTTTTAACTTTAGAAACTCTCTCTTCGTACAGTTTTCGATTATGGTATAACTTTTTCTAGCAATTATAGCCAGTCAATTCACAGATTCCAAACTATGAAGTTATGGCACATAAAAGCAACTAATCAAGTTAATTTTTAGTCAATTTTTTTGCAACCCACAACTTGATTGAAAACATAGATAAATACATATATTAGATATGTGTGTGTATCTTTGTTTAAATTATATTTACACACACCCATGCTTATGTAAACATCCTTCCAGGTCAAGTCCACATTTACAGTGCGAAAGTAAAACAAATTCGTTATGGAACATGACTTCAGCTTCAAATATTGTACATGTTTCTTCCGGCTATTTGATTTGCATGTTCCTAGACAATATTATTTGCATATGCATATATTTATTTGTGTATTTACAGTTCGAACCATTCATGCAGACCACGCGTAGTAGGTGTCATTATATTGATATGAATATATTTTATATGTCTGCGATTTGTGCACATGCTGAGAATTCTTCTACAATAATAAAAAAATAACGCTAAAGTAAATAAATGATATTAGTGTTCAAGGCAAAGTTAAAGTGAAAACAATTCGACGTACAAATATCGTTTAATTTCCACAACAACAATAAACCAATCATTCAATTAGTTTTTTAATGAGCTCCCGTTTATATTTATACGTAAAACATTTATTCACCGCATGTTCCATTATTCGTTAGCTGCATTTGCTCTACTTTTTTTGAATTGAACTAAATATGCCCGAATGCTTCTCGCATTTGTTGTGACAACGAGCGAAACGAGAAAAACCACAACGAATTTAGCATGACGCTTGACCGGATTGGACAAGAGGGCGCCAATAAAGCTGGAGCTGGAGCTGGAGCTGGAGATGGAGCTGAAACTATCTGACTTGTCTGCATTTGGATGCAGAGCACCGCATCTACAATTTAAAATAAAATGGCGCTCGCTAACCACTGAAGTGTGACAGTCAAAACACACAACAAAAAAAACGTATAGAAAAGAATGCGCCAAAAATTAAGCATACGTCGCGTGGGCGACTGTCGGATAAAAAGAATTCGTTCGGTATTCAATCGCAAAAGCATTGTGTGGCTGTGGCTGGGGATGTGGATGAATATGAAGGTGAATGTGAATGTGAATGTGAATAAACTCGCACACATACACATGCATAGACATAGACAGATGTGTGCGCTTTTTGGGTGTATGTATGTATTAGCAACAATGCGAAGCAAAATGCAAATGAAACCCACCGCAGCGCGTCTGCCATTAATTGGCAATTTATAGCAGAACCTAACCAAACCACAGCACAGGCGCGTCCCAGCCCATGGATAGCATCGCATCCCATCGCATCGCATCACATCGCATTGCCTTTCCCATTTTCACGTGTGCGCTCAAGTGTAAATTATCATTTCCAGCAACTGTGTTTTTTTTCTATACACAGTCGGAAAACAAGGCAAGACGCAATGCTATAAAAATGTTCATAGAAAGCGACATCGAAAAACCCAAAAGCCAAAAAAAAAAATTTAATAAAAACAGTCGCCAAACTTTAGCCAGCAGCTATCCGACCGCAGAAAGAGATTCCCCCGCGTTTGTCCCACAGACAAATAATGATAGCAAGATAGAGAGATAGACGAGAGGGGAAAGACAAAGTGATTGAGTGAGCGGACTTGTAAAACTCTGATGGATACAAGCGAATACTCTATGCAATTAATTCGTATGCAAGAAAAACACATTTTACAATTTAATAAGAGTTACATTGTTTTAGATTTAGTTAAATTAAGAATTATTACCTTTAAATTACTCTTCGAAAATGCATATTAGAAAGATGAATTATTAGTAGGAATACATAAATCATAAAAAATTTAAATTATTATAAAGACATAGAATAAAACTAGGTATAAATAAATAATATAATAATGCAACTTTGTCAATATCTGCATAATCCCGAGTTTACTTAATTTTATTAGTGCCAAAATGATTTAATTTAAGTTTAGAATTTAAAAAAAAAAACCTAAAAAAAATATTGTCATTTTTATTACACCGTTTTATTGTTATTTAATTAGCATTTAATATATTCATTTGAACATAATAATGTATCTTATTTATAATTACTTACGAGGTATTTGTCACCGAATTGCACCCAGGATCTCAAAAAGAATGACCAAAAACTCTAACAAGTATATTAAAATTATACAGGAATCTCTCTACGAGTTTAAATTAAGTCTAAAATTCTTGATTTTTTAAGTCAATTTTTTTTTGTGCAAAATTAGGAAATTATTATAAATTAAATGGTATTATGAAAGAATATTTTGTGTGACTATCGGAATAATTTTAAAGCATTATTCTGTTAGAGATAGCATACTAAATATATGAAAAGATTCAACTGTTATGACTAAGTGATGCAACCCGTGGAGAGAGTATAAAAATCATAAGCCGCAATTTATCGCATTTTGCTGTGGTCGGCATTAGCAACGCTGAATTTTATCACAATTGCTATTCTTTCTAGACCCGTCAAAGGATTTTTTGGGTGGAAGCCAAACCCAAAAGGTGGTTCAGAGTCGTGTCTGCAAATAGTCGTTTGCAACTGGACAACGAACGTGACGTACTTTAAATTTACAATCATAATTCTCACTGATTTCTGCTTTGTGTAGTCGTTGCTAATGATTAACACTTTGCTGAATATGCGATGCGCAAAAAGAATCTCAAAATCTGTTGGTCGTTTTATTTTACCACTGCCAAATCTGTTGGCATTCCAATAAGGTTTTTAAAGAGCACCGAAACCCCCGAAAATGTTTTATATTCTTGAGGCCTGATTGCTCATTAGTAAATTCATTTGGCTGCACTCCAGCTCAAGCCCTCAGCTAGAAGCTTCACCCCTAATATGTCCCAAACAGATAACTCGAGAGTGCTAAGGGCTAACAAAAATGAACTGAAAGCGTACACTAATGAATACTCTATAATCCACGAATTAGTCTTCTTTCGATAATTAGTTTTAATCGCAAAGTATAGAAATAACTTTTGTAAAAAGAATCAATTTTAGGGCAAGGCTTTGGCAGTGTATTCTTAGTATCAGCGAATCGGATAATTGGAAAAATGATTCAAAATTATAATTTTGTGGCCTAATGACTTGTGCACATTCTCGTGGTGTTGAGGGGATACTTGGGACGCACACAAATCTGGAGTGTGTGCTTCTCTCTCTCTCTCTCTCTCTCTCACCGTCTCTCTCTTGGCTGCCAATTTGGCGAAGTTGAGCACAAAATGTTTGCTTAATTGTCAAAATTTATGTTGGCACTGCAAGGGTGAAACTATTTAAGGGCTAGATCCAGCGAACCGTCTGAGGGCAGGCTTGATGAAAGAAGGCAAGGAGGATGGGCATTAACCTAGTTAACCCATTAAAGCCGTGTCATAAATTCAAAGTCCGCAGCACAACAGATTCAGCAGCAAGCCAACAACAAAAGCATGAACAAAAATGAACTGACATTATACTTTGTGGCTTTCAGTGACCAGGCTTGGCACCGTTTTTCAACTCATTAAAGCCAACTTTATGCAATTAGCCTAATAAGCCGCCCATAAGTAGACTACAAAAAAGCAAAGGACAAGAAAGGAAAGCCACGTCCCCTTCTCCGTCGCCATCCCATCACCACTTCGATATTTAACATCACTTTTGGGCCCAACATTTACCATTTTTGCTCAATTAAACTAATTAAATAACATCTGAAATATGCGACACGCTTGATGAAGAGATGACCCAACTGATGATGAGTCCACTGAGCAGGTATAAAGAGACTTTTGGGTCTACAAATCCCTCTAGAGCGAGGAACAACAAATTTCAGATATGCTTTACAATTTATTCTTCTCTTTTTCTAGCATAAGTACGAATACACTCTGCAGATTTACTCCTTCACTTCACGTCCATTCTCTTAAAAGTTAATATCTTGCAAAATACCTTCTGCGCGTTCTTGAACAGTTTGAAATAACAAGTAGATTTTGAAGTTGCACTGCAATCAAATACGAAATATGAAATTCCCACACAAAACGATTAAAAACACTGAGAGCCAATTGTTTAAAAAGCAAATGATACGCCGAAGAGATTCTACTTGGTGTCCGGACAGGCCATCTGGTAGAGGAACTGGATGATGGTGCGTGTGGGACGTCCCGTCATACGATCCTGGAGTAAATAAGGCAACGGATTGTATCGCGTCATCATGCCAACGTTGCGGATGTCCAGATGAGCCCAGTCGACGCATGGGACCAGCTCGTGCAGCACGGCAGCTGCTATGCAACTGGAGGCAGGACCACGGCCACGATTGCTAATGTCAAATGTTTTGTTCGGTGTGACCAGCTGCTTGAAGTAATTCCAGAGGGGCAAGCGCCAGACGCGATCGCCGGTCAAGCTGCCGGCCTTCTCGAACTGCTTGTAAACGAAATTTGAATTGCTAAAAATGCCCGCCGCACTGCCTCCAAGACCACAACAGACGCCATATCCCAGTGTGGCAATGTCCACCACCAGACGGGGCTTGAAATTGCTCTGTGCATACAACAGGGGATCCGCCATGACCACCGCTCCCGCCTTGCTCACGTCCACGATGCCCAGGGTCTTGCCATTCATCAGGGTGACCACGTCGCCCGGCTTCACCGCCATGCCCGATGGCATGTTCTCGCAAAGCGGCAGCACAGCGCTCACGTTGAGGGGCAAGGACAGAGCAGCCGCTGCCCGAATCGTTGCCACAGCGGCAGCGGCACCCGCCATGCAGCCGCGATACATGTGCATGCAATCCTTGGGACGCAAACAAAGTCCTCCGCTGTTGTAGGTCAGTCCCTTGCCTAGGAGTAGGATGGGCTTATCCTCGGGTGCCGTTCCGCAATAGGTGATCTCCAGCACAACTGGCGGCTCACAGCTTCCCTTGGCGACCATGAGGAATGAGTTGAGGCGATTCTCCTCGATCCAGTCCATGGAGCGTATCTCGACGCTAACTCCGCAGGGACACAGCGCATCCACGGTGGACTGTGCGAAAATCGTAGGTGTCATTTGGTTGGCCGGTGAATCACAGAGACGTCTGGCCAAATTCTGCGACTCGGCTTTGAAGAGACCTCGCGTCCAGGCATCAACTTCTGGCGAATCGTAGAGCTCCAGCTTGGGTATGTGTGTGCGATCCTGCTTGCGGCGATTGCTGTTGTATCGCCAAATGGCCAGGGCGCTGCCCTCAGCCGCCTGCTCTGGGTATTCCATGGAGTCGACAAACACATCGGTGACTCCCTGCATTTGCAGAGCACGCGCACCAACGCCGGCGGCCACACGAGCATTCTCCATGCCCTCGTCAATTACCTCGAGGTCATTGAATCCCGCACCCTCTTGTCCCAGGCCAACAACAGCAACTGCACTGAACTCGGCGTCCACATTCATAAAGACGAGTCCCTTGCCGAGGTCGCCCCTCATGCCCGTCTCCCTTATCAGCTCCGATATCTTGCCCTGGGCTCGATCATCAAACTTCTCCCCGCTGGAAGTGAGCTTTGCCTCCTTGTCGCCCTCCTTGGAATATACGCCCACAACAACGCCCTTGACCACACTTCCCTCCTCGCATTTGATGGCATAATGACGCACTTGCCGATCGCCAGTCGGACTATAAGTTGGCAATAGACGCCCAAAAGATCGCTTTGTCGCCCCGGCTTGGGTGAACGCTCTCAAGTATTGCACTCCCTTGTAGATCCTTTTGCTCTTGTTCAGCGCATTTGCAATGTAGTTGGCCATTATCTCGGTTATTTTGTAAAAGCTTTTTTCGTAATTACTGTTTCGAAATTCGTCTGAATGTATTTGTAATGTGAATGTGAATGTGAAATGTGTTTTTATCTTTGCTGTGTTTAATCTGAGTGCCAAGTCTAAAGCAGCGCCTGCTAGAAGTAATGACTTCCTTATTTTAATATAGCTGCCAAATTGTCAGCTTTCAGTTTTATTTTTTCAGAGTCACTCATTGTAGAAGTAATATAAAATATTGCCAATTAAATCGTGTTTCAAATAATAATGTTAGAAAAAAGTTTAATGTTATTTTTGTTATTCCTCATCCGAATCCTCACGATTTTTGGGCTTAAGTCCACCAAAGACTTTAGCAGGAATAGTTTTTTGCTCGAATCGCAGCTTCTTCATTGCGAGACCGTCCTCATCGGCTTTTGTGACTGCTGCTCCATTTGAGGTTTCCTCATTTTCTGCGTTTTCCTCGTCCTCATCTTCATCCTCTTCATCGCTGTCGCCAATATCGATCTCGTCGGGATTGACAACAGTGTTATGCTTATCCTTGACACCGCCTTGCGTCTCTCCACGCACAAACATAATATTCGAAGCAGTTCTCTCTGGTTGACTCTGCTTTGCCTCAGCCGCCGCCTGTCTCGCCTTCTCCTCCAACTGACGCATAGCATCGGCACCAGCGCCAGCATCGGCAGCAGCAGTGCCTTTGTTGAGGAATTGGGCAGCCATCATATTGACCTGGGTGTTGTAGGTTGCCTGCACGGATCTCTTAATGCGCAGCATCTCTCGCATTGTGTCCTCGTTGCCGTGGCGCACTTCAAACTCCTTCCAAGTCTGCCAGAAATCGGCGGTTATTCGAGGATCACAAACCTTTCGAACAGAAAAGATTAGTCGAATTGAATAAACTTGCTGAAATCTTATTCTTACCTGCGAACAATGTGCATAGATTGCTCTGGCACGATCCACTTCGCCCAGTTTGGTCTCCAACTCGGAAAACTTAACACACATGTGTCGCATGTGCTGTTCTGGCAAAGCTTCAATAGCTTTCTCATAGATTTCACGAGTTCGCGGAAGTCCATAAATCTCGGCAGCTTTCTTAATGAAAATGTTGTACATATCAAACATTTCCTCAACTTTCACGGCGCTTGTGGCGCGATCATAAACAGCCATTGCATGTCGCGCTAATCCGTGTTCCTCCTCGAGCTTGGCATACAGCAAATAGAAGTACTTGGCATGCTCCGGCGGACATTGGTCCAAACACTGCTCAAAAAGATCCCGTGCACGCTCCAATTTCGTGCCGCCGTAACGTTCCAAGAACTTCGACAGATACGAGTTCCAAATGTCATAGACATTTGGCCATTTGAACAACGCGATGCCCTTTTCATAGGCACGATAGGCTTCTTCGTAGTAATTGTGCTCCTCCAAAAACAAGCCATAATTGATGATGATTTGCGGTGTACAAATCTTTAGATCAATGATGCGTTCGTAGACTGCTTTACATGTTTTAAACGTGCCAAAAGACTCCTCGAGATCGGCGTACATGGACCACACTTTCAGTGATTTGTATAGACGTGTTTGCACCGTTTCCGTATCATCGTGATATGCCACCTTCCGCTTTGGCACGGCTGTGGCTCTATGCATCAGCTTGAGTGCCTCTTCGAACTGCTGTTGGCGCAGCTCAAACTCGGCCCATTCGCACCACACTGCAGCCAAGTGTTCGACCTTGACAAACTCCACTTGAGTAGCGCGCTCGAATACAACACGAGCATCTTCCAGCTGGCCGTTGGTCTCGTAGAACTTGGCGAACTCCACCCACAAAGTGTGCAGCTGACCCACCGCCTGCTTAGGCTGAACTGTCTGCACGGCTTCGGTGTAAGTGTTGATGATCTCCTCCGGCTTGTCCTCGTTCAATTTAACACGCTTGTGCCACTCGTGCACGTTGTGCGGATTCTGACGGAGCAATACGCTGTTGAGGAGCAGTAATCGACGCTCCATGAGGTATTCAAAGCGAGACAGGCGGAGCTCCACATCAATGTCATCCTCTTCGTTCGCATCCGCATCATTGGCTACTTGTTCCATGCGCTTATTCAACGACAGCTCTTCAAACTGCGCGTACTCATCGAAAACTTGGGTAAAATCTCGCACTGTGGTCACAGTTTGAATGGCTTCCTCGTATATGTCGCGTGCACGATCGAATAAACCAGAGCGCACATAATAGTCAGCCAAGGAGTTCCAAAGATGGCCCAACTGATCTGTGTAGCGTCGCAAGCCACCACGAATGATCGAATCCACGTTGAGTGAATGCACCTTGTGTGGATGCTTCGATATTAGATCGCAGAGTTCGTTCCATAGCTGATGATTCGATTTGCCGTGCTTCGACACAAAGTGCTCATTATCCACAATGTGCGCCAACTGCTGAGCTGCCTCATCCAGACGGCCTGCTTCCTATAATCATCAATAATCAAACATTAGATTTACATACAATGTATGAATATTTGCATTCCTACCTGCAAGTACGCAACGTATTCTTCGGCATCTTCGGGAAATAGTTTCAAATAGCGTCTGAAAACGCGCAGCGCCGTTTCTGGCATCTCGTACTGCTGCACAAACTTCAGATACAAAGGCCAAATCCGACCATGCTGCGTTATGGGCAACGCACGCAGTGCTCGATCAAAGACGTGCCTCGTGCGCGTTATGCGGCACTGCGAGCTCATGAATGTGCCGTAGTCCATCCATATGCGTGGCATCTTGTGCATGAACACTAATGCTCGTTCGAACGTGTTGTTCACCTGCTCGTACATGGGATCCGTGGGAATTCTGCCCCTCACTTGCTTCCTGCGTGTACGCAAGTAGTTGTACCAGATCTTATAACTACCTGGCAGCTCCTTAAGAGCACGCTCGTAGACCAGATTCACTCCATGGTTGGCTGCCTTAGCCTTGTGGTCGATGTAGCGGAGCCAATGCTTTACTGAATATGCATTCCGAAGAATTTCTTCCTCATACGGCACATCCTCCTCGTCCTAAATGTGTGTAAATACGTAAGTATGGAATTAGATAATCAAATGCGTATAAGTGCTGACGACATACTTACAAATTTAAGCTCAACATGCAGCGCCGATGTTGTATTTTCAACCATTTTTCTGTTTGTTTTCCAATAATATAAAAACAACAAAAGAAACGCCGCAAAAACGTTTGCAAGCGCGATTGTAGTCAGCTGTTGAGGGCTGGCAAACCAGATTCCGCAAAAATATACCAGAGTGTGACCATTTCACGTGGTTGGTATTTCGAATACTGTACGCCGTAGTGCTGTGAAATGTTATACGAAACAGTGCTGTACAGTAGCACGCGGCATCATTTTGGCGGCCATCATAACGCAAACATAAACCCGAGGAAGTAACGCGAGCCAAAACGCTTGGTTATTAATGTTTTAACAAACAAAGCGCGAGCACAACATTTATCAAAGCGACTAACGAAACGACTTGAAAATGTCTTCAGGCGCTGCGCGAGTTTACATTCAAGTTGAGAGTGAGGCCGAACAACAGGAGCATCTGAAGCAACAACGCAAAACTCTAAAGCCTTTGCAGGCAAACGCCAACGATAAGGAGAATCTCACGGGATCTGGTCGCGTTTCCATTGTGGATCAGCTCAGTCGCTTGAAAGCTGGCGTGAATGTAGCGCCAAAGTATGGTAAACGCAAATGCGTTGACTCTGGTTCAACAACAACAATAGCCACGCAGGACGCTGACACACAAACTGAAGCTGAAGTTAACGACGCTGATAAGCCAATCACCGCTGAAGATTTAACCAGCCAATGTGAGCCTGGCGAGAACTATTACAAACTGCTGGCAGAGCAGCGTCGCTCTGCACTAGAAAACACTCTGAACGAGAATCGCCATTTGCACGAGCGAATCGAGGGCCTGGAGGAGGAGATCAACATAATGCGTAAGGAACTCGACGAGGCCAACAATATGGTTGAGGTACTGAAGGAAATATTCGAAGGAGATGATGGCGACGATAAGTCGGAGAAAACGGAGGAGCAAGAATAGTTTATAATGTTGATGATGCTAGAATGCTGTTTACCAATAAATACAGTTATATGTTTGTACTTTTAGCATTATACATATATTATTAATATTATATTATGCAATTAGTTGTAATCAAGAATCCATTTTGAATTTTCTTAACTTATTTTATTATATGCAAGATGTATGTACGCCAGCAATAAATATTCACAAGTAAAACACGCTACTTTTATTTTCACTTTAGCCAGTCCGTAATGATCTCTTCGCTGTGAAAGGTTTCCACATCAAACTAGAAGAGTGAAAGAGAAAAAGAGATACATTAGACGGTCCACTGCACAACTACTGTTATATGAATGAGCTAATTCATCTGAACAAGAAAAAGAACTAGTAAACTATTTCACGCGTTTACACTGCAACACTCACCGCATCAGTTGAGACTTCGATGCATTCTTCATATTTTGGCTCAGCAATAACCACATCCAACTCATCGCCTGCATCCAAATATGCCGCCGAGTCCGCATTAGCCGCCGCAATCAGCACAGCCGTTTCAGAGTCCGGTACCATGACTTCATTGTTGTCGTCATCGATGGAGGGTGGCACCTTGGCTAGACGGGAGTCCGCGTCATCGGGATGTCCGTGCGCCGCCTTCATATGCAGCCTCAGGGCAAAGGGACGCTCATACTCTGCACCACAGGTGATGCACCAATACTTATTCGTCAGCTGCTGCCTCTTGACTGCCGCATTGCTGATGCTTTTCGCGTCGCTAATTCGGTGGGTTGCCATGTGAGTTTTGACTGCGTACAGCGAGGCAAAGGGTCGATTGCACACAGCGCATTGATACGGCTTTGTATGCGTATTCTTGTGGGCATACAGCTGCACCGAGGTGCGAAACGATTTTGGGCAGCTATCACAGACATACTGGCGTTCCGAGCTGTGTATGCGCAAATGATGCGAGTAAACCTGATGCGATTTGAATCTGTTGGGATTAGATTGTTAGCCATAGTAGCCACAGGTAATGGATCTATCAGTCTTACCGTTTGTTGCAGGTCGTGCACACGTAGGGACGAATGTTGGTGTGCGTCCGCAGGTGAAGAGTCAGGGAGTAAGAGACGCGGAAGGTTTTGCCGCACACTTCACAGCTGTAAGGCTTCTCTCCGGTGTGGACACGCTCGTGTTTCACCTTCTCGTAGGGACGTGAAAAGACACGCTCACAGTATTGACAGGGAAATCCAGGCTTCGCATTGCCATTGGCAATATCGTTGCTTTTGGTGCTTCGGCTGTTGCTGCTGCTGCTGCTGTTGTTGTTCTTTTTTGATTGGCGCTCGTGAATCTTGAGGTGCATCTCATAGTTGATGATATTGTCAAACTTGCGATTGCAAGTGCCGCAAGAGAACTTGTTCTGGCTCTGATGCATCTGTTTGTGCACCGTCAACAGATTCTGTTCGAAGCTGTAAGATTACTAGACGTTAGCTGAGAACTGGGAATCGCAAGAATTCTGCTTACCTCTTATTGCAGATCTCGCAATAGAATTGATCAAGTTCGCTGTACTGCTGATGCGCACCAACGGGCAACGCGTCCTGTATGGATTTGGAGGCACGTTCGTTGTGGATTCGCATGTGGAACTTCAGACACTTTGCCGAACTGAATTGCGTGCTGCAAATATTGCATATCGTGGTGCTACTCCCTTCAGTTGCAGCGTTGTTAGCTATTTTCCGTCTCACTGGCGTCTGCGTTTTGGCAAATAATGCGTTGTTTTGCTTTGCGCCTGGTTCGCTATTTGGTTCTGACTGAGGGCAACTGTGTTCCTCGGCGCTTTGTCGCGTTTCAAATATGCTGTGGCAATCAAAGCAAAAGTAGCGCTCCGATTTATTGGGAAGCTCCTCAAGTTCAACATCACCTTCCGCATATGATTCAGTTTCTGCAACTGGCACCACTTCACTATCGTCCAGCACTTCCCAAAGCTGCGGTTCGCTTACACTGTCAAGCTCTTCGATAGCTTCATCTTCAATCACAATGGCGTCGCTATCAATTGTGTCTTCACCCAAATAGGGCTCATCTTTGTCGTCCACAGAGTGGACCGTGAAAAGGGATCCAGTTTCAGCGACTCCAACGCAACTGTTTGGCCCACTGTGCGCCTTGTTATACGCATCGATGCTTTCAAAGTCGTTGCCACAATCTTCACAATAATAGATCTCATCGGAGCAGGAATCAATTATGAAATGATCTATGTTGCTTTGATTTTTCACCTCCACGTGTGACTGCAACGGAGTTGTCGCGACGCCTTTCCCAGAGTGTCCTGTAATAATATAAAATACTCAAATAAATGGTTGAACTAAAAGATTTAATAAGCTAAGGTCTTAAGATATACGCACCTGACATGGCATTATTATAATTTAAGCACTTGTTTATATCTGTCTTTGGCACCCACAATATACATATGTCATGAGTGTAAATTCAATGATATTCTAGAGCTGGACATTCATCGATAGCTCCGGCCTATCGATATTTTTGGACAAATCTTTTAAAGTAATCGGTGAAGTAATCAACCATACCAAATAAATATTCAAAAGAACGATATAGCAAAGGGAATAGTAAAATTTCACTGAACCAAACTAAAAACTGCTTTATGTATATATATTTGCAAATATACATAGACTATATAAAGACCGTTTTTCTGGAAGCGTTAACGCAACCCTGTGTATCAGCTGTTTTTGCTTTGTTTACAATTTGAAATTTTCAAATAGGCGAATTCTGTGTAACAATATTTTCGAAATGATATTCTAAAAATAGGCCACCATATATTAGAACACTCATTTACATGGACGGAAAGAACAGACTCCTGTCGTTATTCGTATTACGCTTTTACAGCCTCAAAATATTAAATAAAGAGTAACCAAATGACACCTATCGAGATTTCTTCGATTTGAAATGTCTTCAACGTTTTTAGAAACTGTTTATGGTCACACTTCGATGTTTTTTACCACTGATGATTGCCGCAATATTTAAAATGAAATATGCAAATCAAATGTATTGTAATTTATTTACGCTGTTTGGCACTAAGTAATCATTATATACAAAAACAATATAACAAGTATCAATATTAAACATTAAATATAATTCTTTAAATGCTAATAAAAATTGTAAGGAGGAATGATTGAAACTATGTCTCACTGACTATACAGTACAATTAAAGCTAGCTAAGGCGACCCGATACTAAAATAATAACGAGTACAACTGACTTCCAATTCGCTTGCAAACATTCGATACTACGTAGGCGCCAGCCGAGATGGTCACGAATAGAGTCAGCCAGCCAAGAAATGTGAATTCACCAACGCGCGGCCGTATGTGTTGCTGAAGTCCCAGCCAACCGCCGTTATCGATTAACCAATAAACCAGATCATCCTCAATAATCTCGGCCAGACCGTCGACCAGACATTGCAAGTAATCGTAGTGACCCTGACGGACGCAGTCAATGGCAAAACCGCCGCACACCGAAAATATCGATATAATTTTGCCCCAGGTGATGCTTGTTCGAAAAATATCCTTGGCGACCAGATTCAGTAGCATGGGAGCCATATCACTGTCCTCCAGTTCCCCAAAAGGTGCGCGTGACAGTTGCCTCGAGATGTTCGTGTAAATGCGTGGATGCATGCGTTCGAGCTCTTCCCCCATCTGTAAAGATAATGAAGAAATATAATAATGAAACATGGTATATGAAAAGATATTCTATTCTTATGAAGACTTACGCTGTTGAGGGCTGGAAACACCTCGTAGACGACATGGGATGATGGCTCCAGTATATTGCGCAGTCTTTGTATCACCTTCCGATTCAAAACACCTGCTCGACGTAGCCGTGCCCTGATATATTGTCCACACAGGCACTTGCCCTGATGAGTACACGGAAAGAGGCACAAATTAATAAATACTAAATTCAATTATATCAACTCTTATCTTCAATTGCGGGTTTGATCTTTTGCCCGGCTGCCCATCAATGCCAATTTACAAACAAAGTGTTCAATCTGAACATCAACCACTGGTCAAAATTTCCGGGCACACGGAATCATAAATTATGAACTCGGGAAACAGTTCTAAGATTTTTTCTATTTTCCTCTTTTATCGAATTCGACGTATGCATTGCAAATGTATTTATAGCTGTTTTTGCTAGTGTTTCCCTTACTTAGAGTATTATAGTCTGTACTTGAAAAATGTAAGAATTCAATCATATCCGAATTAGTATTTCTAAAAGAAAAAAAATGCTTAAAAATATAAATCAAAAATTAATACATAAAACAATCTACTTAAACGTAAACATATAGGTAAGTAATATATTACATATCTCAATGAAAGAGTATTAAATCGTCAGCATTACGAAAATCGATGTGGTATCTGTCTTGTTCATTCTTTGGCTAAACAAAAGTTTTATGGTAGTGGGGTGCCTTTGCTTTTGCTTTTGAGTTTCTGGGTACAAGTGATATCTGCTAAATTTCATTCACACATTTCAGATGCTGGTAGATACTATAGTGTAACAACGAAAGCTAAAGTTTAGCGTTAAAGACAGTTCTTCCAAGATAATACAAACAGAATGTGTACTCGAACATAATATATTGGATAGTATAGATTGAGCAGATTAGGACTGTACGATAATCTTACTTATATACGCCCAGTATACATATATTTTGATAGGACCACTTTGATATTATTTTTAACTCAACGAAAGGTGTATTAGAGCGTTTACTAATTATAGGTTTAATTTGTGACTCAAAAAGCCTTTCAAATAGATATTTATTGAGTAATTGAACTAAAGTCAAAAGTCTCAAAACAAAACAACAAGTAAGAAAGTTACAGTCGAGTGTGCTCGACTGTGAGATACCCGCTACCCATTTTTAATAAAGGCAAAATATTGCGGTATCATTTTCAAAATATACCGAAAATACTAAAAAAATACTAAAAATATATCAAATGGTATATTTGGTATATCGATATAGTACACCATTCAAAATATACCATAAACGTCGCAATGTGCCAGATTGTCGGCCAAAGCAACTCAGACCCTAGTAAGTAGGCGTTTTTCCCATACAAAAGTATTTCCTTAATAACTTCCACAATTTTTATCTGATCGCAACCAAATTTTCAGGAATCATAACTATTACAGTAGTTATTGTATATACCAAAATTCGTAGCTCTAGCTTTAAAATTACACTTGTTATTCGATTTTTTTGATTTGCGGGGGCGGAAGTGGGCGTGGCAAAAATTTGAAACAAACTTGATCTGCGTGCAAACATAACAAATGCTGTCGAAAAAAAATTATAGCTCTATCTCTTATAGTCTCTGAGATCTAGGTGTTCATACGGACGGACGGACGGACGGACAGACAGACATAGCTAGATCGTCTCGGCTGTTGACGCTGATCAAGAATATATATACTTTATAGGGTCGGAGATGCCTCCTTCTACCTGTTACATACATTTCTTGCCAGCACAAAGTTATAATACCCTTCTACCCTATGGGTAGCGGGTACAAAAATCGAATAAATTGGTCAGTATCAATCAAAGTTTGCCACTCTGAATTATGAATAATAAATCTTCAATCTTGATCCCTAGGGAATGATTATAAACCTTTTTTATTATTTGCTTATAAAGTAATAATGAAAATACAATTTATGATTAAAAACATACATAGGTATTTTAAAATTTGACACTCTTTGTTGCCAGAGTAACACTCTTTAATGAAATAATTGTGTGTATGTAATACAAAAATTTTATTATTTTTGCATATCTTATTATTCCAAGCTTGTTATTCTGACTAAACTATCAACGCATATCATTATTGATCGTTTAATTTACAATGTCACGCCGCTCACATTTATTATAGTCTCATCTAATACTTTCAACTGCACAATTACTGTTCGTCATGCCAACCAATTTGAGAAACAATCAATAAATTGTCAAGTTGTTATACACAAACATAACATATATGTATGTCTGCACATTGCACGCTAGAGATCGCCAAAAACAAAATAATGTTGGCCTTGCCCTGATATTGAAGCGTTAAATAGACTTTTGAAAAAATAAGTAACATGTAACTATTTCGTGCTTTTTGCTAAGCGGTTAATCACCTACTTGTACTATATACTCTTTCATCCACAAATCAATCAGCTTTGTTTGAACAGCTCTGATATAATTATTATCATTTGGTGATCTAAATATTCTGAACAGACTTTTCAAGGAATCCATCATCCATCGGCATTATGTGCACTTGTATAAACTGTTTTTCGCATTTTATTGGTATAGTCTTCTTGTTTCTTCAATGTTATCATTAGGTAATATCTTCTTGTAGCTAGAGTGTATATAATAAGTGTACAAGGCATCTCTGGCCCAATAAATTAAATAATCTTAACAGACAAAGCTTCTAAACTTAGTAACAAATTCAACAATAGTTACAAATAGATAAAACTTGCAACTATATTTTAATTCTCTAAAAAAAACAATTTGCATTAGATGAGTTGCTCATTAACACATCAGAAAATAATGTCAGGGAATAGATGTCTAATTTGATTTAAAAATCTAACATGATACTACAATTTGTTCCTAAGTATACGATGACTGCAAGCAAGTAAATATAAAAAATATTTATGATGACAACTGAGAAATGTCAACAATTTCATGTAAAATAAATGGGTGCATTTTCTATTAACTTTGCTATCAGCTGAGATAAACAAATCACAAAAAATAAATAGAAGTCAAACGAAAGCGAACCCGACATCAAGATACCCTAAGTCCCATATTGAGTTTGTTTTATTTCATAGACAGATCACTCAACTTTTGCTGTCTTGTTTTAATTATCTAAATTTATATCTACTTATATGAAATTTGTTTGTTTACACAGCTGCGGTAGAAGTAGACAATGAAAGATTGAGAGTCTGCTCGACAGTTATCATTCTGAATGGGTAAAAACTCCATATAACAAAAAATGAGAGTTAACTTTAAATAAGTAGCGAGGCCAAAATAATTTAACCACATAAATCGGACTATAAAACTGTTTTATTTTTATAGTTATCAATTGGTTCAACAAATTAAATAGTAGTCGATGTAGTTAAATTCTGATCGGAATCTGTACTTCTAAAATGTAGCATGATATCTCAAATTTAGCTTATATAGATCCCGGGATGGCAACATAAAGAAAGATTGACCACATGACCTCAGCTCTTGCTTTTAGTTCGTAATATTTTCAGACTTTTTCCCGAGGGTATTTTCTCGTTGATAAAATATTGCTGTTGATGTTTTTTTTTATCGTTTTTGTTTCGCGCTGGCTTACCTGATTAATAATTTCCATTTTGTACTCCTGATAGTTGGTTATGGTGCGCGTACTGCTGGCCAGCGATGAAGTGGAGGCAGCGCGGGTCATGTGACCCATTATTCCAGCAGCTCCTCCATTTAGGTTGCCCCCATGCCCGGATCTTCCATTGAGTGAACCTCGCAATGTCTTCCAATCGGTGCCGGAGGTGGCGATAGTGCTTCGCCTATTGGCGGTATATATCTCGTGGTCCAATGACGAAGATTTGAACTTGGCCAGTTTGGGGGTGCTGCTGGATGTTGGAACGGCGGCGGTCGACATTGTCATTTGTGCGGCTCAAAAATAGAATCAAGCTTGCTTGCTCCCTCTAGCTCTAGCTCTAGCTCTAGCACTCGTCTCCGCCTCCGCGTTGGCCTTCTCAATTGCCCTGTTTAGCTCTAAGTCGATGTAAGTTTTGGAAAAGTAGAGCTTTTATTATTACAGTTGAATTCGCCTTGCAATTAACACAACTTGTTTTGCGCTTTTTTGGATGCAGTTTGTCGATTGAATTGATAAAGTGAGCAAAACAAACGAAATTTGACAATAAATATTAAGCACAAAGCAAACAGACGAAGAGCAAGCAAACATACACGAACAGCGCACACAAAAGAAAACAACTAAAAAAAACTTGTTGCTGCTGCGCTGCTGCTTAGCGATTGAATTTAAAGCTGCCCCTTGCTTTCTTTTCGCTTTTGTTTTTGCTGCTGCTACTGCTGTTGCCTTTACCTTTTGCTGTAGCGCGTGTATTTTTTTGTATTGTTGTTTTGCTTCACTTTGCATTGAACTTTTAACCGGGAATATACGAAACAAAATGTTGTGCAAACGCTAGGGTATTGCCGCTCTGCTTCGTCTCGGTCACAAAATTTAGCGGCCCCGATGTTCTACGCGTGAGAGTGTGCGCCGTCAACTCAGCTGCTGTTTGCTGCTTCTCCTCGCATGACTGCGCTGCCTGCTTGCTTTGGGGTCGAGCTCCAAAAAAGCACGCAATGAAAGCTTATTAGAGCGGGACGACAATAGTAGCTGCTCAATGTGCCTGCCAATTGGTTACGTTACACACAGTTTGGCGCCAAATTTAATTTGCATGATCATGATTAGATTCATAGGAAAAATTATAATTTTCTTTAATCACAAAGCATTAAAAAATAAATAATTGACATCGATTTTTCGAGTTAAAGAAGTTAAATAGCTAACGCTACAATTAAGAACTTTAACTAAAAACTGTTTTCGTTATTTGGCTTTAGAGTATTTCAGTTACATATTTTTTGAAGGCCACTTTCCCGTTTCCACAGCAATTTTGAGTGTGACCGTTTGAACTTAAAACAGCTGCTCACAATGTAAGCAAACATTATTGTAAAAAAACGAATTAATAAAATTAGTAATATAATATTGATCTGACGATCGTATTTATCAACACATTGGGTTTGTCTCGATTAAAATTGTGTGAATGAGAAAAAATTTTAAAAAATTGCCAACACTTTCATGAGATTATATGAAAAAAGTATTTTAATTACGTTTTTCGTGCTTTTTTCAACATTAACCATACGTGAAAAGTGTGAAAATATCGGACAACATTTTTCGGTATATTTTTTCAGTGTTGCGATGTTTTTCGAGGTGAAAACCAAACGTAGCTCACCACACTGCAACACCACACCACCACACTACACGCGCCAAGATAACTGCATGTTGAATGTCCAATTTAAAAATAAAATATTTAAATTAGTAAAACTTATAAATTCATTAACATTTAAATAATTTTTAAAATATATGTCGTTATCTGGGAATCTACCAACTGCCCGAAATAAACCTTAGCACCATCTAAAGGTCTTATCGAAAGTTAAAAGATTCCCAATTTGATAAAACAAAAAAATTACTATTGTCGCATGTGACACCAACGATGTGCCAATATACCAGGTGTACCAAAATAAAATGAGCGGTATGATATAAATGTGGCGATAGGGAACAATTCTTGCGATAAAGCTTTCATTTTTGTTTTTCTTTTTTGGTTGACACGCTATCTGTGATACATTTATTCTATTGAAAAGAAAGATAGTAAAAATACTCACTTGCATACTGGGCAAAACTTTTAAAAAATTTTTGAAACTAAGCTTATAATTTGTACAATAATAACGCTTATTTTATTCCGATACAATAATCAATTTGAAAACTCGGTAATAGAGCAATGCTTATAAAAATAAATTTGTACCATCAAAAACTAGTGCTTTAGATTAAAGACTCTCATTGCGTGAGAACAATTTCATAAATAAATATATAAAATGTTGCCCGGATTAATATCACTTGAATAAATGTACTTTATGGGATCGGAGACGCCAGTTTTATAAATTTTCTGTAGGTTCAAAGTCATAATATCCCATTCTTTAATTAATTGGTATCAAAATAAGAATGTTTTTCGTCAATAATTTGAAGACCATTTCTTTGACAGCATTAAAATGCATTCCAAGCTTAATTATTTTAAATTTGGAATTATTACGTGAAAAGAAAATCATTTTTTGTAAGTTTTGCAATGCGTAAATCAATGCGTAAATCGTTGGTATATTTTCGGAATTAATGTATTAAAAATAAAACGTAATAACATAAAGAATAAAATCAAACCAAATACAACCCCGATGACTAGAGTTGTCCATTCCAGAGGATTCAAACTGCTGGTTGTAGGTAATACGTGTGTGTTAATGCCGTTCTTCGATAAAAATATAATATAATTTTTATGTTTTATCATTGATATTACAAAATATAAGTTACCCATCCACCATTCTCGTTTATCCAGGGAACGAGTTCATCCTCTATTACTTCGGATACGCTCTCCATAAGTTTTGGCAAATATTCGGGGTGACCTTGTCGCACACAATCAACTGACAGGCCACCGGCTATAGCAAACAATGAGATTACCTTGCTCCAAGTGATTTCAGCTCGAAATAGTTCTCGACCAACCGCTCCGAGAAGCAAGCTTACAGCATCGGGTGTGTGAAACTCACCGCCGGGATTTCGGCAAATTTGTCGAGCTACACCATTATAAACCCTCGGATGCATTCGTTCTAGTTCGTCACCCAACTGCAACGGAAATAGACTTTATTCAAAATACTTTTTCTCATTTAAAATCCGCATTTTACTTACCACTTGCACAGCTGGAAATACATCTCGGACTATGCCCAATGATGCATTACTGTTGCCCAAAATGCTTCTGATGCGCTGCAGTCCCAACTTCTTATTGAAAAGTCCTGAACGGCGCAGACGCCGTTTTATGTAGTGTCCACAAAGACATCGTCCCTGAGAATGAATATTGTTGTAAATATGATCTAAATATTTACACAATCTTGATTACCTGGGTTATAATGTCCTGGGCAGGTATTTGAGCAGCCTTCCAGCCAATGGTATACGAAAGTTTTCTAGTAACCACATCGCTGACATTACTTAGACGCCTCCGCGTCGTCTCCCGCTGTCCCACCTCTAGCAGCGCTGCGGAGTGAAGTGTGGCGGGAAAACTGAATTTACGGCGATTCTGTGCTTGGAGCATTCGTTCGCTTTGTGTAGTTGCCGTGGGAAAGCCGTAGGAGAAGTTATCGTTATTGGAGGGAAACGAGGTACCTGGCATCGTGATCCAACAAAGAACACCTGTATGAACAACTAGAGTTAATAAAACTGAGTAAAGAAACTTATTGTCATAGTAAATATATTTTTATTGAATTAAAATGTATGTTATTATCAACTAATGATCAATAAATCATTTCGCTATGTAACACAAGCTTCAGTAAACCAATGTTACCATTAACATTAATTCAATTATTTGGCATTCGTTTCAGCCTCTATTAACAGTGTTTGGCCGTTGTTGTCAATCTTTTGGAGGTTGACCGTGGGACATTTTTATCGCAGTCTACGTCTTTCACTTTATTTTTGGCTTCACAATGACGATGATATATTTAAAGAAAAAGATACACTACTGATTTTGATAATTAAAAATAATAATGTGTTATATAATTATATATTTATAATATACAATATGATACTATTAGTTTCTAGCATTAAAATAAAATTACGTTTACTATATATTTTTTACTCTTAAATATAACAAAAACCTGATAAAAGAAAAGAAAAACCTGAAGTTCGTAAAGCTTAAAGCATTGTAATTGTTGAACATAAAGAGGTAGTAAGATATTATATTTAAAAAACAGTTGTTCAGTAAAAAGCTTAAACTCAAGATTGAGCTGTGCTATGATCTGTTTCCTGTTATTATGTTAATTACTTTATTGCTTTGTGATTATGAAAACGAAAAACAGTAGCATTGTCGACATTTCTAACTAAAGATTTTAAGAAGCATACAAATTGATGTTGGAGCTCAATTTAAAAGAAGACATTCCATTTCGCAATTTCGATAATGGCAGAAATGTTTCAAGTATGATCATTGTCATTGTTATTTTTGCTCTTTAAAAATAGATACAAGAGTTCTAAGCTCTGTGCAACTGTCTGTGAAAATTCGTGGATCACAGAGATGATAAAAGTTAGACACATAAAATTTGGTATATCGATACGACGGTTATAGGCAATCTCACAAATGAAGTTAATGATTTTTCGGATTTCTTTTTCCGATCGGCAAGAGTCGTAAACCCTTATGTATATATGTTGTATACAATAATCTATTGTAATTTGGATTTGTGACAACATTCTGCATATTCCTCAACATAAAATTTTAATTTTACATTGTCTATTTAGTATTAAGTTAAATTATTTCCCCCTAATAATTAGATATCATATTTTATATGCTTCGTCTGTTTCTTCATGTTCCCGCGCGTTAACAAGCCCGTGCTTGGTGTCGATGGGCACTTAATGGTACTGCCGCTAGTACGTCAAATATCCAATATATAATATTGCGACTGACATTACTTTGTCTGACCATCTTGGGGCAAATTAACGACACATCGTTGGCGTATATGGTTTGTTAAGTTTGATTGGCGCTGGCGTCTTTTTGATTTCGACCAAGCGGATATCTGCAGTATGGCCAAAATGTTGCTGTTGAGTTGAGAATACGTGTTGTCATTAGTCGACCTGTCAAATGGCAAATGATTTGTAGATTTGACTGACTGCCATTGTCCCCAGAGAATTGCAACAGGATGCGATCGATCTTGGACATAGATACTCCACTACCTGTATCAACGGGTGTTGAAACTGAATTCCTCTAGGGAACACTAACGCGAGTCTTTTTTTTTTTTACATAACCTGACCTAATACAAGTAAAAGCGACTGTGTATCGTGAGTGAGGAAAGTTTTTCAAAACAAAATCGTGAACATACGGGTTGGAGTATTCTGCGTATGTAAATCCGATTATTGGCAGACATTTGGGTCAGCTTTAATCACGATTGCGAGGCCGCTACCTTATAAAAACACACCCACGCCCAGTTCAATCAGTTAGTGATCTGACAGAATGTCAAGCAATTGGACGTGTTCGATAATCTTAAGCTCCCTTCTACTGCTGCTTTCAATCTCATCATCCACAGCGGATGTGGCTCATTTCTTTGCTGCACCTGCGGACTTTGGAAGCTACAATCAGCTTGATCCCGCCTCATTTCAGTTGCCGCTATCGCAGTCGATTTTATATGGACGACCTGTGGCTAGCAATCCCGTTACACCTGCGCCGGTTGCGTCACCAACAACTGAGTTCAGTTTGCCGGAGATTGTGGAGAACCGCAACGTTAAGGGGTTGAGTCAACGAAGCAACAATTTCATACCTCTCAGTCAACATTATTTGCCTCCTGCCCTAGACGAGCGACCCAACTATGAAGCTCCCAAGCCAAGGTATTTGAGGGCAGTGTAATGTATTGATTCCCTCCATTCCATTAATGTTGCTTTGTTACTGTAGCGATGAGGTTGCTGGCTATTATTACCCGCAGCCTAGCACAAGTACTACGACAAGAAATCCGACGACAGCAAGTACCCAACGTCCTATAATTGTTCAGGATCCCAACGAAGTGAATGAGGTTGAGCAATCGGGTTTTCTAGGTTATGACTATAATGCGCCTCCCCAGAATCCTTCGAAACCGTCGCCTGTCTATCTGCCACCAGTTGCGAGCAATCCTGAACAGCAGCAGTTGCGACTTCGCGTGAAAGACATGCGTTGCCTGCAGTCGCGATATTTTCGAGCCATACTTAAGCTAGACAATTTTCTGGGAGCTACGCCAGTGTTGGACAATGACAGCGAGAATGAAAAGGATCGACATTGCGAGTTGAAAATGTCGCGCAGCTTTCTTTTGTTGGATATAGCGGCTACTGACTTTGATCACTGTGGAGTTCATGCTTGTGGTCAGGATTTGTGTTTGCGAATTCGTTTCCCAGCCATTCGAGGATTGCGCACAGCCAGTGATTCAATTTTAACACTGCACTGCAAGGTACAAGAGCGAGTGGCATCCAAAGTTCAAGCCCTCAAAATGGGAGTTGCTAATGACGTGTCAGTATTCATGCCGTAACTCTTAGTAAGGACTTAACTTGAGTATCTCCCTTTAGACAGTCACGAAACAGTGGCACATACGCCCGTGGAGGTAACCAAAATGCTTTTCGCACACACGTTGAACTCTTGAGGCGCGGTACCAATGGATATACGCGACACCTGGAGACCAACGGAGCCGTACAACTGGGCGAAGATCTTCTACTACGGGCGCATGTTCTCTCAGGCGATGGTAAGGTACGATGCATTTCTATTTTAGCTACATAACTTTGAATTTCGTCATCTGCTCATAGGGTGGAACTATACTAAGCTCAGTGATGTGCAGCTTCAACGGTTGTCTCCAGCTGGGGAGGTTTTAAACAGTGCTCAGCTAATCACCTCTAGTGGATGCCTCAATCCGGCTATGCAAAGCATTTGTGCTCATGAGCCCAACTTTGAGCCACCTCTCGGTCAGCGTTTGCACTTCAGGGCCATCATGTTTCCGGGCATGTTAAGTGGAGATCTGCTGGTGATGTCAATGCGTATTACGGGTTGTCTAGAGCACGAAGATTGTCAGGTGACGCCGCAAGATTGTCAGCCAGGTCTACCGCAGCGACGTCGTCGGAATGCTGGTCCTAACAGAATACACGGGAATGCAACAGAGGCTTCCGAGATGTCGCGGGTTCAATTTAGAGTGATCATGCCAAACATGGAACAGGACTTACAGCTTGATACAGATTCGGAGGGTCTACTGCAAAATGAGAATGTTGTTGCGTTGTCGAAGAGCTTAGCATTATTTGGCAGTTTGGGAATGGTTGTGCTACTGCTGGGAGTTGCTATAATCGCGGCTTACAAGTTCCGAAAATAGGTAAAAAAACAGTTTTGAACTTCATTATAGAAAATGTAAATCAATTAAATTACATAACTATTCAGAATCTCAATTTGTAATTATTAGGTATTATCCAAATCTCGAGCAACATCAAAAATATTTATTTTGTGGGTCGGACATATTAGAGTGTTTGTCTTGGATAACTCTTTAAAACCCAGCATAACTAATTGTTTATCATTTTAAGCTAAAATAAAAATAAACACTCAATAATGCGATGCTCATGATCATGCCACTTGTAATTGATTCTTCTGAGCAGAAAACAAATGTATAGCAATTCTCAAAATACAATGGGCGACTGAATTCCAAACTAAGCGTATTTCGAGAATTGCAAACTTTGATGTTTATGGCATGGCTCTAAACTGAAATTGTTGCACGTTTTCACGCTTGAAGCACATTTAATGAAACCAAGTACGCAAGCGAGACACTTGCTTTGGATTCTGGCTTTGTTTATCGGTACATTTTGTAGTTATTTGTAGACCTGTTCATTTTTGAAAAAGTAAGTTTTGTATATACTACTATATATAATTAATTAAAAAAGAATATAAATATAATACAAATTGCCTTTAAGCTTTCTGTACTAGTTAATTCTTCAATTAAATAAAAATTTTGGGAAAATCTTCAAGAAATATTTTTTTTTGCTAAAAAACTACTTTATTTGTCATGCATTGATTGACAATCTGGTACATTTTGTACACTTGCAGTATATTTTGAATACAGTGATATATAATTATTAATTATACCAAATATACTTCTATTCTATGTAACATCTTCCTATATCAAATACTAAAACTACGGGTTCTCAGGATCATCCATAGGACAATTTAATAATTATGCGAATGCAATTGAAAATCTTGGGCAAGGTTCTACAATGAAAAGTTTCACTCCAAACTCCACATATAAAATATAATAATAATCACTTAAAATTGAATATTAATCGGAGCATAATTATAAAACATAGCAAATGAAATTTAATATTGAATTGTAAGACAAAGTTTGTGGACAATTTCATTATAATTGAAATGTACTATCTATAGTACAATAATAATACTAAATAACCTACATATACCATTAGTATGTTATGTATGTATATATTGGTTTGTAATGTGAACAGGTCTTTTGCAGTCTGTCCGTGCCGTTATGTTAATTGTAGTATCGCTGCTTCGGGCAGTTAAACCGACGCTGACAGCTCGAATGGTATCCAATTAGCAGTAATTTGCCGATCTAATCTAACATGGGAGTCTCAGTAGACATTGAGATAATTATTAGACAAAGTGTTTGGTAAGTACGTGACATGAAAAGCCTCCTTATAAGTGCATAAATGCGCATTGAGTGTTTTGAGAGCGAGCAGATTATTCAACAGCGTATTGTCCCAAATAATTCAAATAAATCCACATAGCTTTACGAAATTTAATAGGCATATTTGCATACTCTCTCTAAATATGTTTGCACTTAAAGTTGATTAACTTATTCCTGACTGACTTATTCATTGACTATCATCCCAGGCACCAAGAGCTAAGATGCTGAAATTTGTTCACAACGGACTTCAATGGGTTTAAAAAACATGTATACTTATAATATTAGTCGGATTTTAAATTTGATTTTAACTTTCATTTTCGGAGAAATTCAAATAAAGTTCAAATGTTAAGGATGTAGGAATAGAGTTATAAGTTATGGTATAAGTAGGTTTCTAGTGGGAAGATTCTATGGTTCAACTTCTGCAAGGGGCAGGGTTCCAGACATACCGAATTTTATCTTGTAAATTGAAAATTTATAATTTGCTTTGACGATTTTCGATGGAATGTCCCACGAGAGGCTGTAATGTTTTACCAACAATAAAAAACATATTATGAGCAAAAAACAAACACAATTTGTATACCAATTTTTGTAATATTGGTAACTGAGAAATTTTGGATGAAATAATGTCATGTGGATAACACTACAAGCATTTAAAAGCCCCTTCATCAATATAATCGAAAAGTAGAGTTGTACGTCTATAAATTATCATATATATCTTGTGATCATCATGATTATAATTCACGATATAGGAGATGTTTCCCTCTGCTTGCCTCACATGCTGTACATTCATTTCCACAAAGCTTTTACAACAGATGGGTGCCTGGTAAAAAATGAAATACATCGTATGGTTAGCTTTTGGGCCTCTGCAGAGCTAATTAATAAAATCGACACGTATGCGGCAACATTGCTTGTGTTCGTTCGGATACAACAATAACAACAACAATTACTTCAACGGCTGCATGGATAACAACTACTTTATCTTTGTCGCAAATGGCAGGCAAAATGTTTACTTGATGCACATAAATTAAGCGTAGATTGCCTGATCGTCCAATCCCCCCGCTCGTCCACATATCTGTAGTCAACCAACTGACACTTAACTGTGTTTAGTCGATACTCGTTACGGGTTCAGCAACTATTAAGCCGAAAAGCCAACACTTTTTATTCCGAAACAGAAACTACCAAACAGCTTCTTAGCTTCAGGTCTCAACTATTTTTATGTGTCTTACTTCGGTACTGCTTAACTTAGCGACTTCTTAGTTGGTGCCCAATTTAGCAATTTCGGATAAATATTTATATCTTGCGCCTCATATTGAGTCGCATTACAGCTTTCTGTTTTTAATGACTAGCCGTTACAATGCATAAGATTATGGTTACTGATGGATACTGTTCAATATTGCTACGAATTATATATTTAGAGTTTCTCTAAATATTTGTAAGATATATATTTCCTCTTAAATTTTTTTGTCTAAATAGATTTATAGCAACATTATATAATTTATCTGAAACTTCATCTATTTAATTCTTTAAATTGACTGCCATAATTTGATTCACTCCTTCTCTCATAAATGAGTAAATTAAATTCCTATTGACCAATCGAAATACATACTTCTAATAATAATTGCAAATCGGACTAGTCACGCCTCAATGGTCTCATTAGCGGCTTTTATTAACCAAATCTGTCGCCTGAATTTTTTTGTATTCGCATCCAGTTTCCAATCGTCATTGGTTCAAACTAACTCAAAACATTTTTGGCACATACCAGCATAATGTGTGTTTTTCTCTATTGGCCTCCATTGACGTTGTCGGCATTTTAACTTAGTTATTGTACCCGGCACAAATAGGGAGAAAGGGTATTATAGATTTGAAATTGTATGTTCGAACTCTAGCCGTATAAAGTCTTATCTTAATCTGCATCAACAGCCTAATCATTTTAGTCTAGAATATAGTGAAAATAATATAATAATATATATCAAATATTTGCAGCAGCACAAGTCTTTCAACTTCTGTTATTCCTAATGTTTTAATTACTGGGTATCTCACAATCGAATACTTTTGACTGCAGATTTCTTACTTGTCTTTTTGTGTGTGCTTTGCTCAGTACCTGTCCCATCCAAGTCGCTGCAATGTCTTTTTATATGGCTATTTGAGCATGTTAACATTTGTGTTATTGATTTTTTACAACAGTTGACAGTTACGCAGGCGCTACATGGCAATGCGAATGGACCACCGAACACCGAAGCACCTCCCCTCAGTTCCGCCATCATCATCATCACTTAGCTTGGCACCATTTTACTTCGGAATTTACATTTATTTGCTTTTTGCTCTTAGTTAGTCCATGTCAAACAATTCGCGCATTTTGATTTAGATTTTGACTGATTAATTTAATCGTAAAGGCATTTTTTTTGCTTACAAAAATATATCAAATAAATATATTGATTTTATATCCAATTACTGGTATGTAGCTAATTAATATCAATAAAAAATTTTGATCATTAAAAAGCTTTAGTAATGATTGTATCTATATACATATGCAATGTTTTTCCAGATTCATTAACTCATTCACTAAATGGATAAACTTTTATAAGGCTGAAATTCATCTTTCGGATCCTAGGAGCCAAAAGTTGATATGCCCAAGGGAAAGAGTTGTAATCTGTCAACTGGGACATCGAATTCAGCATGATGTTTGTTAGAAGACAGACTAAGGGATTATTAGACTTTTGAGTTGACATGTTTTATAGTTAGTTATGAAATAAATCGGTCGAAAAAAAAAACATTTAAGAAGCTTTGTGTATTTAAAATAATAATAATACTAAACACAGGTTTGTATGAAAACCGCAAACATTATCTAAACTTGCTACGAACAGATCTATTTCTCAAGCTCTCTCAAAAAATAAATATAAACTGATAGCGATCGACAAATACAGGTCAAAAACAATTCCACCACAAATACCTTATATTAGCGAACAAAATTAGCTGTCGCTTACTGAATTACTTGTAACTACAATTAGCCGCAAGTGCTAAAAATGAGTGTTTAGGATCATTAACCACTCTCGGTGTTGATTATGCACTTTTCATTCTAGACCATACTCATGCTCTGACCAATTTACGTCATTCAATTCGAGCGTGTAAGTTAAAACTTACAAATGTTGTACTCTATCGAAAGGTGTGCCAATCGAAATATCTTATTATGCACTTATATTTACTCAGACATTCATATGGCGATGTCTGTTTAGACGACTGAAGCGCCTCTCAATCAGCCTACTTTAAGTAAGTACATTTAGTTGTTTTTCATTTCTATTGTTTCTATTTATACGCTGTACAACAACAATATACTCTCTTTCATAAAATAACGCGGCTTACTAAGCCAAGCTACGTTGCATTCTAAAAATGACCACATAAAACAAAATATTTATAGCAAAGCGACGCGTACGTGGAGTTTTCTTAATACTGTGTGGGGGCGGCCTTAAAAATAGTAACTGAAATATCACGCATCAAACTTGAATCATCGAGAAATTCATTAAACTAAAATCTAACTCATCCACTTGTAGTGCAACTACATAGTTCAAGAGGGAGAATACAATGAACCAGTTTGTTAAAAATAGTTTACTTATAAACTTTTGATTGTAGGGATTTGCACCTGCTATAGATAAGTGATGTCTTGTTTAGAGCAGTAACAAAAATTACTGAAATTAATGGAATATTAAACTTGCCTTTTACACCGCGAAAGGTTTTGCGATTTGTGACGCGCAACGTTAAAAGGTCACGAATCTAGATAGACATTGAATAGAAGAGCTCCAATCATAGCTACACCGAACATGAACTAGCGTATTCACTATTCGTCTTAAATTGTTTGATTTTAATCGAATAGAAAGAACAACTATCCCATGTACACGAACATTTAACCAATTTACACACTATATGATCGATATACGTGTATTACTAATCGTAGTCTAATGATCCATAAACAAAAACTCACTTCACTGATGTAACAAAAAACAAGTAAGAAAGTTACAGTCGAGTGTACTCGACTGTGAGATACCCGCTACCCATTTTTAATAAAGGCAAAATATTGCGGTATCATTTTCAAAATATACCGAAAATACTAAAAAAAATACTAAAAATATACCAAATGGTATATTTGGTATATCGATATAGTACACCATCCAAAATATACCATAAACGGCACAATATACCATATTGTCGGCCAAAGCAACTCAGACCCCTAGTAAGTAGGCGTTTTTGCCCATACAAAAGTATTTCTTTAATAACTTCTACAATTTTTATCTGTTCGCAACCAAATTTTCAGAAATCATAACTACTACAGTAATTATTGTATATACCAAAATTCGTAGCTCTAGCTTTAATTACACTTGTTATTCGATTTTTTTGATTTGCGGGGGCGGAAGTGGGCGTGGCAAAAATTTGAAACAAACTTGATCTGCGTGCAAACATAACAAATGCTGTCGAAAAAAAATTATAGCTCTATCTCTTATAGTCTCCGAGATCTAGGTGTTCATACGGACGGACGGACAGACGGACATGGCTATATCGTCTCGGCTGTTGACGCTGATCAAGAATATATATACTTTATAGGGTCGGAGATGCCTCCTTCTACCTGTTACATACATTTCCTGCCGGCACAAAGTTATAATACCCTTCTACCCTATGGGTAGCGGGTATAAAAAATAAAGAAGATTTTTATCAATGCGAAATCATCATTATCTTCAGTAAATTCAGATTGCATTATCAAAAATGCGTACCAGGTTTTGCCAGTCGACTTTATCTATCTAATTTACTTTATTTGTATTTAGCAATAATTGAATCAATAAATGCTAAAGCCACACCATTATTTCTTATCAGAGAAATAATTTCATTGATACCCACACTCTCGTTTATCTTTTGTTGTCAGATGCGCACTTAATGTTGACAATAGGTTGTGCCCATTGAAAACGGCAAAAAATGTGCATATGAGACCCAATAAAGAATAAAGAATAACATTTACAGCATGCGTGCGTGGGTTTCGGAGATTATAAGAGATATTTAGCATTCCTTATGAGGAAAAAGCTTATTTCAAATTTAAGATCAGTAATGCCCTCTTTGTCCTTAATCCACAGAAATCCAAAATTACTTACTTCTTTTTGTAGATTCCGAATAATAATATATATTTTATGCTCGTAAAATATCCCGTTGTCGGACGAAATCTGAGAATCCGAAGAATTATACTCATACACAAGAAAATTATATGTGGGTCGGTGTGAGAGCGTGTTGTGATACAAATTAATAGACACAGGGCATCTCGTAGTCGATCACTCTGTTAAATCGGGCTCACTTGTTTTTTTGTTATAAATCGTACCAACAAATGTAGAAAAATTAACCGCGAGCTGAGGTGCATGAAAATAGCTTAATTACCGATGTATTCATTCTGTGTTTTTGGGGTATTGGTACTGAATATTCACGGTCACAGTTTTGGCTCAGGGTTTTTATGGTTGATTGTTATTGCTTTTCACACATGCACACACATAGACATACAAATTAATTTTAAATTATTGGTCAACAGCAAGTGCAAAAAATTAACGATTTTATTTTTAAAATCACGCTCTATTAATTATAAAACAATCTTATCGTAATTACAGAAACAATACACTCAAACCAATTACATATATTTACGCGGAAGTTAAAGCCAGTTGTACGACCGCCTGAGTCAGATTTCAATCGTTGCCGTTTTCGCGTTTAAAGCAGTCGAGCGATAATAGTGAAATAAACACACACAGTAAAAAGCAAAATAGGCGCGTCGGTTAAAACAGGGTGACCGCAAGCGGGACTTCAAAATATGATATTTTACGCCAGTAAAAAATATTCGTTTATTAGTTACTAAAAATACCCTTCTTATTTGAATCTTCAAAAATATGTTTCCCAATTGGAATGTATTGCTAAAAACTTTTTCTAATACAAGAGGTTGAAAAAATATTGAAAAATTAAATTTTAAAAAATTAAAATAAATTAAAAAACTCTTGATAAAAGTTCAGATTTTTCAAATTTTATTGCAAAACCAATAAACAAGTTTTATACCAAATAAATTAATGGCTCTCAGTTTTTTGTGCAAGTGGTATATTTTGGTATATTTGTTGTCATAAAGTAGGATATTACGAAATGTAGCTTGCAGTCACTCTGAGTAACAAAACTATGCGAACATCGCATAAATAACAAAAGTGCAATATTTATTTAAAGTGCAATTCGAAGTGTGTGAAAATCTCATAGCAAGCACAAAATGTCGCTAACAATTGTAAAATATCGAAGGACGCCAGAAGGCATTGTGCCAATAACACCTTCCGTAGTGCTAAGACCCAAGATGCAAGTGCAGCCCCAGCAAATTATAAAGGTATATACATCGTATGTACAGTATGTATGTGTGTGCACCACTATCTGTGTGCCTGTGTGGGTATACTCAATGTTTACTTCAACAGCTGATTTCTTAGCGAGCTAAGGCGGTGTGGCAACGCTGAGACCATGTGGCTGAATAGAAACCCCTCAAATATTTGTGTACATTTTCTTTGAAGTATTTAAAAATGTATTCCAGAAGCTAGCAGGCAATAAAATCGCTATTGGTAAACTACCAGCGGGAGCCATAATAAAACCAAGTATGAAACGCACTGCCATCACTACCACTTCAGGTAAATAATAGTAGTTAAAACAGCGCCAACTCTTGTTCGGACTTTCATTAGTTGTGCAATTTTACAGGCACTCCACTGCTGAAGACTCCGAAATTTGTCTTGCAGTCGGCCGGCTTCGGCATTACGCCTACTTCAGTATCTTGGCAAACGTCTACTCCAGTAGCTGATATAAAGAAGGAAGCCCTTGGCGATGCGATCAGTTCTCTACCGCCCAATACGATTATCAAGGCAACAACCCGAGCTTCGCTTGCATCGAGTAGCAATGCGTCTGCATCTGGCTACGTGAATGCCCCAAGTATAGCACCTAGTACTCCAGCAGCAGCACCGGCTGTCGCGTCCGCTGTGCGTCAAGCTGTATTCCTTAACCGAGAAGTGCCGCAACGCACCATGCGTAGTATGACTTTGGGAGCTATTGATATGGCATCTACTCTCCACCTTGGCGTGACCAGCGAGCATTTGCCTCTCTTCAAACGTAACATATGCAAATTCGGGAATTTAACTCATCTCGACTGCTGCATTACTCTAAGGAAGATGCGTCTCAATGAGCCATTTGCGTTGCTTGCCGAACTTTTTGATCTTAGTGAGCTTGTGGTTAAAGAAACATTTAAACGGACTATTCTCAGTCTGGCGCGTTGCCTGCGTCCGCTCATCTGTTGGCCAGATGCTAAGCATTACTCGGAGCGATTGAAACACATGCCTTTGGCTTACAGATCTAATCTCTTGCATGTTAGATCGCTCATTGAATGTGTAGAGACGGATGTGTGTGAAACCCTTAATTTTGGTTGCTCCAGCTACAAATTTATACTCTGCCTCAATACCAATGGTGAGTGATTCGTCCGCCGTATATACTTTTATTTATAAACTGTTTTGCAGGTATCATAAGCTATGTGTCCGATGCATTTCGAGGTGATTGTGATGATCTGCAACTGTTTGAGAGCAGCAATTTCAGAAACATAATACCCACATATCTTACCCTATGTGCAGAGCCAGGAAAATCTGTCAGGCGGACGCATAGTACATCGAGACCAAAGAGTAGAGAAAACGATTCCGAAGCGGAATATGATGTGCAGGAGGAAGCAAAGAAAGTTGTTAGCAAATACAATGAACAACGGTTAGAAGGCCAAATGGCTAACATGAAATCTTTGTGTGTGTCAGATGGCGCTTTGACCTCAACACGTGCAACAAACATTCAACTACCAACGCTGCGTGTCAACGAGCCCGCTTGCCGCACTCAGATGCGACGCACTGTAGATGCATTAAGAGAGTTCAAAATGTTAGATCATAGTGCCCTGAAGCAAACATCTTTATTGGGCTATCTAAATGAGATGTTGATTGTAGCCGCTGCCTTGTGTAATTTGCAGCAACAGTAGTTTTTCAAGAGAAAAGTAAGAAAGTGAGGAAACAAGTGAGAAAGTCGAGTGTGCATTTTGAATAAGAGCAAAACAGCGCGGAATTAGTCTTAAAATATACCGAAGCGCGATTTTTGCCGTTCAAAAGTATTCCTTAAATAATTTCTGATCGCACATTTTAAGGAATCATAAATCATAGTTATCATTGTGTTCCAAAAATCTCTCTAGGCTCTAGCTTCTCCCTATGGGTAGCGAATATAACAATTGTAAATAATATCACCTGTTTTAAGGTTGTATCACTAAATGATTATATAAAGCATTACGAATTAGTTATAATTTTTATACTTCTTCAATTTAGCGTTTGTAAATAGATTTTAAGCTAATTTGTGCTTGGTATGCACAGGAGATTGTTGGTGTTTTCACTCGAACTTCATATCGGACTTTTTAAAGTTGATATATATCTTTGCTAAGGCTATTTGGCTAGCGTCATTTCGTCATATTTATAGTACATTCAAATAAACACAGTTCTGCCGCTTAAAGCCGTTATTAAGATCTATTTGTCCAGCCGTTTAACTATTAACGATGAGTTCAAATTACAAACATTAAAGGCATTGTAAAACCCTCAACAAATTGTAAAATAATTAGTAATAATAATTTTTTTTATACCTTATACGAAACAATTGTAATAAATATATGCGTGCATACCAAAAATTTGTTCAGCTTTTAGCTTGATTGCAAATTTATTTGGGAGATTGGATAATGTAAACAGAAAACACGTGCCACAACATAAACATATACATATATGTATATTTTTGTTTACTTTATTTAAGATGAAAAGTACATATACATATGTATGCTACAAATTAAACGAGTTTTAATTAAACCAGCTGAAAATCTTAGTGTATAAAGTATAATAATAAAAACAAATGTGCAAATAATTATTGTTGGTTGCTCATTATGGTACATTTTCAAGGTGTTTCCATTTTAATTACATTTCACTAAACTCTCCTTTAAATGGCTCTATATAGTATGTAAGTTTATATTCGCTTCGGCTGATATTTGTAATCTTCATACAGGAAAGATTTATATAGTTTAGGCTAAAATAATTAAAAGTTTGCTTATTTCATAAGTGACTCTGCTGCGTACAATAGTTGTAAAATTATTATATTTTCCTGCCGTAGCCGAAGTGAAATACAAAAACAAAAAGAATTTATTTTTTTGAATTCTTGGACACTGCGTAATTCCCAGCCAACATTTCAAGTAGGTTTTTTTCCTCGATTTGTGAGTTTTGTGTAGAATAATAACAAGTACGGTGATTGCAATGGAATGTGCATGATATAGGGATTGAATTTAGTTTGTATCTGGATTTGAGACAGACGTTGGACTCAAAGCTTTTGAATGATGTCAAACTTCTTCTTTAGATCAACGCTTTCGTTCTTCGGATCGTATTTCTTCTTCGATGCCAATTTGGCTCTCATCTCGGCAACTGTCAGCGGTAAATTCAAACTTCCCGCCCGATTCGTTCCCGTATTGGTTGCTGTTGTCAATGGTGTTGCACTGCTGTTGTTGCTGTTGCTGTTGCTGATATTGCCATTTGCATTTGTGGTACCATTTGTTATGCTGCTGGTGGGATTCGTTGGGCTGCTGTGGCTGTTGCTGTTGCTGCTGTTGTAGATGTTGCCATTGTTATTCATATTGGCCACAGTGGCCGATGGAGGCGGCGGTGTGCTCATCATCAGGTTGTTGTTGTCGCCAATGACTGCCGGCGGAGATTTGTTGCCATTCTGCGTGGCTGAGATGGGAGCAGCAACAGCCGGAGGTGTCACGGGCGTGGCTCTGTCCACCACATCCATATCACTGGCGTTCATTGTGCTGCCGCTCTGAATGCTGCTTGCATTCGAGACGCGCTTTGTGCTGACCACACTAATGCTGCTGATGTTGGCACTGACGCCTGGAAGCTCTTGCTTTGTGCCCTCGTAGCTGGGTGGACTGTTGCCATTGCTGCCGTTGCCATTCAGAGTCGGAGATGCTGCTGGTGATGCCGATGGCGATGCGGATGCAGATGTCGTGTCTGACTTGATGTCAATGGCCTTGCCATCCACATCGATCAACAGCAGTCGCACTTCATTGGAAATGGCCTTGATGCGAGCCACCACCTGTTTGTGTGTCTCGCTGCCAATGGATACGCCGTTGACTTCCAGAATGCGATCGCCCTCCTTCAGGCCAGATGCCTCTGCTGGTGAGTTGGCATCCACTTTGCCAATGAATTGACCTGGTTTCACTTTCTCCGAGTGCAAATTGAAGCCGTAGCCATCGAAATCGGTTCGCTTGACTATGTGACACGTTTTAGTGACGCCCGGTGGCAATGTGGGGGGCGTTGGCATTTTGGGTGTGTTTTGTGTTGACATGGCTGCAATTGAATAAAGTATTGTGGGTAAATAAAAGGTTGTAAATATTCTTATTGTACAATGTTTTCACTGAAATGGGAAAAGCGGGTATATTTGGTATGTGGGAAGCATTTATTTGGTTGGAGTCATCTATAAAGTTAAATATTCCCGATTAAGTAGTAAGAAAATATGCAAAAAATAGCAGCGCTCATTGAAAAACTGATATTTCTCTTAATTTAATATAATATTATTATTTATTGTTGCTCGTAGTAGAAAAGTCAAATGAAAAGAGCGAAATAAAGTATGAAGAATTTTAACACAAAGTGTAATTAATAGAATGTGATATTTTTGAATATGTTTGCATTTCCAAGCTTCTATTTTAGCTATGCTGCTAAAGCTATCTATCTATCTTCGACTTTATAAAGTTTTTGAATAATATTTATACGCAGATCAAGTTTATTTTCGAAAAATTCACTCTTAGCCACATTTGTATGCAATCTCTTCAATTAAATACTAAAAATAGAGGTGTTATAATTTTCTCACTCTTATCTTGAGTGCTCGACATCGAGTAAAACCGTGCTCTCAATGCTACGGAATTGCTGCTTCTAATGGGTTTATGGGTGGGCATAACTACTGTTGTAAATATTATTGGATTGTAATTGTATTTATATCAGCGTCATATATTTGTTAATTCATTGATTGCAGCATAACGCGACGTTAATAAAAATAACCACGAATGAAACGAAGAAGTTGTGGACTTTATTTTATTGATTCAAAAACAAACTTGAAATAAATATAGAAAATTTATGATAGTCTTTGTTAAAGTTCACGTCTGGAGAAAGATTTAGTAAGATGAACAATATTTGATTCTTAAAAAATTTTTAAAATATTATAAATACATACATATATCTAAAAAATGTAAAAACTTTTCAGTTATTTTAAAAACTTTGAATAAATGGAAAAAGGGCTTTAAATGTATTTCTAATCAGTTTCAGAATAACTTGTTGTATGCTGAGTTGTTCAACGCACAATCTCAAGCCTTTTAGAGGAATCCTTATCAATGTTTAAAAACTTCAAGCTTAGTTGTTGAAGAATAACATATTTAATGTTTATCAAATGACTAATGAAACAATTCATTTATTTAGCTAAAGTTTGTTTTAACATTAAGCATATCATACAGGAATTCCAATAGCATGAGATCATGGACACAGCACGAATTCATAGCATTCTTATCGGGTTCGTTACGTCAGGCAACGTGAGTATTTTCACATTCTTAGACGTTCCAGTTACTCGTTACTTGGAACGGGAAATGCACGAGATTCGACCAAACGGCCGTAAAACACATATTTGAAAGATAAAAAAGCTCAAAAAATGTGTTTTGATTTATTTGGAATACCTGAATTGAGCTGAATATGAAACTTTGCGAATTAAATACAATTATAATTTAACTATTAATTTATTTATTAATTAATTTATACATTCTTTGAAAATTTTTGGTAATTAAAGTATTATAAAAAAATAAACAAGTAAGAATGCTACAGTCGAGTGTACTTGACTGTGAGATACCCGCTACCCATTTTGAATAAAAGAAATATATTTTGCGGTATTATTCTCAAAATATACCAAATATACTGCAAAATACTAAAAATATACCAAATGGTATATGTGGTATATCGATCGATTTTTTTCTGATCGCAACCAAATACTACTATAGTAATTATAGTATATACCAAAATTCGCAACTCTAGCCTTAAAAAAACGCTTGTTATTCGATTTTTTTGATTTGCAGGGGCAGAAGTGGGCGTGGCCAAAAATTTGAAACAAACTTGATCTGCGTGCAAACATAACAAATGCTGTCGAAAAAAAATTATAGCTCTATCTCTTATAGTCTCTGAGATCTAGGTGTTCATACGGACGGACGGACGGACGGACAGACACACAGACGGACAGACGGACATGGCTAGATCGTCTCGGCTGTTGACGCTAATCAAGAATATATATACTTTATAGGGTCGGAGATGCCTCCTTCTACCTGTTACATACATTTCCTGCCGGCACAAAGTTATAATACCCTTCTACCCTATGGGTAGCGGGTATAAAAAATCAATTACTATAGTAAATTTTATAAATATTATTTTAAAGCTAAAAGGATTTTTCAATATACTGCGTACGCATTGAAGTTTCTGAATATTGTGCTTCGTTTAGCTTCACCTTTAAGACTGTATTTGCTTACTTTATTATTTGTGGCAAATTGAAAGGGGTTTTTGTTCGAATCAAAATTATATACGCATGCTTACTTTATGATTCATCTGGTGCTAACAAAAAAAGAAATAATATATACATATATAAGATTAATGGCTGGCATCTTCACTGGCAAAACTTGTAATTGTAGCCGTGCCCATTAATTTGAACTGATGATCAACATCAGCGTCAGCGTCAGATTCAGATTCAGAGTCACCTGCTCTCACGGCAGTACCCAATTTATTCAACAATATTATTGTTGTTATTTAGCTCTCAAGATGCGCTTAATAGACGACCTTGACTGCTGGAGAACAGTTTGAAGCTCGTACATTTCAATAGTAAGCGATTTTTAATGAAACAAAGTAAACAATGCGGCGCAAAAAGCCTGAAAATAAGCAACTATATACATAAATATGTACATACATACATATGTATGTACACAGTTGTGTACACGAAAAGCGGCACGAATGCAAAATTATAATAATAAAAAACAATAATAAATTAATTGTGAATGTGAATATTTCGAAGTGAAGTGAATGTGTGTGTTCTTAGTACTTTGTCGTATTAGGAAGCGGAACTGACATTTGAAAGCGTCATAAATAAATTTGAGAAGAAACAAATTAAAAAATATATAATAAGTACTTGTCCCGTAATAGCTAACAATTAATTAATACGGTAGAAGGTCTTGACACCTCAAAAAGTCAAAAGTAAACAAAACTCTATTAGTTTTCAAGCTCTCGATTTATTTATGTCTTCTTCACTCCATCCCACGAGCTGTTTCCGATTGTAAAAATCATATATTCAAAATGGTGAATAGCAAAACTCTAGTTTTTGTTTTGTTTAAACAAAAGGCAAGGTACTTATTATAATGCTAACCATATTATTTATTAATTTGATGCTGCTGATATGAGTCTCTACTATGTACCATATAGCCAGAGCCATTCAGTGCTCATTCATGAAGCTCGACCGTCAGACTTGTGCAAACTTTAATTGAATTTGCAATGAAGCATGAAGTTCGTCTCTCTCTCTCTCTCTCTATACAACTTTTATCAGTCAGAAGCTAGAACTTCCCCTGGACCACGAAACTGACTGATTCTATTGTATGTGCTTTTTGTTATTGTTATTTCTGTCGTTGTATGATTTCCTTATTTAAGCGGTTTCTCATCATTAAAACAAATTAGCCGTTAGCTAGCTGAGCTGAGTACATACATATGTAGGTAGATGTCTGTCCGTCTGACTTTTTGTTGTGTGTACATTGTCTGAGTCTATATCCGTCTCCGATTCACAGTGCCGGTGTCTGTTACGGGTATTTCACACATGTCAAACGCGATAATAAACAACAACAACTCGTCGTATGCTTTTGTAGAGTCCGTTAAAAAACTATTGTTAAATTGCTTTTATTTTTGTTCGTTTTTGGATTTTCTGACGCACGAATAAACGGAAATTTGGTGACTTATTTGCTGTTATCGTAATTCCAAATTTATATTATGTACGATATATACAAACGACTCGATAAATATTTCACAAATCGTAGAGAAAAATTTAATTAACCTTTGCAATGTTTCAGACTTTTCTACATCAAATATTAGCATGCTCACGAATGGAAATACAAATTGAAACTGATAACCAAGCGAAAAACAAATAGCGCCAAGAAACCAAAGCAGTTTCGGAATTTCGTAGATAAGGGAGCTCTTTGCAAAACTTTCAAAATAGTATATACACATATATATCCGTTCCACTCGTACTTGGTAGATAAATAATATAATAGTATGCACCAGCCAGCGGAATATGTATTCAGTACACACACACTACTGTATAGTACGCTCTTGGTTTAAGATTTCTGAATTAGTGAAATTAGATGTTGTGTGAATTCTGTCAGTTTAGTGCTAATAGGAACTGAGGACTTATGACTCAGTTATTCAAATTCATATTTAAAAATAACACTTATCAATTTTACATTTGTATACGTATTTGTATGGATTCATTACTACTAAGTTGATGCGATTTAATAAATCGGATTTATATCCTCATACAATAAAAGAGTGATAATTGAGACATTGCTCAAAAAATAAATTCATTTTAATGATAATTTTTATTATTATTATTATTTTTTTTTTTTTTTCATTTACTCTATTTGTTTAATTTTATTTAAAAGCAAGTCTCATTCATGTATACTCATTATAAAAGACGGTTAAATTTCATTAATGAACACAACAGTATTTAAAGACAATGACAAAAACAAACCGAAAAGAAATTGCTTTTGAAATAGCTACATAAATAATGCCGATAAGCACACTAGCTAAAATAAACAAAATTCGAGTGGTCACAGTAAATTATACTCATTAAATTTTTGGCTGCTTTGTCGTGATTTTTATTAAGGTGCGATAAAAAAAAGACCATTGGGTGAAGTGAGAACTTTCACTGTCGCAGCTTAAACCATATAAAGTTTTGTTAACTCGCAAAAAGTTCATAAAACCCATTTATTTCAGTATTTAGCAATAAAACTTTTGACCAAGAGTCATTTTAATTTTAATGGCACGAGGCTTAAGCAGCAAAGAAAATGTTCATATTTGTCTAATATTATTTTATTCGAGGCTCACTTTTTAATTACCATCGATCGGACAGTGAAATAAAGTAATCTTATCTATTTGATTCTTTTCGTTGCTAAAGTTCCTTCCTAACATTCCTATTTACAATAACAGAGTCGGCATAGATAGAGCTATCGACTGAATACCAAACAAGCAAATTGTCACCTATGATAGAGTGTTACTTTTTTGTTGTTTAATAATTGCTTGTGCCAAGTTGGAAAATTACTCGCAGTCACTTTCATGATTCACTTACAAAGATCTTTACACATTGCGCCCTGGGCAACGAAAAACTCATTAGCAGCTCATAACATGGTGCAACCAATGAAGAGACCAAGTCGAGGGCTTCATTTCTTAAATACACACATACTTCACATACATATATATCGTATATGTATGTGTCTCTGATCTTCGAAGAGTATTCCATGTGTCTGAATGAGAGGTTTGCCGTTGTCGCTGCGGGCACTCAGAATTGTTAGCAATGTTTTCTTGTCACTCTGGGAAACATTGAAAAACTGGTTATGTTTATTGTGTTTTGCCGTAGAGCAAAGCGAATCTTGGAGGCCAGTCTTGGAAACATCGCTTATTGAAATGCAATGCATTTTTATTCCCCCAAAAAACTATTTACATCAATTCACATTTGAAAATTAGTTTTAGCCAATCACTTTCACTTTCAATCCCTTCTTTTGCCCCAATAAGAAACCATATATGAGTGACCGACAACCTTATCAACAAGTGGGTATGAAAACTTGCACAAAACTAGCTTCTAAACAAATAAAAAAAAATAACAAAGATGAATCTGCGCAACCGGACTGATAACGTCATTAGTATTTAATGTTAAACAAGCTGCGCTCACATTTTGTAGACATTATTTTTAATTATTGATCAACAAAAGAATGAAGTGAACTTTGGAAATAAATGAACACACACACGAACTTCAATTCAAGTCACTATGTAAGCTTTGAAGGTGTATTGGATGAGATCATTACTTGAGCTAAAAATAAATCAATTGTAAATTAAGCTCACATATACAGAAACTACGCTAATATTTACTTATTTCATAGTGCTAGCTATACTATACTTTCAAAGAAACCTTGAAGAATTTAAAAGAATAGATGAGAGATAATAGATTTGTATTAAAATCGAATTCTTTGTAATTTACGATCTTTGTTTCACATGTGAGTCGAATTCCAAGTTTATTTTTGTTTACACTTGACGATTATTTCACAAACTTGTATATTATTTTTAGAAGATGATCATAACTAGAGATGCACATCACTTACTATAGTTATTTTGATTTCAATAAATTGTTTCTATTTTCTTATACAAGTTTTCAGATGTTCTCTGCACAAATCAGGTATTTGAGTATAAATAATGTTAAGCTCTCGACATTGACTAGGTAGAGAAACGTTTAGTTAATAAAACAGAAAAAAAAACCGGCAGTGCAGAGAGATGCTTAGAAATAACACGAGTGCTCAAGGTATGGGCGTGTATATCTGAGCTGTGTGTATCTGAGTACCTGTGTGTCTGTGTCTGTGTCTGTATCTGTGTCTGCGTCTGAAATCTGCAGCTTGCCTCAGACCCTGAGAGTATCAAACAGGCTGGCCGACAAGCTGCTCTCTGTTTTGTGAGTTCGGTTCGGTTTTACCAAATTCATTTTGAAGTTGCCTCAAATTTTTCGTGCATTCAGTCTGTCGGGGATCATTTTTTCTGGTTTAGCTTGTGAATAAAATTTGATTCTAGAACCTGTTTTAGCTGTTAGCTTTCAGTGTAAGCGTGAGAGTATCTGTGTTTATACCCGATACCCGATTGGTATAAGGGTGTGACAATTCAGTGGCAAGCAAAACAAATGAGGCTTCTTAACAGCCAGTCATCTGTTTTTCATAGATTTCAGTGACTATAAATATTGGTGATGACAATAGACGAAGATCAAGTTTGTTTAATAATTTGTATCATCTGAAAAGATCGTTTTTTCTTCTCTCAACTTTCGTTTTCGTTTATTGTGGCGATCCATTTTTAATTAAAGAGATATTTGAATAATATATGCATATTTAAAATGAAGATAAAAAAATAACAAATTGGAAAGTTCCCGACGGACAGCGACAAAAGCATTATTGATAACAAAAATGTTAAGCCTATAATTCAGCTATTACATAAGTATCTTCTTATATAGTGTGTGCATTTATCTTATTAAAAACTTTCTACAAACAAACACTACAAATCTGAAAATTTGTTCTCTCAAATATTTCGTAACTAAAGATAATTTAATATTTCCGAGTTGAAGGTGGCAGAAGTAGCTACTTATATATAAAGTATATGCATCTGTGCACCTCACGTCCCCCTACATGGGAATTGCCTTTGTCTTACGCTTCCATGCAATTCTTTAACATTTTCACATGTCAGTCACAATGAATTATATGCAATGCAAAATTTGCTCAACGACGTTGAGAATTTTATGAATATTGAAGATAAAATTGGGAAATTATCTTGACAATTACTTTGTAGATTTATAAGTATATACTTAATGAAGTAAATATATACGAAGTAATTGTACGATAAAATTTGGTATTAAAATTCAATTTTCGTGATAAAATCTAGAATTATTAAAGTGTCTAAAATGGCAATAGTAAAATAGTCGAAAATATATGGTATCAACACGCTTTACAAACTTGCTAATGAGGTAAACTTTGTATTATCTCGCTAAGGAATGTGTCAAAATAAAAAACAGGTGGTCTAAAACAGTATCACGATAAATGATAAACTTGATCGAGTCTAGTTCATTTATGAAATTAGCAAAGAATGGCCAGAAGATCTTGTGAATTCGTAAGAAATCGAGAAATAAGCGGGTTTCTACTGCACAAATGAATCGCAGGTGTAGTCAACAGGTAAATGAATAGAAATGCCCATACAAAAAATGCGTCGATCGAACCTGCTTTGAGACATAGTTGAAATTCCACCACAGAGCTGGATTTACCTCATAGCAAAGAGTGGGAGATTGGGAGCTGAGCGGGGGGGGGGGGGGGGGGGGGGGGGAACCCTGAAGCGACAGTGACGTGAACAAATAGAAAAACCCCCAGTTCACGTGTTGCACACAAATGCAGGGCTACGATATACCCTATCAGTATTATATTTAAAGTCACACAATGCAATTAAATAAATACAACAGCACATTAAAGTTTATATGATGGTTAAATTTATACACTGAGAAGGTTTGCTAGTTATCATGCGATTTCGCGAAAAACCCATTTGGATCTGCCGCAGGGTATTAAAATAATAAAAATCGCATGCATGTCGCATTGAAAAATATACGCGATGAAATGAAATTGGCCTTATGTAATAGCTTAAGCTGTTTACTGGAAGTGGAAGTGGAAGCGCTGGGGAGAAGGCGGACAGTGTTAGCCAGCAGTCTGTGTGCGGCATGCTAACGCATACAGTGGCAACAAAGACTGGCAAAGTAAATCCAAATAGCAACAATTATTATGCAAGTTGCTGCTGTTTGCTGCCCATTAAAAACAGTTAACGGGCCAACATATTTTGCTTTGGCAAAATGTTTAAATGCTTATTATTTACTTTATTTAGCGTGTGGATTTTGAGCTTCATTGCACACAGGCTTCACATCTGTGAGCAGTAGCAATAATGATCGCAAAAATAAAATTCATGCAAGTAAATAAATATTATTACAATACGAAAATGTTTCACGGTATTTTAGTTCTTTTTTTCCATTTATTTTGCATTGTTTTTTAAATACGTTTCCTCGATGCTGGCTAGATTTTTCTATAATTTCATTATAAGCGGATTTTATACTTTGATATAGTAACACAAATGTCACCAACTTGAGCGTTTAAGAGCGTTTAAGATCTTTCTATTTAGCGAGTTCTCTTTCAAATTTGTCACATGCTTCTCAAACTGTGCCTGGAATTAAAACTGTGCCAAGGCTGAGGCCACTCGTAATCGTGCATCACAGTTTGATAATCAAGTTACACATACTTCGGAATTTAGTCTTCTGATTCAATTACCACTTTGATAAATAATTGCTTTAGTTTGTTAGCTTGATTTTGGTGCCCACTTTTAACTTTTGCTTTATTTATTGTGTTTTATTGCATTTAATTTAATGTAACATTTTTTTGCATGCAATCACAAATGTGTGTATATAGAATGTACAAATGTATGTGTTCACAAGCACACAGGCGATGTCTCGAATCAAAATCAATCAATAACCAAGAAAAGAGGTATCGCGAGAGACGGGAGAGAGAGAGATAGAGAGAGAGACTCGAATCAGAGACAAAGACGGAGACGGAGACGGAGTCGTAGAAGGCGAATTGCGAAGATAAAGTTTGAGGCGCATGCGCACGTAAAATAATTTGTTGCTGTTGTTTTGCTTCCACTTCTATTTTTATACTTTCGTATGTACCTCGTTCGCTCGCTCGCTCACTTGCAGTCCCGTAACGCTGTCGAAGTTATCGCGCTTCAACGTTTTAACCGTTTTCGCGGGTAAATTGTTACTGATTGTAACCGGGCTAACGAAGAAACATAAGAGGGCTAGTCACAAAAGCCACACAGGTAAGCTCAAAGCACATAGAGATGAGCACAAAATATCGCATTGGGATCGTATCAAAAAACTATCGTTTGAATATAAATAAACGTGCTAAATACATGTAAATGTTCTTATTTTTTTAATTTTATTAACGTTAAGTGGAATTGTATATATTTTTAATTTTTTTTATTTGTAAACTCTCCCACCTCTAGCATCAAACATGAAATGAGAGTGAGAGAGGGAGAGGCGATCGAGAGAATGGTAACTGGCGAATGAATTCGTGCGATTCAGAGTGTAAGCTGCAATCTCGTAAGACATTTTACAGCATACTTTTAGGCTCAAAAATTTAAAATGATCAGTGTTGGACAATGTACAATATGTGCCTAGTGCATATTCTACGAAATACAAAAGAATCTCTAAATAAAACAAATTAACATAATTAACTTAAGTGTTATTTCTATTATCTAAACATCTAAGATACAGATTTATGATATGTAGTTTCTTGTCATTATTACTTTCAATCAAAATAATAATAGCAATGTTTGAATCCAAAGTATTAAAATAAATTTCACTTAATAAAATGAATACCCAAAAAAAAAAAAAAAAAAATTAAAATAAATAACTATGAATATTTTATGTTGAATACTTTTGGGTATTAATATTATTTTGGTTAGTGAAATGAGAGTTTTTGTTATCACCTGCTTTTTTGTCATTTGACAGTTTTTATTTTGAGAAGTAGCTGACGTTTTTGTGATGGAAATGATTGATTAGGGTGCAGCTACATATATAGAGCACATTCAACTTTAAGCAGAAAAACGAGAATTGTGAAAAGCCATAAAATATTTTAATTTCCGCAAGGACATCATGTTCGCTTCCAACTTAATTCTACCTTCTGTATGCTACATATCAAGGTCTATTAGTTGAAACAAACGAAATAACGTTTTTAAAGTATTGGTAGAATCTTTAGCGAAATAATAATTGCAATGATTGCAATGCAATTGGTTAAATTGCCTATTTAATTTTGAAACCTATACAGTTGCTTTTTATTTTGAAGTGCATTTAATTAAACTTTAAATAAAATGGAGAGTCCACGTATTTATCTTGACAGTAAGACTTCTAGCAGCAAACTATCCCTGCACTTAGTCCGTTTTTTGCATGCATATTTATAAGGGATAGTCTCATGGGCAGTGAAAACGGTAAAATGAAAACTGCTAAGATTAAGCGAAATACCTCAGCACTTTCTTTTAAATTATATGCAGCAAACAGAAAATGAAAACAGTGCGACGTCGTTTGGGTATTTGCCCAGAGAACGGCTTAAAAAGTTGCGCTTTGCAAAAGGAAAAAATCTTAAAAAGAATAAATTACTGTGAATTTGGTGATAAGCCAAAGTTGCGTCGAAATGAGGAAAATAGTAGAAATAGTAAATAGTAGAGCGTACTCCAAATTGTGCATCATCAGCACTATATTTATTTTCCTTATTCCAATTCAATTTAGGCATATCACAAAAATCACAAATTTTTTCAAAATTGGATTTTGACTATACAAGTAAACCCTGAAATATATGATAGTCTTATAATGCCTACGGAGGTAGAAAGAGAACGAAAAAGGAACCGAAATGAACTTGATTTAAAAAACCGTGCAAAAATCGTTCAATCATTTAAGTAAGTTACCAGGCGAGCAGCAAGAGAAAACAGTGCAGCTGACGCATTCAATTCAATTGGCAGCGAATACCCGTGAAGACGACGAAAACATTGGTCGGCATAAGAGAGCGTGATAACTCTCCCATACAAGCAGTCAAATACACATATATATGTATACACAACACACCCATGTGTTCACAACGCAATTTATTTGGTTTGCTGGCAGTTCTAGGCATCGGGTTGTGCTGCTCTGACTAGTTTACTGTATGCTTGGCCAGTTTAATGCTTCTGTCTCACTTCGATGCATAGAGAGCATTTTACAGTTTTGTACTGTGAAACGATCATGCGGGCGTATCAAAACAACAACAAAAATTCAAATAAAGAGATGGAGCTCTTTGAATCGTTTGCGTTTTGTAAACTACTGCGTCCCTGTTAATCACATGGATCACTTTATCGATTTTACAAATGAAGAAGCAAAAATGCGATCGATTGTGATCTTAAATCGGAATATTGTACCCAAGGTAAAGATCGTGACTAGCGAGCAACGCGAAAGTCATACTGAAACTCTCAAAACTGGGCAAAAAGCTGTTGAAATGCATAGATCGGATGTCGTATTTAATACGGCAGAGTACTTTTCATTAATAAAAAAAGTAGTCGTCTGGAGATGCCGGGGATTGAACCCGGGGCCTCTCACATGCAAAGCGAGCGCTCTACCACTGAGCTACATCCCCATTTGAGCACTTTGTCGCTAAATATGCAACATGGTTTAAGCAGTCTGCATTGCTAATGCTGCTAGCACATTTCTAACTCAAACTGAATGTGTAGGTTTTTCCCTTTGGGTAAAGTGGTGAAAGGGTACATTCAAAATAATTAAAACATTTATCCAGTTAATGTTTGCTTGATATTTGAAATGAGATTTAATAACTAAAGGAGTATGACAGTGAATTTCTTCTTAAATAAATCAAGTTATAGAAAATAAAATAATTTTTTTAAATGTTTTTATTATGGTTTTTCGGTGTTTATACAACATTCATTGAATTGTATTTTATTTGCGTATGTTCTCGTAAGCAACATACGTTTAGCTTAAGTTGCATTTGTGCCTCGTTGCTATCATTGGGGATGTAGCTCAGTGGTAGAGCGCTCGCTTTGCATGTGAGAGGCCCCGGGTTCAATCCCCGGCATCTCCATCTCGATTTTTTTTCATTTTTGCAAATTTGTTTCATCAAAGAATTGTTTTGTTTTTTCTAATGTGATTATACATTTTGCCGTACTCCTTGAGAATGCTGAGTTTTGCGATAGAATTCGAACTTTTAGTATTACTGCTCAAATATATACATATTTTTGGTCTTAGGTCTTAAAATGTCAATCAACTGCATAACATATCAAATGTCATATAAGATGTGAACACATTGCCTATCAATTAGCATGAACAAAAATCTGCAAGGACCAGAACATCTGTCACGCAGCACATAAATTTAATTACGTCAAGCTCCAAATAAATGCCAAATTTTGTGTATGTTGAAATTAATTACCACGTCGATGTCTGTTTTTGTCACATTCTGTGTGTTGCTTCCCTTGGAGTGAGTGTGTATGTATGTATATTTGAAAGTGTAATAAATATTAAATAACAATTGGCCAGTACACCACACAAGTACTCATACAGTGTTGCTTGTCTGAGGCTCTCGAAGGACTCGATGGTCCTAAATAAAAGAAAATACAAATCGAAAGTGTCACTAAGAATTTATGTTATTACCTAAATACGCATGGGCCAACAATTGCAATCACAAAGCCACGAATATGGTTTATGGTCTGGATGCTTAATAATTTATCATACAATCTAAACATGTGACACAGCCTCAATTTTGTGACAGCTCAAAAGTGTGCAAGAATACCATTATTTTATCTTTTTCAAGTTTTACTCATTGATCTGCCTAATGTGCAAAATAACAAGATTTTATAATTTAGAAAGAAAGAATTTTGGTGTACCTATAAAAAACAATAATTAATAATATCTTGTGAATTCAAGATTTTAATAATTCATCGAAATACAAATTAATTTTTCAATTTTTAATTCTTTTTTAAAGCTATATTTCAACTTTATTTTTTGGTATTTAATGGTTTTGGGTATTTAATTTGGTTTTTAGACATAAGATTATAATTTTCAAACTCCTATAATTCAAATTCTCGCTTCTGGAAATTCTTCTATTCTAGAAAAAAGGTTTCTACGCAAAAATCAAAATTAAGTTTGAGTGGAATTTAAAAATATTAATATTAACAAATTCGATTTTCAAGGTGAAGCAAAGCAAAGTAAAGTTCCCGCAAGTGCATAATTTACTGATTAACTATTTTTGGGATTCGCTTGAGTCCAATTAAAGCCTAAATCATACTCTAAGTACCAAATAAGGACGAAGCAATGAATGATGTTGCAACTCTAGTCCAGGCGAAAAAACAGCAAAATAGCTGCTAACCAAAGTCATTCAAAACACAGACTGACGCTGGACAATAATGTTTCAATTAACACACATAGTCAAGTTAGCCCGCTACCTCTTCAGGCCACGTCAGCTCACTCTGGCCATATTCATATGCAAAGTACGTACGCAAAACAGTCCGTCCTTTCAGTTGGCTTAATGGGCTGAGCATCGGTTGGTCCTGGACATCATAATTCCCTCCACAATTCCCAAACATCGAAAAGACAACAGAGGAACACCAGGCAAACTCGGTGTGCCTATGTAGTAGCAAAAAGCCCATCATGCTGGAATGTCTCTGCTCTGAAGTACGGGTTCAATTTGGAGGCGCAATGTGTTCGCTCCTCACTCGATTGCCCCCGCTTCCCATACTTCTGTGGCTACTGCGTTACCCGTTGCTGCAGTTTGCCGAGTTCTAATTACGTTAATATGCGACAACGTTTTCGCAATCGAAAAATTCTTACACCAGCGGGAGATTCGTCGTGTGAGATTTAGTGCGTGGGGAACTGATTTCCAGACTAAAGAGTAACACAATCTTTGCATACTTGGGGAACTGTGTGTGAATTGACTTCCAGACTAAAGAGTAATACAATGTTTAATACTCGAGTTTCAAGAAATTTCCTTTAAAGTTAAAGCGAATTACATTAGGAATAAATAATAATTCAGTAAGTAATAAAAAGTACTTCACATGGAAGTAGCTAATGACATAATGTACGTAAGAGATAAATAAGAAATATACAAAATGCAATTAAAATTAGTGCATATCAATTTCCAAACGTATAAAATAAATATATATTTATATGATTACTATAATCTACATTACTAGAGAAAGATCTTAGGCAACAATATTGTGGTAGTATGGTATGTAGTTGCAACTTTCTAAAAGGGTTTCAGTAATATCTCTTAACGAACTTACTTCAAAATGTTATATACAAAATTGGCAATCAACATTGGGGATGTAGCTCAGTGGTAGAGCGCTCGCTTTGCATGTGAGAGGCCCCGGGTTCAATCCCCGGCATCTCCATTTACGATTTTTTGCTTTTATATATTTCGTTTTATTATTATTTAAACTTAGTTTCATAGAAAAATTTTGTACTTCTTAGTATCAGCAATAATGAATTATTTATGCATATTTATTATATAGCAGAACTCGTTTCACATACCAAATATATTTCAAAGTTTTTTCTATTTTCCTTTTTTTTGTATTTAAATTTACCAATACCCTTAAGGACAAATTGTTTGAGATGTTAGAGTAGCAGCCTAGGGTCATTGCAATTTTTATTTTTTATTAGCATCCAAGTCGTTATTAGTCCTGGGAACAATATCAACAAAGATCCGGTTGCAACCCAACTTATTCCACTTCCTGGCGTATGGCTTCAACGATTTAGTCAGCGAATTAAGTGATTGGGATAAACACTTAAAGTCGCCACTAGCTCGAATAACGAATTCATATGCTAGCAAAACTAAATCCACAGCGTCCAAGTTTTGAGTCTTCCTAGGAACGAAGTTCATACATGTAGCCAATTCTTTTACGGTAGGTATGGCAAAGTAGGACAATGTCTGACCCACGGCATCTAACACAACTTGTACGCATGGTGGGGTATCCTCAAGATCTATGAGAGCCTCAACGGGTTTATAGGGAGCGCACAGCTATAAGCAGATGGGATTTCCATTTCAAATTTACAAATCAATCTGAATATTAGAAAGGATTAATACTTACCAAAAGAGCGAAAGCAAAAAATATAAATGTATATTGTGTAGACTTCATCTTGAGATTATTTCGATTTTAAATCACTAGGAAAAGTGAAGAAAGAGTATTGGATTTCCTTCTTTTTATATGGGAGACTGCGATGCTTTTCTTAATCTCTGAACATGACTTGAAAATACCTCTATTTAAATGATATACGAGTATACTTAATAATTTACAGTACCAAAATTAATTTAAGATTTTGTAAAGAAAACTTGTATACCCATCTATTACCTATTTGTATACCCATTTTTTAACACGATCCGATTCACAGAAAGTATTGAATTGATTTTATGTGCTTATGTCATAACGCGGAAAGCGTGAAATCTACTTCGAATAGCATGACTGTAAAGATATTTGTGTCTTTTTTTTACGAAACGGAAATCATTGAAGTCTAAGCAGAATATTTTCAAAAATCAATTAATGCAATTATGTATTTCCTACATTTTTATTTGTCGAAATATGATTAGCAGCTTAGCAGATGAAGAGTTGCAGAATTTTAGTCTTTGATAAACAACATGGTGAATGTCGGTTATTGCATTAGGTATGGAACACGCTATAATCCAATGACCTTATCAAGGCCTGCCAAATGCCAAAAGGTTTTTGCATTCATAAATAAGACATGCGAGAAGCCCCCATCAAAATAGCAACAACAAGAAGAGCCAGCTGAAACGTGGCACAGGTTGCAAATGGCCTCAGCTACCAGGCGTCCACATTTGATCATTCACTCACGTATATACACAAAGCCCCACGGGCTGTTGCATCTGCTCATTGCGTCAGTAACGATGGTATGCATAAGAGCATGGAGATAGGAGTTTAGGGATGCGGAATGGGGGAACAGTTTACGTTCTCGCCAATGTCTTTAGCATGCCAGTATGCCAGTGTCAGTGTCAGAGTCAGAGCCAGCGTCAGTGTCGACGATGCCTGTTGTCATTCATTCATTAATGCATTTTCCTGATTTTCACTCATTTAACTCCATAGATTTTTCATTTTGCCTATTACAGGACTGCCAGATGGTCGCTTTTTGTTTTGTTGTCTGCTCCTGTGATACTCAGTTGTGTTGGGGCCGTCGGTCGTCCGATTGTTGCACTGAATTGCAACCCTCTTGCTATGTTACATGGACATGGACATGCTACCTGCTGTCTGGTCAGCTCTCTCTCTCTCTCTCTCTCTCTCTCTCTCTCTCTCTCTCTCTCTCTGTATCTTTGTTGTGTCCAATCCTCTGGTATGGAGTACGCGCCTGAAGCTATGCTTCATTTACTTTGTTGTCAGTGGCCATTAGTTTTGACGCACTTTGGGCTGGGTCTGGGCTTGGGTCTTTGCTACCACTTGTTACTGTTGATGAGCTTGGCCCATTGCCTGTGGGTGAAATGTGTGGCAATCGAATTCGAGTGGCCAGCACATGAAATGCTGGGAAATGGAATCAAAAACAGAGCAAAGAATGAAATGCATGTTTTACTATTTTAACTACGAATATTTTAACTACAAAATATAATTCCATCAGAGTGAACGTAAGTATGTTAAGCATCTTACCACCAACTATTAGGCAAGCTTGTCCCTTGCCTGAATAATTTGAAGCAATCAAGGAGTCGTTAATCTTGCTCACAACCCAACATTAATAGCTAACCTGGCTAGCCAAATTCGGTGCAAGAGTGTGCAAGGAGTGTGTGGGCCTGGTCAGGTTGTATAAGGCAAAAGAAAAATGTTTTGTGAGCAAATTAAACTCGTTCTAAATACATTACGATAGAGCTGGGCAGCTCCTGTCGCATTCAAGGAGCTGTTGTTGCCCAGAAAGACAAACAGAAGCGTTGGGCGCTAGACGACAACAGCAACAACAACAACAACGGATAAACAAGATTAATTGTACCTAAAAGCCAAAGTCAGTACTTTACGCTTTCGAGCGTAGACTTTTGACTTTCCTGCTAAGATGCGCTGCCAAAGTCAACGTCAGCGTCAACGGCAACGGTAACGTCAACGTCATTGTCAGCGTCGGTCTCGAGGACGACAACAATTCGTTGTTATTGCATTCGAGCGCCTTTTAGTATGAACATTGCCCTAATTTGACCGCTGGCCTGCAACGAGTATGAAAAAAACGCTCTTTCTTTGACTTTTGTGTACATGTTGTCTCGAATTTTTGTTGGTTTTGCCTCATTTATACGTAAATGCTCGGAAAACGAGTTGTAGATAAGACTGAAGTCCTAAAAGTGTCATCTATGCTTGAGATAAAGCTACTCGAGGTTGTTAAATAGCAGTTCAAGTTAAGTTAAAGTTTTAGTTAAACTATTAAAAAATAATGAGAATATAAAAGATACTCCAATAATGTTTTTTATGGAGTCTCGATTCTTCAATTGTATGCCCTAATCTTAAAATTCGAAGGCCATGTTAGAAATTCATAACCGATCTTTATTAACCTATTTTTATTCGATTTCCTATAAGGTTAAAGTGTATTATGTATTGGAATAATTGACTGACTGCCTGATTGCGAATCTTTAAGCAGTTTAGAGGCACAGATATAAGAAGTAAGAGGTAGAGAAATAAAACTTTGGCAACAGTATAACAGAGAGGCTCTGTTAATAGGTTATGTTTATCAAATCGTTGCCTAGACTTTGAAATCTTTAATTAAATAGCTTTCGTTTTTCTGTTATTATAATTTTTAACTTCTCAACGTTTATTTCATTAGGTTGTACGAAACAAAAAATGTTTGAGCTTAGGACTGTTAATATTAATAGTAGGTGAACAAACGGATATATCAATTATAATGATGATACTCATGAAAAATCAAAATTGTTCGACACTGGTCCTGTTGAATTTTTGGTGCCGATAAAATAATTTTCTTCTATTTAGAAAGCATATAAATTGAACTAATCAATTCAATTAAGTAATATTTCAGCGTTACCAATCAAAAACCTTGTGACAAATTGTCAACGCTCCTTTCTACGTATCTAATGCAAATATTCACAAAGATCTTAATATTCCAACCATAAAAGAAGAAATGAAGAAATTTAGTAAGAAATACTAATACTTACTCCATAACCACGAAAATAATTTAGCTTTAAGTCTAGTATGCAACAATTTAACAATAAGAAGACTGAAAAGATACCACATACTCGATCTCCCCAATAGATAAATCAAAGCATCTGAAAATATGTTATAACAATAACAAAGTTAATTGGATAACTGCTATTTTTGTTAATTTAATATTAATTAAACAATTTACTTATTGTTAAAATAGACGAATTTTAAATAACAGCAGAATTATAGAGTTAATTTAATGCACATCCAGATCGAATTATGAAAAACCGATTTTTAGTGTGCAAAGAACATTAATGTATTGTGAAAGAACCATAACTTTATATTTGACTTATCTACAAATACTTTGTTGTTTGTAATAAATTATTTTATGCATTGCATTTTTAATTATAGAAGAATGGATACGAACGATTACATTAAAATAAATGTAGAGCAGTAAGCTTGGTATCTGTGGATACTAGGCAAGATTGAAGCTCGAATAAACTCAATTTTCGATTACTTACGAAGGAAGGTAAGAAGTGAGAATGATAAGTCATCACAAGAAAGCGCATATATGAATGCAGAACTTAATTATAAAAGAAATATAATATTTAAATTTAACCACGAAATGTTCCTGTAGCTTTGATGTTTAATATTATATGTCAGTTATGTTTATTTTTCTATTACTATTGGCAACTAACAATATAATATACATATATGTTAAATTGTTTGCATGAAAAGGTTTACCTTCTATTCCGCATCGTTTCCTTACTTCAATTATTTTGTGCTCTCAATAATTCTGATTTAAATTTTTCGCATTCAAACCGATATGACCTCTGGGCGCGCGGTGGAAGTCAAAACTAAAACGGTTTTGTGCATTTCGCCGATTACCCAACGCAACGTTGCATAATTTTAGCATCAAATATTTAACGTAAATCTTTTGTGAACAATCAAACAGTTTTAACTGCTTCGCGATTGCAATGCGCTCTTTCATTTGCCAAGTTTTTGAGCTTTACTTGTTTTATTTTCTACTTTTCCATAGCCAAGCGCAGTCAAGTAAACGTTTGAAGGCAAACAAACTTTTTCACCAGCGTCAGTTAATTTAGTCAGTTCAGCGCTTATTCGTTTCTTTCTTTTGCCCCCTTCTGCTTTTTTATACATTAGGAGTTTTCCGCACTGAAAGCAACAAATTCCATTCCACACCACGAATGATTGTTTTGGACGTATTCGGAAGCATTCAGTTCGGGGGAATTGCCGCAAAGTATGCAACAGAAAAGTGAGAAAATGATTTTTTGATTTCCTTTTTTTTTAAGATATATGGCTTTATTAAAAATCATCTGTAAAAATTGTACTCTATGGTATATTTTGCATGTAATAGATTTTTATATACCAAACTAATCCTTCGGTATATTTTAGTATTTTTCGGTATGATAATAAGGTATGCTTTTAATAGTAATGGCGCACTGTTTTGCTTTTATTGCAGGAACGCTTTCTCGCTTGGGTCTTCTTTTCTTGAAACACGTTTATCATAGCTTAACAATTATAGAGGAACATCCTTCTAAAGTGCATTGGATATGTTGAAACAAACTTATATTTATTATCTCAGCGGAAGTTGGATTATCTTTGTTAACCTTCGCCTTCCGTGCGTGCAATGTAAGCCATTTGTTTGGCATTAGCTGGAGATTTTGAATTCAAGTTCCAGACAACTAGAATCTGTCTTGAAATTGTGCTCATGCACATTTCTCACTTTCTAAATCGCTCGCTTTCAATTTAGAGCCTATGCTGCAATCACACAAGTTAATGCGTCTTTATAGGCAATAAAATTCAAGTTTCTTTCTGCATGTCGCATTTTTCTTGAATAAGTTTCGCATCCAATAACTTTTTCGCTTCTTACCACCTTCTGATAAACTTTGGTCAAAAGTTACCAGAATTTAGTAGCAAACTAAACTTTAGGGCATTTGCACGGTAGGGAACCGCTTTTTGGCCACTTGACCTAACCAGCATTGCTATTTCTTTCAATCCTCTCAACCCCCTCTATTGCTCCTTGCCAACGGCAGTAAATTGTTATTCTTGTTAATTCAAGCGTTTGGTTAGTGCAAAATTAAGTTTGTGGTCTGTTCCAACAACTCTATTTTCTTTGTCTTCTGTTAAAACATAATTAGTAGTTGGCTTGCATTTAGAAAAGTTCTGGGTGCCATATTTGCCATTCATGGATAATACAGTTAGTATTAAGTCAACATTTAATTTTAATTTATTTTATGTATTACTCGCTTTATAATAAAAAACAATTTCGTAGAGACTTACCTTGGCTGTTCTTACTAATTATTTTTTGACTAAAGATATATATTATTTAAGAGTCGATCGAAAGTTAGCTCTTAGAATGTTAATTGTGAGAGAGCAGTAAGCTGAAGAAAATATGTATAACGTGATGCAAGCATTGGGTTAGCATAACACGTCGAAATAACATTACAGAACAATAGATGGTTTTAAAAGGAATTCCTCAAATAAGGAGACTCGATTATACCCGGTCTGTCACCATTGCAACATTGTATTGTTTTGAAGAAGATAATAATAAAAAATAGAAAATTTCTTTTCAATCACTTTCCATTTGTTTTATTGCAAAATAAGTAAGAAAATCGCAATAGTCGAGTTCTTAAAATATACCGTTGGCTACATTTGGTATATTGAAATAGTACTACATTCAAAATATACAATTAAGTGAAAAATATACCAGATTGTCAGTCAAATCAAGTAATATTTGATTGAATAAGTGGTTTTTTCCAAACGAAAGTATTTCTTAAATACACCTGGCCCTCGCTTAACTCGGACTCTTTTAACACGAACTCGGTCTTACACGGTTACAAATTTGCTCCCATCTCCCTTTTAACACGCTAAAAACCTCGTTTTTACACGATTGCAAAATATCGATATATATTTTTTTTGCTGTCAATTATACGCTGGATTTTGGATACAACTGAAACCGACTCCATCGATGTAACCAGTGCTTGGAAGATGTTTTCTATTAAAGATAGATTATCTTTAAAAGAGATTAAGGTGTCAACATTAAATAGATTCTGGAGAAAATTATGGCCAGAGGTAGTTAAAAGTTCTGAAATAAAAGTGCCAAAACGTGGATTCCAGGATATATTGGACCTTGCTCACTTGATCGAAGTTGAAGGTTTCGACGACATGGCAAATGATGATTTGCAAGAGTTGTTTTAAGATGAAGAAATTGATGACGAATTATTGCTTGAGATTGATGTGAATGAAGCAAACAATTAGAAATCAGATGACAGCAGCTCTGAAGAAACCGATCAAATTAGTTTATCGATAGAAAAACTCCAAGAAGGATTCGCATATGCTAGCAGCTTGGAATCGTGCTTTTTAAATTCAGATCCGGTGATCGAACGACGACTTGAGTTTAAGAGAGAGTTGGAAAGAATACTTTTGCCTTATAAGGGGTGCTATAAAAAAGCTTTAAAAGTCACTAAACAATCGAAAATGACAGATTTTTTTTATAAAGAGCCACTAAAAAAAGAAAACATGTAAATAATAAATAAAACTGTAATGAAATATTAATAAAAACATACCAAATTTGAACAATAAAAAAATTTGATTGCTGCCAATTTTGAATTTTGCGAATTTTCGCTTAACACGAAGATTTCTAGGAACGTAACCCCCGTGTTAAGCGAGGGCTGGGTGTACGTGATCAAGACTATGTATGTATATGTTAATACTTTTTGGGCTTGGAGATGCTTCTGCTTCTTAAATATGTACATACATTTCCTGCCAATACAAAGTTATAATACCCTTCAATTTTTAGCGGATATAAACATTAAATCTCGTTTTCATACTTACTACTTACCATCGCACGTACATATTTTAATTACGAGTATTAGCAATTTCACAAAAGTATCTTTTACATTTGCAGTTTCAAAATAAGAGTTCTACTTGGGAGAATGCATATACCTATCCAATAAGTTATTGTACCTACAGAAATTCTTATTTATTGATAATGATGAAATTTCACTTATCCTGATGCTGACACACTACGATTCATCTGAAATTGGAATCCCTCTGATATGGAATAAAAGACTTTTGTAAATTTTTTAAATTTTATTTCAAGTGTTTTTATTGTATTTCATTGTTTTTGTTTGTTGATGTTAGTTTTTTATATTTTACTTTACTGCTAAATAACTTTTAATGTTGTATTTTCTATATCATAATTCTTCATACAACTTGTTATTATTAATTAGCTTATTCATGATTTTTAGATTGCAACAATTGCTCTTTGCTGTGCATCCTTTCTCTTCTTCTTCTTTTTGTTTTTTTTTTTGTTTTTTCTTTATTTTTTTTTACATGTATGTATATAATAACTAAACCTGTTTTGTAATAATAAATATAATAATAGTTAATAATGATTTGTTTATTAAATATCTTTAAAAAATTTTAATTTTAGGAGTATAAATATCATCATATTTTTGTATCATTACTTTTATCATCGATTTCAAACGTACTGTAAACGTGGTGTTCATATTTTTTTAATGTTTACTTTACTTCCTCCCCAGCTTTATTTAATTAATCATTTTCATCGTTCATTACATTACTGCTTACGCCTTAAAAACTATTTTTTTCTTCAATTTATCATTGTTTTGTATTTTGTATATATGTAAGTATAGGTAATTAAATGTATTAATTAATTTATTAATATATAATAAGTATATATGTTGAATACAAATATTACACATCAATTATGTATGTATATAAAAACAAGCCAGAGAAAATATACAAAATGAATAAAACAAATATGAAAACAAAAAACAACATTTTTTGAATATCACAAAAACATAATATAATATATAGTATCAATAATAAATAAGGTGCAAAATATTTGAAATTAAAAGTAAATTAAAAAAAAAAATAAAGGCGCTTAAAAAATAGGTAGGTAGACTACATCTCAAGAACAATACGCTTGCCATACGCATAAAACACATAGAAAAATTCGTTGATATCACCTGACATAAATGAAAAATTACTTACATTATACAAAGTATGTATATACTGTAAGTATATACTATTATAAGTATGTGTAATGCATTATTAGATCGAATTTGCGTTAAATATAAATTATAATTAGATTATAATATTCGCACACTAAAATTGTTCACTTCTAGTTACTTTAGTTTTCTTACTCATTCATTTGACCGATCGATCTTTCGGGATTCTAGTACAACAAATTTCTTTACGTTTCATTAAGTTGCAACATTGAATTTTTTTTGTTCTTTACTTTTTAATAAACACATCACATCATATTCACAATTAATAATCATAATAATCTAATAGTATATATGTTATGTATAGGTGTAAATATAAACTAAAAATAACAATAATACCTATGACTTATGCTCAAACATAGTACTTATGTATTTGTTCATTAAACCTAATTCATATTTTACTGGTTCTGCGATTACAAAATGAAATTACAAATGCGCCATATACAAGCGTTAAGTATTAAGAAATATTATGGGGGATCTATGTTAGGTTTTGTTCTGAATTAATTACAAATTATATTAACTAAGTCCAATCGAAATATTTATTGATATGCGAACATGATCATTACATTCGCTTTGATAAAATTGTAAGGCAAATAAAAGTTTCGTTCCTAGTTTACATACACTTGAGGCAGAGTTCCTCATATTCTGCACAGGTGCCTTATAAATAACTCATGTGTTTCCAATCATGACTAGCGAACTCTAATTCGTTTGTCCATTGAAATTGAGAATTGCTTAAGTGAACATCTTTCTATAAACAGAGTCCATGTATTCCAATTTATGTATTTAAGTTTTTTTTTGTTTTTTTTTTTGTAATTATTTTCTATTTTGTAGAACATTTATATTTGGGTTTTTACACAATTTTTTTTTGCCATTTTCAGCTTATTGTTTTTTTGCCAATTCTTTTTTTTATGTAATTTTAAGAATTCTTTAAAATTTTTTTATTTTAACGTCATATTTTTAAGTTCCTACTAATATGTATTTAATATAATTTTTATAAATGTTTTATTTTTTATTTTACTTTTATTTTTATGTTGTATACAACTTTCTTTTATCGATCCATATGCTGATCTATTTTTATTTGTTTATTTTTTGCTGTTGTTGTGGTTGCATATAGATTTAAGGTCTGCTTATAATGGACGGAAACTTATTAGGCATTTGAGTTGGAGTTGTTACTGTTTATTCTTGATTTTTGCTTAGTGTCTGTGTATCTATGAGGATTATCTTTATAAACGGTTAGTTATAGTTTGACAAAAGTGTTTGATAGAGGTGAATAGGAGTCAAGAAACAACAGCGTAGAGAGTGAATGTGTGAATCTTTTATCTTTGTTTTAGATGGGTAATATATGTATGTATGTATAGCAAGAAGAAAGTAAAGTAGAAAATCTAGGATTTCATATTGAAAACGGTGAGAAATTATATAAAACTAAATTTCCGTGTATTATAATCAGCCCTTAAATATATATGTATTGTAAAGTATAAGTATCACTTAAAACTTTGAACGATCTTAGGTTATGTCGATTATTTTTTTATGTAAGATTGAGATATTCTCGTCATTAGTTTGTGTTTTTTTATTTTCATTTTTATTTATTTATCTTGTTTTTTCGTTATTAATGGAATCAATTCCAAATAAAATGTTTAATTTGCATTTTGTCGTTGTTTTTCAGAAACATTTCTAATATATATTGCTACCATTTAATATATATATATATATGTATGTAGATATATTAAACTTGTTACATTTATTCATTTACCTTTTGTCACCAAATGAATAATTTTAGTTTTGTGTATTTAATATATATATATATATTTCCCGTTTGTTCTTTATTTAGTATTTATTGATTTCTCTTATTATTTTTATTTCTTTAAAAGATCACATTTCATGTTTTAGTTGCCATTAGTAAATATATATGTATATATAAGTATTATACGTGTATATACATAAATATATATGCATGTATGTTGTATATAATAAGTAGTTTTCCATTTTGTATTTATTGTAATTGTAATGTTCTGTTGTTGTTATTCTATATGTTATGATTCAGTTATATATATCAAAAATTAAATTTACTTATAACAGATCAAAGTATAAATCATATCAATCAATTATTTAACTAAAACCGATCATTTCCACATTGTATATTTATTTAGTGGTATTTTCAATTATAAATTAGGCATAGGAAGATACAGTATATTTCTTATTTTATTCCATTTCGTTTTCCCTTTTTTTCCACGCTAAAACAATCTTTGTTTTTTTTTTGTTTTTTATTTTTTTGTTTGTTTTGTTAGTTGTCGGTTTTCATGTGTCTAAGTTCATGTATGAGACTATCTGTAGGTAAGTATTATATGAAATGATTGTTTTAAAATTATTTCTAGAAATTTCAGCTAAATTAGTGAGACACTCCTTAAAAATGTAGTGTGTAATGTTTATTCAATTTCATATTATAGGTAATCTTTCTATTTCTGTTTTTGTTTTCATTTTTTTTTTTTTTGCAAAAATGCTTACAGTTTACATTTGATTATATTTTTTTGTTTTTTTTTTTTCATTCGTTTTTTTTTTGTTTTGATGTTAATGTCATTTTGGTTTCATATTTTTGTGTGTTATTATTTCAATATAAAAAAATATTTTATTTAAATTTCATTTTGGTTGCTTTGTTGTATTCTGTCTGATTCATTTGTTCATCTTTATAAAATGTAAAAAAAGGTGTACGATTTTTTGTTTAAAAAAAATGAACGTCTGAATTATTTTAGCCTTTCTTTTAACTTGTATTTTAAATCTGTTGAAGTTCTGTAGTAAATCGTTGTTGCAAAAATAGGACGTGACTGTAGTTGTTTTTTTCTTTTTCTTTCTGTTTTTATTTTTTATCTTTTAAATACACTTGCATTTCCCGTATTTATATTTGTATTGTTTTTTTTGTTGTATAGTCGCTGCTAAACTATGGCTTGTGAACATTCCCGTTTTGATTAATTTTGACTGTTTTCCAAGTATTTTGTTAAATATTTCGATTACACTTACCTTTTGCTAATATAAGCATTTCTTACTAATTTCTTATTATTGTTATTGTTTTTAATATTATAGTTTAATTTAAGTTTGAAATATGGAGCCCTAGAGTTTAAAATAGTTTTAAACTAATACGTTCTTCCCCAAATTTTGGTTTTCGTTCTTGTAAAGTTCCATTTTTTTGCTTGCTAAGTTTGTTTTTATTATATTTTATTTTTATTTTTAATTGAACAACACAAAACATATATGTTTTGTATTGTCTTTATATAGTTAGTGTGATTTTGTTTTGTCGAAAGATTCCTAATATTGTGGAGTCACTCAAAATGTTTATGCATGCCTTTTGTGTAAATTTAACATACAATTTCATAAAATTTTGCAAATTTTTGTTTGTAGAGTTCTCAATATATATACTATATTAAATTTTTAATTTTTACTTTTACTCTTACCAACAACTATTTTTTTTCCCCATAATATACGCTGTATTTGTAAATAGTTCATGTCAACCAATTATTTGCATCAAAAAATTTCAATTTTTTTATTCTTTTTTAGTATAGTATGTATCTATAGTCGTGTGAGTAATGAGTTGGGGGTAAGTGTATGCGCCAAAATGCTTTCTAATTTCCTAACTAGATGCAAGGCGAGGGTGTGGCTATACTGGCCGGTGTCACTGTGATTGTAGTGGCGGGCAAAGCAGCTACTGTAGTTGCGACCACCGGAAAATGATGACCCATAAACTGATGATGAATTAGGCTGTGATGTTGCTGCTGCTGTTGGTAGGTTGCTCGTGGCTGTGCTGTGTACTTCAGCACATGTTGCTGTGGTAGCGAGATGTACGGTGCTGCCTGGATTGGTATGCAGTTGGAGTTGTAGTCATTGCTCAGCACCAGAGTGGGTGCAGAGTCGGCATAGTAGGCGGGCGCCTTGAGAAATGTGGCTGCCGGCGCCGCGGCTGCAGCGTATTGTTGCTGTGGTGTGGGCATGGTTGCTGTCGAAGTGGTGGACAGTGTTGTTGCCGAGGACAATGTGGGCGATGTGGCTATCGAGCATGAGGATGATGATGAAGTTGACGACGGCGAATACGGTGAACTACGGTGATAAGTAATGTGTTGCTGCTGCTGCTGCTGCTGCTGATGATGATGTTGCTGATACACGTTGTTGCCGTGTGCTGCAGCAGTGTTGTTGTTGTTGTAGTAGTTGTTGCTGCTATTGCTGGTGTGATAGCCAAACTGTTGCTGTGGTTGCTGTTGTTGTTGCTGCTGAGTCTCTATGATGATCAAATTGTTGGTGTTGCTGTTGTTGTGGTTGTAGCCAGCAGCAACCGCTCCTGGTGTGGTTGTTGTTGTCACCACAGTACCATTGGCCGCTGTCGCCTGTTGCTCACTGGGATTCGTGATCATGGCGGCCATTATGTTGGCTGGCGGCAATACAATCGGTATGTGATAGTATTTACATTGTTTGCGGCGACATTGGCTGTTGGCATGATCCCGACAAACAGCGACACGTTGATCAAGCACCTCGACTTTGTCATCTGTTCAAAGAATATTAAATAAAAAACTTTAGAGTGTGAAGATATGCATATTTATTAAAGGAATTTTAGGGTAACAGTGAAAGCAATTATAAAAATAATTTATAATTTTCTTTGTTCGATCTTGAGCAAAATTGAAATTTTTAGAGGTGCTTTCCAAGTGGGGCACAAATTTATATTTCGGAGTTGGAATACTCCATTTGCTGTAGGCAATATGAATTGAATATATTTAAATACATATGTTATCGTGTAAATGAAGAGGGAGAGTTGAGAATCTTGATCTTGAATCACTCTAGATCTTTTTGTATTTATAAAAAGAAAATCGAAATTTTATCCAATTTATTTGTATTATGTATATTTTTTTAGTTTGTGTATCTGTATGCGTGTATTTTATTTTTTTTGTAATTTGACAGAACTAAATAATAATCTAATAAACAATTGAATAGAAATTAAAAGGGAAGGTTTAATGAAAATATTGCCAATTTCGTAAAAGTAGGTACACACAATTTCCATGTTCAATGAACTACCCAAAAAAATAAAATCAACTTTCATGTATAGCACTCTCTATGTAAGAAAAGCAACAAAACTAAATACTAATTCACAACTAAAAACAAAAAACACATGCACTTACCTTCAGTTAAATGAACGAATCTACAATTTAACCGACTGCACATAGATCTATTGAAATCTTGGCACACCGGGAGGGTGTCCAGTAACTATATAGATTTGATTTGTTTATTCGCATAAACATGAGATTGTTTTTTATGTTTTTTTTTTTTTGAGTATGGCAGGATGCAAACGTAGTAAACAAACCAATCGATAAATAATAAATACAGTTTTTGTTTGTTAATTGGTATATTCAGAGATTGTTTTTTTGTAGGATTTGGGTAAAAAAAAGAGAAGAGCAGAAAAGAAAAAGAGAAAAAATTAGTTATATTCATATTATAATTATATGATATACTAGATTTGTAAATGGCTGTTAGATTTGAAACGCTCTTTGTACGTATTTCAATAATCAATATTTAGTTTTCTGTTTATGTACTCATAATCAGTTTTTCTGTGTACAATTATTTTTTGTTCGTTTTTGTTCTTCCTATTTTATTTATGATACTTTATTTTGTACGCTAAACTAATAGTTCACTTAAATATTCTTAGATTAACAAAATTAAAAAGATGAAAGTGCAAATGATTTTAAAATTGTTTTCGATAGTTAGATGTAAATGATTTCCGTTCAGATAAATGTGTCTTCAGTCTAGAGTGTTGAAAATGACGAAGTAATTTATTAATTTAATACAATATAATAAATAATATTACTTAATAAAATCGTAATGATGTCAATAACAAAGAAACTTAATTGCTATGCTAATAAAAAGTTTGCCACAAAAGGTATAAAAGAGAACTTAATCGATGTGTAAATAAGTGACGAAATAAAATACCCTTAAAGCAGCAAGTATTGGAAAACAAAAGAGACAACTGGATATGGAGATGACAAGAAGCTTTCAAGCGCTGCGTAGAAACAGTAGGAGATCGAGAAAGGGACTATAACACTCACTTTTTAATAAGAATTTTGTTTACGCTCTTATGGCGATAGAGTTATTATTGTATTGTATCTAAATTTCAAGAAAAGATTTTCATATTTATTTGTTTTGCTTAAGTTCTAGTGGGCTGTATTATGCAGTAACAGTTACATATCCTAATAGGCGGCACTAGAAATATAAGAAAAAAGAGAAGAGAACGTAATACAATACGCAATTATTTTTTTGTATCATAAGAGTATCTCCTGTGTTTGATGTTTTCAGAGAAACATTGAACAAATTGAAATTGAGAAACTAATAACAAAAACAAATAGGAAAAAATTAATTACAGCGCAAAAACTGCTAAGCTAACTAAAACCGAGAAGCCCATAAGCTGTAATATAGCCATCGCCTTTTAAATATGGAAGATAAAGCACACAAAAGCTCTCTGATAGTTGTTGTTGCAATGTTGTATCGACTAGATAAGTAAGGGTAATTACGTATACGTAAAGTGTCTTTAAAAGGCGCGCAAAGCACACAAATTAGATTGAACATTTATGATTGATAAGAAGAGAGAGATAGAGAAAGAGTGAAAATGGCATATTGTATATAGTATTGTAGATATAAAATTGAATTATACTCCGGTTTTTACCTAATTATGTAAAATATGCCGTTCATTAACAAAGGACACTGAGTGTATAACACGCCCCGTTCCGGTTGGGCTGTGATAAGGTCAAATAAAGAGAATATTGATTGTGGATTAGCTAAGTTAAAGTGTTTTTTGAGTTTTCATTTGTTTTCTTGATTTTCTATATATACGTATATATTCTTTCAACTTTCTTCTATTACTGCCATTTTCAATTCAATTGTCGTGAGGGTGTGCGTAGTTTAATGTGTGTGTATGTGTGTTAGTATGTATGTATAGGAGTGGAAGTGGGCGTATCCTTGTGTGCGTAGTGGGTCAAACAGTTGTGCAAACAGTGGCTAACAGCACTGACACTCAAAGGTGTGTCCATTTCATAGTGCTGCTGACATCATCGATGACAAAGTTGCCAACGCCTTCAAAAATGGTCGTCAACATTTGTTCGTCGTGCTTGTTTACTTCTTGTCGTTGTCGCCGTTGTTGTTGATGGTGATAATAATGTTAGTGTAATTGTTCTAATTCTACTTGTTGTTGTTGTTGCTGTTGCTGTGGCTGTCGCCTAGAGTCATTATTTTACCATCTGGCGCGGCAGCGTATTAAATTTTATTAACCCAATTCACGCAATGAGTGTTGAAATGTGAAGCACTGTAACTGAATACTGTAACTTGCCCATAGAATCGAGCTACATTTAAAGGTATGTGTGTATGTTATTGAGCTTGATTGACAGTGATGAAAAGGATCAAACGCAGGTGACTTTCAAAAAGTTTTTTTTTCCAATTTTCAATAGTGCTCAGCTCAGATGAAAGGCATTATAAATCTTTAAGTTCATCTATTGTATTAAAGATTTCGTCTTGGTCTAGATCAAGAATATGTTTGCAATATGCTAATGCACTATGCTTGAAAATAAAAAAAAAAACGCTACAATGATAAATACTTGCTGCTCTAATATATTTTGACGTTGAAAGTAAAATTGGAATTTTATTGTATTTACTACTAATTGCTTTTCTTTGTGTTTGAAATATCTTCTTAAACTTAAGAATATTAAAATTATATTATATGTATTTGTATATATGCGTAATGAATGTTGATAATTAAGCTGCATTGCGGCTAACAGCGGGTTAGCATGCTGCTAACAGCGGGTTAGCATGCTGCTAACAGTATGTTAGCTTTAAAGCTGTCACCAATGCAAAGACTGTACCTGTCCGCTTGCGTCGGTGTAGATAACGCAGGAAGCATTTAAAGGTGGTATTTTAGTGTTTGCTATAGTTATCGATGAGCAAAAATATGCATGCAATGTAAAAATCATATGACATACAGGAAAAAAAGTATAAAACATTTTATTGGTGAATTGAAGGCATTGCAGAGTAGAAATGAAGCATTTTCGATAGGTATTTATTATAATTTTGTTTTTTTTTTTTGTGATTTAATATTTATTGTTTTGAGTTCGTTGAAAGTTTGGCATCCATTCAGCATTTTGCATGCATGTTGTGTAATGTGGTTTGGTCAGTTATTTTTGTTGCATTTTGCCATAATTAATCCCGATCCGTGATTGTTGTTATGATTTCAAAAAATAATATTTATCGCATGCAATTTGTGAAATACATTTTGTTAAGTTTTATTTTTGATTTTGACACATATTCGTTTGCATGTAAAAGGATAAAAAACAAAATTAGTTAACAAAAATATAGGTGTGTATAGAAGAAATATTTTAAAAATAGAATAAATTGGCTTGCATAAAATATTATATGATATAAGCTTTAATATTAAGCACGTATTTCATTTGCCATTCAACAACATTGAAATTCAATGTCTCCTATATGTTGTTTAGTTGTTGTTTTTCTTTGCAATATAATAATAATGTCAATGAAAAGCGCCAAAGTTTGGAAGCAAATGATCGAGTGTGCTCGACAGAATATAAAGATTGACGGATATAACAACATATGTAAATACAATGAAAATATGCCGAAAGTCTACCAAATGTTGTATATTTAATATACCAGTTCATTAACGTGTCATTGCAATTAATTTTTACCATTACAAAGGGACAGACAAATACTTCTTAAGTTACCAAGTTTGGTTTCCCTAATTTTTATAATTTCTGAAATCTTAAACATTGAAAGCACCAAAATACTGTTGAATAGCATATGAAAATAATAAAACGCAGTTAAAACTATTGTAAATTAGTAAAAACATAATTTAGGCGTAATATTTAAGTGTAGTAATTTGAAAAGCTGGCAAGCAGTGCACATTTCAGCATCTATGTTGAAGCTACATTAAGTGTGACCAGAGGCTGTAAAAAATATAAAAATTGTAAATTACAAAAGCACGCGCAAAAGCGAATTTGGCAGCCACTGAAAAAAGAAAAAGTTATCGCATTGGGAAATGTAATAGGTTAAAGTAAATTAAAAAAAGGAATTAGTATTTAAATAAATGTGGAACGGCAGCAAATTGTATTTGAAGCGCATTTTTAAATAGCAATTGGCTCAGCTGTAATTAAACAAAAAATAAAAATTTTAGATACTTGTTTTCAATATTTATATACTAACATATGTGCAGTAGACTTGATGAAGAAAATAAAAAATTACAGAAACTTTGAACATAAATAAATACTTACTACATTAAGTAAATACACAAAAAGTTGTAAGATCAAATATATAGATTTGCATTTAATTACATGGTGTGTTTGTTGTTATAACTAGAAATGTGTTAATGTGTTTGTGTAAGCATGAACTGTCTTAAATCAGGTTGGGATTGCATAATTCTCAAATTACGATCGGATAAAAAGTTTAAAGCGTAAACAAATAGATGTTTCTCTGCATTTAATAACTTTGATTTGTATCTTTGGATGTTCTTGTAAACTAATTAGTCTGTTCACATGTCTGCTATGTTAATGTTACAGGTTCTGTTAATAACAGTTGTATGTGTTCTGAAAATGTTTAATATCGAAAATCGCGTATTTCAAAATGGAATTCAATAGAAATTGGCAGAGGGAATTTAATAATTTCTTATGTTTTTTGCAAGTGTAAAGATTTGACATTTTAACTGACTGTATGCATGTGTAATAAATCAATACACTACAACTTGAATAAATACTTAATGTAGAAAGAAGCGAAAGAAACAGAAGAGATAGAAATTGAACTTTACAATTTATGAATGTGGCATTTTAGTAAAAAACCAGAGATAACATAAGATTCACAGAAGTCTCAAAATAGTTACTAGAAAATAGATATTTGAAAATCATTTATAATTTGGTGTTCTTTGTATTAATCGGTTACCTCTAGCTCTTTAGCTTTCGATGGCGATATTTGAATGAACAACAAAAAGATAATAATTACGAGTACTTAGCATAATTTATATACGATTATAATATATTTGTATATCCAACATACGAGTTATACGTACGGGTGTAACGAAGCTAATTGGGCAGTGCACCAGCTTACCTTAGAAGTGCGTTTAGCATATTCGAGTATTGTATCTCATTTACCATCATACCACATGCCTCAGAAGCCAAATGCGAGTATAGTAAACAAACGTGATATAATTAACGGATTCTCTTAATTTCAATCACAGTTAGCATGATACATAGAGGCAGCCACTTGCAACACGACCGGCAACTTTTAAAGGTTGGCGTACTGTTTCAGATTGGTTTTTCGATCTTTATTTGCTACGAAAATTTCTTATTTCATTGATTACATGCTGAAAATTGCAATACAATACGCTCCAGAAGTATAAATGTAAATGATAAAAAAATAAAAACATATCATTAAAGTGAAAATCGTGAATTTCTGTTTTAAAATATAGAAAAAATGCGCTTCCCATCCGATATATTTGGTTTTCCTGGACTTGATCAAAAGAGCGGCTTGAATTGGGGGACACATCAAGGACTTTGAAATAGTTGCTGAATTGCAGGGACACTCGATGGATACGATACTCTTGTAATGATTTGAAAGAAGGTTTGCCATCTAAGCTCCGCATTATTTAAGCACGATTTTAATAGCTATTTATTTGTTTTTTATTTTTTTTTGGTTGGTACAGGCTCAAAATATATTTTGACAGCGCACGACATGCAAGAGAATTGTAGATGGTCTCAATTGAGTCAGTCGAATGCATTAAGAAGAGAAGAAGACACAAGAAACAACAACTAAAGATGAAAGAGGTAAAAACATAGAAACTGTAGCAAAGTAAAAAAAAAGTAAGGAAGAGAACAATACAAAATCGCATATTCATATGTACATATATACGTATTGCTAGAATGTACATATGTTTGTAGTTAAAATAACGAGTTTCCTTTGAAAGACAGCAATAGTTAAAGGTAAATCAAAGAAACCATGAAGTACGAGAGTTACTTATTTGCATTCGAGAGCTCGCAGTGGAATATTATTTTGAAGAACTACAGAAAATTCTTAGCTGGTGGTGTGTGGGTGTGTGTATAAGTATGTAGTATGTGTGTTTATACTTAGATAACAAACGAATGGCCGAGCAGAGAGTACAATTATACGACTATATGCGCAACAAATAGTATCAGTGAATCCGAAAGTTAGAAAGAATACAATCAAATCTTATTAGAAAGCGCAAGAACTGATAATAGCAAATAATATGAGCTTATGGAAACACATAAAAATTGTTCGGACTAAGTTAAGCAATAAGAAATCAAGAAACCAAATGATAATTTTCATAATTATTGAACATTAATAGTGAGAGAGAAAATTACGCAGATTAGTATTAGTGTTAGATTAGCCACTTAGCACTTTCCAGGCTGTTTGTACGAGTAATAAAAGAAGCAACAAGTTTTTACGGTTTTTAGAATAAAACATCTATATAATTTCCATACATTTTGTTTTGTTTTTGTTAATTTTCGTATATTATTGTGTATTAGTTTCCATGGTTTATTGATCTATAATAACTCATAGTTCATAAGACTAATCACTTTTTTTTTGTCTTTTTTTTCGTTTTTTTTTTAAGTGTTTATCTGTATAGCACATAGAACATTTTCAGTAAAGTGTTTATTTGTATTGGTTGCTTTTTTGTATAGTTGTGTATATAGTTATGTTATAAAACATATATTATTTTATATCTTAATATCTTTCAAATGTTTTCAACTTAGATTTCTCTTTGCTCAACATACATGCAATAGTTTACTCAGAAGTTCAATTATATGTATCTGGTTTTGGTTTTTGTTTTGTTTTTTTGTTATATTAATATACTTTATTATCAGCACTAATTTTTAAGCTAAAACAAATGGAATGGAAAATGAAAGAGTCACCGTTTCGGATGCACTTATAGCAATACATTAAGTCAAAAGATTGGTTGGTGTTGATACGAGTAAATGGTATTATTTCAGGGTTGTGTAATTGTCTTTATTGTATGTTTCTCTCTTTTGTTCAAAAAAATTGTGCACACTTTGCTATTTTGCATTTATTTTTATCATCATATCATAACAAGTTTAAATATAAGCTTGAAGTCTAACGTACTTTGAATTTTGGACGTGCGATACTACAATAGACTTTCTGTTTTTTTATGGACGGTACTTTACTTTCCTAATTAGGTTACAAATTTGTTGAATAGAACTCTTGGTTAAGCCGAGGAAACTTAAAGCAGCTGAGAGTGTGATAATATAATATTAAAACTGTTAAGGAATTTAAAGAGAATGAAAATTTGCGCTGACCAGTAATTTTTTTGAGATTTTGAATTTTTGAATACTATTATCTTCATACTTTTAAGATTTAAGATTTAAACATATTTTATACAGCAATACAACAAATATGATGCATTTTTACTGGTATCGCATTTTGAAAATATGTTTTTGCACAGAGATCTGAAAGATTGGATTATTACTACCAAGTTGCCAAACAGTCATAATTCCACAATGTTAACAAATAAAATAGACAGCTAGAGAACGGAACATACATAGATTGAAAATAACATAAGTAAGTATTTAAAGCAGGACGTATCAAATGTTGGTATAACAGAGATTTTGCATCTTCCCTATTTATATCGCTAGTTGCTGGATATTAACTAAGCATTTTTCTTATCTAGTATTATACTACATGTAAGTAAGAGTTAAGCCTGCCACAAGTCAAGCAATATTATAGTATATAGTATATGTATATAGTATATTTAAATGTATGCATTGTTATTCTGTTTTACAGCTATTTTCTACCATTTAACCAAAATAGTATATAGGAAGCGTATTCATCTTGTTTTTGCCATTATTCTACTAGCTACACATTTATGTATGTATATAGAGATAGAATAGCTTTCCATATTCCAAATATATAGCTTGTATTTTTTGTTTTTTTTTTTGTTATTTGTTTATTTTTGGTAGAGGGAATGTATAAGCTATAAAACAAAAAACAAAAAGCGGATTTAAGTCGGTTAAGACAGAAGGCAAAATGTGTGTTTGTTGATTGATATATGTAAATGTGTGAATTTCATACATAGTTAGGGCTTTCTAAAGAAAAAAAAAGCTTGGAAATGCGCAAATATAGCAGAAACATAGAAAGAAAGCTAGAAATTATGTGTAAAGGCAGTAAATGCTTCTTCTTTGCTTTAAGCGTTGAGCTTTTCGATTAAAAAAATGGCATATGTAGTATGTGTCTTAGAGGCGGAATAATAATTTTAATATTCTTTGAAAAGTCGTGTTCCGAAGGCGAGTAAAATTTAAGAGGAAATTATAGAATATATGTAAGAGTGAAGAAAGCAGAGCAGCACAACAGAAATATCAATATATAATACCAAAATAAATTCCATAACGCAATAAAGTAGTTTTGTTTGGTTTCGTAATGTTCAAACTATATTTTTAAAAAACACACACGATATTTCAAAATAAACATTAATAGAAACTATCGACAATTTCATTAGAATTAGTGGCAAACACTTAAACTTAAATACTTTTAATATTGTTGTGTTGATGTAACGTAAATTAAACATAAAACAAAATTTTACACAGATTATTAAGTGTGTCGGTGTACGTAGAAAATAATAATAGCGTTGATAATAATAATAATAATAGTAATAATATGATTACTTTGAGAGCGGAGAACGGCAAAAATATGTGACTAAGTCTTAAGATGTGCAAGTCAGTGGCAATTAGATTTAAATTTAAGTTTAAATTTAGATTTAGGAGTTCTCATTCTTTAGACGGACGAGAAATACATAAAAACTATAAAAGTAAATTGTAAGTACATACATAAATAAAATATAAATTACATAGAAAATATGAATTAAAAAAAAAAGAATAATCACACGATGTCTAATATGTATTAATAACATAGTTCAGTAATCGATTTTATTTTTATAAACATTCATTTGTTGTTTTTTATTTTGTAGCATATATAACTTGTACGTAAATTACGTATATAAATAACTAAGTATATTAAGAAATCAACATGTTATATAATACATCGAGAGAAGAAAATTAAAATTTTACAAAGTTTTAATTCGAAATTGTCAACATAACAAGACACGTAAAAATCTTGAACAAAACGCTAACAGGTAACATAATAATAATAATTTTGATGATGATTGATCAAATGTAAGTGGTGTTTTGGGATTATGAGTGTGATTCATTATTGCGATAGCGATAGTGATTGTGATTTTGGTTTTGCTTGGATAGTTGTTGATAGATTGGGATGATCGTTTTTAAAAACTAGGTGTGTACGAATATGAATATGTATATATGATAACTATAAGATTTATATATAAATCGATATCTGTCATGTTCTGGTTGTGTTGGATTGGATTTCGGTTTTGTGAGAGAGAGAGAGTGAGTAAACAGCTAGAGTACATAGTGTTGGATGTTGTTTATGTATGTAGTACTATATTGTTTAAGTATATATATATATTAGCATTCAGCATGTATAGCATAGTTTTTGTGTATTTATATATTTTTGTTTTGTTTTTTTGTTTATTTTTTTTTGTGGTTGTTGTATATAGTATGATAGTATATATAATTGTTGTATTTTAAGCAATATTCGTTACGCATGTTCGTTGTTGAACAATTTCAAACAATTTCAATTACAACAGCACTGCTAACTAAATAGCTAACTATTATGAAGAACATACTGATTCCTAGGTAAGGTATTGACTGAGACAGATATAGATAGAGCGAGAGAGAGAGAGAGTAAAAAATCTATTAGGTAGACGACAAAATATAACAATGATAGCTTGTGAAATGGGTTGAAACTAATACATATAGTATCTATTATGAATATTCATTTCATAAGTATTTTATAGCCATAAACACACGCATTTTCACATTCAGATGGACTAATTTGCATATTCTTTTTTGGGGGGCGGAATAAAGGTTATTTGTTTGTGTTTGTATTGTGCAAAGCTATCACAGTACTTTGTTATTCCAAGATGCAATTTTGGACACTAATTCGGTTGCATTTTCATTTCATTCTACCCTTGTAAGTAAAACTAATAACTAAACACTCACTGATGATTGCAATGAGAAAAGGAACTAAACTTACAAATTATATAAAATATTTGTTATGGCTTCAAAAGCAGTGTTTTTCATTATAACCTTTATATTGAATGGCAACAACTTAACTCACAAAAATTTTAAAATATCGATATTCGATGATTAATGCTTGTTTTTTTTTTTTTTTTTTTTTTTTTTTGGCAAGAGAATTGAAAAGCGATTGAACCAATAGCTGGTAAACAGTTGCTAAATAACTTTTAATCATTTCTACAGGCACTGTTCGATATCTGATTTTTATTTAGTTGAAAATGTTGTCATGGTGTTTGTTTCGGATTTGCGACCCAGTGAACTGTAAAAATAATACTAATTCAACAATCGAGCCCTATGGTAACTAAACCTAATGCTTTAAGACAAAAACTGAGGCACACAATATTACGTCTTCGATGTATACTATAAACTACAATTACAAATCTATTTATCTGGACCAACACAATAGTTGTTAAGTACGGTTTTCGTTCTTCGATCTCTGTTTAAAACTGTCTAAGAGGTCTTCATCTTCTTATAGGGATTGAGTGCAATGGCACTGCTCTGGGCAGCACTTGGCACAGCCGCAGAGGCAGCTGCAGCTGCTGCATAGTGCTGGGCAGTCACTGCAGCCTGGCTCCCTGGCATGGCATAGGCATAGCCTCCGGTTGCACCTGGAGGAGCTGCAGCCATGACGCCTGGGTAGAAGTAACCTTGAGCTGCAGCCGCGTATTGTTGTGGACTGGCGGCCATGGGCATGGGGCCAGTTGTGTTTGGGGCACGCAGCAGAGCCGCAGAGGCACCTGGCAGATAGGCACCTGGCGTGGGGGTTCGCAGCGGAGTGCCAGGGGTCACGGGAGTGGACAGACCCGAGCTGGACAGCGATCCAGCGTACTGACGCAGCTGAGCTTGAGCCTGCGCTTGCGCCTGAACTTGAGCCTGGGCTTGAGCTTGAGCCTGAACCTGCGCCGCTTGCATTTGCAAGAGCGTTGCCATAGACATGGGTTGACCCTGGGGCATCTGTGGCTGGGGCACGGGTTGCGGCGGTGCGGCAACAAAGCTCTTATTGAGGGTCATGCCTGTGTAGGCGGCAGCCGAGGTGGCCGAAACAGGCTTCACGGCAGCGTTGGCCACTTTGAGTGCATAGTTCTTCTGGGCTACCTCCTTGGCAATTGCAGCCGGATCGGAATAGTAGCCGGTTGCCGAGGTCAGTCCTGTGGCAGCGGCATAGGCAGCATAAGCCTGTTGGGTGTAGGCAGCTTGTGCCTGAGCATGAGCTTGAGCTTGAGCCTGAGCCTGAGCTTGGGCCTGAGCTTGAGCTTGGGCCTGAGCAACTTGTTGCTGCTGCTGTTGTTGTTGCTGCTGCTGCTGTTGTTGCTGCTGTGCGTAGCTAGGTTGCATGCTGCTGCTGCTCATGCTCACAATGGGCGTGGCATTGGTGTAACCGCTGTACAGATTGCCATAGCTATACGCTGGCATTGCGTAGCTGAGGCGCTGCAGCTGTGGCATCGAGGCCGAGGAGGCTGTGATAACCGAGGAGCAACTGTTGCTGCTGCTGGTGGTGGGTGTCGGCAATATGCCAGTGCTGTGGCCATTGTGAGTGTAGCGCTGATAGCTACTAAAGTCGCTGCCATTCTGTTTCGACAACTGATAGCTGAGGCGCTGAGTCGTTGGCTGTACGGAAACGGAAACCGACTCAGCATCAGCTGTTGCTGCCGGGTGGTTGGTGTCTACGCTATGCTGCAACTCGTTGCCATTGCCGTTGGCTAGGATCTCTGGCTGTTTTGAGGGGGATTTCTCGTGATTGGGACTACTTTTACCGCTACCATTGTTGGGTGGGGAATGGGAATGGGACGTGACTGTGTCATAGATTGTGCCTGATGTTTCATTCTCAGCGGTGGCTGCTTCTACTACTTGTGTTGCTGCTGCTGTTGCTTTAATTGTTTGTGTTGTATTACAATCGTTAGCAGTGTTTGTTGTGCTTATTGTTGTTGCTGCTGTTGCTGTTGGTGTTGTGGGTTGTGTTGATTCTGCTGTTGGTGTGTTGTCATTATTATTGTTCTCTTGACTATGGTGTGTATCATCATAATCGTTAGCTAGCACTTGATTATCACGATCAACGATATAACTATTAGTAGCTGTATTTGATGTAGTATTGGTATTGGTATTGGTAGTTAAAGCAGCTACAGTAACAGCATTATTATTATGATTACTGCCTGTTGTTGCTGCTGCTGCTGTAGTTGTTGTTGTTGTTGTTGTTATGGCGCTACTTATAGCAACTTGTGGTTGTTGTTGTTGTTGTTGTGGGGGATACTCACATGACACTGGCACGTAAGGCGGCATTAATTGCTGATAGGTTGTCGCACCGGGCTGATACACTGGAATGCCCGACTTTTCAGCAGCTGGACGTTTGAACGGTACCATGCCAGAGAATTGCTATTTTCCATGATGACGATGATGATGATGCCAATGAGAAAAGAGAAGAATCAAATTTAAAGTGGATTAGTAAAGCTGTCTCTCTTATATGCACCGAACAATACGAGTAGCTAAATTTATTCGTACTTGCAACTATGCAATATCATTATCATTATATGATTATACAAAATAATTCGCTTGCACCCGAACTCAAGTCAAGCCATTTGTTTCTTGCCAATGTGTAAAAAATCAATGTTGGTCAACAATAATACTAATAATAATATACAAAACATAAAAACAGTACAAAATAATAACAAAACTAAGGAAGAAATTGTTTTGCAAGCAAGCGATTAAAGTGCTTTCTAAAAAGGCAACAAAAGCCGCTTTTGAAATTAAGTAATATCCTCAATGCGAATGTTCACTAAAATATAATTTGTTTTTGGTTCTGTTAAATGGAGCAATTTTATTATGTTCATATTTTATTTATTTTAGTTACGCACCAAAAGCTGACTCATGATAATCTAATTGCATCGTACACACATTTGAAATTTTCGTGTGCTTTTAGTTTTATTGAATGATTCGTTTTGTTAGCACATTTTCTTTTTAAATATATTACTTTTTATAATCCAATTGTGTATTTAAATATATGTGATGAAATTATTTGAATTTTGTTTAATAAAAATATTACGAAGCATTTAATAAATCAAAATTTCAAGTTGTATTTTCGCTTTGAGAATCTAAAGTTTAGATTAAGAGAATCTATAAAGCGTAGTCTTATGTAAATTTGTAATTGTATTGCAATCAATACAAAAATGTTAATATTCAATTTAAAACTGTATTTTAGATTGAAGATATAATGAAGTGTTATTTACGGTGTCATCTACTTTTTTTTGTTGTAGAGAAAGTATAGATTAGAAATATGTTTATTCATCAATTATGAATGGTGTTTGAACTACTTAAGATTGAAAATACTAAATATACTGTTTGTTTTTTTGGATTTTCAATAATGTTTATAGTAGAATATTTGATGGATAGTCATTTGATTTATTTGGCATATTATTTGGATATACTTTTTGGGAGTACTTACGAAGTTTTCATAGTAAAATGAACCAACCGTTTTAACATCCATCTTTTTGGCATTTCAGAATTGTGCACATTTATGGTAATTATGTTATGAAGTATTATTATTATTATTATTATTCGATGCATTCATGGAGTCATGGAGTTCAGCATTAGTAATTGTTCATTATTGTTCAAAATTGAATCATAGTTAATTCAAATGATTCGGAATGTTGATTGATCGATTTGTATTTTGTATTTTTGTAGTTGTTTAAGGTTGTTTCATTCATTGATTTGGATTTTTTTTGGGGTTAGCAGACATTTTGGTTGTAGTTGTAGTTGATGTTTATATCCGTAATAATTATACATTGAGTTGTTGGCAACAAGTAACACAGAGACACACATAACATAAACGAAAGTTGGATCGAAAAGAACAAATGAAGAAGAAAGAGAACACAAATGAAATTAGTGAATTATAGTATTTAGCTTAGTTATTGGTATTTTGTAATTACATAAGTCAAAATACTTAAATTAGCGTTATAAGAGAGTGTGTGTGTGTGATGGATTCATAATTATTGCATTATTATAAACTCTAACCTAAGAATACATAAAATATGATACATACGAGTAAGGTAAGGTTCGATAGATAGGTGTATATATACATAATGATAGATAATAGATCGAGCAGGCAGGCAAAACTTGCCAGACTTAAGATTAAATCAAATGCGTAGCAAAAGCCAGGCCAAATAATGGGTGCTCTACCATTTAGGGACACGGCCGCAGAATGCATGTTCAGCTAATTAACCTGGAAAAGCACTTAAGCACTTAAGCAATTATCGTAAGCTGGCACTAGTATTGAATGCAGTTGCTGCAACAACATACTTGTGTATGTGTGTGTGAGTGGTGCAAACACCCGGTGAAATAAAAGAACATAAAGCCAAGTCCGATAGTCTATGAGTGTGTGTGTGTGAGTGTGTGATGGTGTGCGTGTGTGAGGGTGTGTTTTTGTGTGTGCGTTCTGTGCATTGGCAATTATCAGTTAAATCATTTTAATTAACACTTACCAGGTAAATGTGAATGTATATGGATATGTGTGTGTGTGAGTGATTGTAAATGTAATTGTGATTTATCATACGAGTTAACTATCCTCTTAATGGGGTCTACATGAGGCACGCAACACGTCAATAGAAAATGGGCAAGGCACGATGATTGAAAGTGGAAGCTGCTCCTGATGATGGAGTCAAATAGCCATCGTGTAATTTATTGCCAAATTGATTAGTGCAGACTGTTTGCCTTGTTCTATATGACTGATATTATATTCATTATACCCGCTACCCGTAGGGTATTATAACTTTGCGCCTGATATATTCGCGTCTTAGTTGCTTTGCTTGACAATCTAGTACATTGTGTACTTTATAGTATATTTTAAATGAAATAGTAGTTTTTTGTTTGGTATATCTATTTGGTATGTCTAGTATATTTTGAACTTTATGGTGTACTTTAAATGAAATAGTATATATACCAAATATAAAATATACCAAAAAATGAAATATATATACCAAAAATAGTATTCGGTATATTGGTTCGCTATATTTAAATAATAATACCGCACGGTTTTCTTTTTATTGTAAATGGGTATTGGGTATCTCACAGTCGAGAGTGTTCGAGTGTAATAGTATATCTATATACTAAACAAAGATTTCGGTATATATCTTTTTTTGATATATTGCATTGGAAATTTTAAGAATAATACCATACTGTTTTGCTTTTATAATTTATTAGTTAGTATATCTATAAATCAAACATGGCATTTGGTATATCTTTCTTATTTTTTATGAAATGGGTAGCGGGTATCTCACAGTTGAGTACACTCGACTGTACCTTTTTTACTTTCAATAATAATCCCTTCAACTTTCTAAGTATCGGTTTGCGAGTGTGTGTTTACATGAGATGTTTGATTTCCATGATAGGGTTAGAAAATCAAAGATAAGACAAAAATAATGATCGCATAAAGAAGATCAATACTTGGATTTGGACACAATGATTTTTATCCTAACAACTATATTTACGCTATATGACCAGTTTGGTAATTTGTATTTGCTTGCTTTTTACATGCACTAAAAATAGTCAAGCGGAAACATAAAGAAAAACGAACAAAAAACATTGAAACAGATAACTCAATCAAAATCGAATGCACAGAAAATGTATATAAAAGTATAAAAGTAAAAATCAGAATCACAGAACAGAACAGAACAGAAACGAACGAATCGAAACTATAAAAAAAAAGAACGTGAAAGAAAGAAATTAAACAAAATACCAGTGGAAACATTTCAGGATCCGCTGCCCGCTTTTTGCCCACTTCCAGAGTATGATGACCCATAACAGCAGCGGCAGCGGCGGCGGCAGCAGCAGCGGCAGCGGCAGCGTTGTTTGTTGTTGTTGCTGTTGGTGTTGTTGTTGTTGCGCCAGCAGCGACGCCGCAGGCCGTTGGGATGGCGTTGTTGTTGTTGCTCTGCAGCTGTTGTTGTTGTTGTTGTTGGTGGTGTTGTTGTTGCAGATGTTGGTGTTGTTGGTGGGCCGCAAGAGATGGTGTCTGCTTGTATGTGTGAGTGTGCGAGTGTGTGTGTGTATGAGTGGTGTGCGGGTGTGTGTGTGTGTGTGTGAATTTTGTCAAGAAACAATCAAAATGATTCCCCATACGAAAAATTTAATAAAATTTACAGAAATTATTGTAGACCAAGCATTTAAATTATACGTCAATTAAATATGTATAAATTCGATTTGAATTATTCAAGCATTGGTGTTGACAGATTTCAAAATTGTTTGTTGTATTCCGTATTTTTTTATGATTGTGTAAGGATGGAGTGTGAATGTGTATGTGTGTGTGTGTGTGTGCATAGATACCATCCATCGTAGAAGCAATTACAGTGTGGCACAGGCGAACAGATGAAATACATAATAATAGTAGAAGAGTACGAGTTGTTTTTTATAATAAGTATAAAATGATAGTTAAAACAAAACGAAGTCAATTTAAACCAATATCTCCACATTATACAAATAATAAATATATAGTATGTGTATATGTATTTGTAAAATACCTATTCATAAATTAACCTCCAAAGAGATAGAGATCAAAAAAAGTGTTAAAGACAATTAATTGTTAATGTAGAGAGAAAAGCATAAAGAGTAAAAACTTAAAAATGGAAAAATAAGTTTTGCAGCGATTTGTGAATAATATATCAATACTTAAAATATTAATTTATTTGATTTGTAATTTTGCGCATAGTTATTAAGGCATAAGCGAGCAGCAAAAAGTCCTTAACTCGAGTAACATCTTCATAATATTAAAATATATTTTTATATATAATATATGTGTTTATACGAGACGTAACGTAATTTCTTAAATTATCAATTTGTTCCTACATTATAATTATAATAGAATTCGTAGTTTGACACTTGTAATAAAAATTGATTTGAAGGTACACACACACATTTAAGAACGAATATTGGTGTATTCTGAATTGCATAGGTTTTTGCTTTAAATGATTGTTATTCATACATTAACCTAAAAAATAAAAAAAAAAAATCTTATTTTAAGAAGTGCTTTTTAAGCTTTCTTGGTACTTAAACAGCGTAAGACAAGTCTGAAAATTTGTTAGGTATTTAATTTTTTGTTTATGGTAGTTTGTGGTAAAAGCGAAAAACTAAATTTGAATACACAAAATTTAAAATAAAACTTAAAATATATTTCTGTTTGCACACTTGTGACAAAGTGAAATATGTGCAAATGTTACAGATAATGTTGCTTGCTATTATTGTTGCTTCTTTATACTCTTTCAAAAATAACCATGAAGAGCATTTTATTAATTTGAATTTTGCCAAATAATCATTAAAAATATCAACCTCACATATTTGTGGATGTAAGTCTGATCAATTGGCCTGATTTTTAATGATTTTCCGAGGCATTCTAATAGTCGACTACTCTCTTTTTATACCGCTACCCATAGAGATGAAGGATATTATAATTGTGTCTTCAGGGTATGTAAATAACTGGCAGAAAGAGGCATCTTTGGCTGATAATTTGGTATATTTTGCACACTATGGTATATTTTGAATGTGTTACTGTTTTTATATACCTACAATAGCCTTTGGTATATTTTCCTTTGGTTGAAAATCTGGTATTTTTGCAATCTATGGTATATTTGGAATGTAATACTTGATCAATATACCAAATGTAGCATTTGGTATATTTTAAATATTTTTCTGGTATATTAAATCGGTATATTTTAAAGTGAATACCGTACTATTTTGCTTTTATTTATAATGAGTACCAGGTATCTCACAGTCGAGCACATTCGACTCTCTTTTTACTAGTTTTGTGGCCATCCTTGTTATCAGTGTAACCTTTGAAACGCACAGGTGACTCAGGTTGTTATTTTGCTGAGCATCCAGGGAAATGTCACCGACAGTGGTTGCTATAAATGGATTAATTCGTAGGGGCATGTTGTTGTTATGTTTTGTTGAGGTCAACAGAGGCTGAGGACAAGTTAAAGCTTGCTTAAGGCGAAGAGAGAATACTCTTCAAATAGCAGCTCCAATACTCTCAATTTATGCGAGCAATTTACTGGGTAGAATATAAACAACATCTCTGTTTATATGTTAGAAGAACTGGTGCACAGCATCAATGCAGTCGATTTGTTATTATATGAATCTTTCCTATGGAAATCACTGCTCTTAGTTAATTTTCCGGTTCAAACGTTATCCGGCCGACTAATCCGTGTCGTCATTCAGCGTATCCTGCCTCTGTCTCCCTTGGTTGCCAGCCTATTTGCTTGCTCTGCTTGACATTTACATTTTTTGTTGAACAAAAAAAAAAAAAACAGAAAAAAACAGAAAAACTAAGAGGGGTTGTCTAACAGCCTGCAATTTTTTGCTGTGGTCTTGCTGGCCTCGTTTACATGGGGATTATAGTTCGTGTCGAGTCGGAATTGGCTGCGTCATGGCATGAGGCAGTGGCAGCAACCAGGAGTCAGCTGGCAGGTGGCATGTGGTACGAGGAGTTGCGATGCGATGCGATGGGAGCCACACCTCTACATTCAACCGTTTGGACAGTTGACATATTTTGGAATGACCCTTCCGTTGTGCTCAGTTTTTTTTTAAGGCAATCGTTTTATTTTATTGCGGCATTACTTATTGTTAAAATCGTCCAAATCCCCAGACGGTGGTCGAAGTGTAGGACAAGTAAAAATATTCTTCAAATATTAGCAAAAGTAAACATAATGAAAAAATATTCAACCGAAAAGTATGTGTTTCTTTTTTTGTTTGAAAAAGGCTTTAAACTTGTTGTTGGTGTTTTGTTTTGTTGTGGACTTATTTACGAATGAAGTTGTGTATTGTTTTGTAATAAGGCATCAATATGGAATAAAATATAAATACAAGTATTTACACAGAGAGAAAAAATACATTCTAAAAACAAGATAGATTGTGGAAATTTACGTTTCAAAAATACATCTCTAAAAAACTAAATTGACACAACAAATGTATAAAAGTTTTTCTATTGATTTCAGTTATAAAATATTAACATTTTCAGCTCAGTTTTGATACGCTTTATTCTGGAGTTTATTTATGAATTTCAAACTTTTTTGCAATTAATTATTTCGAGTTTCTCGGCTAATCATCAAATCACTCCATCAATCAAAATTTATCAACCTTGGTCTAACTCATTATTAATATATATTTTATATATTAACAAGAGTATCAATTCTACGAATAAGTCAACTAGCTTTAATAATTTAGAGAGTAATTGTTTGTGGTGAATCTATAAAACACTTTCTATTTCAATCAATATAATTTACAACAAAAATGATAGACTGAGTTGGGAAAATATAATTGTTAAGTCTAAGAATTGTTCTTAATAAAAGTGTTTACAAGCAGCAAAAAGACTTAAGAAGTAACTTAAGTTGTAAGTTAAAATGAAGAAGTATGACTGCATATTTTACATATTGAATAGTAAAGTTGCTAATTGATATATTAACTAGCTATAAACAAGATATCAGGACAACATTAAATGCGACATAAATGATTACTTTTATATGCGTTTAAACGTTTCAGTTCTGCTGCAACAATGTACATAGTATATGTATGCCATACGGTTTTTTCTGCGTTCCTCTCCGAGCTTATAATCACATTAAACTTGAACCTGGTCCCATAAATAAAATTATACCTTGCTAAGGCTGTGTGTGTTGCATGCTCGAGATAGACAGAGAGGCAGATAGATAGGAAGAGATTGAGAGAGACAGAGAGAGCAAGCAGTAACGTGTGTTTGTGCAATTTCAAAGGACAATTTGATACAATAATCACGTTTGTCGTGCCTGGTCTGAGGCTCGATTGAATTACGCCTAAAATGCTGCAACAATTTTTCACTTTATGCGATATTATGCTGCAATTATGTGTGACATGTTTGGAGAGGGCAAGCAGACCGAAACATGCGACTGCCATAGGAGGATGGCTATAAGGACACACGACAACGAGAACGAGAACGTTGTTTGCAGCGTCAAATAAATTTTCAGCCGAAAGCAATTAAGTCGCGAATTAAGTGCGGCGCATAGCCAGGACCCCGAGGGCCAATAGCGCCGGCGGCTGCAAAATGCTCTCCCACACATTCGTAATTGCACACACATATACTTGTATACACACACACACACACACACACACATACAGAGGCAAACAAGAGTTGGGCAATCATGAACGTGTGCTCACGTGTGCCAGTATGTTTATGTATGTGTGTCTGTGTGTGTGTGTACACTCCTGCCTGACTGGGCTGCGTTGCGTTACGTTGCGTGTTCAAAGTTTTAACGCGTTGTAATAAATGTTAATTTTCCCCAACGAAAATCAACATTTATGGCGTGTTTTATGTGCAGCTTCAACATATTTTCCATGTTGTTGAATGCCTGTAACGCCAATGCCTGTCAGTCTCTCTTCCTCTTTCTCTTCCTCTTACTGTGTGTGTGCCAGGCTTATAATCCTGCAACACACACACAGACATATCTTTATTCGCATAATTTTTGTTGTTTTATTTCTTGATCACATTAAGTTAAGTTTAAAAATAGTTTCAGATTCAGTGGCCATCAAAATCTCAATCGAAATGTTTTCTTATATGCATAAATATATTATACAAAAGTAGCTAATTCTTAAGTTATATAAAAACTATCAAATTAAAAAAATCGAAAGAAGGAATACTGCATAATAAAACAAAAAAAAAGTAATACTATTATTCAAGACAGATATTCTAAAAATTCTAATTATATTATAAGTTCTTGTTTTCGTAGTGTAAAATGCGAGCGAGTATAGATAAATGCGCCTAAGCGTTTACGCCAAGCATAGAAATACTTGCAGGTTGTCATATTTTATAGATTGGATTTGTGTGTATGCAATTGAGTGATTATAAATAGATAACAAAAGGTAAACATGCCACATTAAGTATTTAATATTTATTTTGGCATATTTGTAATAAGGGAATTTCTCTATTTATTATAAATTCAAGTTTTGCCACACTTCCATGTAAAACTGAAATCTATAAATATTTGTTGTATGTAAAGAGTAATTTGCATAGTGAAGAATCTGCTAGTGGAAAAAGTTGTTGCATACTTTGCGGCGCGTGTTAGTTAAGTGGAGTGCTAGTAGTAAAAGTGTTTAATTAGTTTATCTTTGTTTATGTGTGTTTTATGTGAGTAGCCTAAAATCAAAAGTATAAGATGCTTAAGCGAAACTAATAAATCAAAATCGTAAATAACTGTATTTTTTTTATTTTTGAAAATTAAACTCAAAAGACAGCTGGGCGGGCGGGCGCACAGAGAAAACGAAAAAAAATTCAAAAGTTGTCATCTTAATAAGAGGGGAAAGAGACAACACTGTCTCATTCGCGCATGCACTTTGCAACGTCAGTATGAGTGAACGAGACAGCACATAGAATATATAGAGGAAAGAGGATAGGGAATATGTAGGTGTGGAGTGGTTATAAGTTGGTGGGGGGGGGATAAAGTAAGAGAAAATATAAAGTAAATATAGAAATAGCCATACCGCAGCTGCAGCAGCGACAGCGGTGGCGCGTGTTTGGGCCGCTTTTAATTGTGCCTGTAGGTGCAGGGGGGGATGAAAGTAGCGGCAGGGGTCACGTGCGCATCTGCCCTTCACGGCGTCCATGCAAACCGTTATGGAACCATCGTCGTGCCTTGCGACGCTCTCCTGCGGATGCGCGAACCGGCATTCAGACTCGGCCCGTTTGCAGGCGCCGCGCAAGAATTCGCGACAGACCTGGAAACACATTTTAGGTTTGTTGTTTTTTTTTTGGTTTTTGGTTTGGTTTTTTGGTTTGGATTTGGTTTTTGATACGACGTTGTTGTTGTAGTTGTTGTAGTAGTTGTTGGTTGTGTTGGTTGTACAGTTGATTGCAGATTGTTGTTTGTAGATGTTGTTGGTTGGTTGGTTGGTTGTTGGCGGGCAGCAATAGCAAAAGTGGCAGCAGTTGTGGTTCAGTATGTGTATTTGAGCATAGTTGTTTTTTGTTCGTTGTTCATTTTATTTTGATTTTTTTTGTTGTGTGTGTTGTGTTGTTGTTTGTTTATTGGTGGTATAAAAGTTGCAGATTTGTGTATTGTTTGTGTGTGTGTGTGTGTGTGTGGTGTGTGTGTGTATTGGAAATAATGGAAGGATATTCAGTAACATTTCATTTTTTCTTTTTGTTGTAGTATTCATCAAAGAAAAGTTAGGTATTCGGAACGCAACAACTTTTTTATGTTTGCTTTGTTTGTTGATTATTTTGCAAGTTTTGGATTAGAGCCGATTTGAAAGCTGTTGTAGTATAAATTGCTTGTATAGCATGCTTCCCTTTACACATATATAAATACTATATAGTTATATTTATATATGTCAGCAGTTGAACACATCAAGCAGCAGGAATTAGACACATGTTTTATTTTTTTTTTTTTGGTAATTTTGGTTCATTTCAGCGTGCCGATTAGTTTTTTGTGTTTTTGCATTTGAGAACGCCCGATAATGGTGAATAAAACACATACGCAAAATAAGGCAAAAATTGAGTTAGAGGTTAATGCAAATATATACCATAAAAATGAGAATCATACATTGCTTTGCGCATGATAAACATAAACGGTAAGTGGGACTCTATTGGATTTCAAATCTATCTGAATTTGAGAACGAATATATCCTAAGAAATATACAACAACATAAAATGCTCTACGTATTCCATAAGAATAAACCAGCTGGAAAATGTCTACGAATATTTGGATCTGGCTATTCAAAAAATAAGTCTAAAAATGAAAATGGAAAACTATATAAAAGTTTTTCTATAAACTTCTATTACACTTATTATTATGTTTCCTATTTACAAGGGGAAGTTTTTTTATCGAAAATCATAATCAGTGTTTGAAACTAAACAACAAATTCTAAAGCAATAAGAACGATCGAAAATGAAGTATATGTAATAAAGAACACAATTACCCTCATTGTAGAAAAAAGTGCAATCAAATTCGGAGTTTGTTTTTGGTTTTCAAATGAGCTGGAAAGTATTCAGGAAGCGCTTGTTGTAAGCTTTTGCAGGGTAGAAGCTGCTATGTGGCGCACCTTAATGTCGGAAATCGACATTTGTTTGTAGATCAATAAATCATAGAGTATCGTTTATATTCATAAATGAAAAAAATAAGAAAAAAATCGAAAGGAATTGGAAATGATCATATCAAAAATGGTCATATACAATATGATAAACGATTCTTTAATGCTATGTTGCGATGTTAGACAAAAAGTTCAAATACGAGTGTGTGTTGTCATCATTTCAAATCAATTTTTATTATAAGCGAATTAATATTATTATCATAATTTTTAAAAATATATTTCTTTTTGTTTGGTTTTTTGTTTCGTGTTCGCAAAACTAAAAAGAACTTAAAACACTGTAAACGATTTTAGTTGTACGATTTTATACATAGTTTAAATATTAACGAGTCTTAAGACAAAGTAATAACACAATAAACTTAATTAATTTGCATGCTCACAAAATCAAAATCAAAATCAAGTCAATTCAAGTCAAATCAAATGAAATCAAATTCAATTGAAACAAAAATATTTTATTCGACACCTTGATTGGCATTATGTCGACATAATTAATGATAAATAAAATAAGCGAAAACATAAAGCACAAATCATTATTGTAATCACTTTATATTGGCATGTCTTTCAGTCAACAAGAAAATAATGCAATAACACTGCAGCAGAAGAGCAGCTGTGACTCACCTCTAATCTGTCGGATCGTGGAATTTTCTGTTGTGCCACCTGAACGGTTTGTGGCACCACTGGGCCAAGCTGAGAGGCAACAGCTGTTGGATCGGGTCCCAGCAAGGTAGGCACTAAGTGACCGGTTGCATAGTAAGGACTGTATGTGTTGGCTGGTATGCCAGTCAAGTAGGGACTTGTTGCCTGCAAGTGCGAGAATTAAATGTAGTTGTAGTGATTAGGTTTTGTTTGCATTGTAGAAGTTAATAAGGAGAATAATCTATAAAATGTTCAAGCTCTTTGACGCACTCAGCAGGTTATACAGATAAATAATCATTTAATTTGCATGACCATCAGCTAACAGCTAATAAATAACCACTTTTTTTTTTAAATTACCGACTAATTTTTTAATAATGCAATGAGTAGCGGTGATCCAATTTGTGTATATTTTTATATTTTAGTATTTTTGCATATTAATTATATTTATTTCAGTATTTTTGATTATTAATTTGAAATACATATGTACGTATTTTTTTCGGTATATTAATTTAGTGTACTTCAGTATTTTTTAGTTATGTATATATTTTTAGCCTAATAAATACCAACTTTTTTCAAAATACTGACACATTTTTATTTATTTATATTATTACATTTTTGTTTCAGATTTATTAATTTTTATATTTCAGTATTTTCGGTATAATCACATATTTGTGTATTTTAACGGTATATTAATGTAGCTCAGTACATTTTCAGTATATTTAAGTTATATGTATGTATATTTTATATACACATGTATGTATTTTTTCGGTATATTTGAACAATGATACCGCAATCGCATTGATCTGATCAGAATTTTCTGCTGAATGAACTCATCATGTGTCTATTGTACATTTTAAAGATAAATCGGTATTTTAGTATAATTTCGAGTACTCGCTTCTAAATTATAATAATTTTTGCGCACATAAAGATAACAATCTCTACAAATTAAGAAAGCATTGTGCGGGTGTAATTCACTTTCCGCGAATGAATAATGAATGAGGTTAACTGGACAAAAACTTCTAGTGCTATCAATTTGTCGCACATTTTACATTGAAAGTAAAGTGAAATATTTTTGGGTGCTGTGATATTCATAGACATGGCTGCGATTCCCCATTCGGTATGCAGTGAAGCAAATAGAAATTCAAGTAGAATAGCTGCTTATAAATATTCATATTGTGGAAACAGTTTCCAAAGTGTGGGGGGGGGGGGGGGGGACACCGTCATTGCTGATGGTTGATAGTTGATACCGCTTAGGCGATTCAATTAAAGTATTATGAAGACTGCGAGTACTTACCACAGCTGGCACTTGGCCCGATATGACCGGCTGTCCGGGTGCGATGCCCATTTGTTGCATCAGCGCATTTTTAAGGGCCAAATGATTGCGACCGTTTATCAAAAGTTGATCCTTCAGATGCTGCGGTGGATGAAAATATTTGCACGGAGGTTTATCACGATTACAACGTCCCTGTAATAGATGAGAAAAGTGCGTTGATATTAATAACAAATGTGAAAAATGAATATTAGTAAACTAAATGGTATGTATATAATATGATATTTAGCTTTTAGTTATTATCCAATTTCTTATTATGTTATACAAATATTTTTCAGCATATTTTAGTATTTTCAGTATATTTGTTTGCTATATTTAAGTATTTATTCGATATATTTAAAAGGTTTCATTTTCTTGAAGTTCTTATTATATATCAATATTGATGTGTATATATTAGTATTTCATCGATACATTTACATTGTATTGATTAATAAAATTATTATAGTATTTAATTACTAATGTTATAACATTGTATTACATTATATTATATTTCATGGTGCTACATCCTTGCAAATAATAAAATAATTATACCAAATTAAATACAATTTACTCATGGAATTACGTATAGACCTTAAAAATGACTCATAGCAGTCGTTCTGCAACCTATCATTAGTAACTATTCACAAAAAAAAGAAATAAAATAATTAACTGCACGATAGTCGAAATATTGCAAACATGATGCATTTCACTTGCATGTCAAACATCAGTTTCGATGTTTGGCTTCCTATCGAAAATATTTTTGGAGCATGTGAAAAAAAATAGCAAGTAAGCATTTACATGCATACGACGAGTGTATACATTAAATCGATAAAAAGTAATTTCACTTCATTAGCACGTGTAATTATGGTCGCGGATTAAGGCCTAGGCACAGCCACGAAACCCTTTTTTAAATTCATGACTAAATGTCAACAATAATTATAACGAGCCTGGCTAATACCCGATGGCCAGAGGAATGAGATGTGTGTGAGTTCAGGTATGCATAAAAATGAGGTGAATATTGGGTGCGTAGACAGTTGAGCAAATATACACGCTGTATATTATATTTAATTCAGAACAAATGAAGTTAACAAATATTTACAGCAGGACATCAGGACATCACAAAGCTAGGCCTTTGGCCATTTAGCACCGTGTCACATGGTCGACCGTAAATATTAAAAATACAGAAAATTAAATAAAATGCAAACAAGTAATCCGGCTTCTCTCTGAAATACCACGTGATCAGACTTTAAGGATACATTCACATACTTTTTAATATCTGGATTTCGGATTGAAAAAATTATTAAATTTAATGTTAATGTTGGATTCAAACTTTTTCTGAATTGTGGATTTAAAATGCTCCATTTGGTGTTGATAGTTTTATTTGGTGCAACAAAATCTTTGTTATTTAATATAAATATAAACCTTTGACTCGAAAAACTGGATATAGTGCATTATAGTGCATACATATATCCTGGCATTTAGAATTTATGATGCCGTGAAACTCCCGACTAGATTTATGGTGGGATAAAAATATACTCGTTAAGCCCAAAGTAACAAATAATTGTAGTGGAAAATTTCTGTGTCCATGCAATAAAATAAATTGAGTTCACTGTTTGTCAAATAGCAAAGTTAAAAGCAAATAAGAACAGTTTAATTGAGTTTGCTCGACGACAAGATACTTTGTTCCCTAGGTCTTTACAAGCTAAATATAAACTTTGAATTTTTAGTAATTATTGCTCTTTTCCATTTCGCAAGCAAATATGAAAACTACAAACACAATTAAGGTCGATGATTATAATTTATCGATGAGAATGAAAATAATTCTTAAAAACAAAATAAGAAATTAGCAAATATTGCGCAATTTCATTTACTAATAAAAATGGGTTTATAATTAGACTAAACCATTAAAAAATGAATATACAATTTTGAATTATCGATTTTAATATAAGAGTAACTATTATAAATGTATGCATTTCTGGCCAGTTATTACTCTAAAATTCAAGAGTGTATTAAAGAAATGCTGCTTGGGGAAATCGAGTAAAGTCTAAAGCCGATGACAAGAGCCAAGTTCGGTGAAACTCTTTTAAGCGTTTGTCGCTTCTAATGGCTACGTGGCGGACATTATCTGTAGCGCAAGACTCGACTGGAGTCGAATGCCAGCCCGCTGGCCAATTTCTTTTGCTGGATTGTTTTCGATTCTTTTGCTTCGTTTTCGTTTTCTGCAACTTCTGCCACATTAGACATTTTCATGTCATTTCGATTGTAATCTGCATGACTGGATCCCTCTCCATGGACTCACCCAGCGGCCGGGAGGCAACTTGCAAAAAAACAAAAAAAAAAAGCAGAAAAAAAGAGAAAAATGTACGAAAAGCGAGTGTGAAAATTGCAAATGGTGTCCACTCACGCACACACACTGCAATACCAGTTGCAAGAGAGTGAAAGATGGAAATGGAGATTTAAAAAAGAGACATACAGGCAGAAAGAGACAGAGAGTGAGAGTGAGAGAGAGAGACAGAGACAGATAGAACGACAGCATATTTGCATTGTGCGCGTTGCTTCTGGTCGCGTTGTCATTCTCGCTGCATTTTTACCGAACTCCCGTTCGACTCAAACCCCGTTTTTTTTGTTTGGGCACTGCATTTTTACAGAATCGCACCCACTCAGCTTTAGCATCGACGCAATTTTAGAGCAATTTTTTGTTGTCGCTGCTGGAGCCCAATTCGCAGATTATCCGCTTTAAATTGTAATGATTACTTTTCATTTTTTTTGTTTTCTTTGCTTTGCTTTTTTTAGTTTTTAGTTGAAAGCTGGCATTGGCCTGGCATTTCACAGCCATTTTTCTTGTTCGCTACGCTCGAAACAATGTTGCTGCCTGTCGCTGTTGCTGTTGCCTCTGCTGCTGCTGTTGCTGTCGTCCTCTGACGTTGCGATACGACACGACACACAACGGTCCCTGAACTACGCTGTGTGCTGTTAGAGTCCGTGGACTGTCCGTCGCAATGGGGACTAAGGAATTTTACATGTTTTCTTGCCAAGTGCAAGTCAAGTCCAGTCATGTATAACGAACGGGGCATTCGCATCGCATGGCATCGTATCGCATTGCCGACATGCGTCTTAGTCTCTAGTCCTAAGAAGGAGCACTCAAACGGGGAGAGCCGAGCAGATGAGTTAGAGTTAGAGGACAATGATGGCATAGACATTCTACTCTACTCTCTTACTTTCTCTTTCCCTCTTTCTCTACGCCGTTTGCCTTTCTCTCGACGACACTGTTCGGGGTATTAAATGTCATTTTGCATTTCGTGACAAGTTGGCTAATCTGACTCGAAAGTTATTTATTTCTTCTTTGTTGAGTGCAAAGGAATTTTTCTTGCACTTTGCAAGCATTTTACACGACATGTTTTTCGTTTTGGTTTTTCCTTCTCACTATTTTAATGTGTTTTATATTCCCGATCTGTGTACTTCCCAACCACCTTATCGAATTGACGGCGATAGAAATCGCCTTTGAATGTTAATAAAATGGCTTTCTATGCAAATTAAATACTGCTTCGCGGCTGACTTGGTATGCATTACAAATGCCAGAGGGTTAGACTTAAACAATGAGATTGCCATAAAATGCAAATGGTTTCCCTCAAACCCTGCTCAAGCGTATGATAAAGGGTCTAAAAAAATCTCTGACCACATTTAGACATTCTGTGTGGACACTCAGAAACTTTAAGAAAGATATTTTGTCCACGAACATTTTAAAAATTCATTTTAGCAAAATTTTGGAAATAAATATTGCAGTGCAAAGTTTATGTTATGTCACGAAAACATGCTGAATTTATGTTTCATTAATGTGAAAATTAATATCATTATTGACGTAATTAACTTTAAAATATACCACATTAATATACCGAAAAATACAAACATTTAAAGAACAGTATTATTTGGTACATCGATATACTACTATATTTCAAATGTATTATAGAGATCAAAATATACCAGATTGTCAACCACGGCAATTGAAACCCAACAGGTTATACCCTATGGGAAGCGGGTATAACAATTCTTGGAACTTATTTTAACGGAAGTATTATTTTGACAATATTTGCATGCTCTACAAATATGTATTTCAATCATGATTATCGGTATTGTCTTTAAAAAATGTCAAATAAAATATCGGAAAAAATACTAAAATATATCTTCAAAATGTATCATAGAGAATTCAATATACCACATTGTCAACCAAAGCAATAAAGACCCGACAAATTGTTCCCAATGCTATTTCAATGAAATATTAAAAAAATATTGTAATATTTTGTGCTATGTTTAGATGACAAATGTGTTACATAGAGACATTTCAGACCATCAAATTTACACAGACACTCATATTCATACATGCAGATTTACAGCAGGGAGTAAATCCTTTTGTTTAATTTGCAGTCTTTACACTGGACACTAGGCTAGAAAATATCTAAAAACAATTTTGATTGTAAATAACAACAAAATCTATAAGAATGGCCACAAATAAGCCTAAAATACAAACGACAATCCCACTAAAGCCAACGAAGTGAGCACATGCTATATATTCATCGCTATCGTTTAACTTTAATAATTGAAATTAAAGAGTGATCGACTCGCAGATATCCTACCAATTATATTTTTCTTTTTTATGCTCTTTGCCTATTGCGTTTTACCTTTGCATAACTTCAGGGTAAACAAATGTTTTGAACAAAATTTGCATTTTCCATAATTTCATAATATAAATAAATATAAAATTCGAGGCGGAGGCAAAACGGAACTAGAGGATATTTCTGATTCAGGACATAAATGTTTTACTCGATAACGCGCATCTGGCAAATGAAAATGGAAATGAAATTTTTTTTGGCAATTGCAAACGAATTGGTTAAAACAAATTGTCAATATTTGTGTATGCATAGAAAGCAAGGCAATGGAAAGTGTTTGCCAGGAGCAAAACAAATGAATTGACATAAAAAAAGAGGCAACGTGACGGTCAATGCACTTTTCATATTTAAAAGTCGCAGTGGGGTATATTTGTGTCACAGATACCCTATGCAATAAGATAGTAAACTTTAGTATACGAATTGAATTAAAGTTGCTTTGACTTTTCAATGAGAATTATAAAGACTGAATCAATATAACCCCAGGCCAGCTGGACATCGAGTAGCTTCGAGCTCGTGCATCCGTCATTTTGCAGCCAGCTTATTCTCTCTCGGCAGTCACTGAACTCGGTTGCAACTTCAAATAATCAGGCAATGTGCTGCTGTTGTATGTGTAAAACAATGAACTGCCTGCTGCATCCCTTTGAGTGTGTGCATATGCTTGAGTATACATTTTTTTCAATCACGCGTTTATTCATTTAATGGCTGCCATGGCCATGCACACTTTCGGGATTTCCAACACTTTTTCACACAAGAGGGGAAGCAGGTGAAGGATGGCAATGTGTTTTCTCTATTCAAAATTCCAATGCTTTGTATTACGTAACACTGTGATTCCTCTAGTTAGGCATTATATTAGGCATTATATTCAGTATGTATTTGGTATTTTTGATGTTTTCACAGTCATGTACATTCGACTGTCGCAATTGTTGTTAGCAATAATATAAGAATTATTTCCCTTTTTTCTATTAGATATTCAGTATATTTCTAGCATTTAGTATTCTTTTAACTGAATAGAGAGTATTTTCGACTGTCATCTGATTTCATTTGCAATCTCACAATTATTTTATTTTTTTCAAATAAACAGATATCCTTAAAATGAATTGAATTTTATTCAAATATGCATCAACAAATTTAATTATATGTACTTTCTATTATTACTTCATATTCTTCATCGTATTATATTGTGCCGGCTCCTGATCCCCAATCAACACAACCTTTACACCCAAAATTAATTTCCGCTTTGCAAACCAATTGAAAACATTTCCAAATTTCAATTCACAAACATTACAATGTATATATGAATAGAGAAATAACCCGTTTCGTTTTACCATCTGTTCCTCTTTCCATTGTTCTCTTGCCTATCATAGATATGTTCTTATTGCCATTAAAATGGCAACGTATGCTACAGTCTGCTCATATGCAAAAGTTTTGCCATGTTTAAATCCAGCTTTAAAAAGGTCCAGGCCAGAAGACTGGCCCAAAGGCATAGAGCAGAATGCATAGCCTGTCAGTTGGTGTACCTACCTAAAAGTAGGCAACAATATATAGAGGCATTAAAGGTAAGCCGAATGCAGGCCAGCCCGCTGCAACGTGGTTGCCTCGTCCTCGTCCTCGTCCTCGTCCTGTGGTCACTCCTCGTTACTCGAACTGAGCTGCGCTGTGCTGTGCTGGGCGGATGCATGTTTGCATTGCAGTGTTTATTTGTATACAAACTCATGCGCCGGCCAAGAGGCGTCCATACGGTCACATAATGCACGCCATGGCGACTGTGCGACTGCCCCTCAGTCTCCCCAGTCCCCAGTTCCCCGTTCTTGAGGTTTGAATTGCCGATCCTACCTCCACCCGAACTTGGTCCCGCCCATCGAGCTGGACTCCACATTACAAAAGGTTGCGTGCTGCAGGGCTGCAACTGCCCCGAGTGCGGTTATTTTTGTATGTGTACCTGAGCCACATTGATTTTTTCTATGACCAACTGGAGATACATGCATGGAATGGGAAAGGGGGCTGTCCACGCCAAGTACGAAATGCTACCAGGAGCAATTGTAATTCCAGTTCAATTGTGAGGTTCTCTGATACGAATTGACCACATGCTGGGTTCTGACCAGGCGACGTCTCCTTAGTATTCAAATTATTTGCATTCCAACAAAACTTAGTTTGAAGACTAAGTTATGCTATATAAAAGTATGACAAATGATGCAGCTAATATCAATATATCAGCAAAAAGGTGCGGTGTTATGATGTATAAATTTTTGACGTTAATATACCAAAAAATACTGAAATATAAAAAATGTATTCCTCAAATTTTGGTATAACAAATTGGTTAACAATTTATCACTTAAATATACCCAGTGAATATACCATAAAATATACTGAAATGTATATTATACTGAAATATATAACTAGTATATTAATATAACAAATTGATAAACAATTTTTCATTTAAATACAGAGAGAATATTCCAAAAAATACTGTCATATACAGAAATGTATCTACAATATTGATATAACTAATTGATATCCAACTTATAACTAAAAGTTTATATACCAAACAAATACGGGAATATATAGAAATGATTAACTGGTATACCGAAAAAACTAAAACATACAGAAATGCATATCCGGTATATTAATATACCAACTGATCTCAAAAACCTTAAAAAACTTAAGAGTCTTTAAATATATTTCTGGGTTTACAAATTCTTGGTACTTATGACTCATCACAAGAGAACTTCTGTAATTTTGCATATGGAACAAATGTGTGGAAGTTTATTCTTATCTAAGACCAATCGTCAGTTGCAAAAAGTATGCGCATAAGCAAATATTTATAGATACATATGTATATATGTACATATTTAAGTATATCGAAGAAAATCGCAAAAAATGTAATGGCGAGTTTAATTTTTAGCAGACATTGATGACTTTTTAACTGCCGTTATTTGCCCAGACTGCGCATACACTCTCATTCGTGCTAAATATTTGCCTATCCACACGCACACACACTCACATACCCGTACACATACACATGCGAATACACGTACTCACATTTTTGGTGGCGTTTCCTTTTCCGTTTCTGCTGCCATCGCCTCTAATATGGCTGCCTTCTTGGCAAACGCAAACGCGAACGCGAACCTCCCGCGAGTTATTTTACAGTGCGGCATTGCCGCATTGTGGCGACAACATCGCGTGACGGGACGATAAAAATAATCATCATCATAATGTTATATGAAAAGGGAGTCAGTGAGCAAAGTGAACGCTAATGTGAAAGCTGCCAGCGAAATGGCTCCCGTTTTATACCCGGTACTCATAAAGTACTAGGGTATAATAATTTACAGGCAATCAAAATGAAAGTCACATAACAGATAGAATATATATTTTGCAATTTAGCAGGCGTTGCAATACATCTTTCTTTTCCTTTAAAAGTGGCAACACAATACAATACTTTAGTTCGGTTTCTCAGTTTAAGTCCAACAATATCCATATTAAATAACTACAACTAAATCTCGAAGTTTAAGTATGGCTAAGTTGATTTCATATTTCATCTTTCTTACTTTCGATTTTTGCATTTCATATTTTCTTTTTAGAACTTTTCCCATTTACTGCGAATATTTTGCGATTCCATGGTCGGACTTTAACGCATGTGCTCACAAATTAATGAAGTCTAACAACCTATAGCTTCGCATAAGCCCAAGGTCGGCAACATTTCCAGATTACGGGGAAATTAATTTAATTTCATGCGCCCTTGGCATATGTTGCCGTCTTTTTGGCGCCGAATCTGCGTGAGTTGCGCTTTTCCTTTTCCTATGCCCTCTGCGACATTTACATGGCCATAAAATGAGAAATAAAAGCGCGACTGCTGCGTTGTATTGAAGTGTTTGCAGCCATTGCGGTCAAATAATTTGTTATGTGCCCATGTACTGCATTAAATTTGTGGAGTTTTATTTTCAAATAAAGCTTGACTGAATCTTTATAAGTCGCTTAAATATATATTTAACGAAAGTCAATCTATTGAAATACAAGAATTTAAATAGATTTGGTGAAAATGTCTGTTATTTTCTTCGTTTTTCTATGCAATGTTTATCGAACATATAAATTACTACAAAATGTATGTTGCAATCATTACTATTTTACATATATTAACCAACAACTTTATCGATAGATCAATTGATTATTTAGCGTCACTCTCATTAGTAAATTCATGATATTATTATTAAAATAAAAGAGGAATTTGTGTTTTAATGCTCTTGCTTCATCAAGCCAACTATAGATAACAATTTGAACTAAGAACTTATAAACGAGAAAGACAATATTAGTTGAGGTATTCCATAAATTCAAATAACTTAAGCTCATTTTAAAAATGTATTATGATAATGTTTTTCATAATTATATTTTTTGTATTCATTTCAAAGGAGTACTGCAAATTATCCAACATTAAACAATTGTATAAGCTTAAAAGCAGGTTGAGCTGCTTTTATACCAAACATATGGAAAGGAAGGAAGTGGGGGAAACGCAAGGACAAAGTCGAAAATAAGTTGTTAGCCATGCTACTGTAGGAGACACCAAGCACACTTCTCAACGCAAAAGTGAGAGGTAGAGAGAGGCGAGCATTTAATAAATCCATCACATAACCCGCATTATTAAAAAGATCCGAGATACTAAAACCTGGCACGAACCGGAAAAGTTTCGCTGCAAACAAACTACATATGAGCAAACATATCTGTTCAACAAGAGAGGCGACTAAAGACAGAAAGAGATAGAATGAGAAAGAGGGAGAATGCACAACAATCCAAACAAGAAGCAAGAGACAAAGTTAGAGACAGAGGGAAGCGAACAAAAAGCGCTTATCAAATTTCCACAAACGATTACAATCAAACAACGCTGTCGCAGTCCACGTCCAGTGAAGTTTTGGTCTTGGGGGTTTGGGGGTTGGGTGGGGATTGTGATGTGGCATCATCGCTCGATTTACCATCGTCTCGTTTGTAGCTGACAAAACGAGATGATTGAGGTTTGTCCATATTCCATACTCTCTTCAGAATAAATGTAATCGCCAATCAAGTGCACAAAGCGCATATGACAATAGCTCAAGCCAAGCCAAGCCAGGAGCTAAGGCAGTCATCCAGGAGCTAGGAACTAGGAACTAGGAACCACAGCTGAGGGCTAAGCAGAGTGAGTGCCCTGGCATCGAAAGGATTCAATCAATTCGCAAACAAAAAGGCAAACACAGACAGCCTAGACTGCGTGGAGACTGAGTGGGAAGATGATATCGTCATCGTCATCGTCATCGTCATCGTCGTCGTCCAACAAGGCACCTAAATAATTCAATTGTCCATACACTGAGCGAGGCAACATGCGATAATATTTTTATCCCGCTTCAGCGTCTAGTTTCGAGTAATGCCGCTATTCATCCCTGGTGCTCATGTATTTCTTCTTTTTTTTCCTTTTTATTACCACACTCGCAGTTGCTCGCTTCAGTTCAAGAACGGAAACGAGGCAGCTGTCAAGGCGAAAACTTTTTTTGCACGAAACTTTATTGGGTGGGCAGTGAGAAATACGTGCATATAATATAAGAGTAACAACTTTATCGATTTACACCAAATGAGGCTAGTTATTAGTTAGCAGCTGATGAGCAGGACATCTCGGGATCGCTACTTCCACCCAGCAGGACTCTTGGGACTCCTCACTATAACAGGTGCCAAAGGATTGATAAACGGCAGTGCTTGACTTAAGTCAGCAAAAGGTTGGAAAAGTTCACTTGAGAAATTTGTATAATTTAAAAAAATAAAAAAATCTTTGTTTATTTCAGCCTTAAGGATCTTAACAGATTTTTATTGAGTTAAATCGTTACCCTCAATTAAAGTCATTGGCTTTTGTGCGTCGGCCATCCGCTGACTAATCCTCATAGGAGCAAGTTAAGTCACCCACCCACCCGCTTCCCTCCCCCCAGGTCTTAAGTTTGTTATGGCTTCGTGCTGTTCACTTGTCTCACATTTCTTGAGTTTTTTTTTATTGGCTTTCTTACACGCCACTTTGCCTTATTTTTATGGCTTGCCATAGAAAAACCTTAAATCCTCAACATCAACGTTGTTCGCTTTCCCTTTTCTCCTTCTCCTTCTCCCTCACATTCTTTTTCGTATAGCCATAACCTATCGAATATTTTTTATGATTTGTTTCACTTCGTTTCGTTTCCAATGCTTTCGATTTCAAAGGCTTGCCCATGTGTTTATTGCTTTTCTTTTACCTGCCGCCAAAGCTGATTTTATACCCTGTTCGATAGCGGATAAGGGTGCGAAAAGTTAGTAACATCAGAGAAGCATAGAGAGCTTTTTACAAATTGTTTTCTAGGCAAAGCGGAGTAAAAATTGATTTCATTCTATTTAAAAATTTAATACATATTTCCATGAAATGGATTCGGTTTGTTGACGCTTGCAAATAGCTGCTTAGTTGTCATTCCTTTGATTTCGTGCTAGTTGAAATGATTTTGTTAAATCGTACTATAGGTCACTAATAACTAACTTATCATTAGTTGATGACGTTTACAGAAAAAAATACTTTTGGTTCTTTTATAGTTCTTTTAATAGCGTCGAATATATTTTCTTATGCTTGTTAAATTCATTCGACATCGAGTATAAAACGCAGAACAAACACATTCACATCAAGATTAGTTAACATATCACATAAAGCTGGCAGAAATGTACATATGGCAAATAAAATGGGGAATGTTATAACTTTTAATGTATAGTTATTGCAAAAGCTGTCTGATGTGTTGCTCCATCTCTTTGCTCCCATTCCAATATATACATTTTTAATATTACATTCTATTTGGCATTGCTTACATTAAGCAGACGAGTCGAGGCGAGTCGAGTCGAGTTAAGGGTAGCATACATTTGAGCGGCGAACTCAGTGCATGCATGCAGTATGGCACTCTACTCTACTTATTTTGTGGTAAGCTTCATTACTTTACAGTGACAGTGTGCGAGAGAGAGAGAGAGAGCGAAAGGGACGACTGCTGCTCGCCGCACATACTAATAAGTCTAAGTGACAATGACAAACACAAATGCATAGTCACATACACAAATACCACGTGGAGAGTGAAGAGACCAACACTTTGTTGATTTTTATTTCCCCCCTTTATTCGTTCCCATTCCTTTCATATTCGTTTCGTTCTTCGTTTTCGCGGTCTTCGCATGCTTCGCTTTGCAGTAAAATGTCAGCTTTGCTCTTACGTCTCAGTAAAACGGAATGACTGTTGATGACCTCATAAGCATTCGTGTTTATTTCTGTTGGTTGTCAAAAATGCGCAATGTCTTGTTGTGCTCCTTGCACACAGTGAAATAATAAATATTTCAAGAAACCATAATGAGAAGCATTCATTTTTTTAGTGTTCTCTAGATGTGGCATTTTAAAATCATTTATGCAAACATATTTTATTTGCATTAGCCTCACTTAATATTGATCAAGTAAAAACAGAAACTGTCATCTTAGTTGGTATTTAAAGATAACTGACAAATTGCACTTTAACTACGAATACCTATAGTACAATGTTGTATTTCTTTGGCATTCCAGCTTGCAGCGCATAAGCTCTTTCTTTCTCTTTATAAGTTTTATTTTAAAAATTTTTCTTTGGCAAGGAGATGTTCGTGTACTTTACGCTGCTGCTTGTCAAGCCATAAAATGTTATCACAAAAAGTATTTTCCAAGTCAGCGCACACACAAAAGTGGCAGACAGAGACAGGAACAGTCGGCTGACAGCTGGCTGCAGGCCATGGAGGAGTAAGAGGACAGACAGTTGCAAAGCAAAAGTTGTTGTAGCTTACACACACTGACACACACACACACACACATACTCGCGACAACACATAGTGAAAGTAACAAATAGAGTTGCCATAAAAATTCATATGCTTATCACGTGCGTTTTGGCACCACACACACACACTTGCAGACTGCAGATGGCGCCATATCCAAAAAAAAAAAAGAAGTAAAGTATTATTGTTGTTTTTGCTGACTGGCGCTTCATTCTAAAAACTTGCCACGAAAACTGTACTCGGGGGGGGAGTTTTGAGCGTAGTTGTTGTAGTTGCTGCGGTTATTGTCAGCATATTCACACGTTACAGACATGCCGCTGTTATACTGTTATACACGACGTCTGCTCAGCTTAACTGTACTACGAGCACTCGAAAATATTTCGTTTATTTGAATCTGGTAACGATGTTGTACTATATAGCTGTAGTTCTCGTTGTTGTTGCTGTTATTGGCTGATGTGTCCATTTTATTGTCATATTTATCAACAACCAGCCGAAAATAGCAAAAAGAAACAGAAACAGTTCCTCTTCTCTCTTATTTTCGTTGAACACTGAACACCGAACACTGAACACTGCTGACATTGACGCATTTTTGCCTTATGCTACGTCAAAAAACGTGCAAAACAATGGAATGCATAACAATAGTAGAAGCCACAACAACAACAACAACAGCAACAACAACAACAAAGCAATAGCAGATAAGTCAAAATGCCTAGCGTGCATTTCAAATTGGCTTTTTTTTGTGTGGCTTGTGTGTAGAAAATTGTTGTATCTGCAGAGCAAATGCATTCAGAAAATGGAAAATACAGTATGTGACCGTACAAAATGCGTTGGATGCTATTGTTGGTATCCAGTTGACATATTGCTGGAGATAAGAGTGTGCGCAAGTGCTTCGATTGGATTGTTGGATGAAACAAAAATAAACCAAACCAAAAAACACACACAAAAAGCAATCTGAAGGTCGATGGAGTTATCCCAAAACTTATTCACTTTCATCTTAAAGAGTTTAACGAGCAAATATTTTATAATAGTGCAAGAAATGTTAACAATAAACATTGTTACATTTAACATTTAAGATTAACAATTATTGTAAGTATTTAATTTATCATTTAAGATAAGCAAAAAAGATTGAGATTTTATTTTTCTATTTTTAGAAGAAACAAATTCAAAAACACTCACAATAGTCATATCGAAAATAGAACCGTTAAAATAGTGTGCCCATATACTTAGAGATTATCATAATATAGAATATAATTTGAGGGTTTTTCTATATAAATTTATAGTCAAGTTATAGTTCTGTTCTAAAGTCGTTTGCATAATGATGATATTTAGGAACAAACCAACAGAAATAAATTTTATGCTCGACCACAAACATTAACTGTGTGACCGTAATCTACATTTTGCTGATAAGCCTAATAGTCGCCAGAAAAAATGTAGAGCACCAATTAAAGCTCTCATTTGGCATTGAAAAGGGCCTAAAACATTTTGCGAGCCAAAATATTATAGGAAAGCGAAAATTACGATGGCAAAGAGCTCTCTCTCTCTCTCTCTCTCTCTCACTCTGTAGCCTCAGCTGGCAAATTGCAATATTAGTGTGGCATGAATTTTGGGAAGCAGTGCAAAAGTTTTGTTTGTTGTTTCAGCATTAGAGATGGAGGCGGAATTTGCAGATCTGTGGGAAGCGAAGGGGCGTGAGTTGGCAAAAAGTTAAGCATTTGTGTTTAACACATGTGACCCAGAAAACTCATCGGTCGCCAGCGCCATCTGTAAATTGCCATTTAGCAGTGGTTATAATAAACTAATTTGAAAACGCCTAATGCTATGCAACAAAGTTTTTGCTGTGGCCCAAGCCTAGCCAATTAAATAGATGGCTAGAATTCTCCGCGTACGTAAAAGCAGAGTAACATAAACAAATACGTAAAGGGGAAAATTAAAGGCCTGCAGATAGTATGTAGTACAAAGTACTACACATAGTAGAACAACAAATTACAAATTCGAAATATATGTAAATTTTATGCAATGCTTTTTTTTCCCTTCTCATTTTTGTTTTGTTTGTATTTACGATATGCGGTCTCTAAAAAACGAACAATCAAAGCAACTAGCAGGCTGAACAGTGGGGCGGAGGACGAACTACCCAGCCAGGTGCTATATAGAAGAAGTATAGTCAGTCTTAACGGCCGCCAGCTGTGGACTTCAGACGTTAGACTTGGGACTGACCCCTTAATCTGCATAATTTCTGCAGACAGGGCAGCAAAGGAAAGACAAAGAAAAAATAAATAGAAGTAAGCTTGCCAAGCGAAAGGTGGAAAAATGGAAAGGAACTGCTCACCAGGATATTATAAATAGTCCAAGATATTTATATGTAATGAGTATTGACCTTAGGGAGGATGTCGGTTCACTACAAGTATCCTTCATTCATTGGTCGCTCAAAAGGGTAGTTCAGAGACTGAGGTTGTGATGCTGCTGAGCAGGCTAGAGGAACAACTGGGCAACATCTGGTGAGGGTCGACATTTTGGCGCTTAAAAAGGCAAAGTTGATCCTAATGATGACGAGCACTAAGTTATGTTAATGATCGACTTAGAAACTTTATTAAAAATGTCAAAATTACTGAGCTCAAGTTGTGTCCACTCGTTAGGCTTGACATATGATTGTAGATTCGTTAATAATGGAAGTTATAATGAGAGTTATAGCCTATATCACTGATATTTCATTTACTATTTCCACTAAATTTAATTTGGTTTTAAACGAAAATACAAGACTTCCTATATAAAACTTATTTATTGATTATTAAAGAGAACAGAACGAATATTTTTCGTACTTCATCGACATGAACTGCGCCTATTTCTTAGCTTTTCTTAGTCAGTATAGAAAGAATATTTTTCTTATTCCATCGTTAAAAACTGCGCCTATTTCTTAGCTTTACTTTGTCAGGTGAAACTCTTGGTTTGTCGTTGTTTGGTGGAATCACTTAGGTAGGCATGTTTGCCTCCCACTAATCCATTTAGACAGCCGCTTGGCAAATAAGTAATGCCTATAAATGAATGAAATGACAATATTATATCGATTGACCTGTGACCCCAAGGTAAGAAACAGAGCTAGATAACTCTAGTCTAAGCAGGCGAAGCATCTTCTCTCACCTCTGGCTTGATTGATTGGCATTGGGGACTGCGTCGTACACTTGTGATTGGATTTATGCTGGTCCCATTTTACAGGCCTGTTTGTTTTCTTATTTTAGCATTTGCCAACTAAACCTGACAGGTGTTCACTGCGGGGCGTGACAAGACGAGCGACTTCCGTTTGCCAATTTTAAGTGGTTTAAAATACCGTCGTCTGTTTAATTATGCAGTACACAACAACAACAACGAATGGAACTCTCTCTAGCCTCTGGACTTTGTGCAGTGACCAAAATCTGCAGGAAGCAATTATGTGGGCGGCGGTCAGAAAAAAGGGTCTGAAATCGGATAGTGGTTGAATTTGTTGCGTTTAGCGAGGGATTTGTCCTTATAGAGGGTGACTTTGTGTCTCGCAAAGGGCGATGATGACGTCAGCTTAACGCCGTGCGTTGGGGCAAAGGTTATGCACAAGTTAAAGCGAAGAAATGTGGCAAAGAAACGCGTATCACTAACAGTCCAATAAAATATCTAAACAAAGGAGGGAGAAAGAGAAAAAGTGAGTGGCGGGGAAGTTTTCTTAAGAGTATTATAATTTTGCATTTGAGTGTTGGATTGAGTGAAAGAGAATTGGGAGTTGAGTTGAATACAAAGGGTGAAAAAGAGCATAGAGAAGAGAGTAGGGGAATTAAGGGTTGATCGTCAGTTTGTCTAATTGGTGTGACTCATAATTCACCTATTAGAAAACTGACAGGCCAATAATAAAAGAGAATAAACTCCAATTATAGATAATTGGAGGCAATAGAAAATATAGAATCGAGAAGCGTTCTAGAAAAGTAGATTAGATGAAGACAAAATATAATTGTAAATGTGAGTAAAGTAAAATCAAATTTTATCACATAATATCACATAAATTATTAACATTCCTTTGTCAATAACAGAAAGCAGTCAGAATGTAAAAAGGAAAGAACAACAAATTTGTTGATTGTTGATAAAAAAAATATATAAAAGAAACAAAATGAGACAAGTTAAAAAGAAAAGTAGAAAAGAGGATGACATCTTAACCTTTCACCGGTTCAGCGCTTCTGTTGTCTTTGCCCCGAGGTGAACAATACCTGAGAAGGGTTCCTCCGGATATGGGACACCAAACCGGTACTTTACCGAGGTGTCAAGAGGCAGAGCTGAAGATTTATGGGCGTGTGTCCGACTTCATGCCTCTGTCATATTATTTATCATTCTATTCTTTTCCGTTGGTAGGCAGATTCTTTGGCATGCTAATTGCGAACACTTCGGCGTCTATTTACGGGACATGTTACCTCTGTCCTTCTCCCTCTTCTCTCTCATCAGATACCCGATAGATCCCGTTGAAAGTAAGCCCAAACTTCAGGTTACGTTTGGAGCGTGCCGCATGTGATTCAGATTCAGGTTTCTACCTTCTATTCGCTATGCTTATTGAATTGCTGCGCATTTTGAGGCATTACAAGTATTTGCATTCATACGGGCATTGTGCTTTTATCTCGACCTGGGACGAAACACTTTTGGCGCGTGCTCAGTGTCCTAATACCCAATTAATTAATAATAGAGAATAAACCGCAATAGCTTGACTGTAATTGAAACACATGTCGAAGTTTGTATGTTGAGATGGGAAATAGTGTTGGGTAAACATGGTTCAATTTATGGATAAGGTAATTACTTCTTTTTTGTTCAGTTGTTCACTTTTGATACTTAGTTCGTTCTTGTTGAGTTTGTAGAATTTGATCTTTGGTTCATTTGTGAACTTCTTCGATTTGTTCATTTTAATAAATATGTTCCTTCTCGAAAAGGACTTAAAAATAGAGCCTGAAAAAGAAGTCCTTAGTCCATAGAACAAACTGAATTTGATATAAAAAATTGTTGTGTAATAGATAAAAATCCCTGATAGATTAGATACAATTGAAACACATGTCGAAGTTAATATGTAGACAAGACCAGAAGTGTTGTGTAAACATCGTTCAATTTACTAAATGAGTTCGTTTACTCTACATCATTTGTTGCTTTGACCTTTAGTTCTTTCCTGAATTTATTCATTCACATTTATACATTCACTATTATTTCCATTCTTTGTTGGTTCCTAAACTCAAAAGGAAATCTTTTATATAGAAAAAACTGAGTTTGATCCAACAATTTCCATGCCCAATATAGTTTTACAAATATTTGAATTGTTATTCCAACATTTACAGGACATTTGCAGCTGTGTTTACATTTATTGATCGCGTTACGGTATCTTCGCATTTTATATGATTATATGTTGGCAAGAACACCCCCTAAATGCAACACATCGAATTGTTGTCAGTTACCCCATTTTATTTATTAATTTGTCCCCTTTTCATATTTCAACATTTCAACATTTCACCATTATGCCATTTGCTTTTATTATTTTATTTGGAGACATGGCAATGCCCTGCAAGATATCCTGATGATAGGAAAAAAAACAAAAAGACAAACCAAACACATCCATTCCCCATAAAGCCCCTCGCTCGCTTGGGGTGAGCGCATAAACTCAATTACATAATAAAAATTTATGAACGTAGCAAAAGTACATTAAAATTGTGCGCCACTAGCAGCAGTGACCTTCGAAACTGAACTTCCTTCTGATTCTGACCAGAATGTGTTGTGTTCTTTTGACATTGAGTTTGGGTCTTTGGGCTGAGTTCCTCCTTAAGCCACTTTGACGAACACATCCGTACATCAAGTGAAATCCGAAATCATTAATACATATGAGACAGAGCATTTATTGCGACTACGTCGATTTTGAATTGAGTTTGGGATTGCGACTGAAACTGAGACTGAGAGAGAGACTGTGGCTGACCCTCATTTATACGTATATTTCATGTAATTCATCTCAATAAAATGTGAAATATCCACACAGCAAATCCGCCAACTATAAAATATGTGTAGGCTCGAATCCAGTTCAGTTCAGTTGAGTTCTAGCATAGTTCCAACCATTCCCAGACACTGCATAAACAGAGATAAAAATCTAGCTTGAGGGTTGCCCAATGAGTGTGTGTGTGTGTGTGTGGATGGCGCGTGTCCCGTTTCGGAATTATTGTTGGCCTTTGACATCAAATAAGTTTCGCAGCGCATAAAAAAACCATATAGGGGATCTGCTCTATGAACTTTGGGGTTGCAATGGGTTAATTTATGTAAACACATGCGTGTACACATCTATCTCTATCTCCATCTATCTATCTTTGTATTTATATATTTGTGGATTGCTTGTGAAGTTACTAGAGATAAGTCGATGGTGTAGTTAGAAGTCGATGAAATAACTTTCTATGAACTTTGCGTTCAATGGCAGCTGCTAATTGTGAAACGTGTGAACGACTTTCGGTTGACCTTCAACAACTTGAAGAGAGACTCTGAACTTGTTATCAACGCAAATCAACACACAAAGCACATTAAGCTGAGAAGAAAACCTAAAAAACGATGGAATTCTAAACAAGTTTTTCGTGAAATTTCGCCTGGAAATCCAGGCAGCAACCCTTCAGGATGCTTCCGAAGTGAACCTCAAAGATGCTAAGCATCCTAAACATCAGCGGGAACAACAATATATTTATAAGCACATTATAATGCATTGTTGTTGTTGCTCTTGACGACTGCCTTCTGTTTGAGAGTCCTTTGTCACATGCACAGCTCTGCTGCTCAGGTCTGCTCAGCTCAGCATATTAATGATTTCATGTGTTGTCCAGTTGTCCAGTCCAGACTCAGCATCTTGAGGCCATAGAACTGGAAATGTTTTTGGTGTTTAGTTTTCCCCAAAAAGTATACACAACCCTTTCTTTCTTACGTATGCTGCATTTTCACATACATAAATTACTTTTCTTGCTCGCCGAGTTTGATTTTCTCCGAGGGTTCAATTTGGGCTCGTTAATGATGATCAGAGTTTATGGTAAATATACCCCCAAACAATTTGTGGGCAGACAGGCAGGCTTGGCTTATTTGTTATGGAATTTATGCGTGTGTTTGTTCTATAGACCATCGAAATTTCATGTTATAAACAATTCTGGTTTGACCGTTAAATGTGTGTTATCTTGAAGGCAGATGCTGACATTGTCATCTCCCTTCTTATCAAGTGTGAGAATATCAATGGAATTTAATTATTTCCTACTTGAAATTACTTACGGTCATTCGTTATGCATTAAGCAGACTTTTATGCATAAAAGGAAAATGAATAATTACCTGCAAAGAGATAGACCATAAATAAAAGTATTAGTAAATGATTTATCATAGAAAAAGTTTCATTAATGCGTATATTTAAGTGGTTATAGACTTATGTGCCAATAGAAAATCTATATAGTTATAGGTATAGTTATATGGCAGAAGAATCCTTTTTGAACTTCATAAAAAATATATACATATATATTCACTGTCCGTCTGTCTGTCCATATGTCCGCCTAGTATTCAGAAGGATAACAAATGTTCATTTCAGTATATTTCAGTATTTTTGGTATATTACTCTGGTGGCTATTAATTTTGTATATTCGGTATGTATAATGCAGTACTTTTGGTATATTTAGTATATGAGTTTGGTATACTTGGTATATGTTTTGATGCATACAACTTTTCACACAAAAATTTAATATTAAATTTGGTATACCAAATAATTATATCCGCTAGATCCGATATTCATTTCATTCAAACAACCAAATAGTCACAATAATATAGGTGGCTTTCAGCCCAGAGAGGGGAGAAAGAAGCAAAAGCAGCTTCAGCAATTTTTAGCACTTTTAGCAGTCAAATCCAAGTCAACCTCAAAAAGTCACGTATCCACTGACTCGTGATACCAGATGAGATGATGCGATGAGATGTAAGTTAAGGCGACACAAGTCGAGCCAAAGTGGCAGCCAGTCCTAACAAGTCTAGAGCAAACTACTCATGTGCTCCCAACTGAGAAAGCAGTGTTATGTATGATGCGTGTAGACCACAAACTACAGCAGCACACAGCCTATTCCTCTCCTCCACCTCCACCTCCATCTCCACCCACTATTTAAAACATTGGAGGGGTCTTAAGAGAAACCCTTGAAGTGCCTGGTGACGGCGATGGCAACGTTTTAAGTGCTCAATTTGGAGACCGTCGGGGGTAGTTACACATTCACTGTGAAAAAAAATACCGAAATCCAAAAGAAATCTAAATGGATTTCTATTCAAGAATTACTTTTAACTAACAGTTAAATTTGAAACAGGTCTTTTTTGGAGCACTTGTTATAACAATATGCCAAAAAAAAAATACACTTCAATAAATTGTAATTTATCTTCGGTATTTTATTTGACATATTTAAAGGTAGCTGATATGTCACACTTTTAAACGTTTTAAGTGCTCAATTTGGAGACCTTTAAAGGTAGTTACACATTCACTTTGAAAAAAGACCTAAAAGCAAGAGGAATTTAAATTGATTTATACTCAAAAAACCATTTTAACTAACAGTTAAATTGATTACAGAACTTTTTTGCAGTAGTTGGTAATATACCATGTATGCATCTCAGTATACTTCAGTATTTTTCTGGTATATTTAATTGCCTGTTTTGATTTATTGAGAACGGAGTCTCTCACACTCAAAACACTTCTCTAAAGCTTGCTTATTTGTCTTTGTTGACAAATACAAATTCAATTCTGTATGCACAACTATTTTCTTTCAGTGATATTCCATATGCCAAGAGTCTCATGCGCTGTCACTCCTGTGTTGTACTCGTAAGCAGAGAAAGAAACAGCAACAGCAACAGCTACAAAAACAGCAACAGCAATGAAATCTTAATGCCTTAATGGGCCACACAATCTAATTTACTTTTGTTTGCTTTGCTCTCGCTTTGCCTTTTTCTTTTCTATGTCTCTCGCTCTACAACAATACGAGTATAAATGATTTTCTGTATTTTTTTTTTATTGTAGTACAGAATGGATTGGTGTATGTGAGTGTGATTTGCTTTTAATTATTGTTGTTGTTGCTGTGGGATCTTGTCGTTGCTAACGCCATTGGATTTGGCCAAAAGGAGAGATGAAGAAGAAGAGAGAGAACGCTAGTAGTACGTATTATGTTAGTACTAGTTCTCGTAGTTGGTTGACTGTTGTGCTTCCTAATCCTATTAACAATTGCGGTGGCGGCGACGTCATCGCCTTTGATTCTCCATTTCCCTCGTTCTATTCTCCGGCTGCCAATTACCAAGCAACGTCATACTTTTCTCTCTCTCTCGGTTTTTTTTGTGCTTTTGGCATGCTCTGCTTAATTCCTTAATTTAATATTGATTTTTGCACGCACTGTGCTTGGTCTCAATGACTAATAAGCTAATGCAAAGTGCATTGAACTGAGATCATTCTGTGTATAAATAACTAATTAATCTTTCGCTCTTAAAGCGAATGGCTATCAATTTGGCCTACAGCATTGAATGCCATATGCATTATGAGTCTATTGAGCTATCCTTATTGCAGTCGCCGTCGTAATCGCAATCGCAATCGTCTTTCCCTGCCATATGCCATCTGCCAATCGCAATCCCAAATGTCTGCGACTTCCGCTTCAGGGAATTCCAAGTTCTTGTCCTACACACAAGAAGCGATGGCAATGGAAAGGGCCTCGGCTTCGTTTTTTCCTATGTGCATTATACTAAAAATTTTCTACAACATTCTTGTGCAGCTTAATCCCAGCTCACTATAAATCACACAGACGCACAGGCAGACACACACACATACACATATACGCAGACAGACAGTTAGAAGACATAGTAAGCTCCCAGGCGCATATCAAGTTTAAATATTCTAGAATTTTTTTTTTCGCTTTTTAGATATTTTTTTTTTTAGCACTTTTTGCTGTTTTGCGAAGCTGAAATTCCCTGAAGCTTAACAAGTTTAAGTTGGCTGCAGCTCAAAAAGCTTGCGAAAATACCTTTTTTTTATCTAACTCAAACACGTACAGAGCGCACAGCACTCACACACATACATACACACACACTGACACATCGCACAACGCACTTTAGCAGCATGTAAAATAGTTTTAAATTACACAACGAGAGAGAGCCGAGACCGAGACCCAAGGAGCCAGATAAGTTCTAATTTAATTTAAATTTGGCATACCTAAGAAGTGAAAGAAGAGAGGGAAAGGGAAGAAATAGGGATTCCTGCATCTACCTCAAATTTAGTAAAAGTGCACGAAACTGTCTCAAGTTGTTTGCCATTTATTTATATTTCATGCAAATTAACTGCTGCAATAAATTGGCAGCAACACTTTCCATGCCAAGCAAAACTTGACAGACATTTGCAAAGAATTCAACAGCAGGATATGAAGGAATCTGTATCTAAGAAAAAGAGAGACAGAGAGCGAGAGTGAGAAGTGAGAGCAAGCGAGAGAGAGAGAACTGCGAAATTTAGCCAACACGAAACATCCTTTTTTCCGCCCAGAGTTTTGACAGCCGCGACATTTTCTGCTTGCTTACCGCTTTTCAACTTTTTAGCCCAGGCAAGAATTTCACCTGCTGCAGTTGGTTACCTGCAATCCAGCACTCTTTGCTCCCCCTCCCCCTGCTCAATCCACTTTCCGCCTTCATATTCGCATACAAAATACTGACACATGTCAAAACCTGCGACAGATGCGTGTGGGTGAAAATGCTGGCACAACCTTTTTGTTTGTTTTTGTTTTGTTTTTGTGTTGTGTTGTTTGTGCGTCTGTTTGGGGAAAAGTTTGATGCCTTATGAGAAAAGCTGGCTTAACAATATTAAAACTATACCCTAAATTGATTTTAATCAGTCTACGGAGTCAAATCTTCAGCCACACTTAAGGAATGTGAAGTTGATTAGATTGCAGAAATCTCAAAAGTACTTCAAATGAATTAGAGTCAACTTTGATTACCACAAATATATGAATTATATTCACAATGGTAAATATTTTAAGAATAGAAACCTAGAAGCCCATTTTATCATCTATTTATGCTGATCAAGAATGAACTTAACTAGTTTCTTAAACATACTTCTTCCATAAACACTTTCATTCATCCTTGAATTACGTTAACAAAGATAAACATTTTAAGAATTATAAGAACATTTCAACTCAAGAATCTACAAGATGTGTCAGCTATTCATGCTGATCAAGAATGAACTTAAGTTTCTTAAAGATACTTGTGCTTTCATTAATCATTGAATAAAGTCTTAAGAATTAAAAGAACATTTTAATTCAAGTATTGTCTTCATAGATATGCCAGCTATTCATGCTGATCAAGAATGAACTCAACTTCTGCTCGAATATTCCTACTAAAGATACTTTTGCCATAGATACTTTCATTCATCATTGAGCATAATAAGGCGACATTTGCACTCACGTTGTGTTGCACTTAACGCGTGGCATGCAAAGCTCTAGTCGAGATGCAGAGGATGCATCTTTAAGATACTCGTATACGCAACTCTGCTGCCGTCTTTCCTATTTCGTATTTCGTCTTTCGCCTGTCGTTTGTCGCTTGGCGTGTGCTTGACAAATTCGCTTGCAATTATTTATAGAATGCCAACACGGCGGAGAGAAGGCGTCATGACTACTTGACTTGACTGCCATAGTCGTGGCATGTGAATGGATGAATGAATGAATGAATGAACAAATGAACGAATGAATTAAATTATACAAGCGGCAAGCTGCAAGGAGGCTAACATCAACCCCTGCCAATCCGCAATCCACATGACAACTGTCGCTTCTTCGTTTGCTTTAGTCATCGTCATCGTCATCATCATCATCATCATCGGTGAATGCTCCACTTTTTGGGCAATTTAATTACGAAATGTTGCCGAATTATTTTTATGCTAGCCTCGCTCATAATTTGTGTTTGTGTTTCAGTTGTAGTTTCGATTTGTGTGCCAAGTGTCAGCTGTGCAAATTGAAAATTGCATTTTTCATTTGGCAATCATAAATATTACAGATAAATTTATTTGCATTCGCTTTTAGCTCTTCCACAGCAATTTTGTTGTCCTTCTTTGGCTTTGCTTGCTGGTCCACAATTAGGGAGGAAAGACAGACAGGCAGCAGCAGTCAAGTAACTGGCGATTAATTAAACAACTTTTTGCTATTTGTATAATTTTTATAATTTAGATGCACCGCACCGCAAGATACGAGCTAAAATATATAAAACAGGAGAACAAAAGCTCGAGTCGCTTAAGCGTAAAGTTTTCTTTTTTCTTTGTGCTCACTCTCTCTCTCGCTTATCTTGGCTAAGTACACAACGTAACGCAACAAGTTAATTAGCAGTTACTAAGGATGGAGCACAGAGAGAGCACAGGACTTTGGTCACGGGTCCATTATGTAAAAAAGTCAAAGCATTCTGCCTCCGCTTCTTACTCATTATATCACTAATATAAAGTTTTTTATGCACTTTTGTGCAGCTTCCGGTTGCTGGAGCTCAGAGCTCAACAGACGGACGACGGACGGAGTTATGCAAGTTATTAGTGGAGCTTTGTGGTCACGGGATAAAACCTCACAAAGCGCCAGCTGCTGCTGCTTTTGTACGTACTATAGTTAACAATATGTCAATGACTATTTGCCCTGCTCTTGATGTTTCCTGCTGCTGTTGCTTCTCTGACAAAGCAAAATAATCAGTGAGCAGAGTCTATTCCAAATTGCGCATTGGCCTGAATTATCTTTAAGCTGTCGACGACTGTTGTCATTTGCTCGGCTTTAAGGTGCGCACATGTGTGACTGCAATCTGCATTAGCCGGAAGCACACAATCATCGCAATGCAGCTCGAAAATATGGTAAACCACTCGCTCCGCAAACTCTGCTCACTCCGCCAACAATTTCCGGAAAGAGTTTTTTTTTTTGTGCATTTTTATTTTTAATTTTCGGTTACAGCAATGCTTTTGGCTCTTTGCAGAGGATTTTCGTAATTAACCAAAACAACAAGTGTTCGGTCTAAGGGAAGCTGCAACGACAGAGTTTGCTCATAAATACGAAATGCTCGACAGACAGACAGGAGAATTTCATTTACTTGCGACTTTGTCTATTAAACGTCGTTCAGTTCACCTATTTTAATTCACTCCCGTGCCTTTATTCTAATTCAATTTACTTCACTACTCGCAACCACAGAGTAGGTTGTTTACTATTTGTGAATTACAACGCTGGTATCTTCGTCGTAAATTACTTTACGACTATTCATCTCAAACTAATGAGTACAAAATGGATTTACGCCTTTTCAAGTTGCTCGTTTACTAATTAATAATAAAGTTACAGTGATATGTGACACATAACAAAAGTTAGGGAAATGTAAGTAAAAATGTCATCTAAATTGAACACAATAAATACATTATATACAAGTATTTATTAACGTTTATTTTAATTGATTTTGATATGCCAATGTTTTTATTATTTACTTGTTGTTATCGTCACAAAGGTTTCTCGTGCCTCATCTCACGATCGATACTCGTGTCTCCTCTAATCGATAGGAGTATCGCTGCTGTAATCGATAGATCTCACGCTCGGCGTTGCCAGACAGTTTAAACAAAAGTGTGTTCGCAAACCATTGCGAAAGCTGCTTATCGACGCACTCAAATACAAATTTATCAAAATCTAACATTTAATATGCGTAACTCATAGGCAAGTATTAAAGTATTACTTTACATTTCGAATATTTTTGAAATTTAATAAGTATACTAAAAATAGCAAAGTCAAATCGTTTACCATATTCCTTTATTTTTATTTGCCTTCAACTAGAAAGCATTGCTCGTTCCCCTGGCCAAAAGAACTCGCACTCTGATCAGATTGCACAAATAACGGCAACGGGAGCTCTCATTGCCGAGAGCAGGAACCCGAGACCGCAATGAAGTCAATGGAAAGTCTGTCTAGTTCATATAAAGCACTCATTTACCCGTCACTGCCCCCCCCAAACCACCATCAACAGCAGCCTCAGCATTCAAAACATTTCGCGTTTTTCTGCCATTTTTATTTTTCATAAATATTTTCGCCCTTTTTTTAATTCTATTTGTATGTGTGCTGCGGCCGTGCAGTTTTCAAGTTTTGTGGCAGTTTTGCGTGTTTGCTTATAATTTTGTTTGAGTTGCAATGCCACGCCCCCTAAACCCCAGGGCAAACAGAAAACCACCCGCTCCCCCCCGCACTGCTTGCTTGCCTTCGGTCAGACTGCAAACCAAAAACTACGCGACCGGCACACAGAAAATTTGTAATTACTTTTTCATACAGCAATTAAAAATGGCGTAAATAGCAAAGCAATTGAGAGAAAGTGAAGGAGAGAGACACAGACACAGATGCAGAGAGGAAGATAGAGAGAGAGATAAGAGTTGAACTTTAAGTTGGAGTTTGATACACAGAGAAGAGATAAACACTGCACCGTGTCGGACTTGCCCACAGAGTTTGCAAAAGTGGAGTTTTATTTTTGCCGCTATTTTAAGTAGTTTTTCGCTTGATTTGTTTTATTTTTTCGTTCGTTCGTTCTTCCTTTTTTGGTTATTTCTTTTCGCTTACCACTTTAATTGAGTTACAGTACAAGCGAGTGAGAGAGGAACACAAGTGGCAAAGTGGAAAAGTGGCAAAAAAGAATTAGGGAGAGACTGAAGAGCGGGAAAGAGGGGAGCTTTGAATTACGTAAGTTGCAGTCTATTGATTTTCATATTATTCGGAGCAGCATGAATAATCCAGGATACAAAACCTCGCTCACCTAAAAAGGTATAACAATAAAGAAAAAAAGGAATCGCTGTTATAATTCGAATTTAATGACATGCACAGCCATAAGAATCTTGTAGTTGTTGTAATTGGCGGCGTCATTAGCGCAAATTACAAGCAATTAAGTGCGCAGTGCACAAACACACACACACACAAATATACACATATACATATATTACCACATCAGGGCATAGATGCTTGCAAAAGCGGCTTGTTATCGTCGTATATATCAGTCGACAACAAAGTGTAGAGAAACGAGTAGCAGAAGAGCGAGAGAGAGCCATTTGCAATTGCATTGCCAATGCATTAAATTAATTGAAAGCATTAAACGTAAACAATATAGAAGCGTGTTTGATGTCTCTATGTGTGTGTGTAGATGTCGATAGTCAAGGATACTTGAAAGAGGAAGTGAGAGAGAGAGAGGAAGATAGGGCCACTTTCGGCCTTCAATCAATTTGCAATTACTTAAAGTTCATTGAAATGCGCTAAACACGAAGTCGCCATAAAAATAGAGCTGCGCACTAAAATAGCAAATGGAAAATTGTGCAATAAAAACGTGCAGCTTGTTGCTAAATGAAAGAAAATAGAAAATGTTGCATAAATAATTGAGTAGAGAGACGTGGCTCACACACACACACACACACACATGTACAGAGAAATATGTTCGTTGTGGAGACATGCACATGTGTCGTATTCCCCATGGAAATCAGCATATTATCAAAGTAGTATAGAGTTCTATATATATGTATATGTATGTTGTATCCAGGCACATTCACATCACTTAGTTGATGTGCCTCCAAACAGGATACGAGTTCTCTAAACTGCATTGTGGTGGTTGCTTCACTTTATGACCAGGCCAAGAAATGCTGCAGGCGGACATACAACATACGACTTAATGCGTCTTCCATGTAGCTGTTACAGCAATTCAGAGGCAACAAATGCTAGCGCACTTTTCAGCATAAACCAAACTTGTGGAGATATCATTTCTTATGATTCAAGTTTGAAGTTTGCTTTTTAATATTGTAGTATGTAAGTAAGAACTATATTGCTGTTTAAGCAGCTCTAAATAAGATTGTATATCGATAGTTTTAGAACTCATTCGATAGTTCGCTTGAGTAAGAAATACTGCACAATCTGGAGAGCATTTAAGCAATTTGGTATATAAAAGAGACTCACTAAAATATATGTTTATACTGTAATGGGTTGTTATTGTAGTAACTTGGTTGTATTGATTCAATCTCTTAACAAATCTAAATTTGGCCAAAACAAGACAGAAAGCTTTAGTAGAATGTGTTCGACTGTAAGATACTCTCTACTGATTTTCAATGAAAGCGCAACAGAACAGTATGCTCAAAATAATATTCTATAAAGATAATATTTAATATACTGAAAAATACTGAAAGTATACCAAAAGCTATATTTGATATATCGATATATTATAACATTGAACATATAAGATTGTCATTAATATACCGCGAAATACTAAAAACAATACCAAAAGCTATATTTGGTATATATATATACTATATCTTTCAAAATATACCATTTTGCCATCCAAGTTAAGTAAGACACGACTGCAGTAGCCTTTTTTTATTTATTTGATCGCAACCAAATTTTCAAGATGACACAACGTTTTAATACTCTTCTTTCCTATGTGTAATAGGTAACAAATTTATTTCTGATTCGACTTTATTGCATCAGTTTTGTTCGTATTTTGTATTTTCAAATTCCCACATTGAGTGAATTTGTTAATTTCTCTGCTCTCTTTTTATCTGATCAATCTTTATGCTGGCATCATTTGAATGCAGAGTGATTAGCACAGACCTAATTCGAATTAAAATACCTGACAAAATGAACACTGAGCTTTGTTGCGGCACTTTTCAACGTTTCGCCAGGAAGAAGCGCATGCGCATTTTTTGTTCACTTGGTTTTTTGTTGGTTTGTGGCTGTTTATTTGTTTGTGCTTTCCATTATTGTTGCTGGCCTACAAGGATAAAAATCTAGAAAAGCGCTGTGCCACATGCAAAGCAGTAAAAGGGGGAGGAAGGGAGGGAGGTGGCAAAATGAGTCTGGCATGCCCTTTCTTTATGTTTTGCAGTACAAACGTCGTAACTGGCAACTGAGTTGCCTCTCTATCTGCTGTTGGGCCAACCGTTAGTTTTTTGTGCGCATTTCGTGTGCCTCTTTTGTCTCAGCTTTCTGCAGAGTGCCGAGTGTCGAGAGTGTGGCAGGTGGAAGGTGGAAGGTGGTGTGTGGCAGGTTTCGTGTTGTGGCCAACTTTGTCATGGCAACGCGTTAAATAATGCCAAAAGAATGGGTCACACAAAACCGTTAAGTGGATTGGGCGAATGTGTATGTGTGTGTGTGTGTGTGTGTGTGTAAAGGGCGGTGTGTATTTGCAGGCATTGTTTCACACAATACAAGGTAATTATATAATTTTATTTATAGCCAGATAAGTGTGGCGAGAATGCAATTAACAAAAATTTTGACGAGGGTTTTCTGGACATGCAGCTTTAATTCGAATATTCGCTGCTTCTTTTCTTTCTTTTTTTTGGCATATTTAAGACACACGCAGCATAGATAGAACATACAACATACGACAAATAATAGAACAAAGAGCCATAACTCCAATTATGGACAAAAAGCTGGCGACTAAGTGCAATTTATTCATTTGATTATTTCGCTACCCAAAGCAGCAGCAGCAAGAAGAGCAACGCACAAACATACAAAAATAAAAATATAAATTTATTAAACTATAATTCAGGAGGAAAACGGAAAAGCACTTTGGAGCTCACACCTAACACAGAGCCACAGCCCAGAGCAGCAGAGGACAACAACGACGATAACAACAAAAGTGAGTGCAAAAAAGTAGCCAAGCCGCGACGAAACAAAAACAACAACAACAACAACTAAACAAAGAAGGCGATGTGATGGAGGGAAATGGAAAAGGACGTTGCCACGTACATAAACAAGTGTGCATTAAGTGGTGCGAGGCGACACCAACAGAAAAGTAATAATAAAACATAGCCAAATGGCGAGCAAAATACGCTCTCTCTCTCTTTCTCTCTGTCTATTTCTATTTCTCTTGGCTGGCAGGCAAATAGCAATTTCTTACAGCAAAATCAGCCGGATCCCGAATGCTGACAGTTGTTGTTGTTGTTCTAGTTGTTGTTGCTGTTGCTGTTGCTCGAACGAGTTCGCGTGTCTCGTCCAAGGAGCGAAAAAGTTTTGTTTGCATGTCTGCGGTACATTTCCGCGACAGGCACAGCGCAACCAGATCCCCGCCGAAACATATGCTATATAATACAACAATACATACATATATAGGGACATGTTTATATAGCTTGTAACGCACACATATATATCTACCATATATATATATTTGTTTATCCATGTACTTCATTCGTTTACCCTACAACTACAAAAAAACAAAAACATTGAACAACGTTTCTGTCTCAAGCGTTTGACTATGTGAAATAAAAAAGAATTGTTTGAAAACCAAATAATTTATATATTTCAAATATTCGATTTTAGAATTAATCGAAATACCAAATGAATATGCCTACAATATACTAAAAGCCATATATCGATATACTATTACATTCAAAATGTACTAAATGGTAAAGAATATAGAAACCGAGATACACAAAAATTACGTTTTAGAATAAAACGGAATACCAAATTAGTATACCAAAAAATATTAAAATATACCATAAATCTATATTTAGTATATGGATATACTATTACATTCCAAATTGGCCAAAGAAGAAGTGTTGTATTACATGTTAGAGATAGAATAGAAACCGAGAGGTTTTATACGTTTTAGAATAAATTGGAATACCAAATTAATATACCAAAAACTATATTTAGTATATGGGTATACTATTACATTACAAATTGACCAAAGAGTACATAATATACCATTAAAAATAGACAAAAAACAAGCAAATCCCTTTAGGGATGACACAGAAAATCAACTCTGATACCGCATTGCAGTAAATTGAAATGAAAATATACTAAAAACTATACTACTACATTCAAAATGTATCAAAGAAAAATGGTATATTCTATATTAAAGCTAGAAAAGTAACCGAGAGTTCTTTTTATGTTTTATACGTTTTAGAATAAATTGGAATACCAAATTAATATACCAAAAACTATATTTAGTATATGGGTATACTATTACATTACAAATTGACCAAAGTGTACATAATATACCATTAAAAATAGACAATAAACAAGCAAATCCCTTTAGGGATGACACAGAAAATCAACTCTGATACCGCATTGCAGTAAATTATAGATTACCTACCCATTACAAATTACATAGCAAAGAGAAGTATTAACTGAACACAAGAATAAATAATAATACATTTATAGCATTGGGCTAATTTTATGAAGTTATACAAAAGTTGTGTTCTGTAATCTAATGGGTGCAAAAGCTTTTATTGAACCATCTTTTAAGGTTCGCCAGCAAGTCAAATGACGCCATTTGACCTGTTGTGACTACAAAGAGGAGAAATAACAGAATTGGCGTGTTCCAACAAAGGGCAAACGGTGCCGAGTGCTTTAGTGTTCCACCCCGTTGAAAAGACAGACTTACGACTTCCCCTCACACACACACACATTGAGTTTCCCCCCTCCGAACGTTCGCTGGCATGCAAATAAAATAAAATAAAATGAGTGACTGGCGCCATAATGTCGCCACGTCTGGCGTCCCTTTCGATTTGGGTTTTTGTCTACTTGCGTAGCATGTGGCGTTTGTTGTATCCTTTTCACATACTATATAAAATACTATATGGTATATACGTAGTATATACATTTACATGTCGAATAGTGTGTACCTAAGCCAACACGCTCTGGGTTGGCGCTGTTGCAAATAATAGTGTTGAGTGTCATTTGTGTGCCCCTCGCTTGGCCCCGTGTTTATTTGCTGTTAATAAAGCGAATGTTCAGCTTAAAGTTATGACTTCTTTGCACATTGTGCCACTTACAAATTACTTTACTACGCTTTCATTAATAGTCTCGCATCTTTAAGAAATACTCTTGATAGCCACAATCCAAGTTCTTGATAAACATTGCGTCTATTTATTTATACTTTTTCTATATATATTTTCTTTTTTGTGTTTCGTGCTCGATAAACATCGCATTGCCAAGTTGGAAACCCTCTGACAATGACAAGATTTACAGCACCCAAACCAAACCCAAGGAGGAGGAAAATAAAAGCGCAAGACATGAACGGAAAAGAAGTGAGAGTTGGGTGACTGCGAGACAAAGCAAAGCAAAGCAAAGCAAAGGCTGTGTGCCATAATAATCTGTGACCACTTTTGAGAATTCAATGAATGCTGCACGCACACACATACACACACATATACAAAGAAGAAGAAGAAGTAGGAAAAAAATGATTTATTTTCCATTCGATGAACGCAAGAAGAGCGTAACTTGAAACGCTGCGTTCTTTGGGGTCCTTCAGTTGTCTTAGTCCTTTTTTCTCCAATACTTTCGGATAAGTGTAGCGAATGGACATTTTGCACAATACATTGAGCATTTCCGGCCAAAATGAATCCTCCGATACGATGCGATGCGATGCGATACGATACGAGACGATAGGGCGTCAGGGTAAAACATGTGTAGAAGTTTAATTTAATAAGTTTCTGGGTTATAGGATATGTTAAACACGACAATATTGTGTTGAGTGCCAGCGGGCTTCAATCGCCACTCGCTCCCTTATCGCCCAAAAAAAAAAGGCAACACAAAAGGAAAAATAAAAAAAGAAAGAAGAAAATATATATGTATATACAATACATATATGGTATGTATGTTTGTGCAGCAGCAAATTTAAGTTGGTTTATTGGCGCTCTAACATGTTGCTAATTTTGTTTGTTATAAAGTTCGTTGGAGAGATGCAAGACTTTTTCCTTGTTCTTTTTAAAATGTTCAGCTTGAGTTTGGGCTCAGATGAGGGTTACATAAATCATGCGTCATGTTAACACAAACTTTGACTTCCTCAAACGGAGGGAGAAGGAAAGAAAAGGGACTCGCCACATGTGTTGCGCAATTTGTAAACTGGCACCACACAAAAATTGAATATGAGGCGACTTTAAGTCAACAAATGGGCTAATTAAATGGCTTGTTGCCCTAAAGCAGCTGTGATATGCTATGTGATATTGAAATCCTATCATATCTCGCTAATAAGCTCGAGTTTAAAGCATTAAAGTTCGCTGCGCAAATACAAAGCGCAAAGCACGTTAATTTCTGTTCGTCTAGAAGCCGCTGTCAATGTCAAAGCCCAAGCTTCCGCAGCCGGAAAGGATTGCCAGGGGAGAGAGAAAGGGAATGGAAAAAGGGGATAGCAGAGAAATTGAAAGGACATTAAACAGTTGCCGCAGCTTCCTTTGCGTGACCGACAAGTGGCCCAAGCAAAGTAAATCAATTTGGTACAATGAAATAATCGAGAGTCTGCTTTCCTAATTGTTTATGCGTTTACCTTTCATCGGCAGCGACTGTTATGGAAACCTTTAAGCATTGCGCATTCATCGGAATTCAGAACCCCTTATTCATTTTTTTTTGTGCTTTTTGTTATTGCTTCGGATTTATTGTTCATATTCTCTATTGCCCTTAGAAACCTCTTCGATTTCCTTAAGCGAAAGTGTTGATTTCTGCGTAAGTTGCTGCAAAACAGGTGCTTCCTGTTCAAAGAACTTTTGTTCAGCGAACAAAGCGAAGCAAATCGAAAGACAGCAGCGAAACTTCCTCACAACAAATTTGTGAAAATGAGCATAATAGATGCGACCTTGGTAATTTCATACCTTAGGCACATTGAAAATTTCCAAAAAAAAAAGGTACGTAATGAATTCCAAATCTAGTAATAAATAATAGAGTATCATAATATTAATAATATTTGCACAGATTGATTGAATAAAAAACTGTGAAAAGGAAAAGATTCTACTTTATTACTTCTCGTTATGTTCTTTTTTGTAATTTTTTGAATTTGTGCTCTTATTTAGTGACGATTCTCTAATTTCTTCCCTTTCCTAACAATAGTTTCCTTTTATGTGTGTGTTAGGTAATAATAACATTTTTCAACTCATGAGTCATACACAATGATTATTTGATTTAAATATAGTGCTTATATATTAATGGTTAATAAATTAAGCAACTTATATTTATAAAACATAAAAGATTAATAAAACAATTTTTGAGAATGAGTTTTTCTCATCTTCTTCTTGGAGTTACTTTGGTTGACGATCTAGTATATTTTGCACTCTATGGTATATTTTGAATTTAGTGCTATCAATATACCAAATGTAACATTTAATATTTTTTTAGTATTTATGGTATATTAATTTGGTGTATTCTAAAATTAATACCGCACTGATTCTTTTTTGTTTTAATTTTGTTAGTCTTACTTAAATCTGCTCCAAATTTGCTTTTTCTTTGCTTCTTTATCTTTTGTTTTGTTTAAAATTTCTCAAATAATTCTATTAATTTGTTTTAAATTTATCTTTAAATTTAAAATTTAAGATTTCATCGAAATGCAATTGACTTTAATGTAATGTTTAACAGAGAGAGAGAAATAGTCAAATTTTTGCTTGCTCTCGTTTTGTTCCTCGTGAAAAAAAATAATGAACTGTGGACTCGCATCATTGCCGAGGATTACCTGAATTTCTCTAGTAAAATTGAGCTGCCATTTGGCCTGACACTTGCGGCTTTGGCCACAGATGCTACTTTAATTTCACAGTCTATACACACACACACAAACACACACACACATACACACGCATAGCTAGTTCACCACAAGAGAGCTACCAACCAAACCCACTGGCAGCTCTACCATATTTTCATTAGTCTTTCTTCTCCGCTCCGCTATTCAAACCGCATTCGCATTCGCAGTCATAGGCGGGGGAGCGGGAGCGGGTGGATGGCAGATGAAATGCGCCCGGCAACGAAATTACAACTTGTCAACCCAATCAAGCGCGCTTTATGCAGCAATTTCCGTCACTTGTGTGAATTCCCACACACACAAACACTCACACACTTTTTATTTGAGGCACACACACACCTTGTGGCAATAAAATGCACATTATCAGCTAATATAAAATATGAATGAGCCGACTGAGCAAGTGTAAATAATCCTTTTTTGATTCAAGAGCTCAGGTGAAATTAACAAAGCTTCTCACACAAATGCCTTTCATTGAGTTTTCTGCGGCTTAACTAAAGCTCAGACCAAATTAATGTGAAAATGGGGGAGAAAAATGGAAAAATCATGTAATAGATTAATATTCGAAAAATTAAAGCAATATAATTATAAACAACATTAATCTTAAACAATTCGAGTGAATGGGAATTATCTAATCTTTGCTATGGACATTTTATGTTCTTCTCTTCGGGGTTGGCTGCTGTTCAGCATTTTAATTTCATACTGGGCCATATTTCCTGGCAGGCGGCGATGCCATTCGGTTTAGCGAGGACATCCGCCGGCACTTCCGGCAACAGTTGCCAGCTGGCGCCTTGCCCTTTACTATGTCCTGTCTTCTGTGTCTTCTGACCATGTTCTTCTTGTTCACGTCGCCGGCTTCTTTAATTTGCCTCCAGCAAAGTAGCGAAGGACAAGAAACTTAACGACAAGCACAACGACAACGACGACAACGATGATACAGTCTCAACACAGAAGCTGCAATTGGCTTAGGAGAGGAATTTCTTAAAGGGTGTAAAAGTATCATGGCAATTAGCCAGCTTTTGGGGTGCTTTTGATAATTCAGCGAAATAAGTCCACTCATCGATTTTGGGCACACACAAACTAATGAACTTTCAATGTGCACCCTTGGGCCGACAACTTGTTTTTTGCCTTTAATTACAAAAATCAACAAATGCCCGCAGCTTTGATTTATGCTGCACATGTGCGTAAATTCTTCTCCAGTCCAGAGTCCAGCAGCCACTCACACACACACACACACTCACACGCATTGTGAGACACGCCCCCGTCCACAAAGACGCCCGCCCATTTGCAAGCTGTGTTTAGTTAATTACTGACAAAGCATCCTGCGGGCGGGCGGAGCTCCTCGCCCAATGGCGACTTTTCAAATTTTATGTCTTACAGAGCTCAAAGCGAACCAAAATTAGCTCCCTCGCGTATCATTTGGTCGACGTGTAATGGACAACGGGGGGCGGTGAGATGAGTGTCAAACTTTTACTAACTGTGCTGCGACTTCTCGCCAGTGTTTACGACTAAATTAAATGTGCATTAAATTACGGTTAACAACTGTCAGTCGCGGCAAATGCTGAAGACACGTAGATGAAGACAGCTAGACAGCAAGTAAATATCTATGGCATTTAAGACGAACTCAAATTTAGATACATCTGCCTCACACTGATCAAATAGAATCTATTCTGGCATTTTATGTGACACGTAATGCGTGAGGACAATGGGCAAGATGTAATTTGTTCCCAATACTCATACTCTATGGTATATTTTGAGTGGAGTAGTATATTTTGGAATTTTAACTAATTGGTATATATTAACTGTAGAAGGATGTAAATAAACACGTAATGCATAAGGACAATGGGAAAGATGTTATTTCCAGACGCTTCTATAGGGTAGAAGCTGGTTTTGGTATATTTTGTACTCTATAGTACATATTTTGAATGCATTAGTATATTTTGGTATTTTTTGCTAAATGATATATATTGACTATAGAACTATATAAATCTAATGAATATATTATGCGGTATATTTTCGTATTTTTTGATATATTAACTCAGTATATTTTTAAACTAATCTCTCACTATTTTGCTTTAATTGCAAATGTTCCAGTGTGTATCTCACAGTCGAGCACACTTAACTGTAGCTGTTTTACTTGTTTTCTCATGTGGCCTTAAATACGAATTGATAATGCATTTAGCGAAATGTCTTCATATATCCTACACTCATGTCTTTAACTTGTTTTTTACTAGTATTATCCTATTTGATTTCCTCTTTCCATAATACAAACAATACAAAAAAAAAACAATTGATTTTTAATTCAAATGCCTCAGTTTTATGGCCTGTTTTAGAGTTGGACCTAATAGCCCCGAAAAGCAGTCGAAACTGAAATGTCGTCACGTTGATTTGATTTTATTAGGCCCTGTTGGCCGGCCAACACGACGCGTCGGCGAAACTTTCTAAGCATCCTGGGGACGATTATTGGACAAGTGGGTTGCCTTTGGCCTCGTAAACCTGTTTTAATGTGCCTAAAATGACCTGTGTCGCATAATTTATGCATGTTTCGCTCGGCAAACAAGCGAAATAAAACAAAACGAAACGTAACGAAACGAACTCAACGCATAAGTTAAAGTAAGAGCCCACTTAGTAGACCAATAAATATCCAAGAATAGCTAGGCAAAAGCTCTGCCTGCCGCCTTCGTTGTGTTTTATGGACAAGCCGCAGTCGCAATCGCAGCTTTCGGTTGTTTTCTTATTAAATTCTGTGCAGAGCATTAAATTCCTAAATGTGTTACCTGTTTACCCTGCCTCCCCTCCTGCTTAGCTAGCTGTCATTTTGTTGACTGTCGCCTTGTTGCTCTTCATAAAAATTTGCTTTATATAATGTCATACAAAAGGAATAACGAGGTGGGTGTGGCGGGTGCGAGGATGTGTGGTTAGCGGTCTATGGACAGCATCCACTCAAATGCCGCAGACAATGTCGTCGACTGCCAACAAGTATGATAACCGCAACAGCAACAACAACGACAACAACAACAACAACAGTTGCAAACTCTCAAGAGAAAGCGTATGATAAAATGCCGCAGAGATAGAGAGATATAGAGAGAACAATAGACAGAGAAAAAAAAACCCGACGCAACAAGAAATTGTATATTTTAGACACGACAAACGGACAGAGGAACTGCAGCCATGAAGATGTTCCTTCACATTTTTGTATTTTTATAGTACAAACATTTAAAAGGAATTTCTATTAAAGAATTCAAATAAAAACTTTAACATACTAGAGCTATGGTAAATTAGTTATATAATAATAAAATAGAATGTAAACATATTATTGCCTTAAAAAGTATGTAGTCTACATTATGGATCATTATTGAAGTTCTGAGTAAATCAAACTTCTGATGGAATCTTTCTAACATCGTGTAAGGTATATATAATTTGGTCTCACTTAAGAACAGAACTTACGAGTTTAATAATCTAATTATATGAAGGATAATCAAGTATTTAAAGTCTTGACAATAAAACAATTTTAGTTTCAATCCTAACCTTTCAACACCTTCATTACCACAAACAATCAATTCTAGTTTCGGTTTTCAACACTTTCTTTAACTCTTCATTGTCCGAAATGATTTCCTCTTATTGAATGCGATTCAACTGTTAATGCAGATTAACATTTTTTAAACTTCCCTTTAGCCAAGAGTTTGTTTTTTACCTTAGTACTTTTATTTTATGCTCTCCATTGTTAATGCAATAAAAACAAACACTTCATATGTTAATATTCCAATTAGTCTGAGAAAAATAACACTAATTACGTGCCCACACACACCGAAATTAACAGCAGCAACAGCAACAACAAAGACGACAATAAAAGTAGCTACTTGAAGGGCAAGTGCTGGTGGTCGTGGTCCTGGTCGTAGGCAAAGCCAGAGAAAGAAGGAAAGAAAGAAAAGAAACGTAAATAAAATTAATTTTATACACCAACAGGGAGCAGAAACCAGAACCGAAAGAGCACCAAAGTCCTAAGTCTTGAAGTCAGCATAAGGACGAAAATGAGAACAATTTGCAGCATAAAAAAAGAAGAAGGAATGCTCGACTGCAAGTCACTCTGTAGTCAGTGAGTCATAAGAGAAATTAGCAAAGTATTTACACCAACGGTAAACCATAATTTTGCTCCATTTTTAATGTATGTAGGGTATAATGAAGCGGCTAAAGAAATGCTGCAAATGTCTGGACTCAAGTGCGTTGTGTTATATGAGTGTAAGAGTGGCATTGAAACGAGCGCTTGACACGCGACGTGTTTGCATTTTACAAGGAACATTGTTTCATAAACCGCACCACCGCACACATACACATACACATACACCCTCGCATACACACACACACACACAGACACGGAGTGAGGGGCTCAAGTAGACGGAAATATTAACCACACTGTACAATTCTAATTACATTTTGCCAGCTATGCAGAGTCGATCTACGTTGCAAACTCCTGCGGATTCCTCCCTCGCTCCCTTCCTTCCTCACCTCAACGCTCACTTCGCAGGAGTCGCGTGTGCCTTTAATTTTATTTATTGCAGAAAAATGCTGACTCTACCACCGTGTGTGTGTGTTTTGGGGTCGGTAAAGCACAGCATCGCATGTCGCGTTGCAATAAACTGCAACAACAACAACAACCACAACAACAACATCAACACGGCAATTCGCTGTGAGAGTCCTGTTTTGGAAATACCAACTCGTTCTTAAAGTACTATGTGTATTTACTAAAATAATAATATTATTAGTATGTGAGAGGAAAAATTCTAGTGCGAACTATTAGATTTATTGTATTCCCTTTAGTTATCTGCCTGTGCAAATTCAAAGATTTATAACGATGTTTGAGGTTTAGTGTATCATCTAGACTTAGAAAATGAATTCTTAGGATTCTGCTCGTGACTTAACCAAGGGCAAGTATTTTGAAACTATATGTGTTGAAGATTCAGTTGGTTTCCACGTTCCTCTTTTGGATATAACCAATTTGCAGAGGTTAAATTTCAGTCTACACAGTACATTGGCAAAATTAGGGATTCTTCTGAATTTATTCTTCCCTAAGGGTAGTATATGCTCTCCCTTGGAGAAATTTTGCCTGCCTGTAATATAATCCAAATAAATTTCCTCCTTCCGCCCTATCTTATGCTACGTAGTTATATAAACAGTATAATGCAGATATAATCGAAATTTTAGTTCATTTGTTCTTATTATTCTTTGAAACTTACGTACTTAACATATACATACAGTGGCGTGCAAGTGTGAGTACATGTTTGCAACTACTGACTTTGGGTTCGCATAAAAAAGTTATTAGTAAAGTAAATGAGTCCAAATTTTTTGTGTTTATTCTTTGAATATTTATTAACAAAATCTTATGCAAAATATACCAAAAAATTTTTTTTGGTTTATTTACGAAATAAAAAACAAAAAAAACTCGCATGTACTCAGTTATGCTCATTTTGAACACTTTTCAACAAACGTTTTTTTTTTAATACTTGGTCTAAAGATCGATATTTGTAATTGTGATATTTATTCATTTTGGTATATTTTCTACCAAATTTAGTATTTTTTATTTTAGAATAGCTCTCCATTCTTGCTGGACTCGGCGCTGCATCTCGCGCTAGCTTGCTAGTACTGATTCGTAGAGTCCCAATCGGTTTTTCATTATCGACCAACAATTTTCGATCGGATTGAGATCAGGACTCTGTGCTGGCCACTCCTTTAACTTAAAATGTTGTTTTCGATCCATTCCTTGAAGATTTTGGACGTGTGTTTTGGATCTCCATCTTGTTGAAATGTGATGTCTCTCCCCTTATATGCACATTTGTCAACAAAATCGCGAAGATGGGTCTGCAAAATACCTAGAAAGTCTTCCTTTTGCATAGTATCATCTATTTTCTTAATTGGTCCAACGCTCCACTAAGTGGAACAGCTCCAGGCCATGACATTTCCACCTCAGTGTTTCGCAGTTCCTTGTACGTGGCCTATATGCAACGACTCATCAGGCTTCTTCAAACAATATTGTTTACAATCCGACTGGAATCGATTGAATTTCGTTTCATAAGACCATATAACTATTTTCCAGTCGTCCAATTCCCAAGTTTTATGGAAGAAGCCTGAAGAGTCGTTGCAGATAGGCCACGTACAAGGAACTGCGAAACACTGAGGTGGAAATGTCATGGCCTGGAGCTGTTCCACTTAGTGGAGCGTTGGACCAATTAAGAAAATAGATGATACTATGCAAAAGGAAGACTTTCTAGGTATTTTGCAGACCCATCTTCGCGATTTTGTTGACAAATGTGCATATAAGGGGAGAGACATCACATTTCAACAAGATGGAGATCCAAAACACACGTCCAAAATCTTCAAGGAATGGATCGAAAACAACATTTTAAGTTAAAGGAGTGGCCAGCACAGAGTCCTGATCTCAATCCGATCGAAAATTGTTGGTCGATAATGAAAAACCGATTGGGACTCTACGAATCAGTACTAGCAAGCTAGCGCGAGATGCAGCGCCGAGTCCAGCAAGAATGGAGAGCTATTCTAAAATAAAAAATACTAAATTTGGTAGAAAATATACCAAAATGAATAAATATCACAATTACAAATATCGATCTTTAGACCAAGTATTAAAAAAAAAACGTTTGTTGAAAAGTGTTCAAAATGAGCATAACTGAGTACATGCGAGTTTTTTTTGTTTTTTATTTCGTAAATAAACCAAAAAAAATTTTTTGGTATATTTTGCATAAGATTTTGTTAATAAATATTCAAAGAATAAACACAAAAAATTTGGACTCATTTACTTTACTAATAACTTTTTTATGCGAACCCAAAGTCAGTAGTTGCAAACATGTACTCACACTTGCACGCCACTGTATATGTGCTTTATAAAAACCTTGTGAAAATAAGATTTGTGAACATATGTTTACCTGAAACAAGAAGAGAAAAAGGAATATTAATATAAATATCTATAAATAATCATACATTTTATATAATTGAGATAGATTCACCCACAAATCCAACTCCATACAAATATTTTTCCTTTACGGAAATATAAAAATAAACATCTCCTTAATACTTAAACAAAAAAATATTTATAAATCTCAGTTCCGGAATACCCAAATATTAATTGTAAATATTTATTGGTTGCACAAACTGCGACAAAAACGACAAATAACGGCACATTTTACGCCTAATTAAACAAGTTCAATAAACCGAGCGTCGGCTGTTGAGTGCCAACGAATAAGGACCTCAGTTTTGCTGCCTTTCGCAGCAGAAGGATGGCAAGATAGAAAGGGGCCGGAATGGAACCTTTTTTCATTGTTGATGCATAATTGCTAGCATAATTCAAAAAATGAAAGAGTTGCCCACAGACGAAAAAAAGGGGGGAAATTCATTGACTTCTCTTTGGAAGCATTTAGGCTCGCAATGAATACAAAGGAAAGCAATGCAAAGTACTTTTTTTCTTCAACGCTTTGACACACGCAGCGCAAACAAAGTGGCAACCGAGTGGATCAGAAGCAGGAACAGAAGCAACTAACAGAAGCCGAAGAAGGCAGCGGGATATCAGATAGATAGAGAGAGAGAGAGAGAGAATCCCGCCAGTGAATTCTCTTAGCCGCGCTGCCACAACGACGTCAGTTCAGTTCAGCTCAGTTCAGTTCATCAAATGCACTGCCACAGCCACAGCCACTTGCTTTTTAATTAAAATCCAAAGTCATTTGCATGCGCTTTGAATGGGTGCCCAAAGAAATTGGCTCACTGCGGGAGTGTCAGCGGAGACAGAGAGAGAGAGAGTGGAGTGAGAGCGAGGGACACTCCTTTGCATTGTAATGTAAGTAGTTCTTGGACAGGGACTGGGACAGGGATGAGGATGGGGGTTAGCTGGCGACAAGCGACGACCATTATAATCATTATCAATTGCAGAGGGCTGACAACGAGCTTAACAATAGCCACACAGACACTCAGAAAGAGAGAGTACTCAAACCTAAACTCGCCTCACTCTCTCTCTCACACTCACAGTCGCTGCCACAGAGACTCAACCACGAGCCACAAAGCCGACGATGCCGCGATGCATAGCAAGTAGGCTGAAGTGAAGTGGAAGTGAAGAAGATGCTGTTGGTGCACGAAGCGGAAGGAAGCGGCCAGCAGGCCACATGGCAAAGCGTGGCAGCGTGGAAGGCAACAACGGAGGCGCAAGCGGAGGCGGAGGCGGTGGCGGAGGCGGTGGCGGAAGCGCAACGCAAGCGGAAACGGAAAGCCTTATTAAGCGGAAACATTTCGCCTTTTGGCTTCGTGCAAGCCCGGCACGAAATGCTCCTCATAATTTATGCCAATATTTTTGCAACTACTTTGCCGCCCGCTCCACAAGATTCTGTTTTACGACCCTGACCACAATCTTCTGACCATTAACTAGTAAAAGAATCTGCCCCCAAAAAGAGGAGATTCCAATTGTCTTAGCATCAATAAAAAGTTTCAGTCAACCATTGACTGTTGGAGACCATACACTTTTTTCTATCCATGTGCACTAAATAAGTTACAAAAGTTTCTATTAAACTTTGTTTCTTATGCGCAATTGTTATTTAATTCTTCATGCTCAACTGTGCACATAGTCGTATACTTAATATTGGATATGGGAAGAGAAAAATACCTTAGAACTTCACTGTTTTGTGGGTTGTGACTTGCAAAATAAAACAGAAATTGTACTTAAGGTATTTTGTGTTATTAATTTATACAGATTTGAAAAATATTTATATTCTTCTATCACATTTATCTGATTTTAATAGACTTCTAAAGCTGTAGAATGAAATGATGCTTTCTCTTGTGGAATTTTTCCGCCATGTTCGTTGCATATCAATGGAAAATATGCAATTGACAACGGCCGACAAGGAAACGATACGAAAGAGAAAGAGAGACCGAATCAGAGAAGGAAAGCAAGTGAAATAAAGAGTGCAATAAGTAAGAAACGCTTTCATGGGTTTCACAGCCGCTTTTGAAGTGTAAATCACAGCACAAAAGTAACGGCAATTTGCTGCAGCGTCCATCTGTAATTGAAAAAGAAGCAGAGCAGACGAACTGAAGTGACAATTTGTAAAGGAATATTGATATTTAAGAAGCTCCTCAACCAACACGACTTTAAGGTATTTTCCTGATTAACAACTTGAAATTTAATGATTTTTTTTTTGCAGCCGTACCAGAAAATATTTAAGCTGGTCTTTTTCACTTAGTTTCTGAGAGAGAGTCACGAATTCTGCAACATATAATAGGCCATAAATCAAAGTCAGAGCCCGGCAATATTACATTTCACTTGTACTTGAGCTCAACGTTCAGAGCACACAGAACTTTAATGTGCTCAGGACCCAAATGTCCTGAAAATTTCAAACTCAACAAATTTAGGGAGCACACAAATTTGCTTATTCTTGCACATGCTGATGGAGAGAGAGAGAGAGACAGCCAAAAGGAATCCCAAAGCAAACTTTGCTCATCATTAACAAAACAAAATATTGAACATGCTTCACTCGACTCGGACTGGAATGAGGATGCTAGTCGAATACCCGAACTACTATTCATAGAGAGAGCGTGGCTTACATTTCAAGTTGAGGTTTTTTTTTTTCCTCTCGTTTTTGGTCGCCTGCTCGAGCAACAACAACGGAACAGAAGTTGCACTCAAGTGCCTATTTATCTTATTAAGATGATGCCGACCAGCTTGTTTGGGTGCCAAAAGCTAACGCTGAAATGTGGGCGTGGCGCATTGCCTGTTGTCTGTTTGCCTCACTATAGTTTGTGCTATGTTGTTGAACTTGGCAAGGACAAGAAGAGTGTGCTCTTCTTTCCTTTTGCCTATTAGTTTATTTTGCTGCTTGAAGTAGTTTGCAAGTTTCTGCACAACTTGGGTTCCTTCTGCGTTTGTTTTGTTAATTTGATATGGCCAAATAGATGGGAAGCAGAAATAGTTGAGCTGACTTGTCCACTTACAATCGTATATATAAACATTGTGCCATTGCCATCGCCCCTCGCCCCTCACCCCTCGTTCTACGCTCCTCGCTTCTCAGCAAACAGAATGAAAATGTTCTTGTTGACAAACCATGGATGCCGCCATCGCCACTCAAAATATTGTGACTGGGAAAAGGACTGCAAAATGGATGATGAGAGGGTGTCATCAAGGTGGATGTGTGTGTGTGTGTGTCTCTGTTTGTGGACGCCATGAATACGTTTCAAGTGCTCTGAACATTTTTGGACTTATTTGATTTGGCCAAGTGCGGGTCGGTCTCTGTGTGAAAATGTATGCTAATTGGCTTTTGATATTCTACCAAAGGGTGCGGCGAGTGGGTCAATTCATTCTTCATTTGTGTGTAATGAGTTTTAAACTGCAATGTTTGTCTTGCGGTTCAGTTGAACTGAACTCCACACTTGTATTGTTCATAAGGTAAGCATTGTACATTATCAATGAACTATAACTGAGTGAACAAATAAAAGTATTCCTTGATATAGAAGAAGAAATACAATGCGAGACAAACACAAATTCAAAGCTAAACTTTTTAATAGAACCAAAAGTTTTCGTTAGCCTAATTTATTAACCTCTCGAGACTCGATATGCCCCGAAATCAGATTCGAAATGCACACACAACTCACACATATACACACATACACACACACACGCACACGGACAAAGCATTCGCAACGAGGCGAAAAGTCATAAATATCGATTTCATTACCAACGCATACATTTCATGGTTATCGGACAATGATCGGAGCGGTGGGGAGGGGAGAGTGGAGGAAGACAACTAAAGATGGAGGAAGAGGAATCGTCGTATATCGTGTGCGAATCATCCACACGCCATGACTAAAAGTTACTAAATTTTCCGGCCGTTTGCGTCATTAATTTCCAAAAGAGAACAAAAATTTAACGGGGAGAACACAAAAAATACAAAAAAGGAAAAGAAACACAAAATACGAGCAGGAGAACTGGAAAAAGGCATGGCCACAAGCTCAAACCAATCGAATGGCATTCAGTAAGCAACCGAGAAGAGAGAGCGAGGAAATAATGGAGCAGCAAAAGTTTCGCGAACGAGTCGCCGATGGCCGCCCACTGATAAGGATAATGGAATTTCGCTCCTGGACAACACGATGACGATGACGACAACGACCGACAATGATGATGATGGCGAGCAGCAAGCAGCAAGCAGCGAGTGAATTTATTCATTGACAATTGAGTTGCGGGCTCGTGAAAATTGAGTTTGGGTCAGGCAACGCGTTATTTAGATATTCCTCTTCTTCTACTCTGTTCTGTTCTGTTTCTCCACTTTCTCCACTTCCCCCCTCCATCGGCAATGCCAACTTAAACTTCGACTACTTCACATCGCTGGCGTCGTCATCGTCAGTCAGTCAGTTCATCCCAAGTATTTTCGAGTTCTGCATATTTATTTGCACAAACGCTTTGCTTTATTACTATGTATTGCTATGACTGCTGTGTTATTATAAAGCCCAAGCAGCTGTGGCGCATAGGCAACAACATCACAGAGGAAGTTCAGTCAAGTTCTCAGCTCTCTCTCTCTCTCTCTCTCTCTCTGTCTCTGGTTCCAGTACTCTCAAGTGCTTTGTGGTTTGGGGTCTTTCGTATTTCAAATATTTTCACGTAAAAATGTCAAGAGTACTTTTTGGCTTACAAAAGTATGCGCACGGCTATTGGGGGGAAGCAGAGCTGAGTTTCACATTACAGTTCGATAGCTTTAAAGAAGCAATGGCAACAAATAAGTTTTCAAATCGAAGCCTCTACTTTTCCCCGTTTATTCTTTTCATCGATGAATTATTATAATTGTTCGCTTTTACAATTTCAACTAAAGAAACGTAAATTGGAGGTATTCAAATCTGCCTCTTTTCCAATTTAAGAAGTTGGACATTGATATTCGGTAATGTCTCATTTGTTGTTAGTTTCTATTCCACTTCTTGTATATTTTATTTGGAATATAAGATGGATTTTTTCTTTAATTTTCCACCATTGTTTACTTAGTTCTTGCTTTTATTGTGGTTGACGTTGCTACTGCTGATTTTTTGGCAACAAGCCAACTTCAAATGAATTTCAAGAGGACTCCCCATTCTTGATTTCAAATTATTGCGGCTTGCAATCATGTATAAAATGGAAGAAGAATAGTTTCAGTATCCTAAAACTAAATATATCAAAAAGACTTAAAATCAAGTCTTAATGATTAGTTTTTAATTTTGTTAGCTAATCAAAGTGTAAGTAGTAATAGAATATTAAACATTTTACACCGATCAAATGCTTTGTTTTTGAATTGAAGTGCGTCTATTCTAATGACCAAGAAGCCTCAAGAAAATGTTTAAAAAACAAAATTTTATTAAATTTGTAAAATCATTTGAATATTATATTTAACGTATCGTTTAATACAATAGTTTCTGATTATCAACTTTTATTCAATCATCATTGAAATAATATTTATTATTGCTAAATTGCTTTTTTATAGTGAAATGGAAACAAATTTAGTAATTTAAAAAAAGTAATTTCAAAATAAGAGAAATTTATTTTTTTCTTTCCTTATTTCTCAAAATAATTAAGGAGATAAATAAACATTAGTGGCCAAACACGTAATAGCATTTAAAAAGTGCTGATGTCTGGTTTCAACGCCCACAGCAGCAGCTAAAAAATGCGGTGAACAGCGAAAGAGAAAACTGAAAATGCGGACTGCGAAAGCGAATGCGACTGAAATTGCGACTGACGATGACTCAACAAATCAAGTTGTTGTCTCTTGTTGGAGCAGACATGCAACTTTTGGTGTTTTCACACTCTCGTTTGTCGGTTTGCCATTTATTGCATTTTTTTCGTTTTAAATTATTTTTGTATTTATACTTGGCTATCAAGTACACTTTTATAATTCTTACCAATACTTTTGTATCTTGTATACCTGATATCTATAAAGGAAAAAGAGTCCTTAAGTGGTATTAAGTTTAACAGCTCTGTTAAATTACATTCAAGTATTTAAAGTTAAATTATGTTAATAACAGAAGAATATCTTAACAGCTCTCTCAAGCTGTTGAATGTTAATAATTGGCTAGCAACAAATGAAGTTTAACCGCTCTGTCAAAATAACATTCAAATGTTTAATGTTAAAATTCTGTTAATAACAGCAGCAAAGCATTTAAAATTATCTATACTCTGAATAAGTTTAAAGGATATCTCAAAGTCGAACACTCTCAACTGTAACATAGCTTCTTCCTTGTTATTTTGCACTGCAAGTTTTCAGCTTTCCTCAACACAGCGACGCTTTAGATGTTCGCCGTTTTACCTGCGCATCACTCCTGACCCTTTCGCTCTTATTGTACACACTCACACACACAGACAGTGCATTCACTCGACGTACTTTATCACGGGGCACAGCGCACAGTTCAACATATCCACCACACTGACAGATCAGTCAACATCCAGACAAACAGACTCCAACTCTGTTGTCCACTCTCTTCCCAGTTCTGACTGCAGACTATAGACTCTGCTCTGTCCAGCAGTAGTTTTCCGTGTGTGTGTGTGTGTGTGTGTGCCATATGTCGTAGTGTCTCTTTTGAACATATGACAGTTTAATTTACTTTTATTTTTCGTGTGGATTACATGCAACTGGAATGTTGGTTTTTGGGGTTTTTTTGGCAACTGCTATTTATAGTTCTTTTTCCCGTTTTTTGTTTTTCTGTTGATGTTGATGTTCATGTCATTTAATTTCAATTACTCTGCACTACTTGCATACATACGTATTGCAACTAAATTATTGTGAAACAGAGACAGAGTGTGTGTATTTTAATTATGCGGCTGGCTGGTAATTTATGTTAAACTCTGAGTTATTAGAATTTATGGTGAGCTGTGTGGCCAAATGCTCCAACCGCACTTGAATTGTTAATAGTCGAAATTTGCGTTGTGTTGGGGGCTTTAAGATGACAGCTTCGTCGGCTGAAATGACCCTCGACAGTTGCATCCTAATGTGTACGTAGACATGCCAAATAAATACACGAAAAAGCAATCAGCTATCGTGTCTGGCAGAGGGAGCGAGCCATGGTTGAGTAATAGGAATCCATCGTTTACAATATTGTTTGAGTGTAACACAGAAAAAACATACGAACGAGCAGAGATACACTTTGTAGTACCCTAGACACTTTCTCAATATATTTTTGGAGCACATTATTCGTTGGTATTTAAATGAAAATAAACTGGATTCGAATATGAGACATAATTTATAAATGAAGTAGAACGTGTTTTAGAATAATCGATAGTATATAAATTTGATTTACCTGTCTATATATACATGTATATTGTGTGCACTGATATTCAGGTAAATTTCTAATAGAGAAGTACAAAATTACTTGCTTTTAACTCCTGTCAGCAACAAGAGTAAGTTAGCCACTATCTTAAGAATATGCCAAAACAGATAAATGAGTAAAGTACGATGCCAATGATGAGGCATGCGTATAGTATGCAAGTAAAGTACATCAAAATGAGTATTGGTATTTATACCCTGCTTTTTAGAAAAAGCAAAGAAAGTATTCCAAAGTTGTGCAAATCATTCGACAACGTAAAAACATAAGACTTTAAATTAAAATGTGGGTTGCTTCGTTATGTAAGCAGATATTTTTGTTAAATCACATACTTTAATGCAATCTAAAATACAAATACAACTCCTCGAGCTTTTGATGCATTGATTCTAAACAAATTAGCACACAGTATCTCATAGTCAAGTACTCTCGAGTGAAGCGATTTTGCTTGTTTCTTGCCTGCAAATACATCCACTTGAATTCATTTCCTTTTACCCAAGTCTCGGGAGATTTGTTTTGCTTAGTTGTATTTTATTTGCTCTTATCGTTTTTTCTAGCTTCTAGCTTACTGCGCCTTTGTGTGTGTATAACAAAAAAATGAGAAAAGTACAGAGGCAAAATAATGCAACATCCAAAGCCTCAACTAGTCGCCCCTTGTGGCCAAAACACACACACACACACACACATCAGAGTGAAAGAAGCTTTGCAACTCGAAGGGATTTTTCACCTTTTCGCACAACTTCAAGCACAAATGTAAATTTACATTAGACGCAAGTAAATTTAAATAATGCGCGCAAAATTTACTACTTTTTTGCACATTTCTCCTCCCCCCCACGTCTTTCCTCGTATTGTTTTCAGTTTTCCTTCTTCCATTTACCATACTGGATGTGCTTCTGGGAGCAAAACAAAAAGCTTTAGATAACACTTATGGTATCGCCCGCCTTTAGTGCAGTTGTTGCCTTCTGAGTGCCATAAGATGCCATTCTGTTGGCAGCTTTTGTTGCCACAGTGGCTTAGAAAATATGTTGACAAGCATAAAGCTGAATTGTTGCTTGCCAAAACTAACAAAACAAAAAAAGTATGCAAAGAAATGTGGATTTAAAAATATAAGCATTTAAATTTCAGTTTACTCTATACTTTATTTTATGAAATAGAAACTTCGATGTGCTTTTTGAAGTTGAAGTTAAAGTTACATGCATCATTAGCTCATCCTTCTGAGCCTAAGCCACTGATCACACTAAATCTACATGCATTTTTCATGCTTTGTCAAATAAACACAGAATGTATTTGCATAGGGAGCACACACCACACACAAAGGGAGCATTTTTTTCAACGGCTAGACGAAAGAAAATCGTGCCTAGGTTACAGTTCTTTATGTTTTTTTCTTCAATTTTTTGTGGACAAGCTTTCGCTTTACTTACTGCCAATTTTCAAAGACTCGAAGAGCGAAATAATTCGCCATATACATGCATAGTGCTGGGGTTCATGCTGGGCACGAGGACACGAAAAACACGCAGAGAAGCTTGTCTAATAAAAGTCTAGTCGACATTATTTCGCAACCCTCCATGAATTATACACAGTTTGATCCGTTTTGCGACCCCCAGTATAAAACTGAATTCGAGCAACTGGAACTGAGAACTGGGAACAGAGAGCTGGGAGCATGAGGCAATGCAATTTTCGTGCATGACGCAAAAACGTGGCTCGAATATCCAAGTATGTCTCACATTATAAATAAATAAGCAACCCGACAGCTACCAGCCATCCAACCATCCAACCAACCAACCATCCAACCATCGAGCCAGCACAATGAAAAGGCCAGCTTAGATCTACCCTCTCAATAGAATCGTTTTGGGGTAGAGTCGGGAAAAACAGTAAAGCAAAACGTAGAACTGAGAACTGAAGAAGGGAAAAGAAATTACATTAAGCAAGCGAGGAAAACATTTTAACAAGTCAATAACATGTCAAGTGAAAACTTTTTTAATATTTTTAAATTGTTGTCACCCAACAAAAACGAGAATGCCAAGAAAATGTTCAAAACTTCAACCGTCAACTCGTTTAACTGTTAAGACCCCCACGATTTTTCCTTTTTTCTCAATGGCACGTTCTAGTAATGGTTACAGAAATGGAAAGGCATCTCTTCTTTGGCAGCACAATTAATCAAAATTTACAATAATATTTCTAGTACGCTACTCAAATATGAATTCTTATGTTACGTCATGCTTTTTATGGCCGTCACCAATGGGGAAAAAGTTCTAATTTATAATAAATTTGTGTCAACATGAAATATAAGTGACAGATCCCGTGGAATATATATTTTTTTGTATTGTCGATTTTGGCTGGCAAATCTATTGAAGAAGGCAAAAATAAAGTTTTTTTTGCTTATGTTATAGAGATGACCAATTGTGGTATATATTACACATTTTGGTATATACTTGAAAGGATGTTGGTATATTTTTATGGTATCCCATGAAATATTTATATATTGTATATATTTGGATTGTTCATTTTTGCTGTTCTTGATAAAATTATCAATTATAGTATTTTTTTATAGACTTTGGTATATACTTCAGAAGATGTTGGTATATTTATTATGGTATATTGGTCTATATGATAGCATGAAATATATATTTTATTGTGTTGTTTATTTTGGCGAAAATCAGATGCTTTTCTTTTGTTGATAAAATCAGCTATTATGGTATATTATACACTATTTGGTATATATTTCAGAAGGTGTTGATATATTTATTTGTTATGATCCAATGAAACATACATTTTTTCTGTGTTTTATATATTTAATACTCTCCGGTATATACTTCAATTAATGGTATATTTATCTGGTATATTTTATAGCTGGATTATTACTCAAAATGAGCGGGTATCTTGTAGTCAAGCACTTTTAACTGAATCCTTCTCACTTGTTATATTTTACATTCCTACAGAGATGCATTTGTAATTTACAATGATACTTGCTTCAGCTGTCAGAACGTGACACATATTGAATACACAATACACTCCACAATTTTCAATTATAATAATTATTTCATTTTTGATAAATGGTTTCACATATACTTCGTATACTTAGTTACATCATTTCCAAAAGTCTCATCTTTTCATTTAACACATTAATTTCAATAAAAAGGAAGCCGCATTTCTCGACTGAAGAAATGCACTTCCAATTACCATTAAATTACTCTATGAATAAGGAAAGGTAGAAATATATGTTGAACTTTTTTCGTGCGTGAGTAAAATGATTTCATAACTTTTCGTATCGAATGTATTCACTTAATGTATTAAAAGTATGCAGCATGACGGTAAGAACGTCACTTTGATTAAGGGATGCTTCTCACTGAAGAGATGAGTGTGTGTGTGCGTGTGTTACACGATATTCTCGTATGTAGAATGTGTGGCTGGAGTCTAAAATTTATAAAAAGTTAAAGGCAGCACGGCCAAAAAAAAAAAACCAAAAAAAACAAAAACAGCAAAATGTGCAGTTTGTCAAAATGTGACAAAAAGTTCAACTGCCATCTTTTTAAGAGTCGTGTTCCCCAAACATGGCCTTCGCCCCCTGCCTCTACCCCTCCTCCCACTCCCTCCACCCGTCTCTTCCTTTGCCTGAGGGGCAAAGTTTTGCTTATGAACTTTTCGCTAATGCTTTTTGGCTCCATGTGCAACTTAATGTCTGCCACTTTTATTTCATCTACTTTAAAGTTTTGCCATTTTTCTACAACATGTTTTTCTACATACATACTTATACATTTATTTTTTTCCTCCTTCTTTATTTGCACTCGTGACTTTTGCGCAGAAGAAAAAATATTTTGTTCTTCCTAGAAAATCAGCGCAAAGTTTGCTGCACCCCTCCACAAGCATAACCAATACTTAAGAGTGTGTGTGCGTGTGCGTGTGCGTGTGTGTGTGTTTGTGTATATGCGTGTGTAAAAGCAGTAAAAGTTTTCCTTGGGGTGCATGTCCTTTTTTTAAGAGTTACCTCACACCTCGCCCCATGCAACGTCGTCGAATGTCTACACTCTTTCTTTCTCTATGTTTTTTGTCGGTTGGTTCTCTCTATTTTTTTGCTATCCCTTCTGTGGCTTGCATTTTGGCCAAATATCATTATTCTTGTCGTTTTGCTGCTTTAAGCGAATTTCGTGAAGTCGTTTTAACTTGACTGCTTTGAAAACTGTTTCCCTTTTGGGGGTTCGAGAGCGATGAAGAAGAGACGAATAGAAAAAACCAAGAAAGAAAAAAATGCTTTGCAGGAATATTAAAAAATTCCTCGGGACTTATAAACATAAAAGAGAAATCGAAGCAAGAAATGGAGATGAGACCACAGTTTACCACAATAAAAACAAAGTGAACTCAAGCGCGCAATTCGAACTGACCACAGGTGATATTCAAATTTGGAATTAAGGCAGCATTAAGTCGCCGCAAAAGCAAATCGAATTAGTCCAAGATCAACACATAAGCAACGTGTGCAACGGTTAATCATATCAAGCGAAGACCCGAGTTAATAGCATGACTAAATAATTGCGAATTTACGTGAAGGCAAAGGCAACCTGGCAAAGGGCATCACTGAGGGTGTCGACTGGCCTGCCAGGATGCCAAGTCTACCAACTACAACTATACGTGCCGAACTTTAGCATTAACTTTACTTATTGACCTTATGGCCATGATGGCAACTCATGTGCAGCAGCTGCCTGGGTCAACATTTGAGGAGCGCACTCAGGTTGTGGGTCAGCAACAGCACATGTGCCTAATTAGTTGGTTTATGGGCTAACTGAAGCCTGCTTTGGCTGCCCACAAATGTACACTTGGCCATAAAGCTGGACTGCAATAAAATAGTTGGGGTCCATACAATTAAGTCATATTGTTCTGGACCATTGTATATTAATTAGCACTCCATTTAAAATATATAAACAGATTTATAATATGAAATTCGGTTTTTATTATTTTATTTTCATCTGCGACCAATGTGGTATTATTAAAGTCAATAAGCTAGGCAGTCGAGTGGGATGATTCCTCTCTTTTTCTCTCTACCCACGTTGCAAGTTTGCTTGCCAAAGAACAAGCGGCAATCGTTTACCAAAAAATCAAATGCAATCAGCGAAAGCAAATAATGGCATAACGTGCCGTATTCCCAAATATTGTGAGCAACGTGTGTGTGTGAGTGTGTTGAATGTGGATGTTGAATGCAAATAGCGAACGCCACTCCCAACCCAACACAAACAGACACATTGAAACGAGATTTAAGGACATCGGCATATAATGCACTTGAAATTCATACGTAATAGAAAAATAATAAAGTCAACAAAAGAGTTGACCATAGCATATGCTATAAAAAAATCAGAATTGTAAAAATCAATACATCACATGCATAAAACAATACGATGCGAGTATTTGACATTCACATACAACAGGAAAAACGAATTAAATATGCATCCCGTGAAATACTCTTTCAAGATTTATATACACAACATATATTCCGCTCTTTAAAGCCAACACTTTTCTTCAATTTAATGCATTTTTGAATAAATTAAAATCCGAAAGCTGCATTTCACATTAAACTGTATTCGTTTATTTTTGTGACGATGCCCTCTGGGATTTCGTTTTTCCTCCTCATTTCGGTTCTCTGGTAAGTGAATGTGGACACACAGGACACAGGACACAGGACATCGGACAGTGGACAGCCGATGCGCGTAAATTTAAATTAGCAGCAACACCAGAGACTTGCACACACACACACACATGGCACATCTGTGTGTGCGTGTGTGTTTATGAAATTACACATACGCCATGGAGCACCACATTTTGACTACTTCATTACCATGTTTAATCAGATCATTGCGTGTGGCCACGACAGCAGCAGCAGCAGCAGCAGCAGCAACAGCCGTCGAAGCAGCGACTGCGGCGCCAGCTGCAGAGGCCAGTTCATCACAGTCTGACCTCTCCCTTGCAGCCTGCCTGGTTATGGTTGCCCATCCTTTTGGCTAACTGCTCTGTTGCCATTGCAGCAATCATTTAAATGATGTACATTTATATTTTACAACACACACAGCCACACATACGCATACACACACACACTGTACGTTTCACGCACTGTTGACCAACAGGCTTTGATTCAGTCTCTGTCTCACTCGCTCTGGCTGTGAAACTGTGTTCAACTATCCTCGACTGACTTTAGTTTTAGTGTTTTAAATAACAATTTGCTTTTGCATAAATTTACGCATGTTTCTCGCACAACTTTGTTGCCTTTCGCACATAATACGCACAGCTCTCATTGTTTTTGTTTTCCAGTTGTTGTTATTTTTATTGCCACATAGCCACATAGCCATAGCTATAGCTATAGCTATAGCCATTGCCATAGCTGTTGTTATTGTTATGTCACGCTGCTGCTGCTGCAGTGTCAGAATTTGAGAGAGAGAATAACACACAGTACACATCAAATGTTTGCTTGTGGATTAGAGAATTAGACGCATTTTATTAAAGTCAGACTATCATTCATGTTCAATATTTTAAATTGAGTTTTTCTTTGAATTTGCTTCTCGTATTTCATGATCCATTTCAATTTAATTTTAAACACCGAACTAAGTTTTTTCACACAATTTCAAGCAGCAGTACATTATTATTCCTAAAATATACCAAGTAATATGCCGAAAAAATACGAAAGCTTTATTTGGTATACTGATATAGTTCTATATTCAATCTGGAATTATTCCTAAAATATACCGAAAAAATACTAACATATACCGAAAGTTTTATTTGGTATACTGATTTTGTTTTACATTCAATATGGAATTATTCCTAAAATATACCAATTAATATACCATAAAAGTCTAACATATACCGAAAGCTTTATTTGGTATACAAATATACTTATAAATTCTAAATATTTCAAATATACCAGTAAAAATATTACTAGATTGACTTTTGATGCCATATAAAATGATCTCCTGAATAATTTCTATGTTTTTATCTGAAAGCCCTAAAAACTTTCAATTATCATAATGACTGTTATTATTATAAAACGTGAAGTAATGAATAAAAACGCTTTACTGAATAGTTTAGTTCGCTCGTTCATGAACAACTCAAATCCAGTTAGAACTCTTTCACATATAAACAGTGATTAGTTCACTGAGAAACGAGCACTTTAAAATGAGCAGATATTTAATTTCGAACAAATGTGCATTTAATTTAACGAACAGGCTTTTGTTGTGTTTAATTATCCTAATTATTTGAAATAATTTAAACTGGTTTTCCATTGCTCGACTGTGTCTAATTGTAGTATCAGTCTCTCTGTAAATTTCACTCTATTTGCAGGATAATCAGATAAACTAACATATGCGTGTTGTCTATTCATTATTGACATTACAAGAGCAAAGCGTCGATTTGCGAGATTATCTATTTCCCCCCTCTCATTGTCTGTGCCTCTTCGGTTGTCTCTGTGCATTTGATTTATGCATATCACCACAGCGAAAACAACAACAAATAGACATCCACTATTATTGAGCGACACGGACACAACAAACAACAGAAGAGGCGAGTACACAAATAGTATTTGTGCAATTTCAAGAACAACAACTAGATATAGATATAAAGAGATATATGTACATATATTAATGGGTGCATTGCAGATAAAATACACAAACATGAATTGTCATAGACGGATAGAGATAGATAGACAGATAAATTGAATCTTACGTGAAATGGACAAGAGACCAAGCAAACTTCATTCACAAGCTGCTCATATATTAATGTTGTTATTGTTTTCTGTTGTTGTCTGCTGCTGACAACAGACACAGCACAGCACAGCACCGAACAAATGGTGGGTGGGAGTAGGTGGTAAGTTGGAAATGGAATTTGCAATAAGCGTAAACGAGACAGCGACATGAAACATAATTAGCATCGGGTGCTTTAATTGATAGTTAAAACAAACGCCAAACAATACACACACAGACACACACACACACACACACAATGACGCACACGCACATAGAAAACTGAAAACTTTGCTCTGTCCTTGTTTATAAATGTCTGTTGTGATAGGAGAAGCTGTGGTTGTGGTTCCTCTCTCCTCCTTGCTGTCGTTGTTGCTGTTGTTGCTGTTTAGTTGTTGTAGTTTTTGTCTGGTGTCTGACATGTCAGGCTGCTTATTTAGCTCATTTATTTTGAATGGCAGCTTTGGCAAGTGGATGCACTTGCGGCCAGGCTACGTAGCCAGGAGTTTCTACGCTTGCAACATTAATTTCTGGCTATAAATGGCTTAAATTACCTTCTAACGCACACACACACACATACATAGATATCGAAGATATATATATATATATGTACATCTTTGGCTGATGCAGTTCGGTGCGTATCTTAACTGTCGTTTCTCTCGGTATCTCCTCTACCGAGCACATCTCGCACTTTGCGGTTGCTGGCTGCAAATTTATTAGCTGCCATTTAAATTGGCCCACAATTGACGAGCCACCCAACCAGATACCCAGACGCCCCAACAGCCAAGCGTTGTGGCTTTCAATTGCTGAAGCAGCTTCACAATTGTCCGTTCAGTTGCACCTACACATTCATATATTGGGTATCTTAAATACTTTCTGCGCGGTTACTTACGCACAACAGATAATACGCTTTAAACAATTCTAAGTTCCCAATTTTACGCTATAACTTCAATGTGAGAAATTAAAATTTCATTTTATAGAATTTTATATTGTGTAGTTTTAAACAAAATGTGATCAATTAGAAATTATAATAATCAATGGTTCTAGAATTCATTTTAACTTAATTGCGTCTTTCATCGAATACTTTACACTGCGATAGTCCTTTCTCGATAGTTATTACTATCGATGCCCTGCCGCCGATTGTCAATAGTTATGTGCAGTATCGAATGCTGAGCAGCGTTGCCATATCGTTTTTTGCGTAATTCTCTGACAGTAATCTTTTGATTGTTATTACTATCGATACCTTGACTTCGATAGTCAGTAGTGCAGGTTCGAATGTTGAACAGCGTTGCCAGATATTCCCCACAAAAGCCTACATGAAAATTTGTAAACCATGCAACTTCTTAAATGACAGATTGTGTTTTTTATCCGCTTTGCTAGCTGTCCGACTGGCTGACATTAGTGTATTAAAATGCAACTAATTAGCTGTCAAAACAGCAGACTACGGACTATCAACTGCATTTCAGCAGTCGGCTGTCGGTAGTCGACAAATAGACGCACAATAATTGAGAGGAAAATAACCAGAAACTGTATCGAATGCTGCACAAGCAAAACATTGCATATATGTATATGTATGTGTACAATTTGTTTAATCAGCAAGGAGGATCAAGAGTCGAGAAATGGGACGAATAGTTGACTCTGCAAAATTAAACAAATCGAAAACCAGTACATCACACACACACACACACACACCTACATACGTATCGAGAAGAAGAAGAAAAGTCAACAAAACACACATTCGAATTACATGCCAGTGTCTATCTCCTCTTCTATCTCTCGTATCTGTATCAGAGTTTGGTATCTGTATAAGCTCTAAAGTCAAAAAGTTGTCAGGTTCATTTTGTCCATAGACTTTGCCATATTTTCGTCTCTTTCCATCACCATCGCTCTCTCTCCCTCTCTCGGTCTGCCTCCTTCTATCATTTTCTGTGTGCATAATCGAGCGGATACAATCATTTTAATAGACACGCCGGTGTTATAATTTATATGCAAGCATATTCGTTCTCCCTTTCTCACTCACTCTCTCACTCGCTCTGCATATATTTTGTCTCACTTTCTCACTCTGTGCGGAAAATAGAATACAGTCAATTTCTATGCTTTTTGCATATGTGGCAATATTGTATTTTTTTTTTTTTTGTTTTTTTGATTTCATTGCTTGTGTTGTGCTGTGTGCTCTGGATGCTGCTCTGGCCAGCTATTATTGTGTTAATTTGCAAGTTGATGCTACCAGACGCCATTGTGTGTGTGTTTTTGTGTCTCTCTGTGCCTCTGTGTGTTCGTGAGTGTGTGTGTTTGTTGGCCATATGTGTGCCCATTGAATTTACGGGGCATATGACAACTGCCACAAAGTTTTTATTGCTGCCATTTTGCGCGATATAATTAAAAAAAAAAACAAATGTGAATTATTTGTTGCTTGTTTGTTTCGTATTCTAATCATCATTTGTTCAAAATAAAATATGGGGACAAATGAAATGAAAATTAGTATTTTCAAAATACAATATTCTACCACTTGAGTATTATTCTTTCGATGAAAGACAAACTTATGTATAGAGAATTGATTAAAATCTTAAATAGCTCTGAAATGCAATTACTAGAGAGTTGGAATAAATTAAATGAAAGTCAGTATACTAAAAATCCTACATACTCTACTAGTTTACTATTATTATTTGTTTGACTAAAGCCAATATCTTATGAAATAGACAAACTCAGTATTTTAAAAATACTACATACTCTAATACTTTACTATTATACAAATATACGACTGAAGTACCAATAACTTATGAAATTTGAATGCCAGTATTTAAAAAATACTATATACTCTACAATTATTCGTTCGATAAAAGACACATATGTCTGGAGCATTGATTTAAATCTTAAATTGCATTAAAATTACAATTGGTCTTTAGTTAGAAGAGCAAAGGTGTGAGTTGGACAACATAATTATATGCAGAGCGAGCTCGGCCTGCACTGGCGTTTTATTGAGAGATAAATATCAGCGATTAATTTGAAATTTATTGCATGCGTTTAATAATTTATTAGCGAAGGATGGGCGGGCTCACACTTTATCGCATTGGCACTGGGCAGCAACTCCTTGCTAGTTGCGTACATTACGCATACGCCACATTGGACAATTCAGCCCCTCGGCATGTCAGCGCAGCGTGAAATGCAAGCGGACTAAAGTGTTGTGTGTTTGTATGTGTGGAAAACAATTGCATTTAAACTTGATGCTGTTGTTTGGATTTTGGCTTGTTTGCGCAAGTTTTACTGCCCATGGCTCATAAATAAAACACAAACAACTCAATTTTCGTCCAATGCCCTTAAATTCAAAGTGAACACGAGACGAACTAAATTTAAAAGTTACGCATATCTTAAAAGGAATAAAATAAATATGAAATATTAGATCAAATTGTCCGACCTTACCGAATAATGCAGTTTACCTATAACCGAAAAGTTATCTCAAAGTGAGACAAATCATTTTGAATTCATAGATTTAAGAAAAACTTTTTAATTAAAACTTTTTGCTGAACTCATTTGCGTCTTCATTTCTCTTAGTTTCTACAGATTTTTTTTCATTTTTCCGCGACTTTTCCTGTTTTTCATGTCGTACAAACCATTTGACCTTAAAGGAAAAAGTCAAAGACAGGATTTGCTTTCTTTTATTGCGAATTTTTTTTTTGGCATTAGCACCTAATGGACCTGCAGTTTAGACTCTACTATTTCACAACTGACTAATAGACATGATTGCTGCAGTTTTTAAGTTCCAACGAACAAAAAAGATAGCATACGATTTGGCGGTAAGTGAAGAAATTTTATTGCATACCCTGAGGCGAAAATTTCGTAATTCATGACTGGAAAACTATACGAAGAATTGCCTTTGAAATACAATTATAAGTAGCGGAATTTGAAACCCAAAGTAGTTATAAATAAAAATCAAATATTATATATTATATAACAAATAAAAAAATAATATAATTTAATATTAATAAGACTATTGAAACATCTTATGGCAATTCAAAATGTGAAATTACGAAAACAAATGCTCAAATAGATAAAATCCAAAACGAAAATTGGTTCAATTGTATCGCATGGCAAGACAAAAGTTTATAAAGAACAGTGAAATTAAATTAATCACTAATTACGCGCAAATCCATCAGAATTAACCACAATTAACTAAACTTTGTTGCAACAATTTTCTCAAGTTTGGTATCCTTGCGGCTGCCACTGTTTCCTGCTCCTGCTGAGTCTACGACGTTGAGCGTCGTAGCTCCTCGCTTCATTTCAATTATTCAATTTTACACCTTAAGGCATTCCACACTGAGCAAGAAAAACACACAGACACACACACACACACACATACATATATACACACACCCATTACCGCGCAAGCTTGCAGCAAGAAATGCTTCCAAATTTGGTATCCCATGGTTGAAAGTTGCTCCAGCAACGTCTTCGCCTTTTGCTTTCTTTCTTTGCTGCTGCTTCTTCTTCTTCTACTTGCGCTTGTCGCATTAATCGCACGGTGCAAAAGGACCAAGTTTGTAACCGACTTGTTTTGCCCTCTCTCTCTCTCTCCTTTCCCCCATCCACAGCTTGGCTGCAAAAATTCCGAAAGAATGGAGCTAGGTTTCGGGCTACTGAGGGAATGAGAGAGAGAGAGAGAGGAAGCTACAGAGCATCTGGAATTTACAGCAGCGCTAAATGAAAAATTGTGGAATGCTTCATGGCGCTTAAAGCAAATGGCAGACAGCAGCCTGCAGCATTTTCCTCAACTACAATAATTCCTTAAGTGTGGCCGCTTTTTTCCGCTGCCCTCTTTCTTTTCATTGTGGGCGTGACTTCTGTGGTAAATACAACACTTAAATGCCCCCAAATGACAATTGGAATTTGGCAGCGTTAAGACTGCAGATGCGATGTACATATTTCGATGCCATTAAAAGGGTTTTTTTTAGAATATTATTTAAATGTACTTCCGCATTCGGTGTGAACCCAAATAAATTCATTAAGTTCTTGCGGCTTAAAAAGCAGCAAAATGCAAATGAAATAAATTTTTGCAACTTGAAATATTTATAAATAAAAATGCCAACTGTATGTCTCCATTTGTTTGCCAATTACACATGAAAATCATCTTAAATTGTCGACACGAAATGTATTTATAAACAACATACAACAGAGATGCAAATAAAGCAAACAAATTGTCGGCTTTTCGCCCCTCTTTGGCCTGAAGCCAAGAAATTTGACTTTAGAGATCTATAATTTGACACGAATTTATTCAGTTAAGTATTTCATGTTGTCAAATATGTATTTGTTGTTGGTTGAAACTACAAAACCAAAAAGAATACAAATTTAAAATCAAAGAGACCTTTTTACACACGAAATGAGAAATGAGAATACAGAGGAGAACTAAATTTGCAGCGACCTTACAAATGAAATTAGGCAGCATTTAACTGAGCGTGCCAAATATTTATAAACTAAACAGACAGACCGCAAATATGTAAATGCAATGTAAGCATTTTATAATTGAATTTCACAGGCGGAGGATGTTTGGCTTATTTTGTTGCGTTCAGTTCAGTTCGGTTCGATTCGATTCGATTCTGTTCTGTTCCGACTTATAATTTAGTGCGAATAAAATCAGTGGCAAGTATTGGCGGCCAACAACAATTAAATAAATGGATTTTTCGAAATGTGCAAGCAAAAATTTAATGATTGCGCTTTGCGAAATTAACTCATTATAAAATTAATTAAACAATTGATTGGAGCCACATAACGGCAACAAATGTGACTGTAATTGCAAATTCTATGCACAACAACAATTCTCTCTTTCTCTCGCTCTCTCTCACTCTCATTTTGTGTGTTCGACTCTCTCTCTCTCTCTCTCTCGGTCGCTTGCTTGTCTATAACCAACGGAAATTGCAGTCAACTTAGGCCTATGGCGGAGAAGAGGGAGGAAGTTTTCAGTTTTCAAATCGCCAGCAGCAAAACCTAAAAGCAAACGATGCGACAGCAAACGAATGATATTGGGGGTTTTTTATCTGGGGGGAAGAGTCGTGGAAAAAAATGTATATGTTTAAATGTGTGTACTCTATAATAGAATCAATTTGTAGTAAACCACAGGAGACACATGAAAAACGCAATAAAAAAGAACGGCAGTCGCCTCAATTTTCCCTGTATGTTGTTTTCAATGGTCTGTGGTTTTTGGTCCAACCGCAAAAGAGCTTTAAATTATTGCACTGGAGGGTTGTTTACCTCTCTCGCTCTCGTCCTTGCTCTTTAAAGAGGACTCTAGGACTCGCTTTGCCAAACAGTCAAACATTAATAAATGTTGAATATCGAAATTGAAAGTATTCAAATATACTTAAGGGTTGCCAAGCAATTACAGAAATTGATGCACCTGCTTTCAATTCGTTTCAGTCTGTCAATGCGCATTCCCATTAATTTAGCCAACACAATATTCATTTTTTGCTGTCTGTCCAAGTCCACAATTTATAACCTACAAGCAACCTAAGCTAAAAATAATTGTTTTAATACGGTATTATATATCTCTACCTATATTAAACAAATTGAATATATTGTTTCTTGCCTTGGTTTCAGTCTGGTACATTTTACATATTTTGATATATTTTTAATGTAATAGTATATCAATATACCAACTATATATTCAGTATATGTATTTTTCACAATTTCCAATGAATGCAAATTTAAATAACAAATATATTTTTGGTATATTTTAGTATTATTTGGTATATTTGAAAGAAAATACTGCAATGGAAAATGAGGAGCGATTATCTTATAGTCGAGCACACTCAAATTAAGCTTTCTTTCATGTTAAATTTAAAACATTTTGCTGCAATAAAACATGTCCTTTGCCACCTGTCACACCGTAAGCTGAATAAAGATTGAAAACAATGAGAAAAGTTAAACAAAAAATAAAAACGTTTGTGTCTCGCTTTTGTGTTATTATGAAGCACATACATTACACCACAGACTTCAACAATCTTTCTTTTGTCTATCGCTTTCATCATTTTGTAGGCGCATTTTTTGTAACTTAATTAGCATTTTTACAACTTTTTTTTGTGTGTTTTAAACTCGTTAGTCCTCGTAAAGAAGATGTTCGTGCTTAGTCGTTGTTAAATTCATTTTTACTGCTCACAGGTCTTCAAATATTTAAATCCTAAATACCGAGTAGCTTATTAATCGCTTATTATAACAGGATTTGACATTTTTGATTACTTTTGATTACTTCTATAATATAAGAAGTAATAATAATTGAAAATGATAACTACGCTATTTGAAGCTTGTAAACATGACCTAACAAGATGCACACAAAAACACAAACACACAAATTCACACATTTTTGTGATGTCATAGAGACAAACCCTGCGCGCTTCCTCTTGACACACGAGATGTCCTTAGAGAACGACAGCCTGACACTTGTCTGAGCTATTTCCGCTGTATCTGTTGTTGTTGTTGTTGTCGTTGCTGTTGTTGGTGTCTGCGTTGTTGCTGCTGGCATTGCATAAATGCCTTTTAAGTCGCTTTAATCTCCTTACATTTCAAGTTGTTTGCTTTTATTGCATAATTAATTAGTGAAAATAGCAAAGCAAAAATGAAAGTGAAGCGAGGATGCAAGCAAAGGCAGAGAAACCAAACTTGACAGCTTTTGACGACGACTACTCGAAATGCTGCAAAGTGTTGCACTGCCGGTTTACACCCAGCCCACTGTCGCAGTCAGTTCGGTGCCTGAAAGGACTTACATACTAGATGGAGTCCTTTTCTTTAGCTTGCTCCTTCATTAGTTTCGTTGTTCACACTTTGCACTCGTGTCTTGTCAAGACTCATCTCAACTGCTTGCAACTGAGTGTCCTACCTCACACCACCAACGTGGCGTATGCTTAATAAATTGTCATAGACTTACTTACGATATTTATATTTACTGCTGGATGCATAACATACCTGTAAGTAGAAAAAAAGGGGAACAATCGGTTAATCAAAAGCAAAAGTTAAGTCTATTCATAATCATTAACTTTCTTAGGATCAAGTATGTAAAAACTTAAAGATTATTTTAAAATAGTTTATAAAATTGTTACAGTACAAGTTTCTAATCAAATAACTTATAGTCTTGAGAATGTCAAACGAAGATAAAACAGAGTATATATAAATTTTAGGGAATAAAGGAGATTTAAACCAATTGCAGAATATGATTCCCAAGCACTTTTATATTATTTAAGATAGTAAATATAATCTAAAATATACACATGGATATCAACCATCAATATTTAGGAATTCCCATAATTAGCACCACTTGAAATAATATTGCATGTTGACTTAATTTCACATTAAACTCTCACGCTGCAGCTATATAAATTATATCCCTTTATCCCTTGACTTCTTTGCTGCTGTCATCAGCACCAACGCGACTTGGCTTCATTCTTTATTTGGGTCTTAAAGCCTCAAGTACTCGCTATACCGCTCATCTAGCGGTCTGTCCGCTCTGTGCTTAACTAGGCCAGAGTTCGCTCACTTTAAATTGTAACAAGAAAATTGGTAATTGCTGCGGTCACATGCCGCTGCTGTCGACAACGACTTCCACAACATGGCTACAGCAGACACAGACACACAGCCACAACCCCGGCCACACACAAGCGCAGAGCATAGCCCACTCATATATATATAGACTATATATATAAAAGTACCGCAGCAGCACAGCCCCAAAACATCTTTGGGACCGTTAATAAATGTTGCTAGGAACGGGGGGCAACAAAACAGACCAATAATGGCAGCAAGTTCAGCTTAGTGGGCCACGTTAATGACATTTCTCGCGCGCGTTGCATATTTTCGAGCGCCATTTAAAGTTGCCCAACTTTTGCCCCCCACCCAGGTGTCAATCATTAGATTTGATACGCCCTTTTGCCACGCCTCGCATTTACTTTCGCAAAATTCACTTGAGAAAACTTTAAGAACTGTCATAAAAATCGAATGGCTTTAAATGTTGGAAAATAAACTGAACATTAGTATACCCTGTATCGATAAACGAGAATAGGATTATTTAATTATGGATAAGGTATTTTTTAAAAGAAATAAAGCCTGGTCACACTTTATCAGTCTCTCTCCTTTGATTTGGATTTGTGAATGTGGTGCAGAGTTAAAGGACAAACAGAAGCAATCAATTAAAATACAAAATATAAATCATTAATATAAGAACACCAATTCTCTAAATAACTTTTCAATTGAGTTTTATAACATCCTGCAAAGTAAGCTTATTAGGGAAAATGTATAATATAATTTAAATAATTATTAAAGGCTTATTTAAGAATCTTTTTAAATCTCTCACAAGCATATACCTTTTCTTAAACTTAAACTCAAAAAACAGACTGAAAAAGTTAAACGTCCACTCAGTCGAGCATCAAAACTCAACAACAAAGTTTTGGGCACACTTTAAAACGCAATTTTGTGGCGTGCATTGTCTTAATGTGCCCCCAAGCAAAATAAGAAGAAAAATCCAAGAAAAAAAAAAGGACTTGAACTTCAACGTCTAACAAATTGATGAGCAACTCATCGCAATGTTACAGGGTTGGAATTCTCCTGCTGTTGGTGTATGAAATCTCAGTTCTCAGTTTAGATAAAGCTGCATTTGGTTTTTATGCGCCCAATTCCGTTCGTAGTAATTTAGTTTGGTGGGCGTGTCACAGACGCCGCCCCGATGGCAATGGCGATGGTAATGGTAATAACGGAACTCCGTCGTCACATGTTGCATCTGGCATCCAAACTGCCTGCGTTATATGTAAGTATCTCCTCCCTCAACATTTATGGGACTACACCGAAATGTTGCCAGCTAGTTGAGGATTATTTTGAGTTTGAGCTCCCGTTGAGTTTTATGTGTTTGTAATTAGTTTTTCAACGCTGTGTGGAGAGCAGAAAACGGACAAGGAGACAAAGTCGGAAATGAAATTGCTTACAATCATGTTTATACCCGGTAGAAAAGCGTTAAAGGGTTATACTATAAAAGTGTAGTATTTCAGACATTAACTCAGAATCTATAACAGTAGAATTTAAATAATTTTAATAATTGCTTTAATCGTATTGATTATATGCTATTTATCTAATTATTACCAATTTTACTTTTTTGTTCGCGTTCTTTATAAATTGGTTTATTATAAGCTAATTATAATTAATTTTATTTTGTTGTTGACACTCTTTTTTATAGTGTGAATATATACTCAAAATTTGAGCTAAAATTACTTAATTACTCTTTTCAGTAAGTTCAGCTTCGGTATTAACCAGTTGAGAACATGCGATTGTTGCTTTCTTGCACACTCAAAATAGTAAATAGAATATTTTCAAATTTTGAATTAGCGTCTGAGATAATAATAAACAACAGCAGATGACGTTAGAAATGGCCTCGACTTTGAAATTATGGGGCGTGTAACCGAAAGGAACTCGGTGTGTAATGGAAGCAGCAAAAAGGATGACAACAAACACAGAAGGAGGAGACTTAATCGCCTTTTTTGGGGTTGGTCATTTGCAAGATGCGAGATCAGCAATTTCATGAATTTTGTTGGGTTTGTCAGCTTTGGGTAATTCTAATAAATTTTACTACTTAAGTTTCGCTTAGCTAAGTGGCAAGAGGTCTTGAGTTCAGTATATGTAAAATAATTATAATTATTATAGGTTTATGCCATTAACTGAAAGTTAAAGTATAAGAGTCTTTAAATTGATAATTCTCTATTATCATATAAGTAAATATTATTAGAGTAGAATAATATCTGAAATAATATATAAAGTGTTGTTCTTCATCAGAAGTAAATATATTTAAGACATTGTTCAATATAGAAAAAATTCCAATTTTCTTTTCAAAAATGCTAGTCATAGAAAAGCCCGAACATATATATATTTATATATATATATATATATTTATATAGAGCATTAAACAACATTAAGAAAGCAAGAACACATCTTATATGAAAGTGTCCTGTACTATTATGATTAGTGACTACGAGATTGTCAAATGTCAAACTTGATCTGCGCTTCCAAAACTTGTAACTTCGACTTTGCCTTTTCAAATTTAGACTAATAAAGAGTCTCATATAATGAATATCTAGAGATGTGCTCATTAAAATAGCAGTTCGACCGAAGAAAATCTTTTTAATGTATTCTTGCATATTTATTTAATTTAGTCACTAAAATACATTAGTATTTAGTGTATCGTAAGGAAAGAATTGTCAATAATGCTTATCTATTAATTAAATACAATTTGGGGTTTCACTAAGCTATTATGCCATTGTATATATAAATATAATTATGTTAGAAGTATTATTATTGAGTAAATGGGGATTGGCTAGACAGTTGGATATAGTTGGACTTGTATTGTTGTTTTGTTGTTTTGTTGTCCTGTTTGCCACAGCATTGTTTCGATGCTTCGTTGCGCGCAATGAATTTGTTATGAATTTATGTAGCGTTCGAGGGAGGCGTGGCAGGCAAATGAAAGTAATAAGTTCCATGTGGCTGTCTCACCCATTCCAACGGCGAGAGGTGGAAAGAACTCCTCAAGTAAACTCCTCCAAGCAACAAATGTGCGAAAAACGGCAATGATTATGCGCCGCATAAGACAACAGGCTGCCGCATGCCGCATGCCGCAAGCCGGATGCTCGAGACAGGGCGCAGGTTAACTCAAATTTTCCCAGCACATAATGCCGACAATGCTGACAATGTCGTTTGTACCCAGAAAAAAAGCATAGAAGAACGAAACACGAAAAAGGAAGAAGGCCAGAGGAAGAGGCAGCGAGGGGGAGGGGGAAGGATACCCCCTGAGGGTGTAGCGAGCACTGGGCGCGAAAAACATTTTCTATTTGGCATTGCTTTCGTTTTCAATTTGGCTGCCGTCGGTTGCCTTGTTTCGTGTCCTTTCGCTTCATCATCGTCATCGTCATCGCCATCGCCATCGACTTTGTCTTTCTCGTTGTCGTTGTCGTTGTCGCTGTCTTTGTCATTGTCTTTACCAGGCGGCAGGCGGTTCTTTAGCAGCTTTGCTGCTTAGGCCAACTGAGTAAACCTGAGGGGGAAGAGCTCACTCTGCGCTGTGCTTTTCTCAGCTTTCCGTGAAAAACAATAAATATTAAAATAAAATTTGTTATGCGAGACAGGCAGACACGCTAGATGAACTCCAAAAGCAGGTGGAATGGGCGACAAATGTCGCCGGGTCGCCTTTCTGGTAAACGCTTTAAGCGGACTGACAGTAATTTTCCATGTAATTTGATTGCTGCTCTGCTTCGAATCAGAAGCAACTCGACTGCGATGTCCCTTACAGTAATAGGAAAGAAGTCTTTATTGGGATTGGGTAGTGAAAATTGTTTAAAGATTTGATGGGCCTAGTTACTTGAAAGGACACGAAACATGTTCCATTAAGTAAAGTAGACTCTACTTATGAATAAACAAGTAGGAACGCTACCCGCATTCAGTTCTCAAAACAAGCAAAACAGTGTGGTGCTATCATATTAATATACCACATTGGTATACCTACAAAATACTAAAATATACCAAAATGTATATATAACAAGTGCTCTACTCATGAACAAACAACAAAGCAAAACTGTGCAGTAGTATTTTTTAAATATACCAAATTCATATACCGAAAAAATACTGAAATATACTGAAATGTATATTTAGTATATTAATATGACAAGTGGCCTGCTTATGAATAAGCAATAAAAGCAGAACTTGCAGTTTTCAGTTTAATAAACAAAAAAATACTGAAATATACTGAAATTTTGGTATATTGATGGAGCAAGTGTTGTCAGATGAAAATTAAAGCTGTGTTTCTTATAGTCCTCAGATCTAGGTGTTCCAATTACAAAAGAAAGACTTCTAAATAGTTTCAAGGAAAACCGAAATTCTTTACACAGCTCAGACATTAAGTTGCTTAACGCCTTGAGTTTGGAATACCGCAGACAGAATTCAGGATGTATCAGAGAGCCTTGGTAACCGGGTGTCCTGCTATGACGACGCTCGCTGTTTATAATTTTATCAACTTGTATAAATATGACAAATCGCTTTATGACTTCTCACGCAGCGCAAGAGATGCCGGGCCACATAGATAAGTATAGAAACCCAAGACTGGCCAGGAAAAAGATGGCAGCCTGAGGCTGCCAGGCAGACACGCAAGAAACGCTGCACAACTAAAATAATCAAGAAAAATGTTTTGTACTAAATCACGAAGCAAGAGCAAGAAAGTGTGGGTGCGTGGGTGAAGCGGAGGGGGAGGGGAGCAAAGGTTGGCCATTCGAGTGTGCATTCGTATCATGGCAGCAAGGAAATGAAAACCGCAGGCGGCACTGACATCTCCGTGCTCCATGGGCCACTTTCCTGGCTTCTTTTTAGTTGGCTGACACTTTTTTTTCGCCAATGTTTTTTCATCAGTCGCAAGTTATGTTCACTGCAACATGCGGCGTATACGCAACGTCAACGCGCAGCTTATGCACTTTTCCGCTTTCAACTTTCCGCTTTCAGCGTTCAGCGTTTCAGCTTTTCTGGCCCAGCAGCAGCAGCACGCGAATTCCGACAGTTGCAGATGTCGAGTGGAAGCTATGAGAAGCACATTTGCCTGATACTATCGCATCGCATGGTGTTTTATGTTTGTTTTTTGCTTTCTCTCTCCCAAGTAATTTGTGTAATTATTGTTGCCTCCTCTTTGCTCGCGATCTGTGTAAGTGTGTGTGTGTCATTATATTTTAAATTGAGCGTTAAATTTTGCGCTTAAATATTTGAATTAAACTCAATTAAGGGCCACACATCGAAAGCGTGATCAATGATACTTATTGCAAAATCTCAAGACTCATCACTCAAGTTGTATAATTAACATGTTAAGCAAATATTGCCTCACTTTCAATCCCTCGTTTAAAAAGAAATAGCAATGCCTGACATTTCCGACTTTAATTTGAATCCCTTTTCACAATTGCCATAGCTGTGTTCCTGTGTTCCTCTTCCAGTCACACTTAACGTCTTGATAATGCTGGCAATAGAAACACCTGCAGTATTCACACCCTCCACGAGCTGGAGCTGTTGTCTCGGCTGTTACATATTTTTGTCACTAATCCGGGTAATAAGATTGTTTAATTTTGCGCTAAACTTAACGTGTTCTTTGCTCGCTGGGTTGTTGTCGTCTTCTCTGTCTGCTGTTTGCTGCTATTTTGCTGCCATGGCACGTTCTTTTGCTACCCATGTACTCTGTATGAGTTTCTTTGTTTATCTGCCCCATCCAAACGAATTGAGCCTTCTCCCCAGCATGACCAAGGCAAGCGAGGGCAACTCTGCTGTTACTAGAGCTATGCAAATTGTGGCACACCTGCCGAGCACTTTCCACTTTCGTGTGATTGGAGGCGAGCGATGTGAGGCAAGGACTCTCTCTCTCTCTGGTCTCATGAGGCATTGGCATACATTACCCCCTGGCAAATGTTACAATCAAGTTCGGGTACGGTTCGGTCCCCTAGAGCTACCCTCAGTCGAAAATTTTTTGCTCCCAGTCTTGGAAAATTAAAATGCTTTATTTGCACAAAGCTTGCGCGCCAGGATCCGCATCCACATCCACATCTAGAACCACATCCACATCGTGTATATGTTTGCCTCATTTCGTTTGATTTTGTGCGCCCTCTTGCTACTATTTCGATACGAGAGACAGAGGCGGCAAGCGGGCAAACAGGCAAGCAGCAAAGCTGCCAAGCTTGGGCTGCTACTTTTTATAGATTGCCGACGTCAGAAGAGAGTGGCAAAGGCAGAACGGAGCGGAGAGAGGCTTGCTTGTCTGCATCGTCTTTTGCCTTTTGTGTGATAATAAATTTGCTTTGGTCTAAGGCAACAACTGGGGGATTGCAGCTTCAGTTCCTTTGCACAAAGACCCCTTGCCTTCGCCTTCCCCCACCACCTCTTTACACAGAGTGTGCTATCCCTCCCCCCAAAACTTCGTTCGTCTGCTGCTGCCTTTTACTGCCTTTCATTTTGTGCTTCTGTCTCCGTCTACGTCTGTGCCTTTTTATTTTTCTCTTTTTTTGGTATTTTTATGCAAACAATGCTCGAGTGTATGCAAATATTTGAGTTTTAAGTATGTTTGCAACCCATGCACACACACACACATACGCACAGAGAGTCTTACATCTGTTGAGCAAAATTAAAAACCGACACAAATGAAGCAAAAGGATACGCCTGACAAAGTCCTTATTCTGTTTTTGCCTCGTCTATACACGATCTGTTGCTCCCTTGACTGCTGCTGCTTCTTCTTTTCTGCTCCGCTTTGTCTCAATAAATGTAAAAATTATTAAATTAAGTAACTGCCTTTCCCATTGCCCTTTTCCTTCTGCATTTGCTCTTGCTTTTGCTTTCCTTTCTGCTTTTCATTTTCCCCATCTAACATATGCTCCCATTGTTCAGCGAAAGTGGTTTTATGTTTATAAGCAAATAAATTACTGTGTAAATAGGTTAAATTTTCTCGCATGAGAAGCATTGGCATGGTCGCAACTCCTCGGGGCACACACAATATCCCCAAAACAGGCGACAGCTGCACAGGAGAATTTACTCTTACAATTTCTGAGACTATGTGTGAGTGTATGTGGGTGTGAATGTGTGGGTGTGAGGGTGTGAGTGGGAATGTATGGGTGTGTGGGTGTGTGCTGGCAACGTTGGGGACCTGTCGTTCAATTCCGTGACGTTTAATGTGACAATTAAATTTCATTTTGTGCAAGACCTAAATTATTTTTACTGTAGGCTGAGGGACATTCCAGCTGAGGACCCTAAGGACTTCCCTCTAAATGAATGAACAGGCAATTTCATGCAATTAAAATAGAATTTGCAGGAGTACTGAAAATATCACAAATATTTAAACTATTCCAGATTTATTTAAACGTATTTTTCATATGTGTTTAAAAGATGTCAACTTCTCTCTCCTTCGCTTTTGACACTTGCCTTATTTCGATGTAATTATTATTACATTTTTTTTGCGTGTGTTCGCAATGTGAAATGTTGAAATAAAAGTGCAGAAATAATTAAAAAAAAGATGTGACAAGATAAATAGCAGAAAAAGTTGCCAAAATTAAAGGAAAGTAATTAAAAAGTGCGATTAAAAAGAGGAGGAATGAGAAGAAACAAACGCGGCTATCAACGTCTAATGGGAGTGTGGGAGGGGAAATGAGGAAAAGGGGCGAGAAACGAACGAACTTGGGCAAATTGTTGACGCTTGCCATTAAGCTTATAGCTCAAAGCTGTGCGCTATGAAGTCGACGAAAGGATTTAAGCCGAAAATAATGATAATAATAATAATTATGAGTGAGAGACAGATTGTCACAAGTTGTCAAAGTGACTGCGAAAGTAGTAAAACCACCAAGCAGGCGTCGCGGAGAAAGAGAGAGAGATAGACCAATGGGTATTAAGCTGCCATAGAATGGAATTGTTAATGGATGGCTGCAAATTTGTGATGCTGAAATGAATTCGTAAACATCGTCGCCTATTTAAGATAAATCTGCGAAGGTATGCCAATAATAAGAGATTTAAAAAAAATGCAGTTCAGTTCAGTAAGGATTGTTATAATATACCGAAAATAGTTAATTATTAATAAAATATTAATACACAAAAGGTATACTGCGAACATCGATATACTACTACATTAAAAATATACCATATGTAGTATAGAAACCGAGGCAATAAAGTATATATAGATTGTATATTAAAAATATACCGAAAATAATAAATTGTTAATAAAATACCAATAAATCGAAAAATACTAGGAATAGATAATATGGTGTATATTTTTATACTACTATAATCAAAATATACCGTATGTAGTTGAGACATGCATAGTATAGGATTGTATTGTAATAATATACCAAAAATACTAACAATATACCACATGTAGTATGTTAATATACTACTACATTCAAAAAATACCATATGCAGTATAGAAACCTACACAGCTTAGTACCGATTGTATTGTGAAATCGATAAAAAAAGAAATACTCCACAGGGACTTCAATCTTTGAGTAAGGCATTTTAAGTAAAATGACTTAACAAAGTGTTCTCATTGCCTCAGTTGGCATCTGCGACACAGCATACGAGCATACACAATGGCATAAGCACGCGCAGCTGTTGACATTTATGATGCCAGCTCTGCTCTGCTCTGTCTCTTCTCCTTCTTCTTCTCCTCCTCTTTCTGTGCAGGCAGTCAACAAACGCACACTTCATATATTACTCATACGCAGCATAGGCCAAATTGTTTTCAATGAGGGAGCTCAACCCGCAAGAGAGCTCGGTCTGGCACTTGAGGCTGTCTGGGGCTGAAAGCAGGTGTTTGCATCTACGAACGTGTAAGTTGTATATATGAGTGTGAGTGAGTATGTGTTACTGTTTTTATGCCACTCGAGTGTAAGGTAAACAAACATAGACACAATGCCTGAGAGAGAGAGCGAAGGGAAAGTCAAGGAAAGGAAACGAGACGAGAGAGAAGAAAAGGAAAGGAAAGGTAAGAAAAGGACACATTTGCCTCTCTGCTTCTCCCACTGTTTCGAGGCTCTTGAAACTATTATAAATGTTGACAGTAATGGCTTTTTAAGCCCATTTCCACCAGCCAGTAGATGGGCACGTGAGCTTCGAGTCTGGCGTCCCAACAATAAATGTCATTTAAATGAATGCATAATAAGTCACTTGAATTAAAACTCATACTTAACATTTGGCCGTATTTGTAAATATGCGTTTATTAGATAATAAACTGAAGCTGAAATCGAAAGCCGGAAGTCAGTTTTGCAGCGATTATGAATTATCGAGCGACATTACTTTACGCAAGATGCAAAATTAAATTGGATTTTACACACAATCTTGGCCAAATTGATAATTTTCCTGTTTACCAGCATGTTTTAATTGGCGAACCAAGTTTACAAGCGGATCAAACTCGAAATCATAGAGTAGCTAATCTTAAATCTCTTTTGCCAAAGACACAATCCCCACCAGCAGCCACAAGCGAATGCAAATCGTGTTTGACAGCACAAAATGGCAAGGAAAAAAACGTGAAAAAAGAAAACAAATGAGCTATCCACATGAGTTAGAGACTCACATACAGACATACATACATAGTTACAGCGATGCAACTCTGCATACATGACTCTTTGCGCAGAGATTATAATGTCGCTGATTGTTTAATCGCTTGGAAAGTGATTGAAAAGTTGACGTCACATAGCACAGAGAGCGCTGTTCGTTACGTGTATAGGACTTGGGCTATAATACACAGAGAGGAGATAGGGACACAATGTGAATGAGTCAGTGAAGTGTAACCAGCTTGACAGCCAGTTAGCATATGCTAAAATGTGAGAGTAAAAATGGTTATCGATGGTGAGCAGATCTATCTTGTATTGAAATGGAAAGAAACACTTCGTATTCAGATATTCAATAATACATCTCGAAAGCTGCAGAATCATTCAACTTTGTTGTTTATTTATGGTAAATATCAAGTAACTTCCATTGCATTGCTGTTTGTGCAGTTACTTAGCAGGCAGCTTAGCTGTCTGCCGTTTTGCTGTTTGCTGCGAGTATTATAGCAGGCAGATTCGAAACTTGAACACACACACTTGAACAATCAACTGAAAAGTGCAGCTCATGACGCACTTAAAGACCGCAAAAAAAAAAATAGAGAACAAAAGCGAAATACAAAAAAAAAAGAAGAGAGAACGAAATCAATAAGCCAACATTTAAGTAAGCCGCTGTCACAACAATGCCAAGTTAATGCGTTTCTGGCACCCACACAATAACAGTGCGGGATATAAATAAGCGGCCATCTTTGCGTTTTATTTTTGTGTATTTTTTGTTGGCGACAACTCAGCGACTGTGTGGCGCCAGTTTGATGAATAGGAATATGGCTAGATATACTATATAGTTTAGTGGTTGCGGACTGTGCATAGTTATAAACAGTAAAACTGTCAAAAAACTGATGGCACAATTCAAAAAGGATAAACATCTTTTCGCTTCTCGCTCTTGCCAAGCGCCAGCCGTAAATCATCAAAACGTTGACTCGAGTTCCATTTCAATTTTTATTGTTGTTGTCACTTCCCCCTGGCGTCTCTCCCCTCTCGCTCTCTCACTCGCTGAAGAATGCTTCTTCACTTCTCCCTACTTTGCTGCGACAGTAAACATACTGAATCGTAATTTTTTTTCTACCCGGCTGCTGTTGCTGACGTTTCTCGCTTTTGTAACTCCCCCAATTTTCACCCATTCCCCTCCACCGCGGCTGTGTAGTCCACTCAGCTCGTTGCCTCCGATAAGCGTGATTGAATTGATTTTCTACTTTTTCTATATAGTACATACAAATATATATTGATATAAGTCTGTATATAGTATATCTATATCAACACTGTGTAGACTCGCCATTTTGTCGTGCCACTTTACTGATGGATATCAATTGAACAGTCGCTCGCTCGCTTCGCGCATTTTCAATTTTCAACAGTCGATGTACACAATTTTATTTATATACCTATTGTTTCTATGAAAGTACTACACATAAATATATTTGCAGTTGTTTGTTGCTTTGCCATGACAAACTTCTGATGGTCTGCTTTTGGCTTAGTTAACAAGCATATTGATTTCATATCGTCCCCTCCAACACACACACACACACAACATAAACATATAAACACTACCTCCCCACCCTCGCACCCAACAAGTAAAATCTGCTTTGTCCTTTTTTTTCTGTTTGCCTAGCTAAAATTATTGTTGCTATTTCGTGGCTGGCCATCTGAGTAAGCATAGCGGAAGTAATCCGTTGATTGCACGTCCTTTACCCAAAAAGGAAAAAGAAAGAGAAACCTTGTGTGTGTGTGTGCGAATACAAACTCTTGTATCTAGGGGCTATCAACTGGATTTCTGCTCCACAGGCACGTGTAAAAATTGTTTGTCATTGGTCTGATGAGTGTTCTTAAAATGCTATTGATATATGGTGAATACATGTGTAGGGGGAGGATACGGATTAACTGATGTAAGAATAAGAGTTATCTAAAGATTCTTAAAGATTACGATACCTATTCGAAACTTAAACGTTCGCAAATGTAAACACCAACAACTGAGAGAGCGAGTGTGCTCGACTGTGAAATACCAGGAGTACGGTTTTATCGCTAAAATATACCGAATTCAGATACCAATAATACTAAAATACACCAAAATATATTGATGTACTAAAAAAAAACTGTGGAATACCAACAGCTGCAACCGTTTTTTTGTTAACTGAATATATAAAAAAAAATACTTTAAATATACCAAAATATACCGATATACTACAACATTAAAAAAATACTATAGAATACCTGCAGCTGCAACCGTTTTTTGTCATATAAGTAGATATCGGGTATAAAAATTCGACTCATCAAGATGAGCACTAAATCAAATCAAATCAAATCACAAACTCAGGTTTCGGTAAAATATACCAAATTAAAAGGTTACCAAAATTGTATAATATTAAAAGTTAGACTACGTTTGTCGTTATACTACTACATTAAAAATATACCATAGAATGCCAATAGCTGCAAGTTGTCATATAGATGTCGGGTATACAAATTCGACTCATCGTTATCAAGACGAACAAGAAATCCACAAGCTCAGGTTTCCTGCCAATTACACACAGCACGCACACATCGACACTTTTAGTTGTATATATTGTTGGGCTACTTTTCTCATAATATGCAAATTGGATTGGCAAAAGCCACAACTTCCCTGGCTTGGCCTGGCCTCGAGCTTCGAATCCATTGTGTGCATTGTCGCCTCGCAAACAAAATTCAAACACTTATTCAAACATTTATCGATCTCGTTGTTGATTAGCATTTTTGTGTGGTGCGATTGCTCGTTTTTCATTAGAATGAAGACGAAAGCAAACAATAACATGAAAGTAGAGTTTGCTTTAAAAGGCCGAGAACTAAATACTCTTGGCTACATTTGTGTTTAATTTTGCTGGAGTGATAAAAAGCGGATAAAGGAAGTTCGACTTAAAATTCTTGGCTATGAATATGTTAATTTGCATCCCTAGACAACGACACCTGTCGATGTAATGTGTCGCTGTGTAATTGAATTCACTCGTCTCTTAAGTAAATTGAAAAGCTCTGTCTATGCTTTTCTGTTATTCTTATTTGTAGTCAATATTTTGCAGTCTGAGGCAAGTTAAGTGGAGTTCTAAATTACACTAATGGACACCGAAATGTAACCGAGCAAAGTTTTCAAATGAACTGCACTGGGCATTGGCATTTGAGGCAAGTGAAGGATCTGGGCATCATCATCATCATCATCATGGTATCATAAGCAGCAGAAGGAGGAGGAGGAGGAGAAGGAGGAGGAGTAACAGCAGGAGTTGCATCAATAAATACTCGTAGTTGGAGAAGAGAAAGCTCACTAAATAGCTACGCTTCAAGTGATCCCCACAAAATGTGTGCAGAAGCAAACTTTTGACCATAAATTATGGCATTTATTCAAAGGCAAACCCTGACCGCTCAGTTGCAGACTGGTCAGACATGACTCTCTGGTCAGGCACCAGCACAGACAGACACAGTCTGTCGAATGTCCTGGGCTGCCTCCACCTCCTCCTCCTCCTCCTTTTGTCTGTATTCATGCATTCGTTTATTAGGCTAAAACTTAACTCCCTATTGACAGACGGAGTTCGAGCTTCGGACTTTGACCAATCAAAATTTGGAGTTTATCCTTCGTATCGGAGGTATTTACAAATTTAGCTGCGCTGGATTATTTAGACTACGACCTCGTACTTTTCTCTTATGTATGGCCCATTTCACAATAGAATGGGAGAAGAGGCCTCTTTGAGTATGTCAACAGCAAAAATGAAGCATAAAAAGCGCAAGTTGCGCCAATAGCGCGTGCAACTGCCGCATGCCGCAGCTTCATTAAAATTGCATCAGCATTGGGACAAAATGAAAAGAAGGAGCCGTAGGAGACGTTGTGGAATAGCCTAACGATGTCAGCACACAATGGCGAGCACACAACGTGTGTGTGTGATTGTGTATTTGTGATGTTGATGTCGTTGTCGTTGTCGATGTTGATTGTGGAGGAGCTAAAGAAGGCAGGCAGCAGGCCAAAAGCGTGCTTTACTCTCCTCCAGAAAAAGGCAATAGAAAATTCCACAATATACCCGCAGTGTGTGGCAGGAAGGAGCGGAGCTGATGTGGAGCCAGAGAGTGGCACAGTGGAACAAAAAAGAGCATAAGCAAACACTAAATTTATCCGGTAATAGAAATATTTACTCAAGCTATGTAAAGTTAATTTAAAAAACAACATAAATTGAAAATGAAATTCATAACGCTTTCCCATTTGCATTATCGATCAGCGAAAATGCAATTGTGGCCCACTGTGCCAGAGGCCAAGACGTCGTTGTCGACGACAAGTCGCGTGACCTGAATTATTGGTGGCATATTGCCACTCATTGACTTTGCCGCAACGCCAGCGGCAAAAGAAAATGCTGCAGTCGCTGCTGATATAACGAAAGCATAAGAAAGCGAGGAAAACGATGTAAGAAAAGCAACAGCAAGAGAGAAGAGGGAGGGAGGAAGAGACGAAGACTCGTGGCATGGCGTGGCGTGAACTTAAAGTTTCATTGCAAACAATTTGGCCGCTTTAATCAATTTCTGCTCAAAAATTCAAGAGCCAGGACCATGAATGCAAGTCCTCGAAGGAACTGTGCTGCTGCTGTTGCTGCAATAAGGACGACAAGGCTGACAATTGTTTGTTGAGTTTGTCAAGTAGAAAAAGTCGACACGCCGTTGGCGACAGAGCCCGAGACATTGAATGCAACAGGAATAGCTGGAGCTCGTCCTGCGAATGCGAATGCGAATGCGAATTCTTGAGCCTTATGTCCTTACAAATGTGCAGCAACTGCTTTGTTTGTTTGTCTCGATTTATTTCTCTGCGCTCGCTTCGCTCTTTCTTCTTCGCTGCAGTTGTCGACAGTGCGGTTTAATAATGTGTAAAGTCAAAGTTATTTGATATACCTAAACTCCAATTTCACACACACACAGAAATTCTTTTCTCGTTGGCACTTTGTCACTGCTCACACACATACACACACACAGACACAGACTCAGACAATTCTTATACTTTTCCTCTTTAAATTTATTGGGTTTTCTATACTGCTATTATTTGTAAGGAAGACTCCACACGCTTCGATTTCCTTCCCTCCACGATTCAGGCGCCATTCTATATTTTTCCTTTCCTTTCTCGCTACCATTTTCCGTGACGCTCCGCAAAATTGAAAATAAATTGAATGACGTTTTTATTGATCCCGATTTCAGTTTGAGCACTGCACTCTGCACAGCGCTTTTCCCATCTTTTCCACCACAAAGTTACCCATTTTGACGCTTGGCCATCGTTCTAGACAGTCGCAAGACGAAAGACAGTAGGCAGAGCAGAGTAGAGGCTGCATCCTGAGAGGAAGTATTGTTAGACAATGAAAGCTGTTTGCGGTTCGGAATAAAAACGAGGCAGAAAAAAAAACAATCTTAAAATTGCAGGCAACCTGAATCGATTTTTGTTAATCTGATTTTCATAAATCCATTTACTTATTACATCATCCACAGCAGACTCCTGCGATTCCTATTTTGATTTCGAGCTAATCTAATTGCATTTAATCCATGGGGAAGTTTTTTTGCTTTGTGAAATTTGACAGCCTCTCTTTTGTCGACTGGCATAAATCACAAGTCGAATTTGATTGACAATCATATGAATAAATTACACATAGCATAGAGTAAATGCATTTTTTTTTTACAAATTGACAAGTGAAAGAAAGCCTGCAAAAAAGTTATCAAGTTATTTTCATATGAACTTTTGACACTTTGTCTCTTTGTCAATCGGTGGCAGCAAATTAAAACTTTACATTTTCGCTGAGAAATACGAGAAGTTGTCGCATTTCTCTTACTTACAGTTACTCCGTCTCTACATTTTTTTTCTCTGCTCGTTCAGTTGAGTTGAGTTGAGCTTAAGTCGGAACATTCATATTCATCGCTGTGGAGCATTAGTTTTTATTTGCTTGGCAAGTTTCTTGCACCCATGATAGTTCACGTTCAGCAATACGATATGAAAAGAAATGGCGCCACAGAGGAGCCACGTTTGTTTGTTGGTCAGGACAACACACACACACACACATACACAGAGAGAGAGAGAGAAGTTTGAGTAGAATTTAGAGATGCAAGTCCTGCTGTCTGGATGTCTGCAGTCAGACAGCAATTTGTCAGGCTCGTGACTGTGTTTAGCTAGTCTTTCGCTGCGCTCTACACTCTTTACACACTCCGCACCCTGGTCTCATCTTCGACTTCGACTTGGGCTGCTTCATTTGTTGGCTTAAGTAACTTAACAACTTTACGCTTTCAGCTCGCGTACGCGACGTCCTCCTCTTGTTTATATTGATAATGTGCCATTTATTTTATTTAAGGCATGCTATGCCCGCTCGATTTGCCGCCGACATTGCTGCAGTCACGTTCCGGACGCAGCCCAGGACACACACATACACATACACAGAGTCAGGACGAATGAATTGTGTAGGTTTCAGCAACTGCGACTCTGCGACTGCACATGTGCTCCAGCAACTTGCTGCAGCTGCAATCCAATTGCAGAACCCCCCATTCCGAAAGGCAACCCATCGTCGTATTTTAGCTGCGCAAGGACATGCCACAACTTGCTGCTGCATAATGCATTAAGTGCTGGCTCCTGCGAGCTCCTGACAACCAACCAGCTTCTGAGTTATTGACTTGAATTTTGTTGCGGAATTTCAAAGTGCAACGTGTGTAAGGCATAACAAATTAGCAACAACTCCTGCGTGCCAACGACCACTTGAACACAGATTTTCGCAGTGCTTAAAAGGTGTCGCCAATACCCAAGGATTATGCCGAATGCAGACAGCAGAGTGAAGAGTAAAGAAACCAATTTAAGATGCTTTAAATCAAAAATAAGTCAACATTGTTTAATTTGCACCACATAATGTGTTGAATCTATAATTATTCCACTAAAAAATACTTTAATTACATTATTATATTTCGATTATGTGACCACATTATGTATTAGAAATACTTTGTATAGAGTTGAAACATAGGAGTAGGAGTATTCCAATCTTTTGAATAGTTACCATAATGAGAATATATTTATTTATTTGAGTATTTGAGAAAATCCAAATTTTATATCCGTTTATAGTTGATTTTAGCGTATATATGTATATATTTATATATTTAATATACATATAAATATAGATTTAGTTATTTTTTAGTATATTATAGTATAAATATACCAAATATGAATGTTTATAATTTTAGTATGTTTCACCACATACGGTATATTTTATCGATAATACATCAATTTTTAGTGGAATTTAATACGAAATATATCGTTTGGTATATTTTAGCATCTTATGACATATTCGGTATATCATTATACAAAATATAGTTTAAGTATTTCTTCAATATATCAGTTTAGGATATTTTAGCTTTAGTATCGCAGTTCTTACTAGAATTCTATACTAAATATAACTTTTGGTATACTTTAGTATCTTTGACATATTCGGTATATAACCAAATATAGTTTCTGATATGTTTTAGTATTTCTTTCGTATTGCATATTCGGTATATCGATATACCAAATATAGTTACTGGTATATTTTAGTATTTATTTATTATATAAATTTGGTCAAAAATACCGCAATTTTAAACTGAAATTCAATACTACTGCAAGCTCTGTTGTTTTACTTTTTGCTCGACAAATATTGTAAGTTAATACTTATGAATGATTTGGGATGTTGTAAAAATCAGATATAATTAAGAATAATTTGATAACGCTGAGTTAGAACCAAGGCAAGAGCTGGAATAGAAACCATAACGAGAACGAGAGTAAAACTCTGTTCGAGGATTCCGGTTGTCTTTCAAATTTAATTACCCAAGTATTTCCGACTGACAACAGCCGCAAGGCGCCAGGAAATTCAAGCGTCAACTACAAAATGAAATAGAAATAAACAACGCTGAACGTTGAAAACTAAAACAAAATAACTTCAAAGTGGCGCACATTGTTGGCTTTCTGATCTCCTCAACCTCTCATCTCTCCCCTCACTCCACTTCTCTTCTCCGTTACGAGACGCGCTTCTCACGCTTTGTGGCGGAAGAGTTGCCATTTTCATTTTCTTTGCAGGAAGCCATATTCTTTTTTTTTTGCCGTATTATTTTTTATATTTCAGTCTGTTGTTTTCATTTTTTTCTGTTGTATTTTTTTTTTTTCATTTTTGTAGTACGAGCTCATAATTTGCATGGCATGGAACTTGACTTTTGTTGCCCAGAGACTTCAGAGGAAGAGGAGAGAGAGAGAGAGAGAGAGAGAGGAGGCGAGAAGTGTGGAAAGTGTGTGCTGTGTTCATTCCAGCGGCAGTGTTGAAAATATAATAGAAAAATAAGGTGCCACACAATATGGCCGAGAGCTTTACAGTTGGTTAAGTAGCAAAAGCGCGCGAAAGGCAAAAGGACGCAAAATGCGGCCAAGCCAGCCGGATAAAGTGGCACCAACCAGCCAGGCAGCCAGCCAGCCAACTAACCAGGCTAACTCTTGGCGACTCTTTGGGGAGAGAGCGGTGACATTGGCAGCGCCAAAGCATAGCGTGAAAATGGTTGTGACAAGAAAATTATAAAGCGGAAAATGTTTTACGCTGGGCCCATTGCATTTTTCCTTACTCCTTTCCGAGTGCCCTTTTTCTTTAAATCGTTTGCGAAAAAGGTCAACAACGAATGGGTTGAGAAATGAGTTGCGTAATCCTGAAATCATCTCCTAAATAAGGACAATTAATAGGTTCTCGGTAATCATTCGACTATTTAAGTTTAAATGGAACTAGGCTTGAAATTCTAAACACACTTGTGTTCTTGCTCGTAACCCCAAAGTAAATTTCATTAGAGCGTCTACAATAGAGAGAGTCTCTAACTCAACTATGCTCGTAAATTAGTGTCGTGGTGTGCACACACAAACACACACACACACATGTTGAATACATAGGCAGAGGCGGGTGTGTATACGTATCAAGCAAGGACCCGTAGGCCTCGTGTCCTTAAACTGGTTGACGTCCATTATATGCTGGTTACTTGCACGTTTAAGTTCGTTATACATTTAAACCCAACACATGCCGCACGCCTCCCGATTTGTGTGTCAAGCACACACACACTCGAACACACACACACACTTACACACTCACACGCACTCGCTAGGGAAAAAGAGGTGAAAATGAGTATAAACACACTCAGCTACAATTACAACACTCAAAGCCTGGGAATAAAGAGGAGCGAACAAAACAAGAAGAACAAAAAAAAATATAACGAAAACGACAAAAAGAAAAGGAAAACTGTGCACGTCATGCGGCTGGGGCAGAAAAACTCGCTCAGCGAACCAAATTGCTTGGCAACTTTACTGCATAGTTAATTAATAGGATAACACAATTAATTTGTGGGCAATGAATGTCTGAGCTTTATTTACCAGTCCGACCGACCATGAGCAACAAAAACTTTCTCCCATAGCAACTGAAGGATATTTTTTTATACTATAAAACGTTCAGTATACCGAATATGTATGTGGTTGCCCCGCTGCCTTTCGCTTTTCATTTCCATCGCGCAGCTGTTACAGGGTTAAAGCTGACTCATCTTTTGACCACTTTATGTGATGTAGTTACTATCCAAGTCCAAGCCCAAGAACTTGCTCAGCTGTGACTCAAATCCCCTAATTGGCGAAGGCTTTAGAGATTTCATGGCTACAAGATGGGGTAAATTAAGCTTACAAACTCACAATTGTGTATGGTCGGTGTCTGGTATTAATAATAATCTTCAGACAATATATTAAGCATTTTACAAAACATTCACTCCGCTAGAAATGGGTTAAAATTGAGCTAAAGTCAAACCAGAAACAACTGAAAATCGTCTCTTTAAAGCCAATGGAAATTCTTTTATTAAAGTGTCTGTCAAAGTAAACAGAAAAAAAATAAACAGGATGTGGACTATAGGACAATAGGCAGTGGCTCAATTAGGAAGGACTCCACTCTCATGCGTACAGGCGTGAAAAGTACAATAACTAAGAGGTACCCCAACAGCAACAACAACAACAACAACAAGAACAACAACAGTAACAATAACAACGAACTACTTACAAACATCAGTTTTAACTATTGTTTGCACACTCAGCCAATCTCCCATCAGGAGAGCGAAGGACTCAAAGCACGAAGGGACCCAGGAACTCATTGCGGGGATGTGCTCAGGGAGATTCCCCACTCGATTCCTTCACGCTTTAAAGTTTTGTTAAAATAACAAAAGTCTCCGCCAGTCGCTACTGTCTACTCTTTGTTCTCTCTGCTCTCCGCTCTCCGCTCTCCATTCTCCACTCGCCGCAGCCGTTAACCAAACAAGTGGAAACGACGGACACCTAAAAGGCGGCTACGAAATTCAACAAGAATCATTTTTATTCCCTCGCAATTTTGGTGATGATGACGAACTTAATCACGATGATTATAATGATAATGGGGGCGGCATTTTGTCAATATTAAACACAAGTATAAGTAAAATACTTTGCTTCATGTTGCCATTTTACATAGTTGCTCCTCGTTCGTTGTTTGCGTTGACAACAATGTCCTCACCGAGAACACACACACATACACAAAAAGGAAAAGCTTTTGGAAAGCAACCAAAAAAATTGGGAAACTTAATTTTCCAGCACATTGTCTAGGTATTTTGTTTCAGCGTTGTTGTTTCTGACGCCACAGCGAATTTAGTCGTAATTCTAACAGAAAAAATCTGAACTGCGTCGCAGTCATCGAAGTTCTTTTTTGCTTTTCTTTCGTTTTTATACCTGCTGTTCATATCGTAGTAGGGTTATGATACCCTATGATATATTTTCATAGTAGTAAAATATCAATATACGAAATTCGACTCTTAGTGTATTTTAGTATTTTTGGTATATCATATTGATATATGTCTAAGCTCATATTTCCAAATTAGCAGTATATCAATATACGAAATAGAGATTTTGATATATTTTAGTTTTTAGTATTATATATTATTTTGATATATTTTTATGATACTATATTTTCAAAATAGCAGTGAATCAATATAGGCAATACAGCTGTTGGTATAACTTAGAATTTTTTCGGAATATGAATTGTATTATAGTATATTAATATACGTAGCATAGCTTTTGGTATAATTTAATATTTTTTCGGTATATTAATTATGTATATATATACTAAATACAGACTTTGGTATATTATAGTATTTTTCCGGTATATGAATTATGTATTTGAAAGATCCTACCGTTTTTTCATTGTTTCCCATTTACTTAAAATGGTTAGCTGGTATCTTTCAGTCGAGCATACTCGATTGTTGCTTTGTTACTTGATTTGTTTTTGGCTCCACTAGGAGGCTAATTTACACAGTTTCACATTTTTTTTTTTGGCTGCCTACAGAAGAGGAAAATTTCAATATTGCATGGTAAAAGGGACATCGAAAAAGGACACACCGAAATGGGCATTGAATGGAGTGAAACTGTTCAATGAACAGGACTTTGTTGGATACGAGTTGGGCACGAGTTGAATGGCAAAAAGGAAAAACGAATTTTTGTATATTGTAAAAGTACACATAGTAATAATAAAGTAGTATACTACATTGCAAAGTGTTATTAATATTTTAGGTTTACCTTGAAGTTATCCATGTCTAATTGAAGCGTCGCCTAGAATCACTCAAATGTGACATTAAATTATTTATTTGTTTATTTTACTTAATCGATTCGTTTCGTTCGTTTTCAATTAGTTATATATAAATTGTATTACATCCCTGGAATAGTGCAATATACTGGCAATCTCTGATATCGCGCTTTGTCTACTTCGAACACAACTCCAACAAAAAAAAAAGAAAAAAAAACAGAAAAAATCATTCACATTCAAGCGTTGAGCCTGCTACGCTTAAGGTGAAAGCTCGTTGGAAGCTCATTCGCACAATGCAGTGTTGGTTATAAGGCAGTTAAATATAATATATAGTATAATAATAGGCGACACTCAAGCGGGGCGAGTGGTTCAGAGAGAAAGACAGAAAGCATCCACTAAGCTTCAGCTATACTTAGATAAAAGCTCAAACAAAAAAATATATAAAAGATAAGCAGAAAAGCACATACAGCAGAAGCGCAGCGAGATCAGTAAATACTTGATCGGGCTTGTCCTCAGATGCAATTTGATAGATGGCTGGAAGATCTTACACAGAGAGAAGGTAAGGGGAGGCAAGGATATACATATATATTTTGAGTATTTGAGTCATGATGGATTACAGTAAAGAGTACAAGTAAAAGCTTACAAGCTACATTCCATATTCTTGGACACGATAAAAGCAAAGTTGTGGTGGTTGTTTGGTAATGAACTCATGTGTTTTGGTTTACTTTGGTATAAGGTATATTCGATACTTTGGGAGTCTGGACGGGATACTGACCTTGATACTATCGTAGCAAGCGGTGACCTTGCCGTTCTGCACCTCAACATTGGCCGGGGGATGGGCGAACTTGCACTCCGTATCCTGACGCGAGCATTTGTTGCGCTGAAACTCACGGCAGACCTCCAATTGCAGCCAGCGCGAGTCCTTGCCATTGAGCAGGCTGTTCATGTTCACCACGTTGGCCATTGCAGCAGCGGTAGTAGTAGTAGTATAATATGCGGTATGTGGTACTAGTTTAAACTATATATCTATATATATAGAGTATAGTATATAGTAGTAGTAGTATGTATATCTTTTATCGATTAGCTGGGGATGCTTTATAGATAGCTTATCTGGCGACTAGATGTGTTGTGTTGTCTTGCGCGTTTACTGTATATAATAGCGTATTTTTTGCTGCTGTTTTATTTTTTTGGTATTGTTTTTTTTTTTATTTGAGGATTGCAAAGCTGGGGGATAGCTGATAGTTGATAGCTTGGGTACTTAAAGCCTTTCCTGGCCAAGAGTTGGGTGTTTTTTTTTTGTTTTTTTTTTTGTAATTTTGATTGGAACGACCGTTTATATAAATATATATAGATACGTATTATGTATTTTGCACATACGCTGCTATAACTTCATTGATTTTGTTTTTTTTTTTGCAAGTTTAGCGGCTTTATGTTTTGGGTAAGCTTTCTTTATTGAGCATACGCTGATTTTACATTATCTGAAATGAGAATAGAAAAGAGAAATAGACGTTTAGGCTTATACCAAATACTTGGTTCATTGCAGAAGTATTGAAATATCGTACAAATCGTTAAATAATTGACCAGAACACACACTGGGATGAACAGAAAGAGACAGATCAAATATGCTATAGTGCGACAGAGACAGAGACAGAAGACAGCGCATTTTATGCATATATTTAAATACTAGAGTACTAGCATGAGTGAGTATAAAGTGTGAGTGTAAGTGTGATTGGACATGATGGTTAAATGTGTTTATTAGTAGCACGCAATTATTAAGAGCATTTGTTATTTGAATTCAATGTGATAAAAAAAAAAAAAAATGTGTTAGGTGTTTGTTAAGCTTAAAAAGTGTTTGCCATGTTTCCATAATTTTCTAGTATTTTGTATTTATCGCTAACCTAACTTAAAAAGTAACTACAACATAAAAGAATATGCATTTAATGCTAAACGTCCGCACAGTGCTCGCTGCTCATTGCAAAATTATAGCATAAATATGTTTATATATGTATATAGTAAGAGAGCATCTTGCGAAGCCCGCAGCCCACAGCCTATGGAGCAATTGCCATTCAAGACACGGTTCATATTTAGGAAAACTACAAATAAAGTGCGTTTTTTTGTTTTTTTCTTTTCGTATTTCCATTGGGATTGCCTTTCTCATCTGCATTTTGGATTTGTAGCATTCGGCGTAAAATACAAATACAACAATCAAAAATAATTATACAAAACTAAAAACTAATGCATTATTTTTTCATATGATAGCAGAAGCAACATAGACAGATAGATAATAAAATAAGAGACACATATACATATGTAGATAGTAGACCGCGGGGGGAACTGGAGTTTTGTTCGCATTTGATGGCATAACTAGAGCAAGTTTAATTGATTGCACGGCAAATGGCTTATAGAGATTATATTGTATGCTTTCAATTTCATATTTCACATTTCTATCGTATTTCTACGCGTCCTTAGCAAAAGCGAATAGAAAGAATTCAACGCACTTACCGCTCTCTGATTTATTGAGTTAAACGATTTTTGTTTAATGAATTTTTACATTTCAACAAATATTTACTGTAAAAAACTGATATTAGTAAGATGTTAACTTTGACACGTAATAAAATTCATTTTGTTATTGTGTAAAATAAAATACTTATGGAAGCAATGCTCTCGCGGCAATATTTATTTATATACTATGTGGCATATACTAAGAAAACCCACAAATGATTCAATCATCGATGACGCCACACAAATTTAACGTTTAGCGTTTGATATTCTGCTTTTTGCCTGGCTTTCTATCTTGTTTGATTGTTTTATCTCTCTCTCTCTCTCTCTCTCTCTCTCATTTTGGCATTTTACTTATTGTTGTCATAAGGCACACAATCTTATCTTATCTGCCGCGTACATGAATCAATTTTTTCATTCAAAAGCAAAACGAAACAATTTAATGATGTTTGAGAAATCAAAAACGAATAAAAATGTATAGAGTCAAGTACTTGATTATTTTCGAATAATTTGATGTAACTCAATTTGATTGAAAGCTAAAAATAACTAAATATAATTTCATAAATATAAAAAGAATGATTGAAACCATTTTCAGATTTGCCCACACAGAACCTTGAACAACATTCGAATGTGCAATATCGAAATAGAGTATTTTAAATTTCCTACCAAATTCCATAATGTGCTATCTTGGCCTGGCCTTTTTCCTATCTTTTAGTGTGCCAGATATACACACTTGTTAATATGTATATAGTATATAATGCCAATACATTTACAGTAAATTATCTACGGGCTATTTTCGAAAGATAAAAACAAAAGCAAATGCCATTAAAAATAGAAATGAAGAACAAAACGCATTTATAAATTTATAAATTTTGTATATATTTCAACTTGTTGCTGCTGCTGTCCGCATAGACAATCTGCGGATATAAAACTTTGTATACTTGTCCGAGAGTCTCTGTCTCTGAAATGCTGTTGAGGTCGGTTTTGCATGATGTCAGCTGCAAATTGCTTTTCCGTATTTCAAGTTGATATCCAACTTGGATACCCAAAAAAAATAAATAATCAAGTGTGAAAGCTACAGTCGAGTTTGCAAGACTTTGCGATACCCTCAACTTGAATTAAGACTATGTTGCGGTATTAAACGACTTAATCATTTCACAAAAATATACCACCGTAAAATATACCACACAGTACTCAATATACTAAGCACCATTACATTGTTAGACGAAGCTACAGGGCAGTGAAGTATCTGTGACAAGTTCAAATGAGTTGCTCCCAAAAAGAAATATACCACAGTAATATACCACACAGTACTCAATATACTAAACATGGTCATATTGCTAAACGAAGCTGCAGAGCTGCTAAAGTTTCTTTGACAAGTTTAAAAGACTTGATTACTACATAAAATATACCACAATTTAATATACCAAACAGTATTCAATATACTAAACACGGTCACATTGTTAGCCGAAGCTACAGAGCTGCAAAGTATCGGTGACAAATTTAAACGAGTTGCTCCCAAAAAAGAAATATACCACAGTAATATACCGCACAGTAGTCAATATACTAAACATGGTCATATTGCCAGACGAAGCTGCAGAGCTGCTAAAGTTTCTTTGACAAGTTTAAAAGACTTGATTACTACATAAAATATACCACAGTTTAATATACCAAACAGTATTCAATATACTAAACACGATTATATTGTTAGGCGAAGCTACAGAGCTTCAAAGTATCTTTGACAAGTTTAAACGACTTGATAACTACATAAAAAATACCACTATATAATATGCCACACAATACTCAATATACTAAACATGGTCACATTGTGAGACGAAGCTACAAAACTGCTTAAGTTTCTTTGACAAGTTTAAACGACTTGATCACTACACAAAAATATACAACAGTATAATATACCACAATTTACTCAAAATACTGAACACGGTCATATTTTTAGCTACAAAACTGAAAAAGTTTCCTAAACTAGTTTTACATCCCATCGCAACCAACAATGTTGTGATCAGAATATATAGTATATATAATTTATTTCCTGTTGACACAAAGATATAATACCCTGCTTCCCTTTGCGCAGCGGGTGTACAAAACACTAAATAAAACGTATAAATTCTAAATTAATTTCTTAGTGGATTTTCAAAAAGAAAGAAGCGTTGTTGTTGATATGTGTGTGGGTTGCAGCTAATGTTTATAGCGTGTATTTAAATAATTCCTGTACGTCTCTCTATTTATTTTTGTTGTTTTTTGTTTTTGGTGAGAACTGAGAAACATTTTCTAGTCCCACTCACACATTGAACATCTTTTGAGCTACAACCATCACCCACACATGGAAGAAGTACCGACCAGAATGTGGATAAAATATATATAGTTATTCACACATCTATATATATATATATGTATATATACAGATTACGATACACATCTAATGCTAGGCATATAGTCGTGTCATTGACGCAGTTCTGGATACATGGGCAACGAGTGAAAATTTATGGGCAGAGGCGAGCGAATGTAGTGTGGAAAGCGTTTACAAAAATAAACTTGCCCCCGCAAACTAAGTGCCGAATGTGGGCCAAAAACAATCGAAGCGATTTTCAGCGATTTATCGATTCTCGATGACATTAACATCCGCTCTGAGTGACCTACAAACATCCTTCAGCACATGCTCGTAATTTTTCAAAATATGCATTATGTGCACTTGTATAGAATTTATTGCTAATTGAGTCTGTACTGCAATTAACACAATCATTTTATATGAAATGTGCTTCCAACGAAATATATAAATAATATCAAAATTAGTTTTAAAAGCGAAACAAGAAGATGCAAATTGATTTAGACGCAGACTACAAAATCATTAAATCCAAAAAAAAAAGAAACCAAACGAGTTCCACAAGTTTTTTTTTTTTTTTGGTCAGGTATTAAATTTTGTGAACGCTTTTTTTTATTCAGCTGTGAAGGTTAAACGCAAATGCTAAACACCAAAGAGTGAGAGAAGGAGAAAGACAAAGAAAGAGACAGAGAGAGAGAGAGAGAGGAAGAGAGTTCCATCTGCCGCTGATACTAAACATTGAAATCGAAAACTGTTAGTTTTTCATAAACAGTTAGCACAATCGCCAAATATTTGCCCATGATACATACTCGACATTGTATTTATATATTTATTGAAGCTGTTCTAACAAGTTCACACAAAGAAAACAGAAGCAACCGCAAAGCAGCTGCTGAAATGAATCGAAAATTGTTTCGCAAGCGAGGACAATTAACCGGTAATAATTTCTACAAAAGGTCTTGGGTCACTGCGATGACGTCACAACTGAAGTTTGTGGTCAGAAATCAGAGTGAAGAAATGCTTGAATTTATATTGCAAACAAGAGCAATATTATTATGAGTGATTTACTTGGAATTTAGCATGAGCTGACTGCTAAGAATTGTCCCGAAATATATAAAACAAACTTTCTCTATCAACCAACTTCATAACTTGTCTCGCTTAACCCGCATGCCCCACTTGTTATTATTGAGAACGCTCAGCTGATAAGGCGGCCCCTCGCTTCTCTTCGCTCTTCGCTTACGCCATTCACTAACAATTCACAGTTTGCTGTAAAAAGTCATATATATGTTATATATATACATTTCCATATATACTTTAATGGCCAAACGATATGTGTATTGTAGTTTAGATATGCACACAGTATGTATATTTCTCTTCACAGTTCTCAGTTCTCGAACCGCATTGGCAAATGATTAGCTGGCGGGTCGAAGCTCCAGGCGCAACCATAAAGCTGAGTAACAATGCTATTGCAGGTTGCCGAATAGCCCCTATGCGAAAAGTTGCTCCGAGAGACTCGTTGACTGTTGACAGTTTGGCTCTCGGCTATTTTTAAAGCCCTCACATAATCGCAACAGCCGCGTAATAGCAACAGAAATGGGAAACCTATGAGGCAAATGCCGTGTGGCAACTCAGGCAGAGGCAGAGGCAAAGGCGATGGAGATGGCGATGAAGAGGCACGCAACACGCTCTCTGAGTTGGAAGCCGTAGCAAGGCGATAGGTGGGTCGGTCAGTAACCGCTTTTGTTGTAACAGTATACAACATAAGCCCTGAGACTAAGTGAACCCACCGACCCACCTTAGTATGACACATATATTAAACGAAGCGCCCATAAAAAAAAAAAAAAATAATAGTAAAATGTGAAAGCAAAATGCAAACGCAAAGCGAACGCGAACGCAAAAAGCTCAAACATCGAAGCCCCTGAAGAAAGGGCGTGAGGAAAACTCGACACTCGAGCTTCGGCTTCGACTGGCTGCTATCAATAAATGCGATTAGATAAAAGTTAAACACCAGAGCTTATACTCGTATGGCTGCCGCAATAGACTGAACGGAGAATTGAGAATTCTCCCCTCTTCTCTCTCTCGCTCTCTCTCGCTCTTTCACAACATCTGATAAGCAACTTAAAGCAAAACACTCGATTCGAAACCATACTCTATAAATGGCAACTGATAAAATGTAATGTGACTCAGGTACATCATCATCATCATCATCAACATTATTATGCTGATGCTCCTCCTCATCAACGTCATCTTAAAGTGTTTCCCTTTTTGGGGGCCTGAACTCGCAGGTGACATTTCGTGGGCATAGCTTGTTGTGACTCACTGTAGCATAACTAAATATTCGGTTGACTTTAGGCTAATTAATTCTGATTGTCATTCATTGACATGCATAATTAATTTCGCATTTCACAAAGCGTAGGCTGCACTAAAATCTCTCGAAAACTTGTCAGGCTATAACGTTATGTCTAATCTCTTTGTGTCGCTGACTGATTTCTTGACGTCTATTAGATTTAACCGCTACAAAGTTACAGAACGGTGAATTTAACGTTTAAATTTTCAAATTTCAAATATTATTCAGTATTATACATATATTTCTTTTTTTAATGGAATGTTTTTATGATGATCAGATTTAATAATGTTCTTAAACAATTCTTTTGCTTAGATTTTTTAAATTTTAAGAAATTATATGACTTTGACTATTATTCTTACTATGATTTTATTTATTTTATTTTTTTTTTAAGATTTATAAAATTTGTTAAGTATGACATATATTCATAATTTTTATAGTGAGATGTTTTTGTGACGATTCAGATTTTATGTTATTTAAGTTGTTTTTTTTTTATTTCAAGATTTTTAAAATTTTAATATTATATTTTATTATTATATTATATTATATTATATTATATTATATTATATTATATTATATTATATTATATTATATTATATTATATTATATTATATTATATTATATTATATTATATTATATTATATTATATTATATTATATTATATTATATTATATTATATTATATTATATTATATTATATTATATTATATTATATTATATTATATTATATTATATTATATTATATTATATTATATTATATTATATTATATTATATTATATTATATTATATTATATTATATTATATTATATTATATTATATTATATTATATTATATTATATTATATTTCTTTTTATTATATATATTTTTTTATTTAAGGTTATAAGAGTTTTTAAGTTAAAATGTATAAGTTTTCATTATGTTCAGATTTATAGTTCTATTAAAAGTACTTATTTATTTATATTATTTTCTTTTGGTATATTAGTTTTTAAATTAAAATGTATTATATGTTTTTATAATTGTATGCATTCATTATGCTCAGATTTTAGGTTCTACTTTAAAAATTATTTTAGTTTATTTTTTGATATTTAGTCATTCGAAAGTCGTTCAGCATTTGCGTTATGAATAAATTGTATCAAGTTTCTCGCACAAACAAAAGTGTTTGATCAATCAATAGATTTGCCTTATATAGTCACTAAACTGGAAGAAACCAATAAAACGTGCCAAAAGACTTATGAGCTTTGATGGAGTGAAGCGTAAAACTCTTGGAAATGCAAATTTCTGGGCGGTTTATAATTCGATATTGATTTCCTAATGTACTTCTGTCAATTGAGCAATTCGAAATTGTTTGTATTCATCAGTGAATTATTTTGAATTGTGTAACTGTGAAATATCGTTTTGAAAATTATATTAAATGTGCTTTGGTTTTTAATTAATTCAATGGTAAAGGGTTATCTGTATTCTGACTATTTCGAATTGCAATCAGTTGAAATAATTAATTAGAATTCAATCATTGGGGGATAAATAAACAATCTAATCGAATGATATTCTAAATTCAAATTGATATATTCGAAATAGTCTTTTGATATTTCCATTTGACACGTTTCTCAATTAGTAAAATGCACAAAACACAAAACAAATATTCAAATTCAGCTACTGAATAAGTATTTTCAAGGCAGCTAATTATATCAGAGTCTGAAATCTGTTTTGGAGGCACACACACAAACACACACACACACACACACACACACAAATAACATCTGAGAAAAGAGCAAAGCAACTCTGAAGAGAGGGAAAAAAAGAGTCGAAAACGTTTATTTCGTCTCTCGCCTCTTTTAAAGTCTTATGAAACATATAGTCATATAATTAATTTCGGCATATTCATAAACTTTGCTTATCTAAAAACACTTTCACGCACACAAAGGCAACGCAAGAGAGGAAGCGGAAAAACGAAGAAACAGAGAGAATGAGAGAGAGGGATTTTGAAAAGAAGAGCGCAAAGAGAGAGCGGCATAAATTTGAAATGAACAAAATTGTGAATACATTTTAGCCTAATGTGTTTCTTCTATTTTTTGCATGTGCACAATAAATTTTAATAGTAATAATCTGTTATGTAAAAATAGCCAAAACACATTCTCTGGAAAGTGAAGAAATAAATGAGAGAGAGAGCAAGGGCGAGAGCGAGATAGCGAGCAGCAGCAAATGAAATTAAACTCTGAACTAATTTGTTTAAACAGCTTGCAGACAGCAGACGCAATGCTTATTGACCCAGGCAGCCAACTAACTGCCCAAGAGAAAAGGTTAAACAATCAATTTCTCTTTCAATTGATCTCAATTTAGCATGGAATCGGTACAGCGAGGGGGTTAAGGCGACAGCCGTCCCGCATTGAATACGCTGCACCAGCCAAGGGTTAACGTTGCACTTCTTATGTAAATAAGGCAATCGCTTCGTTGTTGTTGTTGTTGTTGTTGCGTTGTGTTGTGTTGTTGATGTCACAGATTGCAACGCCTGCCAACAATTTCATGCACGAAAAACTTATTTTCGGTGGCGACGTTTCCAAAATACAGAAAGAACCGTTATGTCTGTGTACCATGGGCGAAATGATGATGGCCCAAAAGGCGTCTGCTGCTGCTGCCTCAGGCTGCCAATGAAAACTGGGGGATTGGGGCTCTTGGACAACAACGCGATGCGACACACAGCTGCGGATACATTCAGAAATGTACAACAGCTGTCGCTGTTAGTATGATAGAAACGGGACACGAAGAGAGACAGAGAGAGAGAGAAAGAGAAAGATGCGTAGAATAAATTTCATATTTCTTTTTAAACAAATACAAATAATAGTATTGGCATTACATAGAGTACGAATTTAACTCTCGATTAATGCAAAACTAAATAAAATCATCTTTTTTGCTTTTCATTTCCAGATGCGTTGAAAAGTAAAAAGAAAATACACAAAAACAACAACAAAAAAAAACAAGAAAAAGAAAAACAATATTCAGCATTCAACATTCACGTCTACTATATAAACTCTTTTGCTGCCACGCCGTTGAGAGGCAAAATTTTGTGATATTTTTAGAAACGAACGAGCACATGTTTCAAAATATCAAATCAAAAAGCATACAACGAAAATTTGAAAGAAAAAAATATAAAAATAAAAATGATTAAGAAGGAAACAGCACATGAATATGAGAGAAACAAAATGTTTATGTACCAAAAACCGAACCACAAAAAAAAGAAAAGCAAAAGCGGAACACAAAAAAAAAACGAACATTGATACTAACCGACTGCTGCAGTTCCAAATTGAATTGGGAATTTAGAATTTTTGTGGATTTGATCAAGAAATATTTATCTGAGGAACATTGCATTTGAATTCCGCAATATCATAATGTGTATTTCGATTTGTTTCGATAAATACAATTATTTCACTTCACGCTTTCAGATTATTTCTTTCACGTTTAATAAGAAAACATAATTAAAGTATCTATTGAATTTCCTGTAAGTGAAACCTTTGATAACTCTTTTTTTACTACTATTTATAGGAACCATATTAATATTCAATCCTTAAGTATATATCATGGGAATATTATAATAAGCTAACTAACTTTTAAAGATATATTTATTTATTATTTCCTTTCATTGGGATTTCCTCTTTGCAACGTTTTGCAACCAATGAAAAGTATTTTTTTTATTATTATAAAGAACATATTCTTGAAAAACATCAGCTCATATTATAATATGATAACTAACTTTTAAAGATACATATATATATTTTATTATGTATTATTTCCTCTCATTGGAATTTCTTTTTGGAATTTTTGCTCTGCTATCACCAATGTTTTAACTCCAACCAATGACAATTTTTTTTTATTATTATAGGAAACATATTCTTGAAAAACCTCAGCTTATATCATAAGAATATTTTAATATGCTAACTAACTATATTTATTATTTATTATTTCCTTCCATTGGGATTTCTTTTTGCAAATTGACCTCTTGGTAACTTTTTGCAACCAATGAAAAGTTTTTTTTTATTATTATAGAGAACAAATTCTTGAAAAACATCAGCTGATATTATAATATGTTAACCAACTTTTAAAGATATGTATATTTATTTATTATTTCCTTTCATTGGCATTTCTTTTTGCAATATCTCTGACCTCTTGGCAACTTTTTGTAGCCAATGAAAAGTTTTTTTTTTATTTTTATTATAGGAAACATATTCTTGAAGAACCTCACCTCATATTATAATAGCATTTAAAGATATGTATATTTATTTTTTATTTCCTTTCATTGGCATTTCTTTTTGCAATATCTCTGACCTCTTGTCAACTTTTTGCTCTTCTTTCATCGCTGTTGGCGCATCATTCAAATTGCATTTTTAAATGTCGTCGTTGGCACTTGAAAATTCCGAAAAATTTGTCCAGTGACTTTCATGTTTTTTTGAGCCGAGCAAAGGCGGCGAAGACAAAACGCTGAAGCTGCTATCGATGTATGTAGGGTTCATACAATATACTATATTTATTGACGTAGGGAGTGTGAGAGTTGACGTGAGAGAAGAGAGAGAAGCAAGATACCAGAGAAGAGATGAACGAGACGCAAAAAGCCCCAAATGCGATTGCCGACCAATATTTTGTCGAGAGTTTGGCATGGCTTTTTGGGCGAAAAATCGAATCGATTAGTCATGCCAAGTCCTCAGTCTTCAGTTTTGGTTTCCGAGCGCAAAAGTCTTGGCCTCACCTCTCACATTTTAGTTGAGTTTTTTTTTTTTTTTTTTTTTTTTTTTTGTTTTCGTGGTGTTCGGGGTTCATTGTGTGAGCTTTTGTTGAAGTTGTTTTTTTTTTTTTGGTACTTTGGAGTTTTTTTTTAAAGCGAATGACTTGTCAGTGGCGTTTGTAAGACGAATATCGACATTCAACAGAGACATGGCAATTTATGTGGCATTTTCCAAGCGATTTCGTTGCTTCATTTATTAAATTTTGACAGTTGCTTTTCGTGAGGTTTTCGGTTTGTTTGCTGTTTGTTTTGTAACCAAAGAAGAAAGAGTGTCAATCATACAATCATTCACTCAACTCTTGCTTTCTTTTTTGTCGCTAATATGATTGCAATATTGCGTAGAACAAATTCCCAAACATAAACCAACTCTATATTAATGACGTAAGTAAGAAATGTTGCCCGATAATCAAGTTTAAACTGATTCCGAATTTCCCCAAAGAAGAAAGAGTGTCAATCATACAATCATTCACTCAACTCTTGCTTTCTTTTATGTCGCTAATATGATTGCAATATTACGTAGAACAAATTCCCAAACATAACCAACTCTATATTAATGACGTAAGTAAGAAATTTTCCTCGAAAATCTAGTTTAAACTTAAACCGATTCCGAAACTGACGACAGAAGTCCCCAAAGAGGAAGGAGTATCAATCATACTTCACTCAACTTTTGCTTTCTTTTTTTAGTTAATACGATTGCAATTCTACGCAGAACAAATTCCAAAACATAAACCAACTCTATATTGAATGACGTAAGTAAGTAATCAAGTTAAAACTGATTCGGAAACTGGGAACCAAAGTCCCCAAAGAAGAAAGATTGTCAATCATACAATCATTCACTCAACTCTTGCTTTCTTTTTTCTTTTTTTTTTCGTTAATATGATTGCAATTCTATGCAAAACAAATTCCAAAACATAAACCAACTCTATATTAATGACGTAAGTAAGTTTTCAAGTTAAAACTGATTCCGAAACTGGGGACCGACGTCCCCAAAGAAAGAGTGTCAATCATACAATCATTCACTCAACTCTCGCTTTCTTTTTTTAGCTAATACGATTGCAATTCTACGCAGAACAAATTTCAAAATATAAACCAACTCTATATTAATGACGTAAGTAAGAAATGTTGCTCGATAATCAAGTTAAAACTGATTCCGAAACTGGGGACCGAAGTCCCCAAAGAAAGAGTGTCAATCATACAATCATTCACTCAACTCTTGCTTTCTTTTTTCATTTTTTGTCGCTAATATGATTGCAATTCTATGCAAAACAAATTCCAAAACATAAACCAACTCTATATTAATGACGTAAGTAAGAAATGTTGCCCGATAATCAAGTTTAAACTCGAGCCGATTCCGACAACTGAGGACAGAAGCCCCCGGCTTTAAGAAAAAAAAAACGTGACTTTTCATAACAAACAGAAAACAGAATGAGGGGGGTAAAAAATATCTTGTGCTTAAATCTAGCGCAAAATAAAGTAAGAAGAAGAAGAGGGAGTGGGAGGAGTAGAGGCAAGACGAATTTGTTGCCTAGGCCTTGTCTGGCATTAGGAATAAAAATTGCTAAATTTGCATTAAATTTAAGCATGATTTGCGTTTGTGTTTGTGTGTGTGTGTGTGTGCTGTATAAAGTAAATGTGGGCGTCGTTATACATGTATGAGTTTTGTTGGAGGAGCTTGTGGGGCCCAACTTAAAATTCTCGACAGTTTCTAGAGCGCTTCATACACGAAGTTATGTCAGAAATGGAAGTTTTAATACGTAAACACTCGTAATACACGAGATTAATTAATCACCAAAGTTCAGAGACTTATAGAGATGACTTTATACAAACATCTTTATAAGTCTAATCATTATTCGTTTGCACTAATTGTGGATAGCGTTGTTTTCTTTTTTTTTGTGGGGAGACCTTAGGTAACTTTTGAAAATTATATTTTGTTGCTGATCACACAAAAAATACATTTTAATGGTCTGCGGTTCATTGGCCTTGGCCACAATGACCATAACTTGGAGCGATAAAGTATTTAAAATCTATAAGAAATTGTCAATATATAATAATCAAGTGGTCATTATGATTTGTGAATACTTCAGCCTTCAAATTGATTACGAAAAAAATATCCTAACTCGAATGAAATACATTAAATAAATATTAAATGTTGAAAGTTTCCTTGGAATGTCAAGTAGTCGAAAAATAAAATACTAACATGGTACAAATATCTTATAAACTAGATAAACACCTTGTGCTACAGCTGATGGGGAGAGGGGGGACGTTCAGTTAGTTGTTGCTGTTGTTGAGGCTGCTTTTGTTTATTTTCTTGTTTGTTTGTTTGTTGTTGTTGCACACACTCATACACAAAACTCACACGTCTTTGTAGTTGTAGCTGTAGCTTTTTTTGTTGTCGTTGCCGTTGCTGCTGTGGTTGCTGTTGTTGTTGTTGTTGTTATTGTCGTTGGAGTAATTTTCAACTTCTTTTGCGTTGTTTGTTTGCACGCGCACAGCTGAGAGAGCAGAAGAAGCGAACGAAGACGTAATGGCAACTGACGAAAAAGACGCGTTTGCTTTTGTTTTTGTTTTATTTTTTCTTTTTTGGTTTTCTTTTGTGGCGTTACTTTGACTTTGCTGACTTTGCAGTTGCTGCCGCTGCCGCTGCTGCTGCTTCTGCTGTTATTATTGTCGCTTCTTTAGCCTTTTATTGCGCGGGCGTTGTTGTGGTTGTTGTTGCTGTTGTTGTTGTTATTGTGATGGCTGCCAATGCTGATGCTGCTGCTGCTGCCTGACGTGACGTGACGTCATTAATATGCCGGTAGGTAGAAATATATGTGTGTGTGTCGATGTGTGTATGCAGAAAAGCTTTAACACTTCCTTAACACCGGATTACTGGACACTCGAACTTTGCGAATTTATTTCTGACTGACACAAGAGACACGCACACTGAGAGAACGAGCACGAGATTGACAATGATGAGAATGAGACACGTTCACAGGCGGACACAGCCGCACACACACACATGCACATGTGAGGAGGAGAGGAGTAGACGTCAAAATTGACAGGCAATTCGCCGCTTGCTCTGTTGATAAAAAATACGAGATATTTTTGTTGACAGCTGTTTGTTGCTGTTGCGCGCGCGATTTTCACTGTTTGTTCGTTACTCCTTGTAATAATGTTGCATAATTTATGCGTATTTTTAACTGTTTTTACTTGATTTGTTTTGCTTCTCTTTCATACTTTGTTTGCAACACTTCGATTTATTGTTATTGTTACGGAATAAGGCAACTCTGCACGAACGATACAATTTGACAGTTGATTCACGATTTATCGATATACTGTTTTCTTTTTCTTTTAATTTTGTTTTTCTTTTTTTTTTATTATAATTTATTGGTGTGTTGTTGCTATTAGATTTCACACAGAAGAAATTCTTATAATCAAAATTGTATCAACAAAATGCGCCACACACGTCCGCCTTGCTCGGTGTTGCTTTTACTTCTGTTTGCTGGCTGTTATGCCGCTGTTATGCACCAAAAATTCCAATCAGCAGCTAGCAGCCACAAAGGGAGCAACTTAGCAGACTCTCTCTTACGCTCTTTCCATGCTATCGCGTCGCGACAGCGGCTGTTGTTGCTCAACTCTGCTTGTGCTGTGCTACTCTGCTCTGCGCTGCTCTGCTCTGAGTCAGTGGCGGCTGTTGTTGTTATTGGTTTATTCCGCTGGAGTTTTTTGTTGTTGAGTGAGCGAGCCAACGACAGAACGAGACGACGACAAGCGAGAGAGCGGTTAACAGTGAGCTCATATCGTTTGAGCACTTTCCTGTTGAGTCTCTCAAATATGTTTTGAGTGTTTTTCAACTTATGTTGAGCGCTTGACTTTCAATACATGGGGTTAATAGAAACTGTCTTGGCAATTCAGTTAGGGTTAAGTAGCCGAAATTGCATTGAGTATTGAATTAAACTTAAACAGCAAATTGAAACAATTAAAACTCGTTTTAAATATGTATGTATATACTTGCTTGTAATGACATTTATTTTGCCTCGCATCTGAATATTTTAAAAGATCCTGAAAGTCACCTTCAAATTGGTCAAATTTGTTCATAATATCCGAACTGAATGCACATTAAAATCGACTTGCAACCCAAAAATAGCACAAATGACTGAAAGTATCATTTATTTTTGGTGTTTTGGTGCATAGAAATTTTGACATTTCTATGTCATAAATTTGGCATCTTCGCCGTGTTAGAGGCGGACAACTATCGATAGTTCTTTTATTCGATAGATGACTGTGCACTCGTAAGAATTTGAATAATCGTCGATTAGAGAAATTATATTGAAGTTTGATCGAAAAAGGAGATTGTGTGGGCTGCATTGTTAAAAGTGTCTTTAAAGAATTGAATCCATTATAATTAACACCTAATCGATATTTCTCCCCCACAAAGAACAAGTCATAGTAGGAAGTGTAATAAAAAAAAACACACACAAACACACTTATTGAGGTTTTAAAAAGGTGAATGTATATACATAATTGGATTAGAAAAGCAACAACAAGAAGAGATCTAAAAAAAAAAACAAAAGAGGGGCAGAAGAAGAAAAGCCGCACGCGATTTAAAGAGCAGTCGCAACAACAACAGCAACCACAATAACAACACAACAGAGGCAATGTGAAAGCAGGCGAAATAGAATACAAAGAGAGCGCCAGCAAAGTCAAGTCAGAGCGAGATCGAACGCCCCCGCAATGATTTTTAGTGCTGTTGCTGCTGCTGCTGTTGCTTTTCTAGTTTCATTATTATTATTATTAGAAGTTTCTTCTAAACATGCACGCATATACATATCTGTGTCTGTATGTGTGTGTGTGTGTGTGTCTGCGCTATTTTTAAATAAAAAACGTTTGGAAATTTAAGTTCGCTGTGGCCGACCACATGGAAGCTGGGCGGGCAACGGAATGAGGCGGCTGCTGCTCGAGGGCAAGTGAAAGGTTTTTGTCTCACTCTCTTGGTCTTTGCTGTGTACATGCATGCATATGGATATGTATGTATGTGTGTGTAGCAAAAGCTCAAATGCAACTCGACATTTCAATGCATAGCCACCCATACACATATATTTACTTTCCGCATACGTTTGCGTGTGTGTGTGTGTCGTAGGCCACCTATGCACTCTTATTCATTATGCAAATCGAAAGAAAAAATAAAAGAGAGCAAAGATTTTTGTTATCCCACTTTTGTTGCTGGGCACATGCCATGAGAGCACATACACTTATAAACGCAAGCACATGCATAGAAAGTGGAGTACAATGGAGCGCCTCAGACTCAAAAGCATTCAATGCAGACACACTAACACACATGCGCTCTTTTTTTTTTGGGAAGCTGCTTGTCCAGGCAGCAAAGCTGTTCAGACGATTCGATTTCAAGATCAATTGCCAAAAGTATTTCTGGAATAACTGGGTTTTAACTGGTTTGCCTGCGTGCATTCAAGATGTGAGATTTTGTGAAAATAAAAATCAAATAATGATACGATAATTTCTATATTATATCGCTATCACCAACCATCTGATTATAAGGATTTTCCTCAAACTACAAAAACGCCCACCAACTAATAATCATTTACCACAAATTTGTCGGCTGTCAGCTATGTTAATGTTGTGGTGGGTTGATCAGCGGGTCAGTCGTAGATACATATATACATACAAACATAAATACATATTCAAATATTAAGATAGACACAGACTCCGTCGGCACTTCGCTTCGCATCGTGACGGTTACTGGAACTGGGAATTGAGAAGTGAGGTGGCAAACCGGTTTCAGGCAAAATCAAAAGTTGCGCGCGCAGACGCTGACGCTAACGTTGACGGTGACGCCGACGCAGATGCTGACGTCTCGAGACTTTTCTGTCTCGGTGTCTCCGTTTTAGTCTTCGCCTCAGCTGCTTGCTAAACTGAAGTTTGAATATGTGTATTCGTAGTTGAAAGAGCAGCAGAGCACATAAGACCAATAACAACAACAACAACTCGTTAAAGGAGTTGAGAAGTAAAGCAAAAGTTTCGCCTGCTGATCGTTGGATGCTGCTTGCGTTTCCAGTGGAAGCTGAAGCTGAAGTTGAAGTCGAAGTTGGGCACAAAAGTATATCACTCGAATGCTGACCGGCAGCAGCCATTGAAACCCGTTTTGCGCTGCACCTTTTGTGCCTGTTCCAAGAACGTGTTCAAGGCTTTGACAGGGTGTGTCTGTGTGTCTCTGAGTCTTTGGGTGCGTGTGTGTGTGTGTATGTGTGTGCTCGAGTACAACCGAAAAAGGAAAAGGAGGTCGCAAAAGGTAGATCAAAAACGGGTGTTCACGGATTGGCTAGTCAGGCGGGCAGAACAGGGAGCGAGAATACGCGAGTGAGAGCGAGATTCTGGGTGACGCCTTTCAAGACAGAAGAGCAGATAAATTCTAATTGGAAGCTAACGGCAAATGCTCGCTGCTAATGTTATTCAAGTGCAAACCGTCATTAGGTGACGGCATACGCGCGATAGCAAAGAGACCGGCTAAATGATCGCCTGCATATCAATTGGACTTGCGTAAAAAAGTCAAAAGTCGCAGTAAACCTGTTTCGAATGCACAGACAGAGAGAGAGAGAGAGAGAACTAGCCAAAAACAAAATCAGAATGAATAACAGAAGCAATAACAAGCTTGTGGCACGGGCCAGGCGAGACGTTGATGACGTCGTCCTCGCCGTCTACTTTTTTTATATCTACATATGCACCTCACACACATGCAAAACATTCATTCACATGTGTGCAGTATGTGAGTCAGCTTCCAGACGCCACGAGATCACACTCTCTTTTTGAACTCTCTTTACTCTTCTGCTGTTCGCACATGTGCACCCAAATTGACTGCCGCCCATAGAAAGAGATCAGAGATCGTTGAATGAAAGCAACACACTCAAAGTTTGACACTGCGCTCATTTTTGAGTGACATTTCTGCCGCATGCTGCTCTTGAGTGGAACTCGCAAAGTTCACTCGCCGTTCGCTCACTGAGTGCGAAAGAGTGTGTGTTTGGGAACACTGCGTATTGAAAACTGTTCCCAGTGTTAACTGAATGATTTTGTGTAGCTAATGAAGTATAATTTTAACAATTAATCTATTAACTAGTAAATTAATAGTAATTGGTTCATAATTAAAGTGCCGTATTAAAGTAGATAGCTATCAAACACTTGTAACTTTCTCGGCGCCCTCATTAGAAAACTGCGCTCGAATTCAAATTAAGCAAATTACCGAAAATTGCGGCGCTCATCTTTCGTCTCCTTTTGTGTGCTTCTTGTTGCCTTAATTACTTACAACTATCGGCTTCAAGTGGGCGAAAAGTTTGGATAGTCAATACAAACACCCCAAACAGCCCCGCCCCCTACTTTCCTTCCCCCTCTCCGCACACCCGCAGCTGCCACGATGCGTTGTGCAATTGAAGCCAAGTTAGCAGCAAATCGTAAATAGCAAAATCGCATATCGTCTGCTAAATCCTGCTGCCTGCAGCTTGCCCCATGCCACATGCCTCGTGCTACAGTTGAAGAAATTACGCTGATTGAACACTAATTTATTTGTTTGTTTGCTTTAACATTGCCGCATTAAAATACGGCTCCAGGGGATGTCAAGAGGGGGTGGGTGGGGTGGAAGAGCCACCGAAAGTGGAAAGTGGATAAAAAGTTTTATTCGTTGTCGGCGCTCCGGCTCCCGGAAGGCACTAAAAACGCAGTCAAGGTGCAAACACCGAGGGGGTGAAAGTGTGCGGAGAGGGGAGCGGAGGGGGAGGGGGAGGGGGGGGGGGGGGAAGGCATATTGATTGTCTGCAGCTGGTGGCATCCATTGGCTTTTGCCAATGTTGCAATGCAAGTGCAGTAATTCCTTCTTGCATTTGCTTTTGTTTTCGTTTTGTTCTCGATTTTGTTTTTCTTTTCGCGAATCCTTTTTCGCTTAATTGGCTATAATTGAAATCACTTTGCGGAGTGAGCAAAGCGAACATACAAAAAGAGAGTAACTAAAAACTTGATTTCAGCCAAGATTCAATCGTGTCTAAGACGCTAGCAAAAAAATCTTCAGATGTGTACGAAGTAAAAAAACTGATGAGAACATCAGATATAAAAGACCTCAAGGAGCAGAAGCTAGAAATTAATTTAAATATATTTAAATTAAATGGCACATTAAAAACAAGAAGTTATGATTTATTGTGTGAATAAAAAATAAATTTCAAGTAATTAAAAAATATAGTATTAATGAATTCATAAATTTTACTTTATTTTATTTTCTCTATAACAAAAGTATGTTTTATTGCCTCAATTATTACTAATTACTCAATTATTATTAATTATCAATTATTACTTATTAAAACTAACTTGTATGAACCACTTAAAAAATTGCAAAATAGCCACAAAAAAAGGGTTAATTTCTATCAAAAAGTGCTTCTAATTTTTAAAAATTAAAAAAATGTTAATTTTTTTTTAATATTATAATTTGATTTAATGAAAAATATAGAGTATTCATGAATTTAGATTAATTTTATACTTTATCTCTATACTAAAAGTTATTCCAGTTATGCAACCTTTGATCATATTTCCCTAAAAGTAATATTTTATATAAAAAAAAAAATTAAATAAGTATGTTTTAGACTGCAATACATATTTTTTTTTTTTTTTTTGTAATTTTTATTTAAAATTAGCTTGAGTACATTTAAAATAAAAATTTCAAAATAATTGATTATTTTAGCTTTGGTATTTTTATGATTACTTGAAATTAGCTTCATATTATAAACAAAAATTTAGACACGAAAAAAGGAACTCAAGTCTTCTCCAGATTTCACTTCGAAGCAATCTTCAACTATCTCAAATTGTTGCCAGTTGTGAATAATTGTTAGTAGATTGTAAATAAGTATTAATATGCGAATTTAAAAAACTTATTGAATACAAAAGAATAGCTAGATTTAAAAACAAAGTAACAACGAAAAACAAAAAAGAAAGCTATAGTCGAACCCTCTATCCGTTGTCAATAAATCCCAAACAGTGCGGTATTAAAATTTATATATACCAGATTAATATACCAAAAAATGTAAAATATACCGAAATTAATATTTGGTAAGCGGTATAACAAGAACTGACAAAGCAAATTATTATCATTTAAATATACCAAATTAATATACCAGAAATAAAATATACCGAAAAGTATATTTGGTATATGATATAACAAGGACTCTATCTTTAATAGTTTCATAAAAACAGACAGATATGGACTTATCGTCTCTGCTGTTGACGCTGATCAAGAATATATATATTATATATATACATATTATTTGAAACGATGTTTACACAACACTGAAGACGTATTAGGAACACACACACACACACACTGTGTTCTTTATGGGCTTCTATGCAGTAGCACTTTATGGTAACGAATTTACATGTGACTAATAAAGAAATATAAAAACATAAAGCAGAAAATAGTCCACCTGCCACGCCCTCATAAATTCATTGGCCACAAGTTGGGAGTGTTTGAGAGTGTGTGAGTGTGTGTTAGTGGGGAGTGAGTATGTGTGTATGTGTGTGTGTGTGTTTTAAGCTGCCAAATCCGACAATTAAATTATTGCATGACAAAACATGCACCGCAAAAATATTCAAAACGCGCCAAAAACAAGATGTAAACAACAATGAACAATGGACGATGGACGGTGGACGGTGGACGCAAGGACACAAGGACGAACTGAAAGCCGAACCGGACACAAAAAACCCACAATATAAACATACACACGCCGCCGCAACAACAACAGCGATAACAACACTGAGGGGAACAGCAACAACAAAAGCAACAACAACAACAACTATAAAAAACGAAGCGAAACAAATTCATCTTCCGCAAAAACAGAAACACGACGAAGCCAGGGAGCGGGGGAGGGGAGGAGTGCAAAGAGAAAAGAAAGAAAACTGAACTGTTCAAAAAGCTGAGAAAATCGTAAAAATGAAAATACGCAAAGAGCCAGAAAATTTCGCCCGAAAGCACGAAGAGGGAAAGCGTCAGAAGCTTCAGGAAAATGGCGCGTTAGAAAAAACAACAATGAACAAAAAAACAAAAAAATAAAAAAAAGTGAAAATAACGAAACGAAAAAAACAGTTGACATGGGCCCGTGTCCTGCGTGCAGCATTGTCCTGTATGTTGTCCTGTCTATTCTGCATGTCAGACATGCATATAGCTCATGGCAATAATTTGAAATTCGATTACCATAACCAAGTACTCGGAAAACACAAACACTGCCCCTCTTCCCTCCCCCCCTTTCCACTCTAAAAAGTAGAGAGCAGATGGAGCTGGCAAAAAAAAAAACAAAAATATACGAGTGTGTATTCAATGGCCTATGTTTGTGTCTGTGTGTGTGTGTGTGTGTGTGTGTGTGTGTGTGTGTGTGTGTGTGTGTGTGGGCCACAGGCGAAAAATTGCGAATGGCGAAAACGAGCGTTAAAAGGTTGCCAAAGCGAGGCAAACGTGGCAAGAACTGTGGCCAAAAAGCCAAAACGTGAATATATCAGAATTTGAGCAAACAAAATACTAAAAAAACAACTAAGAAAGCTACCGATGAGTATGCTCGACTTTAAAATACCCGCTATCCATTGTGAATAAGAACAAAACAGTGCGGTATTAAATTTCAAATATACCAAACATATACCACAAAAATACTGAAAATATGTCAAAGATTAAATTAGGTGTATTGATATAGTATATAAAAATACCAAATTATTATACCGCAAAATTACTAAAAATATGCCAACGATTATATTGTTGTATTGATATAGTATATAAAAATACCAAATTATAAAACCGCAAAAATATTAAAAATATACCAAAGATTAAATTTGGTGTATTGATGTATGTAATACTATATTGATATAGTACAACATTCAATAATATACCATAGAGTGCAAAATATACCAAACTCTCAGCCACAGCTACTAAGATTCGTAGTACGTAGGTCTCTGAGATCTATGTAGATGTTCTTATGGACAGACAGACAGACGTATTATATATTTTCGACTGTTAACCCTGATCAAGAATATACAGCTGTGAACATTGAAATAGCAGTACTTACGATTATCACACATTAGAAATTACAAAATACTATTATAAACACAACTTCAGGACAAAATTTAGAAATAACAATTTAATGTATTTATTTTTAAGCAACTCAACATCTTTTTCATTATTGGTAACACAATATTTTATAAAATATGGGTATGGATAACAAAAGAAAAATTCTGCATTATGAAGTACAATGAAATAGCAGTGTTGAAAGAATAAAATTCAAAATATCCTTTAAATAACTTAATACTATTAAATTACGAATTGTATACGATCTAATATTCTGTTGTGTGTGTATAATTTATAGGGTCTGAGATGCCTCCTATTACCTGTTATAATACCCTTTTACCCTATTTCTAGAAGGTATAAAAAGAAGCAACACCAACAACAACAATTGAAAGATGAGTGTGTAAACGTTGCGGATGTTGTTGTTGTTGTTGTTGCTGGCCATTGGCACAAAATGCAGTTGCTCTGGCCTCAAGTCCAAGTGAAAAAGCCGCTAGCTCCAGTTCTGAATTTCCACCATTCAAGCGCAAGTCAAAAGACCTTTTGCGCTGGAAAGAAGCGAGGAGAAGGGGGAGGAAATGGAGATATCAGGTATCTGGTATCTGGCCAAATGTGCCGTTTGATAATTTGCAAAATGGATTTGCAAATAGAGCAAACTGAATTGAGTCTGTACTCCACTCTTTCTATCTCTTTCTTATTCTCTTGCACACTCTCCATCTCTCTCTTTCTCTCTCTTGACCTGTCGCCATACAACTTCAATATTCCTCCATTTGAAAATTGCAATCGTTTTAAGTAATCATGATTCATGAGTCGGACTCAATTTCAAATGGAATTTACTCACTTTGAATTTTTACTAACTACGTTACAAATAAATAAACCAAAGATTCGTTCTCAATTTACAATGTTTAGTAATCAAAGTCGGCAAACCTTTTTAAGTGTAAGCCAAAAGTGTTCGACCATCACATAATTGATAAATTTGACTTTTCACTTTATGGTAAACTAGTCTGTGATATATATTTGATATCCTATTTATTGAACTAACACATTTTAGTTGTAGGGCAAATTCGATAAATAACATTTTGCTTTCCATCTTATTGAGCATTGAAAGGTAAACTATTTGTAAAAAGCTGTTATTATTTCTGCATCAATTTTTGATTAAATTAAAATGCAGCTTTGCTTGGAATTTATCAATAATAGCTAATTGTAAATCCTTTCTAGCCATCGGGTTGAATAGTAAAACATTTTGGATAATATGAAATACATACGACTAGTTAAGTTAGTTATTAAGATGATATTCGCAGTGCTTCATTTTGAAGACAATACCAATAATACATATATGTTAAAGTTCATATATCGAATTCCTGCTTCTGGTGAATGCCTATTCCGTTTTAATACCCGCAGGGAATGTATGCAATAGGCAGAAAAAGCCACCTCCGACCCTATAAAGTTTATATATTTTTAATCAGCGTCAACAGCCGAGACGATCTAGACATGTTTGTCCATCTGTCTGTCTGTCCGTCTGTCTGTTAGTCTGTCTGTCTGTCTGTCTGTCTGTCTGTCTGTCCGTCTGTCTGTCTGTCCGTCTGTCTGTCCGTCTGTCTGTCCGTTCTTCTGTCCGTCTCTCTGTCCATCTCTCTGTCTGTTGGTTATTGACCATCTGACCGTATAAACACCTAGATTTTAGAGACTATAGGAGATACAGATATAACTTTTTTCGACAGCGCTTGTTATGTTTGATCAACTAGTTTGCTTCAAATTTTTGCTACACCCACTTCCATCCCCGCAAATCGAGAAAAATCGAATAACGAAGGTAGCTAGAGTGGCGATTTTTGGTACATACAATAATGACTATTGTATTTATGATTCCTGAGAATTTGTTCACGATCGGATAAAAATTGCTGGGTATGGCAAATTATGACCTCTATGGTATACATATATCGAATGTAATACTTCAAGGATCTACCAAATATGAACTTTGGTATATTTTAGCATTTTCTACGGTATATTATTTCGTATATTTTTGGAATAAAACCGAACAGTTTTGCTTTTATTCGAGCACACTCGTCTGTAGCTTATTTGTTTTTAATGTTTCTAAACGTGTTTTTAAATAAGGTGGATATTTTTGTATAGATTTGAATGTGAAACAAACAACTATTTTGTTGTTTGGAGTTCGACAGTTCCCTTTTATGCTGCGAAATTGATTAATTATCAGACACTCCAAATTAGCGAATTGATCTATTAACTTTGTTTGAATTTATTGTGACAAATACTCCAAGCGTAAACAAGAATTTTATTGCCTAAAAATACATTTTTATAAATTGTATTTTAATTTGTTCAAATGAAACCATTTTAGATTACATGGAATATCAAGAGATCCAAAGGATGTCATTTGACTCAACTCTAATTTGCTGTAACTATGGAGTACTTTAAAATATAAAATATTTTCACAAATTATTTAGTTTTATAAATCTAAAAAATTGAAGTGTTTTGCTGAATTTGACGCTCAATTATGCATTTTTGGAAGATATGTGTACTGAAAAAGAATTATTAAAATGGGTCTTTGAACAACAAATGTTGTTAGTTGTTGTTTTTCAATTTACATACTCGCTAGGGTCAACTTAAACCTCATCTAACATTTAAAGCTTTTACAGAGTTTGTTCCTTACTCATTTCCATAATCAGCTAGCGATGTTGCAAATCTAATCACGGGGCACCTAATAGGTTGCATATTGAGTTACCGTTCGCTGGATACAAGAAAGAGTTGGCGAGAGGACGCTTTAATAATCTGTGTAATCTTATCACTCACATTGGCCAACTGGTTATCACCTGCAGCTGCTGCCGTTGCATTATAATTAATAATCAACAAAGACTGCAACAGCAACAGCAGCAGCAGCTAAAAGATTTTAATTAAAATCAACAACAGACTAGCCAGCGAGGACAGTTGCAAGTTGCACGTTGCGAGTTGCGAGTTGTGCTGATTCCGGTGCGCAAAGTCCGCTCCAGCTGCTCCTTATCTCTCCTTGAAATTGTCAACGCTATTGTAAGGTGACACCCGGTCGATTTCTTTTAATTTAGCCACGTTGACCTGCATCGAAATGATGCTGTTGCCTCCTCCTGGTGTGGTCATTGGCATTGCTTTTTCCCCACTATTTTCCCGTATTGCGTATACGCCCCGCTACCCCAGATAAGCAGTGTTGACATGTCTCGAACTTGCAATTGAAATAGATCTGCACGGGAAACTAGCTAATGCAATTCGAATTAAAAATGTATTACAATGTATTTGCCTTTGTTTTCAGTTTTTTTTTTATATATTTATTATTATGAAATTGTTATGAAACTAAAAATAGCATTTACTTTTATTTCTACCTTTTTTGTTGATCACATAAATAATTATTGTTTTAATAACTATTCAAAAATGCTGTTTATTATATTATTTAATTATTTTTTAATGTAATAAATGATAAAGCGGGGTACAGGATTATACCGTTTTTTAGTAAAAATTTTTAGGTGACAAACTTTTGATAGAGGTTCTGGTGTGAATTTCGCAGCTATCTATAAATATGTATAATTTATATTTATATTATTTTTTGCTAGTTAAGCTTCTAACTTATTTTGATTTAAGTATGTAACTTGGTCATCGTCAAACAGTTATAAATAATGTTTGCTAGTTATTTATCCAAATTTTTGCATTCCTACACTAAAAATATGTTAAGTCAGTTTAAAATAAAAATATGTGTATAAAAATGTATAAGTTTTACATTTTCCAAAAAATTTTTTTTTTTAATTTTTGTTCAATAAGTTTACATTTTTTTTATAAAATTTTCCCATTTTTTTTCCAAATTTTCTGTATCAAAATTTTTGTTACAGCAGTTTAAGTTTATATGATTTTAAAGCGCAGTATTTATTAATAGATTTAATATACTCATTAGAAAATTGTGTAAATAATATTTTATTCTTAAAAAATGCTATATTTAGCTTGAAATGCGCCAAGCTGGCAACACTGACGGTAACTTTACCAGCATCGTGTAACCCCTATCTTAATAGCTTCTGCTACTCCAATTTTAGTTGCAATTCGTTTCATTTCATTTCTGTGGAGTTTTCTATTTTCCTTATTTATTTATTTTTGTTTTCTTTTTGGTTTTGTTGTCGTTTTTTTTTTTTTTTTTTTTGATTATTTTGCAACTTTACCAAGTTTCAGTTTCAGTTGCAATTACTTGGCGCACCTGAAGTGGAAGTCGGGTTAAAGGTTAGCGACGATGGCGGCCATTTATTTGTTTGCTTGCTTGCTTGCTCTTGTTGTCGTCGCTCTTTTTGTCTTCCTCTTTCTCTTACTCCTTCCCCCCTCTCTCACTCTCTCCCCCTCTCTATCTCTAACGGTTTCGAGTTTGCACTGTGCCCCGCCCAATTGCAGCAAGTATTTTTCTCTATTTCTAGTTTTGTTTTTGTTATTTTTTCCACTGTTTTGTTGACTTTGTGCTTTCTATATACGCTGCTGTTGTTTGTTGAATTCCAACTGCAATTATGGGAATTTTTACCGTGCACAGCATAAAACATTTTTATCCCTCACGTTCCAAGTTTCCGCTTCATTCCTTCGAATTTCACTTGGAATTCCTTAAACATAGTCGACGTGGAAATCTATTTGGATCTATAGACGCATAAGTGACCACAAACTTGCTCAGAAGTTGAAAGTTAAACCACTCATCGAAGGACATCTGAGATTGAAAGTCGCGTGCTTATTAAATATTCAAATATTGTCGAAAATACAAATTTTTTTAGTTTTCTTCTTTGTTAATTTAAGCATCGCAACAAAGCGAAATATTTACCACATGTCGACAATTAACAAATAACGAAACCCGCTACTTTAAATAAAAATAAAACACTTGGAAGCAATTTACATTTTAGCAAGAGAGCTACAGTCGAGAATGCTTGACCTTGCGATAGCTAATAACCATTTTTAAATGATGCAAAAGTTACGTGAGGCTTAAAATATGTATATACAAAAGAAATATATATTTGGTGAATACCATAATGTTGAAAATATATCATATATAGAGTATAAAATATATCAGAATGTTAGCCGAGGCTTTCTATGCCATGCAGAAGCAATATTGTAGTATGTAAAATAGACACATACAAAAAATAAAATATTTTTGGTATATACCATTATATTAAAAAACATACTGAAGAGTATAAAATATATCAGAATGTTAAGCGAGGTAATCAATGACCTGCTCAACCACTCGGTTATTGCAATGTGTAAAATAGACATACTAAAAAATAAGTATTTTTGGTATATACCATTATATTCTAAATATACCACAGAATATATAATATATATCAGAATGTTAACCGATGTAATCTATAACCAGCTGAAGCATTCGGTTATTGCAATATGTAAAATAGGCACACACTAAAAAATATAGAATTTTGGTATATACCATTATATTAAAAAACATACCGTAAAGTAAGTAACATATGTTATATCAGAGTATATATCAGAATGTTAAGCGAGGTAATCTATGACCTGCTGAAGCACTCGGTTGTTGCAATATATAAGATTGTCAAAAAAGTCATCCGGTATTTTTTTTTGACAACCTTATTTAATTATTTGCAAAATAACTTTATAAAAATTAAAAGCTGTTTTGCCTTGTAAATTTACCGACGTCAGCTATTTATTACGATGGCTGTTACACTTTTTTTTTAAAATATTTTTGGCCCGAAATACCAAGATCTAAAATAGACATTATTTGTGTGAAAAAGAACATTATAAATAGTGATTAAATGAAAGATTGTTGCTCTATAAAATAAGTATTTATACCAAAAAAGACAAATACGAATTTGGTAGCTTTTACTTTTGAAGTGCTTTAAATTGAAGTTTTTATATAAACGGATATGGACAGTCTCCACTCATAACTGAAAACTCATAAAATTTGTGCGTTGGAAAAGTCTCCGGAATAAGTTTTCACTGTGGCAGAAGCATTTGATTGTTTGACTAAAATAGTAATTTCAATCATAACTACTTTCCGAACGTGGATGTTTCTCAATTTGCATAGACTGAAAATCAATTACAGTTCCTTACTCAATATTTTTAATTTTCCCAAAAACAAAGCAGGCTATAAAGCTTAAGTAAATAAATGTATCTTGGCAATAGCTTCACTTTTCTCTTTACGTCGTATTAAAAATTGTATTATTTTAATATTTTATTTTGTGACTTCATAATAAAATTCGCAATATGGCTAGAAATGTGACAGAAATTTTCAATGAATATCTTGCGATTGGTTGTAACATTGCCGAATTGTCCTTAATGAACAATGAAACAGTTCAGTCGGAGAAAGTGATGAACATAACCCGAAAGTCACGCAAAATGCGGAGTTCAAATATGAAGAAGAAAATGCCGCATGTTCGAGCTAGGAAAATTTTGAAGCTAAGCATTATACGACGACTTTGCAAACCTCCAACCAAAAAGGATAAATTACCAAATTGCTTGGCTGAGGTTGTCTATAAGAATCCAGAATTCGGCACAAGTTCAATTCCCTGCAGCGATTCCAAATGCAGCTGCTTATTGGCTCCTAAGTATTATACTCGATCGAAAGCCAAACGATCAAGTAAACGAGTCGCAGCCAAAGGCAAACGGGCAAGGGAAAGCGGTGCTCCATACAAGGCAAAGAGTCAACCTTAAAGTTCTTCAAAAGGCGCTCCAACCGGAACTGAAGACTTGTTTATTTCCCTGTACCAACTAATGAATGTCTCCATAAATTTTAGTGTGCTTAACTTAACATTAACTATGAGTCTTTATTTAGAAATTTGCTTATGCATAGTAAAAGTAGTAATTGAAGAAGTGAGGATTTTTGTCTATACACAGAAAAAAGATCGAGTATAAATACGCTGAACTAAGGAGGAGGTGTTAATATCTGGATAATCCTAAATTTTAATTAATTCAACGATGAAAATACTTGATTTTAAGATGTAGTATTTTTAATACGGTGTGCTATATTATTATTATTACTCAATTGTCATTTATTATATTTAGTTGTTTTCATGCCTTTTTAAAAACAATTAAAAAAAAAGTGTCAAAAATTGTTTTTTTTTTTTTTTTGCACTCATGTATTTTATTCCTTTTTAATTGGCAGTTCTCATTTTCAGTTATACTTTTTGTATGTTTGTATGTATTTGTTTGAATATTACTTATGAAATACTTGACACCGAATCGCACAGCATTTGAACCCAGGACCTCAGCACACATGATGAAAAGACTTGCGATAGCTTAACCAACTAAGCTATAAACGGAAGAGCAAACTGCTAAATAAATAATATTGCAGCCAAAAATCTATAATTTCTTTACTAAAAACTGGATTAATTTAACAATGTAATCCTCAATGCATTGTTCCAAAATTCAGGCTAAAATTTTTTTTTGGTATTTTTGTTTTCTGTGTTGTTTTCGGTGACACTTGTAAAGGATCTTTCCAAAAATGGTATTTTTTTCTTTTTCAATTGACAATTATTATATTCAGTTGTAGTAATGTATTTGTTCAAATACTACTTGTAACGAAAGACTCAATTGATTTAAGAGTGTTTAGTATTTTTTTAATTTAGTATTTTTCTAGTATTTTATTAATATTCAAACGGAAATAATGTAATGCGTATTTTGTTGACACTTAAAAGGTCTTGAATATAAATGATTAAGTTTTATTATTTATTAGACAGATGACTGGCAAAAGAAACTAGAGTAGCTGGGAAGTTGATTTTTTAGAGGTTCTCTTTTATTTTTTTGGCCATGTTTTCCTCCTTCTCAGCTTGCGATGTGGCACACACACTTGCTTGTCACGTAGACTTTAGAGTTTGCTTTGAGTTTTCAGTTACAAGATTTGGCCGGCCAAGCAATCAGAAAATAAAAAGCAAATGCCTGCATGGACAGTTGCTGAGCTGAGTTTCAATTTTCACTTAAAACAAAGTTGGCACATGCCGAGAAAAAGCACATGACAAGGACAAAGGCAAAAACGGGGGGGTTCGAAAAATGGCGAAAAATTTTTGTTGCCGCTTGGGCGTTAACAAATCGCGTCTAGCATTTGTTGTTATTGTTGTTCTTGCTGTTGTTGTTGTTGTCGATGTTGTTGTTGTTGGCTTTGTAATCAGAGCAAAGTAAACGTAGACACATGACTCATCCCTCATCCCCGCTCCACGTTTGCCACACGTTGCCAGCTTAAGCCACCAAGTTGCGACTTACGTGATTTGGCTCTCTCTACGTTTGGCATTGCTGCACACGAGGTCTCGGTTTCTGCGTCTCGTTCTCATTCTCGTTCTCGCTCTAGTCCCCATTTCTAATTTCATGGGCCAAGTGAAGGCAAGTCGAGGTAACTAAAGCAGAAACTAAAAATAAACTCAAAAAATAAAAAAATAAAACGAAAGGAAACGACAAAAACTGCGGAAAAGCGAAAAAAATCGAGAAAAAGTGTAGCCAAATATGTTTATGTGTTAGCTTTGCGCTGATGAAAAGATAATAAAATAAAAACAAAAAAATAAATAAAGCATTTCTTGTAAGGTTGTCTTACGTGACATTTTGTTTTTTGGCAACTGTTTCCTATTTTCTTACCTTTTCCTCACTTGTTTGATGGCAAATCAACGCAACGTACCTGCAATGCACAAGAAAGAAAACAAAATAGAGTCTGATTAATATCAGTGATCGAGAAATATTTAATTAATGCTTCAAATATTAAATGAAGAATAACATTATTAGCGTCTGTAATGTAACAGAAATATTTCTTTATTTTATGTTAACCAACACTGTAAACAGGCGAGGAAAGAACACGAATTTTATTTTAACCAATTTACACCAAGTGCATCTGATTTAATGATGCGACTCTATCATATGATGCAAGTGTTCACACCAAAGTCGCATCACGCGAACTCCTGTTAAGGGGTGAAAAGTTAAACGAAATCTTGGTAGAAAGAAGAAAAATATCAAAGGTAATAGAGGCAAATCAATCGAAAAGACATTAAAATTTTATATACATTTTATTTTGTATTCATGATTTTGACTCTACTGATTGCCGTCATTATAATAAGACGATTTTGACGATTTTTTTTTTTAAACATTTTCTTAAGCCTCTGTCTATTTTCTTTCATATTTAATACTTGAGAAATAATTTTAAAATAATATTCAGACGTTAACATTTGCAAGTGCAATAATCAGCAGATTTTCATGGATATCGCACTTTTTTCGATAAGATTTCCATAATAACATATTAGTCAAAATTCGACCCCATTTTCAGAATACGCATCATCAATAATGCGGCTCCATAAGTCGTCCCTCTCTTACACACAGCTGCTTATGGAATGATGCGGGGAAAAGTTCTACTTAACAGAAATTTCGATGATGTGGATCAGTCAAAGCAGGTATTAAGCTCTCGCTCATACATCATTTAAATACGTATCATTAATGAACTTTGTAAGAAAATAAAAGATGTTTTTGTATTTTAATGCCGACTTCCTGTAGTAACATGTAGTTTAATATAAGATTTGTTACACATCTCAATTACATGTCAGATCCTTATTAGAAAAAAATTAAACCATTTTTGCTGCCTGCATCAATAGCGAGGATTATTCCTGCCAAAGTCGTAGCCATAGCCAAACCATCCATCGGTATAGTCCGACGTCTTGGGTGCGACTGTTGCTGCCTTGGTAGCTGATTTAGCCTTAGTTTTGGCAATATGTTTATCCCACCACTTCTTGATTTTTCCGTCTTTCTGCGGCCCTGCACCGTATTTGCCTCGCCTGCATTCGTTCAATCGCGTATTCAATGAAAAGCCATGAGGACATTTCGGTGCACGCGCACTAATTTGAGGCACACATTCGGATGACTCGTCATTCCAAATATAATCTGCTGCACAAGGAGGTGATAATTCTTCTTGAAAGTCGAATTCTCCTTGCGACTCTGATACGGATGGCACGGATAGTGGAAGTTCCGCGTTTTGGGGCACATGTGCTAAGCCTGTGTACGACACTAGTGAAGCATCCATTGCTTTAGAACTGAAGTAAAAGAGAACTCTTACGAATGCCTTTTAACATCTACGTTACACTTCTTACATAAAACGAATTTAATCAGATTAAAACCATGAAATGTCATTTGCAATGCAATATTTTGAATGCCTATTAACAATCCAAGTGATCGAATACCCAATATCTTCCGCACAATTACATTTCACATATAAAACACATTGCTTTTGGAGATGTTTTAGTATATTTATACACAAGGTTTTAAAAGCTTTTTAAACTGCGATTTACACAATTCAACTTACAAAATTACAATTTTTATTGCAAATTCCTCTAATTATCCAATACATTGAGTAACCGTAAACACAAATGTCTGCCGACCGTAGATTTCTATTCATCTTCTGAAATTTTCTTAAGATCTATAATACGAAATTTAAAAACTAAGTGAAACCCTAAAACGTTTTTGATTTTATTTCTTATTTATCAATGTAGATAAGAGTCCATTTGTTCAATATTGCTTAGTGAATCTTATCAAATGAAATGTACATAATTTCATTACATTTTGAAATCAATTTAGAAAATTATACGTACAAAAAAAATTAACTACAATCTAAACCACATGATTCTGCTTCTCACAATCACATTCTGATAATTGTGGCAAGCTTTTTAAAGTGCCCCAACTCTTAGTCAAAGCTACAAACTCAATTTTCTGGCTAAATAATCGCTGTGATTAAGAGCTGCCCTCAAACACAGACATCGAGCGATGCTAGATTGGCAACAACGAGGCAAACAAACCGAATAAGTCTTCCCCTTCTATTTCGCTCGCAACTTCTGCTGCTTCCAGGCAATGCCCGAGTCCTTTTTAGGGCATCTGCCAAAGCAGATGACGAAGCCCATGCTTAACATACATCGTTCTCGTACCTGTAAAAATGCTCGCATGCCATTAAATTTACCCACACGCGTTAATGGCTGCTTGTTTGCCTATGATGAGTTTGTGTAGGGGTCTGTTTTCTCTTTTCGAGGTTTGTCGGGATGGAATGCGAATAGAGTGAGAGAAAGTGAGAGAGAGAGAGGATGGAGGAGGAGAGAGTTTGATTGAATTCCGGGTGTGGATGTGCCGGCATTTCATCATTGCCTTTTACCGGGAGGCAGTCACTGAGTGCGCTTTTAATGAGTGAAATGAAGTAGACTTGTCGATTACAGAACTGACAGAGAAAATGAGAGCAGCGAACGGGGCAGAAATTCGAGGGATGCTCTTAGAGTATGTGAACTAACATTGTATTAATTGCATTTGATTTGCTTAAAGATCTCATATAGTTAATAGAATATCAGAAGCAGTATCAATATCATTCAACAATGTGTGTATGCATATAAAATTCTATCTTTGGTCAACGGGTTTTATGAATAACTGTGATGATTTAATACTCCAAACAAAATTTTATAATAATATTAAGAATGCAAACTTATCTGGCTTTTTGTCAATAAAATATCATAATTTTAATTCTTGTTGACCCATCAAATATCTGATCTACAAAACTCAGTCCGTTCACTGAACAACGTGACGTATGAGTAACTGTGATGATATAATATGACTCTAATTGAACTCACTTAGCATAAAATACTTTCTTAAGTTGATAGATCGAATAGTTATTGATTTTAATGAGTGAAATGAAGTAGTTTTATCAATTACAAAAATTACAGATTAAAGAGAAAATGAAAACAGTGAACAGGACAGAAATGCGAGGTATTCTCTTAGAGTATGTGAAGTAACATTGTATTAATTGCATTCGATTTGCTAAAAGAACCCATATAGTTAATAGAACATCAAAGCAGTATCAATATCCTCGCATCAATATGTCTAAGCAGATAACACTAACTTTGGATAACGCGACGTATGAGTAATTTTAATGATGTAATATGAAATCTCAATAAGTATATTAAGAATGCAAGCTCAACTGTATAGTATATAGTATATCATCAGCTGCATTATTGTCGACTCATCAAATATATAATCTGTGATACTCAGTCCATTCTCGCGCAACGTCCCATATGAGTAATTATGATGAAATAACACACTAAGCAATACACCAAATGCAATTAAGATACTAAGAAGGTAAGCTTAACAGGTTTAGCATACTGATAAAACTGATAGATTGAATAGTGACTTTATTTTATAAGACATCGAGATCAGTGATTGGTGATGAAATGCGAGGGATGCTTTTGGAGTATGCGAACTAAACTTGTATTAAATTCTATATTCATTAGATTCTATATTGAATTATGTTCTATATTCAACAAGATCTATGCTGAATAGAATATCATCAGCGGCATTATTGTGAGCTGATTGCTTCTACAGTTCCCCTTATTCAGATAAAATTTGTTCTGTGGACAACGCGACGTATGACTAATTCTGGAGCAATAATATGATATTAAACCAAATGAAATCAATGTATAAAGGAGGTGACTTAGCGTCTAATACTTCCTTGAAATGATATATCGAATAGTGGCTGTTGTTGGCTTGTTGACTACTCAACTGGCAAAAAAAAAGTGACAGTAGCGAGAAGCTCTTGGAGTATGTGAACTAACTTTACATTAAATTCTGTATACTAAACGATGTCGTTTACTCAATAGAATTTTATAAGCAGCATTATTGTTGGCCCATCAATGTCTGTTTTATGCAACTCAATTTCATTCTCTGAACAACGTGACGTATGAGTAATTTTGATGAAATAATGCGACACAAATCAAAACTCAACAAACATATAAGAAAGCTGTCTTAGCGTAGAACACTTCCTTAAACTGTTAGTTCGAACATCGAGTGCAATGTCAAAGTCAAGCAAAAGTTCGATGCGACTGTCAAAGGTTTTGCAAAAGCGATTGACAATGGACGAAAGTTGAAGGTGTTTGAGGTGCAAAAGTCATTCGAAGACAGTCGTTGACATTTGGCCAAAGGGCAGCGCAGTCTTTTGAGTTTTCATTCGTCCCCTTTTTACACTACTCTTTCCTCTTTGCCTTTCTCTTCCCTCTTTGTGTAGAGAGTGTCGCCTTACGAATTGTGCACTGAGCAGCCCTTCCTCCTTGGTCACATTTACACTTTTATCTCCAGCAGTCGCAACTTAGGCTTACCTTAACCTTAACTTTTCTGTGAGTTGGTGTCGGGTTGCTGCCTGAGTTCGACTTTCGTTATTATCAAAGCGAAACGGAGTTGCATTGCTTGTTGGCTACTTTCTTTTTTTATGCTTTCAATATGCGCAGCATCGTTTTTAATTACCATGTTGGGTAATGGTAATGGGAAAAGGGAACTGAGTTTTGGTTTAAACATGTGAATCCACTCAAATTGTTCCATAATATACTTGTAGTTGACACCTCAGAGTGTGGCATTTGTCCATCAGTTTTATCTTTGTAAGTTTCGCTTCGGCAATCGGAGGAGTTTGTTGCAGACAGAGAAAGAGCATATTGCAGCTTGTTATGTCGCTGCCAGTGGAACAACAAGCGACAGCTAAGAGATAGAGAGAGAGATAGAGAGAGAATAACTAAGGGAAGGACGGAGCATAAAGACTGAGTACTCCAACTGACAGTTGGCTAAAAGTGAAGGCGGCAAAATGTTGCGGCGTTTGCTGCCATATGACATGATTTCTCAGCTCTGATTTGGCATCAACTTCAGCTCAAGAACTTGCCGCAGGATGACGGTAACGATGGCAAGGATGTTCTTGGCAAGGACTGCATGCAAACTGCAGCCATGAAAGAATGAAACTTTTGCTTTTGCCGTTGCCGTTGCCTTTGCTTATCTGCACCACAGCTGCAAGCCCTTACCCAGCATCCAAGCAGCAACTTCTCTCGCCAGCCCGAGACACACCAGATATGGTCGATCCATCCAGCTGCAGACTCGCAGCATCGTCTTGAGGCATGTTTTTTGCCTTTATTTCTAGTTTTGCCTCCGAGAGAGAGAGACTTGAGAGACTCGTCCTTGCCCTGCGTCTCATTCCGTTGCACGTTGCGCATTCTACACACATGCTGCCACTGCCTCAGCTACTGCCACTGCCATTGCTGCTTCTTGGCTCCTTGTTTGTGCGTGTTTCATTTTATTTGTTGCACAAAATTGGGTTTTAGTGGATTTTGTGGCAAATGATTTTTGCTGCTGCCGTTACGCTTGCATAAACTTTAATTTAATTTTGCAGCACACTGAACACTGGCGAAGAGCACAACAGCGTTTCACATGAAACAGCAAAGGGAAAATGAAAATCACAAAAAATAAAAATAAATAAATAAATAAAACAAAGAAATTGTATATACAAAAAAAATGGTAGTAAAGTAAGAAAAACATGTTCAATTCTAACTCAAAATACTTCATGAGCTTTGTTTGTGTGCTACAAGACTTTGCTCTTTGAAGTGTCGAAAATGATTAGAGGCAGCTCAAGTGAAATGCATTGAATGAAAGTCAGGTAGCATTAAAGTACTAAATTATGTACATGCTAAATTGAGAGTCTATTTGCAATGCCAAAGCAATAGTTGAATGCATTTTGAAGCTACTCTTTTTCATATCTGAATAATTATGAAAGGACTGTGCCAAAGATCTAGAAACATTTATTAAGAGAGAATAAGTTAAGAAATAGTCTCTGAAGTTTCTGATAAGACTTTTATATTTCTGTTTTCTAGTAAAAAAAGAAATAAATATTTTGAGGCTGAAGGTATTTCAGTCGGGCAATGGTATATTTTGAATGTGGTACTATTCCAATATACCAAATATATCCTTTGGTATAAATTCTATAATTTGGAAAATGAATATGGTATATATTTTTAGTATTTTCGTAAATATCTATGGTACATATACCAAATAAAAACTTTGATACATTTTTAGTATTTTGGTAAAAAAAAACTATGGTATAAATTGAATATGTTGCTATATAAAGTTACCAAAAATAGCTTTGTATTTTGGTAAATATCTATGGCATATTTTGAATTTAGTACTAAGTCATTATACCAAATATGGCCTTTGGTATATTGTTAGTCTGGTGGTAAATAACTCTGGTATATTTTGATTGTAGTACTATATCAATATGCCAAATAAAGGCCTTGGTATATTACTAGCATGTTGGTAAACAACTATGGTATATTTGAAATGTAGCACTACATCAATATACACTTTGAAACATTTTTAGTATTTTTGTGGTATATTAATTTGGTATATTTTAAAATTTATACTGCACTGTCTAGCTTTGCATTCGAAATGGATAGCTGGTATCCCACAGTCAAGTAGTTGCACTCGATTGCTTTCTTATTTGTTCATAAATTTCGATGTCATTTATGTATAGCTTAAACTTCTATGCTCATTACATTTCTATCGAATCATATTCAAGAAAGAAAACCGTTCAAAAAGTAATATATTAAAGACTACAAAAAAAACAAAGCGAGAAGTTTCTTCGCTTTAAGAAATGCCCAAGAATGCAATTGACTTGAAGGAAGAAAGCTAAGTGTGTACATGTCAGGGGGGAAAAGCCATAAAAATGGCACTCGCACATGCACAGGTGAAAAATTATAGCGTAAAATTCATATTTGATGACTTTTTGATTGCCAGCCCGAAAGCAGTCGCTGCTCGATGCCCTCCTCATGCCTTCATCCTCAATCTCCTGCACAGCCTCAACTGTAAACAGTGCCTTAGAGGCGCTGCCACATAATGCAACGAAAAGTGCTTTCAATGGCATCATTGTCAACGTTGTCGTTCTCTCCACATAATCATCATCATCATCATCATCTACATCTACAACTACAGTTGTAGTTGTTGCAGTAGTAGTTGATCCAAAGCAATGCCAAGCACCAGGATTAAGTTGAAGCCGGATTTGGGCCATGCACTTCTGCAGCAGTTACCTCACAAAACTGACATCAACTTTAAATGTGTGTTCAAGTGAGTGTGTAAGCGGGTGAAGAGTGAGGAGAGCGAGGAGAGCAAAGAGCGGGTGCCGAGTGTTCAGCTTCCATTTTTCAATAGGTATTGTGCTCCCCGAGCTGTTGGCTTGCCGTCTCTTGATAATGATGTGCTCAAATTTCAATTCTGACGCAAGGCATAAAAATAACCACATTGCTGGTGAATACTGACAACACTTTTTAAAGTCTAGGGTATGCTAAGCAGAATAATTATTTTATTTGGTTTTAGATTTATTTCGGCATATTGCCTAATTGGTCAGTGCAATATTTTATTTTCAAACAATTTATCTTAATATAGCTTAAATTTATTTCATCTGTAAAATTCTATGCTTGCTTTGTGTTTAATTTTATTCAAATTTGTTTAATTTTCCAGAATAGTAATAAAACTTAATTATAACTATAATATAACAAATTTAAACAAAACTGTGAATTCAGTGAAAATAGTGTTGACGTTTTAGCTACACTTTTAGAGTGATATTATTAAAATAATGAAACAGCTATAACTAAGTAAAAATAATATTCAAATAAGATATGAAATATAAATTAAAGAAATATAGAGAAAAATAAAACACAATAGAATATGGAAAATAAATAAAATACTTTTATTTTCAAGCAGGAGAGTAAAGTCTATATACTTGAACAAAAAACGCCCATCTCAAAAATTCGTAGTTAAAATCCCAGCACAAAATACATAAAGATTATTAATAATGTAATGTCAACTCAGCAGTTTCACAGATGAAAAAATAGACAAAAATCGCAGTGATAGCGGCAAAGCGATCACATGCAAAAATACGAATAATTAAAAAAACGTGGAGGCATTTTCTCCTGTGTGTAGCATTAATCAAAATTATGTAGTTGCAGGACTAAAAAATAAAATTGATTTTGATATTGACACCATAGAAATGGGCAAGGAATATTTTTAATAATTGTAGTGTGGCCATGAAATATTTGCTTTTTACCATTGCCATGCCAAATTTAGGCACAAATGTTGTGAAATACGGTCACACTAAAAAGGTGGTCACTTACAACATGATGTATACATAGCAAAGTGCTTTAGAAATAAGTTAGTGATAATGTTAACCATTTCTAAACTTTTTGAATAAATAAATATGTATAGTAATGCGAAACATCATAAATATTAAATGTGGGATCCAGGGTACCTCTGTGTCGTATACTTAATATTTATGCTTTTGTACCTGGATTTAAATCCCTGGCAATGCGCAATTAATTGTGCATTTTTTTATGAGCTGGCTAATTTCAATTATGGGCCAAAGAGCGTTGAGCTTTCTGAGTGAATTCCCGGTGATGCTAATGTGCAGGCAGAAATGATGATGACACTAATGCTTACTGCGAAGCACACACACACACACACACAGGTCTGCGGAGCTCACACCCACATTCCCACACTCCTCCCTCACACACACACAGACACACACACGCACAGTACGCCTATGTCAATGTGTTAATGACTCGACGGCATTGCATAAAACGCGGCGTTAATTTGCATTGCTGGATTCTGACAGTCTCTCTTGTATAGCAGAGGTCTGTATGTAAAAGTGTTTGTGACATTGTGTACACATATATAAATACATTATGTATATACATATGTACATTTCATATATGTAAAGTGGCCGCTGTCATCGCCCGTTTACTCTTGTGTGCTGTCATTTGTGTCAGCTTCGCATTTTACTTACGGCAAACGGGGGTTGTTCCCACTCCCGCTCCCCCCTCGGTATCCTTTGCTTTATGTAATACAATTTATAACAACTTTTTCCAACATTTTAGCACACTTTTATTGGCGGAGAAAACTCACAACTTTATTACTCATTGACCTTAATTGCGTGAAGTCCAAGGCCACTCAAGGTAAGGCCTTTTAAATCAGCAAATTATTTTAAAAGCATGAAAAGTTGAAGTTGGTAATCAATATAATTATTTCTAACTATGCATAGATGCTATTGGATTATGTAACGCAAGAAATATGTATGCGACTGCATTTCCACAAACATGGTAAATGGTGAAATCAATAAATTGTATTTAGATGTAGGTACTTATGTATGCATATATAGTTTTAATCTAATGTATACCCTAAAAAAAATAAAAATAAAGTGGTTAGTGATCGAAATATACAGGGGAAGAGTATCAATAGTTTTTTGTTTACTTCTTAAATGATGAGAGTAATTCTTTTAGTTTTAGTGTTCGATTTTCTTAGAACAAAACTGCGAAAAATACAAATATAAAATCGTATTTCATAATTAATGAAAATTTCAGCCTCTTAAAATTTAGACAAAACTTATAAATCATAAATAAATAAATCATAAATCATAATAAAATTGCATATTTCATTTTTGTATACAACTAAATTCTTTTATATAATTTGCCAAAATTCATAGACTTTCATAATTCTTTATATGAAGACAAAGAATGTTTTCTTTGCTTTTCGTATTCACGATGCGTGTTTCCCAAAATTTAGTCGAAGCAAATAAATTTCCACTACTATTAAATGGTGCAAGCAAAAGTTTTCCCATTTTTTTTAAATTTCATTCTTTAAGTAAATATTTGCCTAAAGCTTTTCAATGACAAAACATCTTATCATTTTTTTTGTCTGCTAACTACCTTTGATGATTTTCTAATGAAATGAAAATTAAATCAAATAGATTTAGAAAGTTAATTTACAAATCAATAAATTAAAAGGCTTAATCTTAATAATCGTAATTTTTCGTATATTAATATATATGTATATTAGTATATATTATATTGAAAAATTTAAATTATAGAATCATATGGAATAGAATGAAGTCAGGAAACTGAAGTGAAGGTAGAGTTTTTATCATATGTAGTTTTATTTGTATACTGCTCACATCTGATATGCAGTGTAAAGTGATAAAATTCGAAGGATTTGAAGTGTCCGCAATAAATTACTGATTAACGAGAAATGATGACGAGAATTTTTGAGCTATTTCTAATATTTAAAGTAACTAATTAAAGAAACCATTTGATAGTTATTACTTAATTAATAATGATTTGGATAAAACTGGATAGCACACGTTTTATATTCTTGGAAATTAAAAGATGCTTGAAATGTTAACCTCATTTATATATGTTCTACACAAAGTCGAGTATTTGTATGATTGAAATAAAAGCATTCCATTTCCTTTAATAGAAGGTGATTATAATGTGGAATATTTAAAATTTTTGTTGTGTCGGCATCGTTAATTTTAGGGACTTTAAAATGTGAGTCTGAATAATCCTGTAATTATGTTTTTTTTTTTTTATAAGTGTACTGCAGTTTGTTCAATGGACTACAAATGGAAAAGGAAATTTAGCCACACTTCCGCTTTGGGTTTCCTTTCCGCATACATATCGCGAGCAAGCTCGTGCTCAGTCCCCTAACAGTGAGTGTGTTGACTTCTTTGGCCCTGCAGGAGAAACAACAGTAGGGAGTTGGCTTGACGACAACAATTCCAGCGATTTTTATATGCCATTTGGAAATTTTACAACTTAGCTGGCGCCTGACTTATGCCAAACCCAAACCAACTGTGGCGCGCTCGTCATCGCATCGGTTTGCTGCCTCATTCGGCGGTGTCACTCAGCGGCGCCATGCTTGGAAAAGCCCAGCCAGTCTCAGTCCAGGTTCTGAGTGAATGCGTGCGATGTATATATGTACATAGTATTTGTAGTATTAGTATTTGTTTTTATTTCTGTTTGTGTATTTGTGTGTGTGTGTTGAGGTCGCGTGCTGTGCTCGTGATGGCAGTCGCCAAAATGGCGTTGCGTGCTGCCACAAAATGTTTGTTAAAAATTTCAGCGAGCTAACTAAATAAACTACGAGTAATATATGTACATATATAGTATACTACAATATGCAAGAGAGACGCGAGGCGACGCGTTCGTATTAGCAAACACACATAGAAATTTGTATGCGTCACAGTTAGAGCCAAAAGAGACAAGGAACAAAGTCATTTGGTGCTAAACAAAAATCATAAAAAGATTTATGGCGCTTTCAAGGCAAAAGACGCCGAGACAACGTGGAGACGCAACGCAACGACATCGGCATTAAGGCATAAAACTCAAACTCAAACCCAAACCAAAAGCGAAACGCAAACGAAAAGCAAAAAAACTGCGTGCGAAAAGTACTTTGTGCGTTTTCATTGTGTGTGTGTGTGTGTAGCATTGTTGCTGCAGCGAAATGAAAGGAAAAGTTGATAACTAAAATGGCATTAGGGCGATGGATAAAGTTGAGCAGTGAATGGCCATAAATCGAAATGGATCGAATGGACTCCGAAGCAGTTGAGGTGATGACTGCTGATAGCTAATGAGGCGCGTGTGTCTTAGTCATCGTTATCGTCATCGTCATCGTCATCGTCATCGAATGACACACACACGTCGCTGGCAGAAGGACTAGAGCAACATTATGGTGCAAATGGCGTATGTCAATCAGTGCAATTGCCTCGTATACTATGTAAATTTAATGACATTAGAAATACGGATTATTTACAGCGAGTTAATGTGACGTATTTGTAATTCATTCTGCAATTCACTATGTTAAATGGTTTTCTATTTGATCGATGCTCATTTCTCGCTATAAATATTGCAATCTTGTAACTGGTAACTGTTTGAATTTCTGCATATTTCTCTTGTCATCTGTGCCCAGTGTGTGGAATATGTCAAAATGTCACTCAAATCGAAATGTTGCACACAACAATTGCATCGGTCGTTGGTCGATGGTCGATGGCAGCCGCCTGTTGCCGCATATCGATCATCGCGCTTACAGCTGTAGACATGGTTTTGGCTTCCGCCATTTGGCTGCTGTTCGCATTTCGCATTTCGCAAAAGGTCAGATGCAAAATTTATTGCCTGCCTGCTAATTAAACTTGCGCCCAAGCAGCAGCAACTCAATAAATTAAACGCACGCTGGCCAAAGTTCATAAATTAAACCCTTGGCGCCTGCAGTTGCATTTTTCTTACTCCCATTGTTGTTGTTGTTGTTGTTACTGTTACTGTTGTTGCTGTTTTTAGGCGCCTGCAAAGGCAATGGCCACAACAAAAGCAAACAAAAACAATTATGAGCTTCAAAAGAGGAATAAAAAGTAAAAAAGTAATACTACAAAAAAAAATGGCGTTCTTAAGGAACTCGATGAATCGAATACCCTGCGTTAAAATGGTAAAAATATATTTAAAATTATAAACAAAAGGAGAACAGGAGAATATCACTTGAAGCTTACGTTGGATTCTATAGATTCTATAGCCATTATTAGATCACTTGTTCCAGCAATATACCATATATACATTTCGGTATTTTTCAGAATTTTTTCGGTATAATTGAATAATGTTGGTAAAAGTATTTCTTAAATAAAAATAAAAAATACATTTTTTAATATTTCAGTATTTTTCGGTATATTAAAAGTATAATACCCAGCACTTAGAGCACTTGTGACAGTTGTATACCATGTATACATTTTGGTATATTTCAGTATTTTTCGGTATAATTACATATATGTCATATAAATAATAAACAACACATTGCGGTATATTTCAGTATTTTTGTATATTAGTTTGGTATATTTTAGACGTACACTCGACCTCTTTACTTGTTATTACTGTTGCTACTTTTATGCCATTTTTAGAGCACTTATGATATCAATATACTAAATAAACATTTCGGAATATTTCAGTAAGTTTGCAGTATAATTATATAATTTTGTTGAGAGCACTTCTGTTATCAAAATAACATACATACATGTATTTCCGTATATTTTAGTATTTTTGGTATATTAATTCGGTATATTTAAAACATAATACTGAGCTCACTCGACTTTTTCACTTATTATATTTGTATAATCTTTTATTTCCACCAAAACCTTGTGACAGTCGCAAGTATTTTGTTTACTCCTTAGTACAGGGTACAAAAAGGAGACATTGGGCATAATTTACTACGACGGAAGTCGCTACGGATGCAGTGAGTTAAACGTGGCGGCTGTTCCAACAATCCTTACTCACACCCCATCGTCATTCCCATTCGCATTCGTCGCCACTAGCATCATTTTGTTGGGCCCATAAGTAGGCTATAGTAGACACGAAGTTGCATTTTGTTTTTGTCTGCTCGCTGCTCGCTGGTCGCTTTGTTCGTCGTTTTCTCTTTTGTTCATTTTATTTTTGCCGAGGCCTGGCATAAAATTTTATTGTTACACAAAGTTTCCAATTGCACACAATGAAAATTGGCAGTGGGAGCGAACGAAAAGTTTACGCCCATTGCCAGCGCCCCTTTGCAACGCCTCAAAACTTTCGGGCGGTGCACGATTGCTATAGCAAATGCATTAAAACAATGAAATTTTGTTGTATTGAGCTTGAAGCGCTCTGCACAAAATCGTGTTTCACTAGAAAAGCGTTTGCCTTTGTTGCCTTTAAATCTGAAAGGCATTTTGTGGACTCGAAACTTGCAAGTGGCAAGTGGAAGCCCAAAGGATTTTGACTTGGACCTTGGTATGTTATATTAAACATGAAATTTTAGAACGTATGGTGATCAAAATCAGACTTGGAATCATTAATTAAAAATTAATTCCGTTCGGATTACCCACTGTTTAATTGTGATATGTTAACACACTTTCTTGGTTTCTCAATGTTCAAAGGATTAAAGAACAATAAGCAAAAGGGAATTCAATACATAATAATAATCAGAAATCATGATATATTTAGTCGAAAAATAGCTAATAAATACCCTATAATATGAAATTATGGGCACACTTTTTAATAAAATAATTAGTTGAATTTAATTTATCGAATTTAGATAATGAAAACTTTGAATTGCATTATATATAATATTATCACATATAACACTATGTGTTTAATAAACTTTTATTTGTACCAAAACAACTTTTTAATTGATTAATTGTCGCAAATTTTACCTGTTGAATGGAAAAGTAGTGATTAGGGAACATGATTACTGATCAGATAGTTACTATTTAGTTTTTATTCATTTTTTATTTTCAAAATATTACAAATGGTAATTCTCTTTAAAATCGGTGCTCTTCAGTCCATTGATATTCATGTTATTAAATATGTTGCAGCTATGCAAACGCACTGAGTATATTATATTATTCTTTAACTTTATCAGACGAATAGTGGCAGTCCCCTTACTTCTCTATTTAAGGCTCGTAAACTTTGATCTCAAGTCTAACTGATAGTTATTAGATAACGTTGAGAAGCGTTTTTGACAAATGCAATGTTTGTTTAGCAGAATGTTATGCCCGAAAAAGCTGCATAAAGAAAAACTTAGTTTGGTTTAAAATGCATTTTTGATCGTTGTAAAGACACAGACACCAAGAGTTGAAAATTCAAGTTCATAAAGCAACAGTTGCACGATTTACTGCGAATTGCTTCAATCCCAGTGCTGACAACAACTTGAGCAGCCACGAGCTCAGTGGCCCAATCAGAAAACTCAGCTTCAGCTCCCGCCAGAAGCGTACATATTTTGTGGTCATATGCAAATCCAAAAGCCAACAAAATCGTGGAACAGTAGCAGTTTCTTACATTGAGAGCTGGAGTTGTTACTGTTGCTGTTGCTGCTGCTACTGTTGCTGCTGCTACTGTTGCTGGTAGCTGTGAGCTGTGAGCTGTTGGCTGTTAGCTGAAGCTGATACGGATGTGGGTTGCAGATTGCGTATGTATGCGCATGAAATTAACACCATGCAGCAAGTGACATGTGTGAGCTCAAACGAATAAGCGCACTCTTAGATACACATTCGCACACAGATACACATATACAGAGACAGTAGACTGAGGGAGACGTAGACGAAATGCAAATGCAAATTGCATTTGTTTGCGTTGTGTCATTTGTCGCTTGGCAGCACTGACGATGCGTAGCTCGAGCTAGCTGCAGTCAGAGCTCGTACACTCAAATGCGACAACTTGTTACAAAATTCATAAACTTATGAAATATACATAACCTCGACTCTGTCCCACACACACTGCGTGGACAGAGTAAGATAAATTATATACAGACTGCATACACTTCAGCTAATTTAATGGACTCTAATGTCAAATGTGAAATCATGTCATGAGAACATCAACTTGATGCCCTTAATGATTTGTCAGTTATTATTATTTTAGAATTAACAAATGCTAGATCTTAGTGGGCTTGAAGCATCATTATTCTAGATCATACTTGGCCATGGATTTGAAAGTCTGAACCTTCCGGCTAGATTCTATAAAATCTCTCATTCGTTTCCTTGTGCTCGTACGGAATACAAGATTCAAATTCAACTTCAAATTTACTAAACCAATTTTTCGGTATGAAAATATTTCCTTTTTTTTTTTTAAGTTAATTCCAACTACTTTGTTTTGTATACTAATTTCAGTATTAATATTCAAGAATGGGTGATGAAGCAGCTGCCACTCCTGCCCCAGTGAAGACCACGACTTCGGGAGCTCAAGGCCTCATTCATGGCAACGCATGGTTAACTGCAGCTGCTGTGGCTGCCTACTCGACTCGCGCCCTTTGGCTGAAGATGCGCAAGTTGTTGGCGGCGAAGACTAAATCAAAGGATGAAGCTGATGATGATGAATTAGAGCTCGAGGAGCAGCCGATGCCTCCAGGTCTGATTCAGACCGTTGACTTATGCCCCATGTAGCGGGGAAAACGGATTACACTCAACAAAACACAACAATACACATTTGCGTATCTACACATTGTATATAAGGACACTGATGACATGGAAGACCAAAAAACACGTTGGAATTCTTGCGATTTTAGGGGGGTCGCAAGTTATTAGAACGCTGTCTTAAATTTTGCTGTTGCCTAATTGTTTAATTGAGATGTCGTTTGTGCTGCGATGACAAGTGAGGTGTAGAAACTGAACAAACATAATAAGCTGATAAATAAATATTAAGAGTGGCATTCACTTTGTATATGGAAAAACGCTTATTTCTTTCATTCTTATGAAAAATTTTACTATTGTGTCACAAAAATGGCTAAATTAAAGTAGTTTTTATCAGCTTCATTTTATTGTATAAAGGTGTCCCCATTGTAATAATATAATATAATAATATCGTGTAATATATTTTTAAGTTACCCAATAATAAATAAAAACATTTGTATGCATTGATTATAAAAATGAATTGTAATATAAAAAAAAAATTTGCATTAAAGATATATATGTTATTATATATAAAAATTTATATCTGTTTAAATTTAAATATTTTATCCAAGCAGCTGGTGATGATATAACAAGCTTAGTTTTGTTATGTAAGTTCTATTTTAAGACAAAATAGAAAACAAAAAAAATGATGGAATATAAGATCCAAATATGATGATTCTCAAAAGTGGTTGGACTGTCTGAAATTAATCGAAATAAGACTCAGATCTGAGTCTTTCTTTCTTTTCTTTTCTTGTCTATTTCTTGGCTTCTTTTGTAAGAGTTATAATTATAAAATTATATTATAAAATAAAATATTTGTGAAGCACCAAAATTTGTAACTAAAATAAGAAGCTGAAAATACCAAAATGTTTGTTAACAATTCGGTCACACTATCAAAATCAATATCTTATCATTCACAACCCGTTCTTGTCTTACTTTCCAGATATTTTCAATGATTCGGCTAGTCTGAACAAGGTATTTTGCAGTAGGACAAAACAGACAAAAATTTTGCTGTGAAAGTTAAATACACTCACAAAAAAAACAAAATAGTCGATCTAAGTAAGCATTTCTTATGATTCGAATTTGGTTTTGGTATTGTTACGAGAATACTTTTTCATTCCCATTCAGTACCCCGATCTGAACGCAACGTAATCAAATTTTATAAATTTCTCTTCCATTTTCCAATTTTAAGTGAGTGGAAAACTGAAAGAAATTTTCTTGTTGAAATTCAAGTTTAATTTGAAGTCAGTTTTCCTTCCATAGTATTCAACAATGGGTGATGAAGCTGCTGCCACACCAGAACCACCAAAGACGACCACTTCTGGTGCTCATGGACTCTTCCAAGCTGATGCTTGGCTAACTGCCGCCGCTGTGGCTGCATTTTCTACTCGTGCCTTGTGGTTAAAATTGCGTAATCTGGGATCAAAGAAATCTAAAAATAAGGATGAGATTGCTGAGAAGGAAGAATCCCAGTTGCCGGAAGAGGAGCAGATTGAATCGAAGCTGCAAGTCTTGGATGTTGATGTAATTTAGGCCGAAATGCGAAGAAACTGAAAATTGCATTTAGCACAATGCATAAATGATTATCTTGTTTTTCTAAATTTTCACTCGTTTTGGTTTTTGCAAGTTCAAATGCAGCAAATTACAAAAATATTAATAAACCAAATGTATAATTAAGTGTTTTCATTTATATTACAACAAATGTCATTAACCTGGTTCAGAAAAAGGCAAACTATAATTGCATAAAAACATGACCCAAATAAAAGAGTGACAAATGGTAAATACAATATCAACATGCTTAGCGCGATGCTGAATGAAGACATCGTGATAATGACTTGGCAAATATACAAACAAATGGGTGAAGCTTGTGGACCAGTTGGAGCTCAGTTTGCAAATCTGTAAATATATGCCGAGTGCAGACTTGATGGCCGGTCAAACATAAATATTATTTCCCACTGCATTTGCATTAATTTGTAACACGTTTGGCAACCGGTTGACACCTCATCAATTTTTGCTCTCAGCCAAGGCTCAGCTCAGCTCTGCGTAGCCTCAGAGCACATGCAGGCAGCCAGGCAGCCAACAACCAAAGCACCATCAATCAATCAAATTCGCAAACGCACCGCGCGTCATTATGTCATGCTAGAGGGGCAAAAACGCCGCAAAATCGCTGCCAACGGCGGCAATGGATAACGGGAAACTGGATCACATGAAATGAAGCCAGTCACAGTGTTTGTTTCTCCTCCCCCCGCTCACTCTCTCTCCCGCCACTCTTTCACCCGTTGGTCGACATCTTTTACTTTTCGCTTTCACGACAGCTATCATACAAACGTACATACATACCACATACTATATATGGCCTCTCGACTGAATGTTTGTCAATCTGCAGAGGGAAATAGTGAGAGAAAGAGGCGGAAAAGTGAGAGAGAGATAGCGAGTGGGAGAGGAAGCGTGCGTTACCAAATGCATATGTCAATTAGCACAGTGTGACGGTTGTCAACATTCGATCTATTTACTCTCAAAGCGAAAAACTTCATCAGTTTCCAATAATGATATATTTTTACACCTGCTTTCCATAGGGTGAAAGGGTTTTATAAATTTGTGTCAGCAGGAAATGTAACAGGAAGTATCAAGCATAGCCGAACCTATAAAGTATCAACAGCTGAGGCTGCTGCAGTCGGATATTAGTTGCCTTGATTGATAATGTGGTATATATGTATGTTGTACCCTATGATATATATTAAAAGTAGTAGTATATTGATATTCCAAATATTTAATTCGGTATATTTTATATTTATATATTTTCCGATATATTTATTCGGTATATCTTAAAAATTATAGCCAACTTATTTTTGACAACACTTCTCAATGCTTTCGCATTGTTTTTCTCTTATTAAAAATCGGTTCCGTGTATCTGGCAATCAAGCACACTCAATTGTAGTTTTCGTACTTACTTTGTTAATCAAAAAAAAAAAAAAATTAGTCTACGTAACCTGTTCATTGAACTTCAAAACTTGACAGTAGGTCAATATATATGTATGAATATAATTTGTTCAGTTTATCATAAAATTATATCAAGACATTTTTTAAGTTCGAAACTTATTTTTATCATGGCTGGAGATGATGCAGTCCCAATGACAGAAGGACCACCTGAAAACTCGGGAATAGCGATTGTACAATTTTGTTATAACCTGTGGACCATTATTCCTACCATCACTCTGATATTATGGCAGATGAAACTATGATGCAACCATTCAATGAACCTGAGATGAAACGGAATTTGATAAGAGACATTCTAAAATTGAAAGTTGGAAGTGCTTTTTAATAACATTTATTTAAGAAATATTTGATGAAAAAATAAAATAAAATAGGTTATTTTCTGAAGAACTCGTAGTATATTGCATAAAATAAGAAATATTACCTAAAGCATATAACCCATTATTCACATAATTATTGAATTCCTTCTCTTTTTAAATTAAATATTTTATAATTACCGCTTAAAGTGCAAAAAAAAAAATCATAATCGAGTTATATATAACTTACATTTATTATTTGTTAGGAATATGAATTACTTATGATGGTGTAATTATCTTTGTTGCATTTTTCTGCTTTTTTTTTTTGCAATTTGTTTTTCTTTTCCTTCGTTGCCAGCGTTGTTGTGCAGCTGTTGTTGTTGCCTTGTGTAATTATGTTACCATCGATTTCATAACACGCCACAAACATGTTGACGCTGAACGCTCTAAAAACCAAAGCTCAAGTATTAGCAGCAATTTTTTTTCCACTTTTCTCTTGCCGCCACTTTTTTGCTTGGTTTTTCTTTTTCTTTGCTGGACACCATAAACTATTTGCACTATTTGTTAAACCTATTTATAGGCAACGTTATTAGATTATGCGGTTCTATGCGGAATATTTTGTAAACTACAATGAGAAATATTCAACAATTTGTATTACAATAAATATTGTAGAGTATTTGAAAGTGTTTTACCATAAATTTTGAGTGCAGACTGATCAATTTTGCTCACGTCTTTCCTCAACTTTTCCATTTTGATTTAATATTGCTTTCGTTACAAAAAGTCACTCACACTCACACATAACAAACGCGCTTTTGGCATAATTACTGGAGCCTGCGGCAGCAGCTCAAACAATAATTATGATGTCAGCATTGGCAGTTGTTGTTGCTGTGGCTAATGCACTTGCTGTTATCGTCATCGACAGCCTCGATAATGTGCAGTTAGTGTGTTGGGTGAGGCCAGTCCCCGAATGACGCTTTTGGCCACCAACAACAAGATTCAAGCGCGTCGCGTCGCGACTTCGACTTCGACTATGTCTTAGCTTTCATGTAATATTTGCTCGCAATTATTGCGAGACGCCACAGTCGATTTTGTTGTTGTTGTTGCGGTTGCATGTTGCAAAATAACTAACTATTTCGCTTTCGCTTTCCGCGGCCGCTTGGCATTACTTTTCTTCATGCGGATCGCATTTAATTGTGAGTCATTTGGAGCGACCGCAGCGGATGCAATTTATATGAAATTATTTTCGATACGCTCTTACATATGTTATCTATGTGTGTGTATGTTTATGGGAAGACGGAAATGTGGCATGGTGTATGGTAATAGTTTATTGATACATATGTCTGTTTATTTTAGCAGCTAAACGTCGTTTATCTGGTTGTAATTATAATATTTTAACATTGCAGTCATTTATCAAACCTTTCTATGATTTGTTTAAGCCACGTCGAAAGAGACAGGCTCAATGATTTATCATTTAATTTACCAATTTACAATTCATTTCTCTTTGCTTTGGTTTTTTAAGAAATAAATAAATAATGAAAGCATGTGAAATAAAGTTAATCAGCGTCTACAGCCGAGAGGATATAGCAATGACAGTCTGTCTGTCTGTCTTTTTGCAATCTACTCTCAGCTGCTTTGACTAGTATATTTTATACTCTAGTATATTTTATACTCAATAATATATATCGAGTGCATTAATGCATAGATATACCAAATATGGCATGAGGTATTTTTTAGTATTCTTGCGGTACATTAATTCTGTATATTTTAGGAATTGTATATTTTGAATGTTTTATTAAATCGATATACCAAATACGGCATATTTTAGTATTTTAAGGTATATTTATATGGTATATTTTAAAAATAATACCACACTATTTTGCTAATACTCAAAATGAGTCTCACAGTCCAGCACACTCGACTGAAGCTTTCTTGCTTATTTTATTTGCTTTGTATTTTAAAAGATCCCGAAATATATAAATACTAAAATCATGTGGAATAAAGTTAATCAAGTTATCGAGATATAGCCATGTCAGTCTGTCTGTCTTTTGTCTGTCCGTCTGTTTCTGACAATCGGGACTCAGCTGCCTTGACTAGTATATTTGATACTCAATAATATATATCGAGTGCAGTAATGCATAGACATACCAAATAAGGCCTGAGGTATTTTTTAGTATTCTTGCGGTACATTAATTCTGTATTTAATTTAGGAATTGTATATTTTGAAAGTTGTATTAAATCGATATACCAAATACGGCATTCGGTATATTTTAGTATTTTTAAGGTATATTTATATGGTATATTTTAAAAATAATACCGCACTATTTTGCTATACTCTCACAGTCCAGCACACTCGACTGAAGCTTTCTTGCTTATTTTATTTGCTTTGTATTTTAAAAGATTCCGAAATAAATAAATACTGAAAGCATGTGGAATAAAGTTAATCAGCATAGTATGAAGCATTATGCGAGTGCATAAAAACTTTCTCGTTAAAAGTTTTAAATTTTTGGGAATTACACAGACTGCAGAAAATTGAGTAACCTCCTCTTATGTGCGCCAGAAGCAACACTCTTTAACAATTACTGCGACCTTTTGCCTTCTGCGCAGTCGAAAAAAAAAACAAATGAGCAATGGATTAAAAAAGTTTTTTCTCCTGCTCTTAGCTATTTTGCTATGTGTTTTTTCTTTTGGTTAAAATCTCTTGGCTTCTGAATTCAATTTAAATTTAATTACTTCAAAATTTCCAACTTATGACACATATTTTGGCTAATGAGGCAAGTCTCACTGTCTGGCTGTCTGCCTGCCAAGACAATGTCAATAAGCTTGGAAATCCGTCAGGCAGTTCAGACATTTGGTCTTTGTTCATGATTTCATTTTGTATTTAGCATAATTTATGCGCAGTGTCTGAAACTTATGTAAATGTATCTCTTACTGTCTAGAATGTCTATCTGTGTGTGTGAGTGTGTGTTTGTGTGTGTGTGTGTATCACTTATATGTTCTCCCCCGCCTCTTTCGTAATGTGGCCTGCGGCTCATTGTCGCTGTCTTTAATCAGATCAGCATTATTAGCATCGAAAACAACAAGCGAATGGCAAATCCTTTTTGTCATCTAGTCATAAGACAGAGAACGTTATGCTACACTCCTCTCTCTTTCTCCATCTCTCTCCCCTTTCTTTATTGATGTGTAATCTTTCTGCCATCCCCATCTCATCACAATAGCCTTTAAGCTGATGTGTTCCTCTTGTTAGTTTGCATTTCTAAACGTATTGTTGCTCAATATTAATAGGATTGCTGGTGAAATAATCAAACACACATGCCAAGAGAGAGGGAAATGTGTTGTCAACTCTTGAGTAATTAACTATCAAGTTGAGAAATATTTATAGGAATGTATACAAGATAAGATTCTAGTTAAAAGTTGCAAGAGTCTAGGAAATCTTTAAATGAAATTATGAGATTGAAAAACTTTATTGCAAATCAAGCCAGCTCATGGCTCATTGAATTAAACATTGCAGGAAGAAAGTTAAAGCATCTTGGGTTGAACTGCGAAAGCAAAGCGAGTTATAACCTAAACCCCAAGTTAACCTCAAGTCCAAAATGCCAACACGGGCGACAGGCCAAAACAGTCTGTGAGGAGCAGCAGCAGGAGCAGGATCAGGACCACGACAAAAGCCACCATGGAACCAAAGTGTGAAAATGGAAAAGTGCCAGGCGCGACCGGAAGGAATCAGAAGACGGAGTCGAGTCGAGTTGAGTTGAGTCGAAGGGCTGAGCAGCATGTTGGCATCGTCTAGAAACTTACAAACATGACATTAAATGTTGCCTGTGTGATGGGCCGTCGCTCCCCATCGCAGCAGTTAGAGGATACTCAGCGAGCAAAGGCGAAGCAAAAGACGGGATATCAAGAGACAGACAGACGGACAGACAGACGAAGAAGAAACAGGTGAGCAACGCATTGCAGTTAAGTAAAACTTTTGCCACGCTAACAACGAGCCGAATGAAGAGTTTCGTTTCGATTTTTCGTTTCTCGTTTTTCCTCTTTTCTTTTTTTTTTTTTTTGTATTTGCAAGTTGCGCATACGCCACATGGGTCCATGCTTGGGGCACATCGTTTGCTACCTATGGGACTTTCATTTGTTGTTCATTTTTAAGCAGCTCGCGATTTGAATTTTCTTTTGCATTTATATGCAGCTTTATCAGCAGCAACAACAGCAACACCAACAACAACAATCTGAGGCAAGCACAGAGCAACGAACACAAGCGAGTGAATCTCATGAGCAGAGCCGCAGTAAATTTACACAATGAAATCTTAAGCGCTCCCCCGAGGCCTCAGCAACTTACTCAGAGATGTAAGAAGTTCTGCAGACACGCACTCGCACACACACACATAGATATACAGCCTGAATTCAGGAGTTCATACTTGACTCCAGCACTTGAACAATGCCACATTTGTATGCCCCCCAAAACACACACACACACTCACACACACATATGTTATAAAGCAAACCTGCCGCTGCCGTTGCGAATGGAGTAAGAGGATTCAAGCAGCGCTCGCCATTTGACCGGAAGTTCGACAAAGTTCAAATTATATGCGCACACACAGTGGAGCATAAGTCGGCTCGTGTGTGTTCTATGTGGGTGTGTGAGTGTGAGTGTTTGCGTGTGTGCGTGTATGTCGATGCGTATGCTGGCTGTTTTTCATTCGTTTTTGCAAATAAATGAACCGTATACTAAAACAAACAAATTCAATTGAATCACTCTCCTGGGCATTACAATTGAATGTGCCCAGCGAGCAAAACTCAATAGAAAACTCTATCGAACGGGATTTGCTGCCGTTGCCAACACCAACAACGTCGCGCCATCGTCTGGACTCGAATTTTCTTTGTTTTGTGTGTTTATTGTATGGTATGTGCCTCGATATATATGTGTGTATAATTCTTGCTGTCCTTGCACCAAAGAACTAAATTCATTGAAAATATTCAATTTGTTGCAAAAAGCAAAAACCGAAAACCCAAAAACAAAAAAACAAAACATCAAAACAAATCCATGCCATAGCATGTTGCAACAACAATTTCGACAAATTTAACACTTCTTTCACCTCTGACTCTTTCCATAACATTCGTTTTATTGACCAACTCACTGCATTTGGCTAATTGGAACCTTTGATTATTTTGTTAAATTTTGGGGCACCACATTTTACCAGATTCACAATAAATGGAGCATTTCACCTTTGCGTTTTCATCAATAAAATATTGGCATCTGACTAATTGAAATTATTAAGGAATACAATACAACACAAGTTTGATCTAACTCTTTTTTTATTGGCATGGGATTATTCAATTCAATTTGGATGGTAATACCTACATACGTAATCAATCTAATTGTCGGAAACTGTCAAGACAAGCCACAAATATATTAATTTAAGTTGGATTTCTGCAATTTCAAATTAACCACAGCAAATTTAAATTGACCAATCATTTTAATCGTTAACAAAAGTTATTAATTTGAAATTATGGGACCAATTGGGACTGCTTCTTTTTTTTTTGCATTGCAAAATTTACTTTAATATTAGACAGTTTTTGCGCAACTCCGTCTGCGGTGGATTTTGATATTGTTGTAACTACCATCATAAAAATATCTTATTAAATACTCAAAACGATATAAGATGTTTGTCTTCGATGAGCTTTTATTGTTAAGTGAAAATTATGGTCTCTCGTTGCACATATGGGAAATGTCTAAATGTTTATACACATATCGTTTAGTACGCTGAACATAAAATAATGTATTTAAGTGTTTAAGCTTGTGACTATGCTTATAGTCAAAAAACAATCTAATTGTTAGGTAACTGCTTATCATATTAAATATTATACTTGTTATAAAAGTACATTATTCCTCAAAATACTATAATTTGTATATTGACATTTTACTACATTCATAACATACCATAGAGTGCAAAATATACCAGATTGTCAGCCAAAGCAACCACAAAGCAACCACTTTTTTAACATACAAAAGTATTTCTTACACAATTTGTCTACTACAATTGTTATCTGATCAAAACAACAATCTTTCCAGGAATCTTAAATACTGTAGTTATTGTTATATGTATCAAAATCGGCTATAGCTTAAAAATTATGCTTACTATTCAATTTGATTCGATTTGCGAAGGCGGAAGTAGGCGTGACAACTTTGAAAAATAATGTATATACTTCATAGGGTCAGAGATGACTTCTTCTGCATGTTACATATTATATATTTCCAGCAGGCACAAAGCTATAATACATTTTTATCCTATGGATAGCGGGTATAACAAGTAAGACAGCTAAATCGAATTGGAGTATTGTCCTGAGATCTATGTAGGTATTTATACCTACAGAAAGAAGAAATGTTCTTTTTACTGAGCGCCTTAAATTTTATTTTAAATTATTGCGAAAGAATTAACTTTTTGTGTGGAGTTTTGAAAGCCTGTCACTAATCACCTCTTAGGACAATAAACTTTATATTTATGATTTCAGATTATTACGTAAATGGTCATTCCATTTTATGGCATCTCCAAATATTATTAAGAGCATTCATCAATTTATGGAATGTGCCATAAACGCTGAACAGAACCCAAATCGGTTTCACTCTTCAGTTGTCAGAGCAGGAAGCAAAACTACCTACTAGCCTGGCCTCTCGCTGATTTTGTTGGCGTGATCGCGCTCAAATTATTATTCATTTATCAAATAAAATTCATAAAAAATACGAACAACAAAATTGCATGTCGAAAAGCCGCCCACTTAGTGATGTAATTATTAAATTAAAGTGATCGACTTGAATACACTCTGTAGTTTTAGCAATCAAAAAGGCGGTCAAAGAGGCCAAAAATTTAACTGATTATGATTTGTGGACAATGTAGAAAGTGCATTACAAGGTATAAAAACCTCAACAATTTCAGTGGTCTCTTGAGCTTTAGAGTTGTGACCACTTTTCCGTCTGGGGCGTATACGCAATTTACAAAATTAGTCAAAAAACAAAAAAGCGCAGAGGACTTAGACAAATGGATAGCGGAGGGAAGTCGCTTTGCATTACAGTAGATTGCAGCAGTCTAATTTCGGTGATAATTACGTGCAATTTATTTAACGATGATTTGAATGCAGCTCTATCAAAAACATCATTTCGGGAGCCGCACTCCATTGCGCTTAGTTAAGTGGTTGCTTGGCTAGTTTAGCGGCAAAGCGCAGTCGCTTGTACTCGTAATTCCGGTGGATTTAGAGCTCGAAGTTTGAGTGAGTGACGTCCATCCAAATGGCAGATTTTATGAGCCATGAAAACTAAGCACGCACTTTCTGCATTTCCATATTCAGTTATGCATTGAGAGAAATGATAAATTTGTTGTCTTTGGCGGTATATTTGGATCCAAAAACCTTTCAAAACCAATCCTCATATATCAAGAATTGTATGTGTATCTTGACCAATCGTGACATAACTTAATTGCTTTAAGATGACACACACAATTGGCTGTCTTTTTGGCTTCAAACTCATCTTCTTGCACTACGCAATCACCAATGAGCTAACATGAACTGCACTCAGAGCTGACGCTGACGTTGTCCAAGTCCAAGTCGAAGCCAAAACCAAAGCCGAAAATGCATCAAATGGCCAAATCAAAAACCAAATATTGGCGATTTAGTCACCGAAAGAGAAGTTGCAAAAATGTTTTCACTTGACTGACTTTTCTGGCTCCATGCAATTTTCGCACTCAAGTGGAGTAATTTGCGGTCGTTGTTTGAATTGGCTTCCCCTTCCTCGCACCTTGTCTCTTCCCCCTCTCTACCCCCCTAGCCTAACACATTCATCTGCCAAAGTTTTCGCTTTTGACGGCACAGCACGGCCAATCGAAAGTTGAACAAGTCCATTTCGACGCTGTATTGGACACCGATTGTGCGGCTCTAACTCTCAGCCTCAAGTGGAGAGACTGAAACGACTGCGACTGCGACTGCAACTGGAACTGCAACGACTGCGACTGAGTGATTGCTAATCGTGACGGGAGACGGGGACGGAGAAAGAAGCGGGAGATGGAAATGGAGTGGAGAGGGAGAGGGACGGGGCGATGCACATGACATAATGATGGTTGCGGTAAACATTTGTTATAACATTTTTGTAGACAACTTTAGACAGACACTGAGTAACACCAACAAGAGTTTTACTACATGGCAATAAGATGTTAACACAATTTGATTAGTATATATTTTAGTGTTGATCTTCGAGTTTGAAGTAAAACTATAAGAAATTATTTTAAGATTAATTTAATTCATTCATATATTTACATCTAAATTTGGGCACAAATATATGCATTTTTAAATAGAAGAGTGTTTTGCTATGGACACTTTTTTAAATAAGAGTATAGATCAACACAATTAATTAAAAAAAAAAATACAAATTTATATATGTATATACTCGTATTTGGTATCTACATAGAAGATACCTCGTATTGGAAAATTATTGCTATCATTTACAAAGTCTATTAACAAATAATAGAAATAGAGATTTATATCGATTTTCGGTTGTCTATCATATTCGTGTTGGCTTTAATATTACTACTTTAATATTAAAATACAAAAATAGTAAAATACAAAAATGGTAAAATACGAAAATATTGAAATATGAACACTTAAAATCGAAAATACTATAACACTAAAAAAGCAAAATACCAATATACTGAAATATTAAAATACCAAAATCGTAAGATACTTTAATATTAAACCATTTAAATACTGAAATAACAAAATACTGTTATACTTAAAAGGAAAATACTAAAATACGAAATCACTGAAATATTAAAATTATTAAAATCGTAAAATATTTAAATATTAAAACACCAAAATACTAAAAAAACAAACTACTATAATTCTAAATTAGATATACTAAAATCAAATCAAAAATCTAAAATGCTAATTCTAACGCTTAAACGCAAAATTTGTAATACATTTGTACATGGAATTTCATTAATTTTTAAAACTGAGGTTGCATTGTTTTGTTTAACAAAAATGCAGACAGATCTGCATTGATCTTATCTTTTGGAAAACCATCGACAGCTTTTCTTTAGATTCATTGCAAATTGTTCGTGGAAATATATCTTGATTGTTTGTTGTCCAGTGTAATTAGATTGTCATTTTGAAAGCAAGCAAAATCATACAGTGACACTTGTATGATATGAATAGGTAAACCTTTCATTAACTAGATGCGAATTATTACTCTGCCGAAATACGTTGACATCGTTGACAATTGTCAGCAACTGTGGATGATTGGTGTTGATTGCTGCACAATTAAAGTTTTGGAGAGGTTTGTGAAGACAGCGATAGCGACAACGACAACGGCAACGAAAGGCGCGCTTTACTTATATAATGCCAGAAATGATTTACACAAATTATTTTGTAATGTGCGTTTGGCAAGTTGATGTTGCTGAATTTGGCCAGGCTTAAAGCTGCTCCAGCTACCACTCTCCATTTATCTATATGTCTATCTGTCTATCCATCTCTCGCTCAAACTACTCTGCCTCTGCCTGTCGCCGTGAGCCGTAAGTCAAACAAATCAGTCGTGCCAGAAGATTAATGGCAGCATTATTGTGTCGCCTGCGCATAGTCATCGTCGGCATCAGCATGAGCCTTTCAGTGTTTCACTGTTTCAGTCTTTCAACCTCTCAGTCTCACAGTCTGGCAGTCTCTCAGTCCCTCTCTCTGCTCTGACCATGGCCCATCATCATCATTGGTAACTTCATCATGCGACTGCCAACTGTCGACTGCCGACAGCCGTCCCTGGTCATCGTTGGCTACCATAACCCGCTCACGCTTACTATATGAGTCGAGTCCCAATCCCAAGCCCAATCCCAATACGTTGTTTTCCCTTCTCACATAATCGTTTCGGCCGGTCTAAAGCCTGAGCCTGCCGTTTGGGACTGGGCTCTTTGTTCGTCCTCTGTGCAAAAATGTTGCATGCGATTTTTCTTGCAGTAAACAATTTTTCATGCCAGCTGTCCTGCCTTTGGTCTTTGCTCTGTCTATTCGCCCACTGTCTGTCTTATTATGCCATTGATCAGTTTGTTTTCCCAGATTTTGAACGCTGTCTGGCTCGTCCTGTGTATGCGTTCGATATTAGTATGCAATAATACATCAAATCTGATTTCGATTTTCTGCCAAGTTTAACTAAAATGATCTCTCTCTCTCAATTTTAACTTGTATGGTTGAACTTTAAGGGTTTCTACGCCTAAGCTTAGACAAGTTTGCATTTTTAATCGACTGTTGGTCCACTGTTCCTTGACTCTAAGTGATTCACATAGCTGCGCCTTTCTTTAGTACTTTGGCTGTCAAAGCGGCCTTCACGTCTTGTTAGTAACTTAATGGGAAAGAGACTGAAGGGAACTGCACTTGGAGTAGAGGCTAGGGCTATACAAATTTGTCAACTTTATTGAGCTGCGCGCTTGAGGACAGCTCATAGGACAGGGGCAGGTGCAGAGGCAGGGGCGGAAGGCAAACCAAAAATGCCGCCATCCTAAGCCAAAACAACAAATTTTACATTGTGCGGCCGAATGTAAGGCTGATGAGGTGATGAGGCTGCAGTGCCTGCAAAACTTTTACCATGGCAGTAAGAAGAACATTTAATTAAATTCCTTTGCACCTTTAGTGCTGCGCTAAAAATTCCAGCGTCGACACACAACTTGCTGGCAAAAGACCTACAACTACAACATAGCGATAGAGGGAACAACAACAACAACAGCGACAACGACAACGACATTCAGCAATAACAAATTAATCTTTGTGGTTTGCGCAACCGGAACTGGGAGAGCTTTGACTCCGAATCCGACTCCGACTCCGAATATGTCCATAAGAGCGTAAGCCGTACAAATGAGGCATTTGATTTTAAAACTGGCGCAGCGCAAAAGTTGCTAACAAAACGGATAACGGGCCATCGACTCAGTTAGTATTTTATGTCGCCGACTGGCGTTTTTATGGCCAACTCTCTGCACTCGCACTCTCGCTCTCCTCTCTTCACTCTTTGGTCTTCGGTCTGCCACCCGCCCCCGTGGCTCTCTATTCAATCAACTGCTGAATTATGTTGACAAAGCACGCACACGCCCAAAACCAACTGCCAAACAGTGTGGTACAACAGCTAGGGCAAAGTTTTCAATTTACGTTTTTAAGGCTTGTGCCCTTGGCTTCCTTCTCTCCCTTCTCTCAAAACTCCCGACTACCGACTACCGACTGCTGTCTCCTGTCTGCTGTTCGGGTTATGGTTCAGTTTCTGGTTCTGGTTCCGTCCGTCAGAGAGGCTCCACAATTTGCTAGCACTTGCACTTCGTCTTCAATTTTGCAAATGCGCCTTAAGTCAGGCCACGTAAGCGGATGGAAATGCATAACAAAGCGTTTCTTATTAGCATGGCAAGCAAGGAGGAGGGAGGATGAGGGAGGCAGAGTCAGGTTGAGACGGGTTCAGAGTCCTTTTCCTTGAGACGACTGTTTAATCGATAAGTTTTTAATATTAACTTTACCTCGGTGCACCATTTATGTCCGACAAACATTTACAATTCCATCCATTGCCAATCAATATTGTGCCAAATTACCACCTTTGGCAAATGTGTAAAATTGTTGCTGAATAATTCAATTACATTCGTAAAACTAACGACTAATAATAATGAAAATACATTTGCAGTTGTAAAACTCCAGCTGAGCGCCGTTTTACGATTTGTGTTATATTATTTTATGCTTTAACAAGACTGGGGAAATAAGGAAAATCTGCCGGTAAAAGATATTTTATGGTTTCGCCAACTTCAGTCAAACCTCACCGAACGCCTACAGTAAAATTTTTTTATACAACTCGTATTGCTAATGTTATTTCTTCCTCTTTTTTTTTTGCTAATTGAATTACTTATGGAGCTATTAAGAGACTTATAATAGACTTTCAAATATGCCATTTATTGCCATGCAGCTTTAGTACGCATTGAATTGTGCGAAATTTATATCAATAAGCACTAAATGCTAATTTGCATCATCTGCATGAAGACCTAGATCAAATCAGTTGATAAATGTCAGTGCACAAAGAGAAACAATGAGGCAGCAAAAGAAAAACCACCTCAACAGTTTGAAGTACGCATATCGTAGGAAAGATGAAGCTGATGCTGTGCGCAAAATAGATAGACGAGAGGCAACTTTTCAATTTCTTTGCCCGCGGATGCTGGGCGAAAAAAAGGCATTCCGCCCACACTCTCTCGATTTATCAGAAATCATCTTGAATCATCGACAGGCAGGAACATCCTGCCTCAAAGCAACAGCAGCACACAGGGTTTTGTCCTTGGCGTCGTTTGGTCCATGGGGCAATCAATCCGTGTTAATGGCTCCGCAGCTAAATCGAAAAGATTGCCACAACACAAGAAAAAAAGAAGCTAAACAGGACAATATGAAAAACAATAAAAAACGGAGAAGGAGGATGAAGAGCAAAAAAATCTGCTGAAAAATTGAAAAGTTTGCACAAATATTTTGCCACTTAAGCTACACAATCTTGGCAAAGACGAAAAGATGGCGAACGCAAGTTAAATGATTGTTATTTTGTTGTTTGTTTTGTCGGCTATCATGTTTTCAGCATGGTGGCATTTTAGAGCTATTTAATTATGTACTATCTGCAACTTGGCCAAATTCGACCAGCAACAACCGGGCAACCAAGCAAAACTTGGCTGCCCTGCAGCAGGCCGACCAAAATGTTAAACTAAGTCAGTCCGAAACCAAGAAACTGAAAGCACACACACATACACAAATACACAATTTCTTGACATGGCTTTAACAAAACGCTAAAGCGGAGGATGCGAACGAGGACGAGGAAGAGGAAGTGGAGTAAAACTGGAGGCGAGAGGCGAATGCAATTTGTATACCCTTCAAATGCGGCTCGTTATTGCGAAATTTAGAACTACTCGAAATAATTCCAACAAATTTTGCTGCAAACGATGCAGACGCAGTTTCGCCAACTACAACAACTTCGACAACGACAACAATAACAGTGTACACTGTACAGTGTACACAAGCAAGCCAAACCAACACGCATACTCGTATGTAAACGCAAAGTACATTGCACGTGAAATATTCTGTCAACCTGCAAAAATGTCACATTCGAGTTGGCTTTAATGCTAACACTTGAATATTAAAATGTTAAAATTCCATAATAATAAAAAACTAAATCACTAATATACTAAAATATTAAAATACCAAAAGGGGAAATTATTAAAATAAGAAAAAACTAAAATCAGAATATACTAAATATGAAGTTACCAATATACCAAAATACTGCAAATATACTGTAAGTAGATTCAAAAATAGTAAAGTTATTAAATAGTTAAACACCTAAATGACAAAATAGTAAAATACTAAAATTAAAATTACTAAAATACCAAAATACGCAAATTATAAAATAATATGGTAACATTCATATATATTCAAAATATATCAATTATACCATACTAATATACATAAATATTAATATGCTGCAATGCTGAAAATACTAACACTATTTATTATTTCAAATTTATGATATATATTTTTGTACATAAGTTATTATTCTTAGAATAACATTTGAAATTGGTGTTCAGGTATTTTTGGCCAACAGCACATTTAAGGTGTCTAACAAAAGTGTGTCCGTGGGGAATTTCAGACTTATAAATTGTGGAATCTTTTGGAAAAGCATCAATAGATTTGGCTTAGATATGTGTATGACAGATTGTACATCAAATAAATGGGTATATAAAAAATATACATATATAAAACTGTAATATTTTTATAAGCGAATAGAGCAATTCAAAGTAATACGTTATAACCAGTCGGTTCCCTGTCGAAATTCTTTTCACCTTTACTATATAACAATGTGAAGTAAAGGAGTAGAAAATTAAGTTAAATGCTAAGCAAACCTTGAAAAAATACAAAATGAATATAGTACACTACCGCTTTTTGTTTAACTTTACTTGAGCTAATATAGATATTATTGTTTATAAATCGTTATATTATAATTTATTTTATATTGCTGTTCAAGTGTTTTGTCTATTAAACATAAAACACAATGAGCAACTTTGTCGCCTGTCAAAGTTGCCATATCAAGCAAGAACAGTTAAGAGATACCAGCCGATTTTACCACAATCCGTTGCAGCTAACGTCTGTCCCTCTCACTCGCATTTCCCATCTCTCTCTCACCCACTTATTCTGCGCTACTCCCCCCGTTCTCCCTTGCTCTTTATGTGTGGATGCGGCACGTGCATTAAAAGTTTAGCGCCAAAGTTGTGGGTCCTCGTTGCCCGTTGCCCGTTGCCCGTTTCCCGCTGCCCGTCACCCGATGCCAGTTGCCTGTTACCCGGACGCAACCGGCGCAAACCGGAAGTGGTGATGGCGGCATGTGCCACGCACACGAAACCCAAAAGCCGGGATGAGTCAGGGCCAGGAACAGGGCTGAAGCCATGGCAGTGACAGTGGCAACTGCTGCAGGAGAAAGCGTCGTTGCAGCCACGGCAAGTGGCATGGCTGATGTAGTTTAATTATGTAGAAATCGAGACACGCACTTTGCTAGACAGCGTCAACGATGGATGCACAGCGTGCATGCATGCAGGGGAGAAAGGGAGTGTGGTGGAGAGGGTTTTGCAATCGACACGCCCACTCAGTGACACAACGCCCTTAAAACTATCACACGCAAAATTTGTGGGTTTTTATCGGGCAGTTGGAGTCGGAGTTGCAGTTACAGATGCCAGCAGCAGCAGCAGCAACAGCTATGTGAGTGAGATTATAAATTCTGTTGCATGTCAGTCGTTCGCTAGGCTTAGACAGGCAGCCAGCAGTTAGCAGATGGCAACTGGCGGCTTACAGGTAAAAGGCATCAAGGTAGCAGGTGTAAATAAATGCTGTGAATTGCATTATGCTGACGGATTGAATGGGAGTAAGATTCAGGAAATGCCATGGGTTGAGCTTAAACAACGCAATAAATATTATAAAATATTCCAAAATACTAAAATATTATAATTTTGAATTATTAAAAAAGTAAGATAGTAAAATACGAAAATATCACTAAAATACTAAAAATGTAATATACCAATATACAAAAATACCAAAACTAACACTAACATTAATTACTATTTAACATTATAAATTTTTAGTATAGGTTATTATATGTAGAACAACATTTAAAATCATATTAATGTATACTGGACTTATAAAGTTGATGTTTTGTCAGATTTCTTTGTTAATCAAAACTTGCAATAAATCGATTTAAGTTTTTGGGCTTTACTTGATTTAATGATGATGATGTGCTTAGAAATCGTTCTATTGTAGACGAATGCTATATTTCTGTTCATCTGATAATACGTAATTTTGTCGTCTTTCAAAAGTTGTCATATCAAGGAAGAATAGTTTAAATATACCAGGCGTTTCTGCCACAATCCGTTGCAGCTAACGTTTGGTGTCTGGTAGCAGGTGTAAATGAATGCCGTGAATTGCATTAGGCTGACGGATTGAATGAGATCAGTAAGAGTAAGATTCAGGAAATGCTACGGGCTGAGCTTAAAAAACACAATAAATATTATTAAAATATAAAGGGAAAAGTGCAACTCTTATAGTGCTGGGCATCACATAAATTTTAATAAACCCACAAAGTCAGCGAAAGCTGCGCAGCGTTTTTCCTGTTAGTATTGCGAAGCGTAAACCGTAGGAGACAGTCGTTTATATCAATTAGCCGCCCCGTCTGCCAACGGCAAGAGGCGAGCGAGCAGTTTACAGTTTACAACGCGATACACTGGGCTGCGGACACTTATGCTGAGTCCTTACTTGGGTGATGCAGGATAAAAAGGAAATGGAAAGCTGAGCTAGCTCACAGATGTGACAAAGGTGCGTGGGTAAGTATATTAATTGATTTATTTGCGAAACTCAAAGAACAGGGAATAGAGTACGTAACTGCGTAATGTTTTTTAAATTTCCAATTGCATTTCGGAATTTAAGTATAAAATATAAGCTTTCCCCTTTAAAGGTATGAGCTGGATGCGGGGGGGAACTACAAATAAAACTTCCAGACAGTTGACTGAAAAACAATTCGCGTTGCTAACGCAATTTCACACTTTACCAGCTACAAATTGCAACATCATAGTCCAGCGGTTACACCCACACGTCGAAATGTTCAACGGATTTCTTCTCGCCCGCATCGACATCGACTTCTAAGGGGGAGTGAGAGTTGCGGAGGGGTGTAAACGTAGCCGCCTTGCCGGATTATAAAGATGACGATGGCGCCGCTGATGCTGTTGCTGCTTTTGCTGCTGCTTCTGTTGTTGGACTCTGGCTATGGAATTTTATGATTTATGAGTGCGTTCTGGCAGACATGAGCTTAAGGGGTTGTTGTGGAGTGAGCCGAGGGTGAAGGCATTTTTCTTGCTTCTCTACTTCGCCCCCCCTTTCCATCATGCCTTCCTAAAGTGGCGCCACAGAAATTGTTGCACTTTTGTGGCAGTGCCATTGGTCCAAACACAGTGAGCGCAGGTTCAGGTCAGCAGCGTTCCTGCCCATTTGATAAATGAGTTTCACAATTTTCCAATGGCCAGCCATTGGCAAGAGTTGAGCCCTGAGTTATGAGCGATGCGATGAGGATACGTGGCGACACCACGATGCGATGAGGACGCGAGGATGTGACGATGACATCTTCTGCTTTTGCTTCAATCTGTCAGACCACAGCAAATTGATGTAATCACCTCAATTCTGCACCCTTTAAAAGCCAACTGCAGAAACCACAAACGCAACGTTAGAAATCCAAAACATTGCCTAACGTGAATTTGTCTGGTGTGCTAAAGCAAAGTTTTTATTAATTTCGTTTGGGTTGAGAAAGTTTACGTACGATGAGATAATAAAGATTTGTTATCCTCCTTAGAGTAAGAGTTAGTTGCATGTACATAAATATATATAAATATATATGTGAATTATATATATTTATTAGTAGTATTATAGTGATTTTCTGTAGTTGGCTCGAGGTAAATCAATTTTAATGCTGCATTAAAAAATGCTTTGGATACTCAAAATTTTTAACTCATACAACTCAATTTGCATTAAATATAAATTTATGAGTTTTTACGATACGTTTATTTTAATGGACACTGTATTTATGCAACTAGGAAAAGTGGAAAACGTTTTTTCCGCTAGTCCAAATCGAAATGGACGCAACACAAATATGAAGAGATCTTCGAACTCATAAAGAAGCAGCTCTATGAACCCAGTCAAACATCTCAGCAACTAACAAATAAAATTTATAGACTCCATCCACACTTTTGCATATGTTTGTGTAATCAACAGCTATAACATTTATTTTAGACATTTATTCGCATCTAACTTATTCGTCATAAAATATATTGAGTAATAGTAACGATCAATAAAAAATATCAAACAAAAGTAAAGCTTGTTAACGTAATTTTATAGTTTACATTGCTATTTTATAATATTATGTGTTAAATTGCCATTAGATCAGAAAATAATAAATGAGCAATTTGACTTAATATACTAGATTGACTTTCACTTCACATTGGAAAGTCAACAAAAGACAGATAAAGAGTAGTTCAATTTGCAATTTATTTTACATATTTTATTAAAAAAATTTTAATGTTAAATTACGTCATTTTTAAATCCATTAAATGTATAATTTGAAATGTAAATCAAATAATATATTTGTATACTGCATTGACTTTCTCTTCATGTTAGCGTTATTTTAGAATGTCAAAGAAAAAAGCTCCAAAGTTATACAATAACCAGTATATTTTTCAAATTTTATTTAATGTATTTTATGTTACATTAAGACATTTAGTTTTTAATTTTATTGAATGTATTAAATATAATGTATATTTTAAATGTAAAGCAAATGTGAAATTTTCAGCTTTCTTACTTTCATTCAAATAATGTTTTGCTTTTCAGTTCAAGCACCAAATTTAAACAACTAAATCATTCAAAATTATTTAGAATATGTGTGTATGTGATTGGGATGATATTTGGCCAAACACTAGATTATCGCGATGGGCAAGCGGCTATGCAGCAATTTTGCAAATAGTAATGGCTATTCTTATACTTTATCAATTTATCCATGCACGTAAGTGAAGATGATTTTCTATCAGTTCTTTTAATATTAATATTTCTTCGTTTCAGACCAAAGCGATGTTTCTATTTGGGTAGCTATTGCAGTATTCATTATACTGTTGTTTATGGCATTTTTGCTGTTCGTTGGAGTTTTGATGGTGCCTGTCATTTTCTTTTGCAAATTATAATTGTAATGAGAACATTCTTTTAACTTGCAGAACCATAGAACCGTACTGAAAGGGTATTTCGTACTTTTTGTATTCGTTGGAATTGCTACTATAATCTTTTTAATACTTAATGCTTTCCAATTGATTGACTGGCGCGAAGGTGAAGAACATAAATGTTGGTTGGCCTATGTCCTCTGTACGGCATTTACAGGTGAGTTTGGTTACCTCTAACGCTTACTTGTAATATCAAAATAATGTCAATGATTCACTCAGGCATTTTTGCATTCACGCTAGTCGTAACATTCTTTTACATCAAATATTTAAAAGACGCGGAGCCTTTGTAAGACGTGATGTGCAAATGATGTACGTATGAACTTTAATCAGTGTGTCAATGCAGAAAGAAAAGATAATGTTGATATAAACAGACTAAATATGCATATAATAGATTATTCGTTGTAATTCATTAAAGGCATTAATGGAATCTATTCAGATTATTTTATCATTGTTTTCCATTCCTGATGCTTATTTTATTTGCTTGGCTAAATGACGCAGTTCAAATTACTTAGTATTTTGCCTTTTTTTTATTTTAAAAGTAGTAAAATAGTAAAGTACGTTAATACTAAAATACCAAAATACTATAATGCTAAATACTATAATACTATACTATTATTCAAAATACAAAAATTCTAAAATACAAAAATGCCAAAATACTAAAACACTAAAATATAAAAATTCATAAATACTAATACTAAAAGTCATTTCTCATTAGAAATGAGTAATATATTTGCATATAAATTATTATTAGAACAAGATTGAATGCAAAACATTATTATGGGAAAAGCATCAACACATTTTGTTTAGTTTAATGTGTATGCTGGATTAGTTATCCACACGAAGAACAGAATGTGAGTATAATAAATCTTCTGATTAAATGAAGATAAGAGAGATACCGTAATGAAGATGTTGATATTGATATTTTAGTATTGTGTTCATTGTTATGTATTTATTAAAGATTACAAAGTACACTCAGAATTTTTCAGCAATCTATTTCATATGATTTTCTTTTTTGTTTTTAAAAGTAAATAGTAAGGTACTTAAATATTAAAATACCAAAATACCACAATAATAAAATACTAAAATGCCAAAGAATTAAAAACAAAATTTTTTAAAATACTACAATACCGAAATACTATAATAATAAAATACTAAAATCCAAAATAATTAAAATCCTAAGATATCAAATCACTAAAATACCAAATTCCTAAATACTTTAATATCAAAATACTAAAACATTAAAATTGTCAAACACTAAAATACTATAATACAAAAATGTATTTTATTATTATCTAAAATTACGGTTCATTACATTACAACCATTTTTTTCTAATAAAATCGTCGTCATTCTATTCCAGTCGTGTCGTTTAATGTGCCAGCTTTAGTAAATGAAGCAGCTCATATAACTTAATATTTTCTATTTTGTTTTTAAATAGCAAAGTACTTAAATACTAAAATACCAAAATACTATAATAAAATACTAAAATACCAAAGAATTAAAATCCTAAAATAACAACTTAAATGCTAAGTTATTATAGCATTAAAATACTGTAATACAAAAATACATATTTACATCTAAAATTACGGTTTAGTACATTACAACCGTTTTTCTAACAAAATCGACGTCATTCTATTCGAGTCGAGTCGCTTATTGTGCCTGATTAGTTAAATGACGCAGCTCATATTACACGATATTTCCTCTTATTGTTTTTAAACGCTTTCCGCAAGCCAAATAGCCAACAATCCTGCAGAGCAGAACAGAACGGCAAAAGGACAGACAGAAGCACTTGCTGAAATGTGGAAACATGGTGTGCACATTTCCAGCTCAATAGCGCGCTCAATGAATAATTTAGTTGAAAATTTCGGCGCACTTTTTGTGCGAAAATGCGGTCTATACAGTTATTTGAGTGCAACAGCTAAGAGCCCCAGCATTCAACATGCCAGCATCCAGGCATCCCGGTATCCCAGCATCCCAGCATTCATTCCTCATGTCTCTTCCTCACTCAGTCTGTTCTCATAGTGGAAATAAAATTTATGCGTTTTTCCTTACAGTTTTTCTCATTTGGCAAACGGCGTTTATTCTTCATTTTTTCCATTTTGTTTTTTTTTTTTTTTTTTTTTTTTTTCTTCTTCTTTTAGGGGAAGGTGTTCTCTGATGCCTCATAAAATGCCTTGCGCAACAGTTGAAAAAAAAAACGTCTAAGCACCCCTCCCACTTCAGCCCCCACATCTCCCCGCACAGTCGGGCCATTACCTAGTGCACTTCGCTGGCGTTGCCATATCAGCGCCATAAATAAATTTTCTGTTTGACTTTTGGCGAAATTGCAAAAAAAATTGAATAATAAAATAAAAAATACTGCATGATATGGCAATTGTGGGCGTTTGAGCACGGTTGCTCCAGGACATGGCATATGTGTCTGTGTATGTGTGTGTGAGTCTCTCTCTCTGTGTGCGTGTGTGTGTGCGTGTCAGCACATTACTTTTATGACTGCAAGCGTTTTCTGCGGGTAACCAGAATAACAAGCACAAAACTAGAACTATGAAATAAAAGTGCAAAGAAGCTATTGTGTGTGTGTGTGTGATAAAACTACAAATTAAGCGGCAATTGTCAAAATTTGTCGTGGTTGCATATTGAGCACACTCAAAACATTTATAGTCGACTGCGAAATACACTTCAGCTATGCGAAAATGTTTGTAAATGGATTACTGATTTCATTTCGATCTGTTTTGAATTATTCTGAATTGTTATTTTGTGAGTCTACTATAAATATCTAAGACTATAAAAGTGAACCGAAATAATTGCACTTAAACGCATTATGTTTGTTGCTCTCAAGAATTTTTACTGTTAATTCGAACTCTCTTCTATTGATATACTAAATATCTGCTCATAAGCTTTTTAAGCTTGTGAGTATTAAGTAGAAGCTAACATTGTTTTTAATACATTTGTATACAAAAATGTATAACTAAAAAATGTTTTAAAGTTAGAAATAACTTTTTCGGGTCATTTTATCCTAAAAGTATTTCACTTAAATGTTAATCGATCAATATTAATATTGGACTAATTGTGACCACTTCGTGTGGTCTGTGCAGAGTTTTAATAGTGAGTGACTTTAACGTAGCATGAGATAGGATATAACATACATACGACATACATACATACGTTGCTGTAAAGCTAATATACAAAAGAATAAATTTATATACTTTTGCTATGCATTCTGTTTTTCAAGAACTTTTTTACCAACAACATTTGCCCGAAAAGGCGAAATACAAATAAACTTTTAATTTAATTTTATTCCAATATACAATGTTCTGTACAACATGGTGGAGCTTAAAACTAAAAATATCATTTACTTTTGCATAAAAATAAATGCAGCATAAGATACACAATAATATCTATTGTTGTGACGATTTCTGAATATCTGTTCGGACAAAAAACTTCAAAGCTATTCAAAAAACAAGCATAAGCAGCTGCAATGGATTGGTTTTTGTTGTGGACAGCATAAATGTTTATGGTATACTCGGTGAACAAATTAATAGCCGATATCTCACTGTCAAGTACACTAAAGTTTTCTTACTTGCAAACTCTTCAAATTTTGTTACAATTAGTTGAAAATATTATATAATAGGCCTGTAGAACGGAAGAAATTTAACATTTAGTTGAAGGAAATATGCTTAAAGTAGCGTATCAAATACAGAGGCGAAATAATAATAAATTGTTGAAGTTATTTATGTTTATTTCATATTTCTTTAAAATTGGGGCAGATGCATATATTTTGATAGTAAAAGAAGAAAGTATTTTATTAACGTTATACAATAATGCGTTTGTGGTTCAATATGTTTTACTTTTATTATTAAGAATGTGCCACATTCAATGTATGTTTAATAAAGGAACTTTGAATAAACTTCGTTGGTTAAGTTCATCAAAATGAACTCACATTTAAAATGCCAAGACCAGTGAGAACTGTGAAATTAAGGGAGGAGTGAGGAGGAGGAGGCATATGCAAAGCTGAAAATCCTTGGAGCGAGTCCTTGCTCGAAAAATATATCCAGAGCTCCGAGTTTGTCTTCTTAATTAGTGGCCAAGTTGAAGAAGATGCAGACAAAGCTCAAACTCTGTCCGTGTTCCGTGTCTGTGTCTATAACTATATCTATATTTGTGTCGACTGTCGAATTGAATAGCTTTGTCTGTGCTCTGTGTGTGTGAGGGTAAGGGTATGTGTGTGTTAGTGTGATATCTTTTGCCATGCAGCAGTCTGCAGAACATTTTGAGGCAAGTGTTTGCTTTGTGCGGATTATGATTATTATATGGCAATTATGCGTTTGTCTTTTGTCAATTTTGTAGTAAGTGAGATTGCCTTAAGTAAATGCTGAGCGGCAATTTGTCTCAATTTGAAAATAACGCTTCGCAATCAAATTGAGAATTTACTCTTGGCTTTTCGGTGATATTAGTCTTTCAATTGCATGACAGCATTTGGGTGCATTCTGCAAACTGCACTTCGAATCGATAATAATCCGGGAATTTGTGGCAACTCGTGGCAACTAAACAATATGCTGCAATTTGAGACCAGACTCAATCGTTCACTCACACACTTTTGGTAACGCACCTTCAATAGACAAATTAACATTTCGACAAAGGCAACCTAATCAAATGTCACAATCACGCATGCGGCTTTTCTCTCCTGGCCTGGACGCAATTCGCTCCCTTTTGCTTTCCTGTCTTTCAGCCCGAATCCTGGACGCATCCTGGCCCAAAGTGACATTGTGTTACCGGGCTGTAGAGGGAAGCGAAGGGGAGTTGGCCTGGCAGTGCCACTTTTTGCCAGCTCTTTGCATAACTTTCACTCTTGTCAGTTGCAAATTACGCCGCACGTTCACCCAATGCGAGGTTGGTGCGAGGTATGCGAGTGTGTGTGTGCGTGTGTGTGTGTGTGTGCGGCAGAGATGTCGTAATTTAAAGCTTATTTTGACACTCACAGCCTGTGGCAACTGGGCAGGGTCTGAGTCCTAGCTCCAACTCCAACAGTACGCCAGCTACAACAGTAACACCCAATTTGCATCTTTCAAAATCGTGTTTTGTTACATTTTGTGGATGCGCAAAAATTTGCATACGACAATTAACACTCCAAAAGGCGCGCATGAGGGCGACGAAGGGACACGCGGCAGGGCGTTGCTCTTGGTCAGGCGTCGTTGTGTCTAAGGGTGGCAACAGAAGCAACACCAACAACAGCAACAGCAACAACAGCAACAGCAACCACAACAGCAACTGTATCTTATGTGAGGAGCCTATTCTGCATATTGAGCCAGTGCAACAAACGTTGCAGGCATTCCCCTTACGACGTTGCGTATACGTGATGTTGTCTACCACACTGACAAGACCAACAGCAACAGCTACACCAACAGCAGCAAGTGCTGTTTATGGTACAAGGGAGAGAATTGAGATATGTAAATGCTATGAATTGAAAAAGCTATTTTCTTCGCTACATGCAGCCAGAGAATTGTGTGTGTGTGTGTAGCTTGCTTGGTTGGTAATTTCAACTGTCACAAATTCTATTATTAAATTCTACGTTAGCAAAATATGTTAATACGAATTGCAAAATATTTTTCCACAAATAGTTGGCAGTATTTATTTATAATTTGCAGAGCAACACTTGACAGAAAGTGGGAGGGAAGGAGAATACCTTAAAGTAAATTAAGAGCCGCAATCAGCCGCAAACATTTCACACACACAAACCTCATCCAAGCTGAAATCGAATGACAGACAATTGTCGCGCGCTTACCCCAAAAGGGTTGCAGCAACTCCCCAAGCTGCAAGGGGGTTGTTGGCGTTTGTTGTTTGATGCCGATACTGATGTTGATGCTGATGCCTGATGCTGTTGCTGCTGCCAAGAAACGTCATGATAAGCACACACACACACACACATACACACACGGACAGAGACAGAGAGTCACTCACATACACAGTTGCACTTAATACGCTTAATTGACTTTCATGTATGCACGAGTGAATGCAGCGACACGACTGCAGGAAGAGAAGGCGACAAAAGGGAAGTGGGATGGATGGGGAGTAAGGAGGGGGAAGAGAAGAGCACACATTGATGGCTGCATGTTGCATGTTGTTCGCCAGGCTGCCGCATCACTGAGCCAAGCTGATGACGATTGATGACGTGCGCGATGTGAAATTGGCTGGGCAAAAAGCAAAAACTCAAAAGCCAAACAATAATCTAAAAGCTATCGATAAATTACTCTTTAACTATTTTGGTGCATCTTTAACTCGCGCCTCAGTTAAACAACACGCTCTGCGCTCTGCGTCCTGTTGCCTGTTGCCTGTCGCATTGTCAAAAGGCATCCATAATCGCAATCGCACACAGGATGCGAGCACACAAAATGAAAGCAGCAGAAGCTGAAGCGAGTACATTCATTCATTCATTCGCTCACTCACTCACTCACTCGCATTTAATCACTATTCACTTCATTGAATCACTTATTCAGCTGCAGTCCAAAAATGCCCATATTTCCCATTCTCTGTCTCTCTCTCTCTCACACTCTGTCTTTGTCTCTGTCTGTGTTGTGGGTGGTGTTTGCGTTGTGTGGATTTTGTGGCTATTTTACAGCACTCTATTGTCCATGTATTTGTGTGGCCAGCTGCACACAGCGTGTGTGTGTGTGGCTGTTTATTTGTGGGCTTGTCATTCGCATTTGACAGTAAACCGTTCAATACATTCTACATAACTCGACAATTATGCGAGCATTTTAAACCTATCAATATTAGTGAGTTTCCTCTACAAACTGAATGATTTACAGAGTCGCTTTTTTTTTGTGAAGTTGCCATTGTCAACATAGCGGAAATAAAGTAACGATAGTTATCATTATCAGATGTGATTTTTCAATTATTTCTTTCGCCTTGCAGATACTAAATAAAGCATCAATTTGTTACTTTGTTTTCATATCCGCTACACAAAGGGTAACTTTATGCCTGCAAGGTTAACAGAGACTAATTTCTGACCCCATAAAGTATATATATTCATGATCAGAGACTATAAAAGATAAAGACGCGATGGATAAAAGGATACGATGAGATACAAATTCAAAAAGTTATTTAAAATATACTTTTATACCACAAGAAACAACTACTGAAATTGGTATATTTTGTACTCTATGGTATATTTTGAATGTGGTACAATATTGATATAGCCGATTATAGCTTTCAGTATATTTTGGTCATAAAAATTTGGTATATTTGAGGAATAATACCGCACTGTATTGCTGTTATTCAAAATCAATGGCAAGTATCTCGCAGTTTTCTTACTTAATTTAAGTCAGAAATTTATCAAACTGCAATTTTCATTGTGTTGGTAAATTTTATGTAAGTTGTAAATTTGAAATGATTTCTTTTGATTTTAAGATACTACATTTAAATGGTAAATAACAGACTAGCATGAGTAAACACATATTATTTAATTCCGTGCGGGCATTTCACAAATTGCTAATATTGGTCACACACAACCAATGCGTTGGTTGCATTGTAATACTGTAAATTTAATTATAATGCTACGTAAGTAAATACAGATCCTGTTAATTAAAGCTGTGAGCTACAGTCGATGAATAAAGATATTTCGCATTTAAGCTCACAATAATTGTTTAGTTTAAGCCATCAAGTTGAACCGTCCTTTTTTTAATTTTTAAATTTTTTCTTATCCTATTGAAATAAAAAATTGTTTACGTTTAGTTGGCACGTCCTTTTTTATAGAGTTGCCATTGGCAACAAAACAAAAATTTTTAAAAATAAACTTGCGATGGTTATCACTGTCATCGCGTTAAGATATTATTGTGGTTTTTTAATTATCACTTGTTCGTTCGATATAAATTGTTTTGTTTAATCTCTTTTTTTTTTTTAAATTTTTATATATGTAGATACTAAAGGTGACATTTTGCAACAACATATCATAGTCTGACAGTTGTGATACTTCAAGTAAGTCTTATGCTTTCGTTTATTTAAGTTAAGTTTAATAAAATTCAGATAGTTATCATCATCATGTTAAGTAATTTTATGTCAGCTGTGATTTTTTCATTTATTTCTTTTACTGTTGGATTACGAAACTGAAATTGTTTAGCTTAAGCCATCATGTTGACACGTTTAATACTTGAAGCTTAAGCGACAGAGCCGCAATGCACAATGAAACACACGTGTTGTGTTTTTGTTGCTTTATTTCTCGCATGCCTCACATAATTCGTGAGTGCATTAAGCCCTTTTTGAGACTTCAGATGCTGATTTTCTTGCACTTGCACTTCAATGAAATAAAATGTGAGCCTTTCTCAGGCTCCCTCTGTGTCAGCTCAGCTCTGGCATTGTTCGACTGTCTGTGTCTGTGTTTGTGCCTATTTGTCTTTGCAGTCGCAGTCGTTCGTTCCATCGCTGCGAGTAAAGTCAATGTCAGGCAGGCATCAAGGGAAACTCAATTATGCACACAAACACACTTACACCTGCAAGGATACACACATACACACACACTCGCACACTCGTGCATTAACTAGATAGCAGAGACGCATACATACATCACTTTTATTTATTTACATGCCGGCAGAAGAAATCCTTGCTATAGCAGACAGTCGCACCTTGGCTACTCTACATTTATTTCGTATTTACTTTGCTAGCAGATTTCCTTGAAGTTCAGCCTAGAGATGCTTTGGCTTTTCCCCCATCTTTTTCTTCATTTATTTAACTCTGTTTTTTATGTGAAGACGCAGCAAAACACACACAAAGACGCTGACATGATGTGTGTGGCACGATGTGACACGATGTTGCTGTTGCTGTTGCTTTTGCTGTTGCTGTTGCTGCAGCTGGCGCATAATGAGCGCAAAAGCATCCTGTGCTGATTGTCTGCGTTGGCAGGACTCGTCCTGTTTCATATTCGGTACGTTTGCCAAGATTTGTGCGCTTTTAGCGAGGCGACATTCAAGTTTTTCCCCCTTTATAAATACCATACACACACAAATATATATATATATAAATATACTTCTATCTCTACTGTGTATGTGTGTCTTTTGTGACTCTTTGGCACACTCCTCTCTCTCTCTCTCTGTGTGTGCACGAATGTTAGTCGGCATGTCGCCAGTTTTGTTGACGTCGCCTTTGGCCGCCTCCTGCTGCGTTTTGCGACATGTGTCGCATTCGCAGTCGCATTCTTCGTATCCTGCCAAAGTTAAATGGATCTCGTAATTGTTGTCATGGCCCCTTCACGCAGTTTGCCATTGCCAAGCTCATCCTGGATGCTGTATGTTGCTCCACGCTCTACGCTCCTTACTCCTTGCTCTTCACCCTGCGCGCCTTAATTGTTTTCTTTCGCATTTGAGGCGTAATTTTTTTTCATATATTTTTTTTTTATAGAAATTGCGGTTTAATTGCTGCATTTTAAATGCAATTGAAAAGGCATTGAGCACACGTTTGCACTCTGCACTGTGGCATGTCCTTTCAAAGGGATAACGTGACATTTGCGCTCGGCTGCTTTTTGAGGGTTGCTCCTCGCCCGCCGCCACCTCATCTCTCCGCTGTGTGTCTTGGTGTCTTGGTGTCTCAGCTAGGTAGGTTAGACAAACACTTTCAGGGACAACACTTGACACGAACACAAGAGAGAACAGAATATCCTTTAGGTCCTTGACTGACTCTGCTGGCATCTGAATTTATCTTTAGGTTTCATATTGTTTTTGGGTTTTTGTTAACTATTTCAACCTTATTTTGTTCTCTACCTACATATAGCGTAGTTGCTTTGGTTGACAATCTAGTATATTTTTTACTTTATGGTATCTTTAAAATGTAATAGTATATAAATATACTAAATATAGCTCTTAGTATGTTTTAGTATTTTTTCTATATTCATTTGGATCGGATAATTTGTCAACTTCATGGAAATAATGAAATAATATATCGATATACCAAATGTAGCCTTTGGTATATTTAAGTATTTATTATTTATTGCTTTGACACATTTTAAAAATGCAATTTTAACAAATATATAATAATAATGTTGTAGCTTTCTACCTTGTTGTTTGATATTATTAAACAAAATGTTTAGCTTTAAAACTACGCAAAACTCTTCAATTGAGCTTGCTGAAAATCGCTCTTGGATGCAGAGTTGAAGTTCAAATTCATTGCAATAGTATATCGATATACCAAATATAAAATTCGTTATATTTTCCTATTTTTTCTAAATTAATATCTTTTTTCATTTTCATCATTGTCAGAAAGTAATAGTCTATTAATATACCAATTGTTAGTATTTTTGCTTTGGTATATTAATCTGATCTATTTTAAGAGTAATACTGCACTGTTTGACGTTTATTGGTATTGGGTATTGCACACTCTACTCAAATTTAGCTTTCTTACTTGTTGTTCGATATAATTAAACAAAATGTTTAGCTTTAAAGCGACGCAAACTCTTCAATTCAGCTTGCTGAAAATCGCTCTTGGATGCAGAGTTGAAGTTTAAATTCATTGCAATAGTATATCGATATACCAAATATAAAATTCGTTATATTTTCGTATTTTTTCTAGATTAATATCTTTTTTCATTTTCATCATTGTCAGAAAGTAATATACCAATTATAGCCTATGGTATCTTAGTATTTTTGTTTTGGTATATTAATTTTATCTATTTTAAGAGTAATAACTCACTGTTTGACGTTTATTGAAAAGGGTATTGCTCACTCTACTCAAATTTAGCTTTTTAAGTTGTTGTAAACAAAATAATTAAACAAAATGTTTAGCTTTAAAACTACGCAAACTCTTCAATTGAGCTTGCTGAAAATCGCTCTTGGATGCAGAGTTGAAGTTTAAATTCATTGCAATAGTATATCGATATACCAAATATAAAATTCGTTATATTTTCTTATTTTTTTTAAATTAATATCTTTTTTCATTTTCATCATTGTCAGAAAGTAATAGTCTATTAATATACCAATTGTTAGTATTTTTGTGTTGGTATATTAATTTTATCTATTTTAAGAGTAATACCTCACTGTTTGACGTTTATTGAAAAGGGTATTGCTCATTCTACTCAAATTTAGCTTTCTAACTTGTTGTTCGATATAATTAAACAAAATGTTTAGCTTTAAAGCGACGCAAACTCTTCAACTGTGCTTACTGCAAATCGCGATTGGAGGCAGAGTTGAAGCTGGATATTGAATGCACATTGAACGCTTCCACTGTAATCAATGCCAATTCTATGGCAACATTGTCGTCCCATATACATCGTCTGTTCGTCTGTTCGTCTGCTCGTCTACTCCTCGCTTTTCAGTGCACTGCAATGCATTAAAAACCTAGTGCGCACTAAAAACGCATGCAAATATCCTCCTCGCAGTCTCTTGCTCGTCCTTTTACTCCCACCTTCCATTCACCCAACCATTCGGAATCAATCCCTCGGCAGTTGCTGCAATTTTCCATGCATTTTCATTTGTGCTGCTAAAAAGTCTTTTTCCCTTTTTTTTTTATGCGATTCACAAACAGCCGCTGGGGAAATTGTTGGCTGGTAATGAAACGTCTATAAAACTCAAACGAATGCACACAAATCGCAAATCATTTATCATAAAAGCGCATTGCAATCCTCCTCTTCTTACTTTTTTTTACTATCACGCTTTTTTCAATTTTTACCCGAGTTGGTCGGATTCACAGAAATAATCGAGAGAACCGAATGAAAATCGAAGTGAAAAACATTCAGTGTTGTTGGCTAATCACAACTTACCTGAGCAACTAAAGCGTCCAAGAAAACTGCAATTAAAGTAAAAAAATGTGTCAAATTTTCGAATATAATTTCGATTGGTGTCGTTATCCATGCAGAAGTTACTTATACGCACAGTAGCCAGCATCCAAATCGAATGTATAATTGCCTATTAAAAGCAAACCCACGTCAAGTTTTAGCTACTTTTAATTACTTGACAGCTTCAATGGAAAATCGACAGATGCAGGAAATATTTATTATTAGCAGAGTTTTTTTTTTGACAGCCAATCGGGGAGCGAAAAGCGGAGACTTTGCTTGTCATTCGATCACATGTAGCATATAATAATAGAGTATAAAATAAAAAAGCACTTTAGCTACTGTGTGAAAAGCAATATAGTATTTATTTCTATTGTTTATAGTTTATGTTAAGCAAGCGAGTGTTTCCTTATGGTTTACAAACTGCTGTGAAATAAATCTGGAACTCTAATTGCCGAATTGCCAAAAGGCTTCTGCTGAAAACTATAAATGAACATGATACAAGGAAGAATTGAAAAAAATAAATATTAAGTGTTGTACCATTTAATTTGTTTATTAACTTTGCGGAACTATCTGGTCAACTGATATGCGATATTTGTAATCCTAAATATCAGACTGAACATGTTGTTGTCTCTGAGGAAACTAGGCAAGGTGTGTTTATTTTAGTCACTGGACTGGTTGTTCGATAGGTGGACAGCTGGTCAACTGGCGCCGATTAATTACAAACTCAAAGTAGTTGGCGTTATTTATGAGCATGTAGCGTTAAATTGTCTGACGATTTATATAAGACACCGACTGCTTGGCCAAGGAGCTGCTGCACGAAATCTTCATAATCGAAAATGTGTGAAGGATTTAATGGCGAGGTGAGTAAAAGTCATAAAATAAACAAATTGATATTCATGTCTTTTCGATTTAGCATGCATAAGGGAATTAATTGCCACTTAAGGCGAATATTAAGCAGCAGAAAATTCAACTAACACAAGAAGGTGATAAGAAGATTTGCATAAAAATTAAGGAAATTCAATTTCAATCGTTTGAGTTTATTACGTCTATTAAATGTCTCTGGGTATGAATTTCACTTTTGTGCAGTGCAGAGAAACCATTGTCGAAAAACAGTTTTTGTTTTTCCTTTCAACTAACATTTGTGTCTTGGGCTTTGAAAGTACTTCAAAGATTTATTATACAATAATTGATAATTAAAAAAAGTACTAATTTTAATTTTTACTTCCTTTTGTGTTCACAAAACGAATGTTTCTTATTATTCATTAATGAAGTGTTCATTAAATTCGAAAGTTATATTCAGACATTTTTAGTGAAATATTTTTGAAGAGTGTAAGTTTATTTACAATACAATTTATTTAATTAAATTATTTGGTAAGCCGAAGGCCTTTGCTTTAGAAATACGTTAGTGTTAGTTTGCATTATATCTAACTAAAGTTTTTTCTAATACACAATTCAAAGTGTATTATATAATAAATTAGATTCGAATGTTTTATGAAGACATATATTTTAAGGAGTGTTGATATTTAAAATGAAAATCTATTTACAATATAAATTCTCTAATTTAATTATTTTATTGTTTCTGCACATTCTATTTATTTTGTTTATCCAAGCTCTTCTTTAAGCTTCGAGTTAACAATTTCTGATTGGGATTATTTCAATGCTAAGGCAAAATCGAACTGGCGAGCTGAAGTTTATACGTTGATCCATATCTGGCTAATGGCTGAGTGGTGAGGGGAGAGGGGAGAGGGGAGGATGGCTAAAGAGAAGCTAGGCCAGTACACGACACGACAGGACAGGACTGACTTGGCCGGAAAGAGTCTGCACAGCAGGCGCCTGGCTGGCCGGTTGGTTGGCTGACTGGCTGGTTGGCTGGTTGGCTGGCTAGCAGGCTGTGCACGTTGTTGGGGCAGGTGGAGCACATGGCACATTTGAGCTGATGCTGCGTCAAAGGCAACAAATTCAAGTGGCAACATGTTTCGACAACAACAGCTACAACAAAGTGCACTAACATAGATGCCAGGGCCAGCGGCAATGCGATTGTTGTCGAACAACACCAGAGCAGCAACAACAACAAACAGAAACAACAACAACAACAACAACGACTAGAAGAGGAAGCAAGTTAAGGCTGCTCCCTTTCAACTCTGCTGCAGCTATTGAAATCTGCTTTGCTGATTGACGTCGAATGTTGTGGTTTCGGTTACGATATTTGGTTCCAAAATACAAGCAACACACACACACACACACACGGGTCGAGCGGGGGGCGGTGTGTGGGGGTTGAAGGTCTAAGGTTGAAGCAAAAGTGGCTGCAGCACTAGACACAGCAGCAACAGCAACAGCAACAGCAGCAACAGAAGTTGAATGAGAAGTTCGGATTCCGCAAATGTTGGCATTTTGTTGCTGGCCAAGTTAGTTTTGCTATTGTTATTGGACTAAAGGGAAAGGCATTGAAGCACAGTTGGAACTCCGCATTTCGTATTTGTTGCAACTTAAAATGTTACAATAAATTTAAGTTGAGCTAAAGGCAAATTTGCATCCAATCCCCAAATATTGAAATGGCGACAGCTTCAATTACAATTTCAATTTTGTAACTATTTCGTTGCATATGAAGTGGACAGCAATTTATAACCTTTCCAAAATGCAAAGTGCTGAGTCAACATAAAGAAAAGCAACAAATAATATTTTTAGATTCAAATAAAATGCAAAAAATAATTTATATTGCGATCTATATTTTATTGCCATACTTTTAAAGATAAATTTGTTTCACAAATAATTAAGTACAACACAAAAAGCTTATATTAAAATTGTGCTACATAAATATAAATTGTATAACATTCTTCTAAATATGAGTATAGATTTAAATTATTTCCACAGCTTTGAATACCTTTTGCTTGTCTGCAATAAGAATACAAAATTTGAATGCACAAGTTCTCATTTATTTCGACGACACTTTGCTCAGAATTTTCTGCAAAAAGTTTACTAACTTGTTTCCGCACTTGAACTTCACTTAATTGTAATTCAATTTCTCGATATTATATATATATATGTATATATTTTTCTTCTTCCGATCAGTCAAGTCTAAGCAACACTGCGATAAACGGCTGGCAACCAATCTCGTGCTAAGCTAGAAAAAACGCGCGCGCAACTGAAACGCAAGCAATTCACCTGCGCTAGCGACTCTTTGAAAGCTTTTGGGCGAAATTCGGCGTAAGCTTGAGAACAGCGATTGCGAAAAATTATAACAAAATTTCCGCTTTTTTTTCCGTTAGGCAATGGCAAATGGCAATGCGACTGCTTGGGCAATAGGCAATGTCTGTAGGGCTATTGTGCTCTGCTGCTTGCTACTGGGCGATAAAGTTAAAAGCGCGACGACGAGAACGGCGCAGCAGCGAGAACGGGAACCGCACGTAGAGAATGTCAAATGGAGACTGAAGCCAGACCTAGCAGCAGGTGCAGCAGAAGCAATAGCAGCAGCAGCAGCAGCAGAAGCAGAGCAGCAGAAGTAGCAGCAGCAACTACGACGGCAGCAACTGCGACAGCGACAGCAGCAGTGCTTGCTATGAAATTCCCTTCTTATGCGAATAGAGCACACTAAATGCTTGTGGCCCCCCCTCCACCCCCCTACACGATGCGCTATCCTAAGAACAACGATGCCAAAGCAGCGCCAGCGCCAATAGTTGCACTCGACGTCAGCGCCAGCGACTGCGCTGCAGCGTCGAAGTTTGCAGTCAGCGTCATCGCTGTCGTTGCACTCAACGATTATTCGGCCGAACAGCTCTTGTTCTTGTTCTTTGTCTGTGTTCGGCTCTCTAGCAACTACATACTACATGGCGGTGACAGCGACGACGCTTTACGGTGTCGTCGCTAGATGCAAGGACTAACATGTTCGGTCGCGACTGATGTAGAACATCGACGAAGATGTTGGCGGTGCAAAGAGCAAAGCCCATGGAACATTTAACAGACCGACAGCCGACGAATGTTAACTTAACAGTTGAGACTATCAAATGTTAACGAAAGCAGGAAATAAACTTCGGAAGTGCAACAAATGCAGTCAACTCTTTGCTGCAACGCAAGAGCGCTTTTTAAGAGCACAACTGTGCAGAATAGTGAAAGTGAAAAAAAATTACGAGCTAATGCAATAATGACATATCCATAAAAAAATGTTGAACCTTATGAAATTCAGTAAGTTCGGTCAACAGTTCAGAGCAAACAACTTAGGTTTGCAAACTAATGTTATCACTGTAACACAGTTGGAACCCTCTAAATTTTTGCACAAATAGCGTCTTTATATACAGTAGCATGTTCAATTGCGTAGCTCTGACCAGACTTAACCTGCCATATGTTTTGTTTACCTCACGACAACAAAGTTTCGCTCTGTTGTGCTACTTTATTACGAAGAGTTCACCATGGTAACACGATGATTTTCTCTTTATCTTTACGCTCTCTTTAGCTGCCGCTTTACAGTGTTACTCAAAATTGAAACTCATTTGCTGAATAGCGTCTGTGTACACTCAGCTTGAGTGGAGTTCAAATGTGCTTCGCTTACTGTCCCCAGTATGGCAACACTGGCGTCTAAATAATTCAGCATACCTCCAATATTTATTTTATTTATATTATAGATGCAACACATTTAACTTTCCCATGGTATTTAAGTTGCAATGTAAAGATAAATAATGTTAATAAATTATTATTATTATTATTATTATTATTATTATTATTATTATTATTATTATTATTATTATTATTATTATTATTATTATTATTATTAATATTAATATTATTATTATTATTATTATTATTATTATTATTACTATTGTTCTTATTATCATTATTCATATTCACATTGCAACTTAAATACCATGGGAAAGTTAAATGTGTTGCATCTATTCTCTTCATTTTCTGTTGTTTCTTCAACTCGCACTTCACCATCTTCTAATTTTCTCGCCACAAGAGGTGTTGCATGTTTGAATTTGCCACAGTATGCCAGTCAGTTTGCTGTGCAGTGGCAAGAAATAGACGGAGGGACAACAGAGTAAATGAGAGGATGGACAGGGAAGAAGTGCAGCAGAGTCAAGTAAAGGCAAGTCACCTTTCTGAATGGGCATTATAAATTTCAGTCATGTTTCTAATAACTTTGAATTAATCATCTCTTCCGGTTCTCCTTTTGGGGCACGCACACAAAACTTCCGTTCGAGCGCCTGGATCTAGATGGCGTCTCTCGCTAAGACGCTGCGTCGCAATGTCGCTGCTTAAAGCCAAACCGCATAACGCCAAAGGGAAGTGGTTGGGGAGAACCAAATGAAATGTAATCCACATGAAAATTGCCTTGGCTTATGCAAAATGTGACAAAGTTGAAGAAAAGCCAAACTCAGTGCTCGATGCTCGATGTTATTTTCACTTTCCCGTCTCTTTGTCCCTCGGTGCGTTACTTTATTTTTGTTTTTGTTTTTGTTTTTTTTTCTAACAACTTTGTGGGATATGTGCATGGCATGTATTTAAAATGCAGAGCATGGCACGCAGCAGGTGCCCTAACTCCTCTGACTGTCCTTCGACGAAGCGTCGATCTGGTGTAAATTACAGCAAACATTGCGCATACGCCGAGTTGCCGTCGCGTTCTTCCTCTGACATGAGATGACTTGAGTTTTGTTTGTTTGCTTGTTGGCTGGCAAATTATTATTATTAAGCAAGCAGCTAGTCTAGACAACTCGAGCCCCAACCCAACTCTCTCCAACCATCTTTCCCACTGTCATGAATAAAACTTTAATAAATTTGGTTTGTATTTTGATAACTTGAAACTTTGTCCGTCAGGTAGGAAAACTCCCCACACCAATTATCCGCAATCTACTTGGCACACTTCATCATCATTAGCGCAGTGGTAACTTATTACCTCACCTGCTGCTGTTCGCCCATCCGCTGTGTAAGATTCTGGCTGCTTTCCTGTTCCTTTCGTTGTGGCATAAATAATTTTCCAGTTTCGCTATTCGCGCTGATTTGCGCTACATTTAATTATATAATTTGTCTTTTTGCCATCTTTGTGTTCAGTAAAGATTATTTATAGTTACTCCCCATAGAAATTATAGATGGTGAACGAGATTAACCATCAAATAAGCTTAAATTTCAAGCCCAAGGCCAAGCTAGATTTATGCAGCAGAGGTGTGTGTTAAGGTGCTTAGCTATCACAGTGGAGAGTGAATACTTAATTAAAATGATGCTCTGAGTGGGCGATTTTGAAATTTATTCCGCGGCACTTTTCTTCACCTTGTTTCGTCATTAACAAATTGACGGCGGAAATGACAGTTTCAAAGTTATCGCTAAACCAATAACAACAAGTTTTTTTCGCTTTCAATTTGTGTAATATGCCACAGGAATTGACAATTGTCCTAGAACTTGAAATTCGAAACACAAATACTTTTACGGTCTCTCCATTTTATTCTCATCCCTTCTAGCTAAATAAATTATGAGTTGTGGCGACAAGGTGTTAAGGGCCAAAAATTAGAACTCAACTACGGACCGTCGCACGCGCCTATCAGATAAAGGTTCGGGTTGAGGTTCGATTGGGTTTTGTCGGTCTGGTTCAATGCCTCGCAGCTGATGGCACTTGTGTTGGACAAGAGGTTGACTCTAAAGAAGAAGTAGAGGAAAGGGTGATGGGACACCGCATCGCACCCCATTGACAAATGCGCATCGTTAGTTACAACCCCGTCGGTCTCTTGTTGTTATTGCTCTTAACGTGCTTTTTCCTCTTTTATTTGTTGTGTTTTTCGTTTCGTTTCTTTTTATTTTCAACGGGATTGTCGCGAAGTTTGTCACGAATTTCGTGCTATTTTAATGATACTTAAAAAGTCGTTGAGTGGGTGTCTTTTAGAGAACTGTTTGGATGTTTTTGAAGGACTGCTTGCTTAAGCAGCAACAGCTCGCTAGCTCGCAATAGAATACTTGTCAATTTAAATGGGCTTCGATAGAGTGGGACCTCTAAATAAACTGCACACTACCATATACTGTGTATTTCCCATCTCGGATTCGATAAATTTCGCCGAGTCAGCGCCAACATTTAAGACTCGTTGAATTCAATTCAAGCGAAAAATGACAAAACGTATTCATCGAAAGTCGCTCGATTATAATGCGTACAAGTGGAAAATTGCATTTGCCAGAGAGTTTTCCTCGTGTTGCATTGTTGTTGTTTAATTTGCCAAGACTGAAAGACAAATAGGGCTTTCGGATTGATAACCAATTGCCAATGGGAGTTTATAGAAAATATAAACTGCCAAAGTATTGACAAAGCAAACAACTCTATTAAAATAATATTTAGTTTTATATAAGTAAGTTTACATAACTGATTAATCATCACAACCCGCAATATCGCCTCCGTTGCATTTTTGTATTATTCTTATAAAGTTATTTTTTAACAGAGTGTGATTGATTCATTGATTTATTGAGACACCTAACAAAATATTAATATACAATGGACAGCACAAAGTAAATTACGTATACGCACATCTAGAAACTGTTTTCTACATAATTAGAACACAACTTTATCTTGTTAAGGCTTTAATATCAATTATTTAAATCACACTTAAGCTGAAGGTGTTTACTGCCATTGCTTTACCAATTGTCGTAGTATTACTTTTAATTATCACTAATCTTTTAAATAATAATAATAATTTAAACCACAATAAAATGTGTGAGTACAACAATAGCGCTCTCGCACTTTCTTTATTGCATAGTCACTCTTTGTTAATATTTGATCATTGCTTTGATTTGCTTTCGTCATTTATTTCGATTAATATTTGTCATAAAGTTACTTGTATTAAACATTAAACAAGGCATATTTGCATATAACTGCTGAAATCAAGAATAAAATCTTAAATCAAGATTATATGATATCAAAATTGAACTAAGTAGTTTGATTCTACATAAATTCTAGATTGTCAATCTTGAAATTCAAAATGAAAATCTTTTTTCGAAAAAAAAAAAATCATAAAACTGAACCAAGAACGCAAAATCATAAATGATGATCAAACATTGTGAAATTTAGAGTTATCAAAATAAAAGAAAAGAGAATAGATTTAAGATTTTGTTTATATCTTGCTCTTTTAAAGACAATAGCAATCATGTTGCCTGATTGTTTTTGACTATTAATAAAATAATTATTACACTTAACCGTATTTATACATGAGCAGACTAGAGTTTGAGCCTAGGACCAACAACTACACGGCACAATGATTTGCAGTAACTTAGTTACTTACTTATGGGTATGCCCATTGAATGGACGCAACGACTCAGTTGAATTCTGTGGTTTATTTTATAAGATCCTAGCTTACAATAGTTTCTAATGTCTAATAAGGGGATTGTCGCGTAGAGAAACCCTTTTTTAATTATATTTTTATTATTATTATTATTTTTATTTTTATATTTATGTAAACACATGAGCACTTGACATCCTTAAGTTAATTTTAAAGTAGTTGGAATTATCATGTCATATACATTTTTGGGTGTTTAAAATTATCAAATCACAGAAAAGCTTTATTATGACATTATCTTTGTTGTCGTATATTTTTATGAGATATAAGTAACACCATTTGGTGTTGGTTGGCCTAAGACTAAATAACTATGAGTATGTTATTAGGCTAACTCAGTGAACTGTGGCAACTTCATGTTCATATTTTAATTGATTGTTTCTCTTTGCGTGTCTAAGCGAATTGCAGTAGTACATGTTACTATGCAAGACCTTAATAATCGGTATGGGGTGAGTGTCATTCCCAGCTGCACTGAGAATTGAGTTCTACTGTCGACATGCACGTGGCACATGTTTAGTGTTTATAATTTCTAATTAATTATGCTAAAAGCAGCGCTTCTTGTGGTCATTGCAGAAACGCCGCCAACATTCAAATATTCCAATAATTACATTGGAAAGTATTTACATACATTTAAGTGCTATGAATGAATGTGTGTGGGTGTGTGTGTGCGTGTGCATTAGGTTGTGCGGCACGGCAGGTGTATTTTATTTTTATTGACACTCAGCTCCGCTGGGCATCCTTAACTCTTTTTTGAACATTTTTGCCAGAAATTCACATAAGTTGCAGCTGCGCAAAGACTTTGCTAGTCGTCTACGACACCAGCTGATGCACAGTGGAACAAAAGGGTTAGAAAACTTGTAGAAAATGTGTCTAGCTGGAATACTATTTGTTGTTCTGTGGTTGGTTTACTTAAGCTTACAAAATTTACAAATTTACTATTCATATTAAGGTTTGATCACATTTTTATATTTATTATATTCCATATGAAGTTCCAATACGAAAAAAGTATTAAAAGTTCTTGTGGTTAATATACTCTCTCTTATATTGTTAAGCAATTTTGGAATTTAAACAATATAATGATTAAAATTAAAATAATGAATAAATAAATATCTTTATGTTATTGTTCTAAAATATTTGTACTTAAATGTCCAAAAAAGGTTTTTTTTACATGTTTTGCAACTTAAAGTGTTGGTTGCGCCTTTCGTTTTTATTCGTATTCTTCCATCAATATTTTTGCAATCTTCTGTCTTCTTTGTGCCAACAATGAAGTATTAAAAAAAGAAATGGAAACAAATGTAATGCAAGCATATACTAAATTTTTGTAACGTTACAAATTTTCATAAACATGATTAAATAAATACAGCAATAAGGATACTTAATAACAAAGCCTCTTTATAGAAAACTACATTATAATTCTCATAACTTGTTAAAATTTAATGCAATTCTTACAGACTTCAACACACTGTGCATGTCCAATGTAGAGTTGAAAATTTTTACAATGCGGCGGCATGTGCATTCAATTTCTGTCTCACGCTTTTGTCTCAACATTTCTTTCGCGATTTTTCTTTCTTTCTCATCTCTTCGTTCTGCGTTTTTGTGTGTGTGTTTTTTTTTGGTAATTTTTTAACTAATGAGGTGCAATTTGTTGCAAATGGCAGCGGTGTTGCGTTGGCGTTCGTTGTGCAGTGCTGAAATGTGGCATGTGTCGTCCGCGCTGCAACTCTGCATTAAAGTTGCGCATACGACACGTGTGCCCAGCCAGTCGAATGGAGTAAGACTAGTGGAATGGTGGAATGGTGGAGGCCATTAAAGCCTCTTCAGACATGACTCAAAGGGCGACCGAGCGTAAGAAAGTCATCAAATAGTTTGAAGCAGCGACAGGATATGCGATACACAAGGACTCGTTACAAGCAAAAGTTGAAGGACGAGCGACAGCCAGTGACTAACGCTGATTGAGGCCATGATACGAAAAGTTCAAACAAACAGTGGCAGCCGCAGTCGCAGCAGTAGCCACAGCAGTTGCAACAACAAAAATCGAAAACAACAGCACAAACTTTCCTGTCAAATGAAGCTGAAGCAGGCTAAAGCAGGACCAAAGACTTGGTCAGTTTCCTGAGCTTCGGCCAGCTGCAATGTCCTTCTCCTTCTCCTTCCCTTCCCTACCCTCCCCTATTCCATGTCCTTTGCACAGTTATGTCCATGTGCAGCACGGGGGGCACTGGACTAAGGCCCTTGATCGATGAGAGTGGTGGCCGCAGAGTTTTTGGGCCGTCGCCATTATTAGCCAATGCTTTTTGCCACTTTTTCTTGTTTTTTTTTTTTTTTTGGTTTTTTTTTTGGCGCTCAAACTTGGTCCAGGCCAGGCAAAAACCCGTTAACAGTTAAGTGGATAAGCCAATTTATGAGTTTCGAATTTAACTTTGTCACTTTTTTGCTCCTACCCTTCTTCCCCCTCTCTCTCTTTCGCTCTCTCTCTCTCTTTCGCTCTCTCTGTGTATCTCTCGCTTTTTAGCTGTCGTCACTTGGCACATTTAAGTGGATTTGTTTTGCTTTATTGGTCGCTCCACAGTTGCTTAGTTCAGATTCCGCTTCTCTAACCTCTCGATGGCCTGATTGCTGCTGTTGTCTGACAACTGTGAATTTTGGGCTACAACTTTTTCTACTTTTTATATATTTGTATATCAGTTTTCTTTTTTTATTCTAATTTTGCTTATCATTAGGGTTATTCTATATTTTTCTCCGCTTTTCTGCAAGTACATGCGCTTGCACTCAGTAGTTATACATATCTGAGAGGTAAATTTTCAGACCATTTAAAGTTAATTTTAAATCTCTACCATTCATGTGTCTAAGGATCTTTGTATTATTATACATATATTCAAAATAAAGTAGAGGAGAAAATAAACAAATAAGATATCTACAGTCAAATGTGCTCGACATATTCTACAAATATACCATATACGATATATTCAACAAATATAACGAACAGTTTATTATCTATTCTTTAAATTAGATTTGTGACCAAACCCGCATGTCCAAGTACTTTATATGTGTAAGCCAAGGTTAAAAATGTGTTTTAATTTTATTCTATAATAACTTTCATCTGTTAAGAGTGATAGAGATATCGGAACACTTTCGAAATATAACAAAACCATTGCTATTTGGTAAAATCTAATCAAAATCACTTCCGACTCTTAAAAATATATGTAATATATTTCCTAATTAGCATCAACAGCCGATTTGATAAAGCAACCTTTGCAGTTTATCTGTTAGAGAGATCTAAATTAGTTGTTACTCTTACTCGGATATATTATATTATATTGTGCCCTAATCAATTTATGTAAAGATTGATGGCTAACAAATTGTTTTATGATAAAGAATGGTTAAGCTTTAAACTTTTAATTCAATGAAGGGTCACTCAAAAAGGGATTAAACAAAACAATGAAGAAATTCGATGGGTAACAATTAACACAATTGGCTGTCAATTAATTCAATTAACAGGTTATTTTGGGACTTTCAAATGTTTTCGGTGTTTAAAAGTGGATGCAAACGCGGATGCAGGTCACGCGCCTCAAAAATTGCCCACAAATCTAGACCCCCGAAAGTGCTGAGAGAATGCGTCTGATGCTATCCAGATGAACCGCAAATGAATGCAAGATGATGACGCCCTTGTGTCCTGCTTCGGTCTGACAGCTTCTGTTGCTGTTGCTGCCGTTGTTGATCGTTGCAAGCGCGTCAACTCATTTGCATATTTGCCAATTTACAACAAAAGAAGTGCAACGTGTATTGCCTTCAAGTGAATACGCACTCCCGAGTCCAGACCTTTATCTCCTTTTACAGCTGTGCAGCTGTTTAAGTATGCGACACGAGTTGTGCGCGTGCGACGACCTCTTTGCTGTGGTCCGACTCACCGCTAACCACTTGCAGCCAGCGGTCAACGCTGCGTATACGTATTCATAATCATGCAATTCACTGGATTCGGTGGCTCTGGCTCAAATGCCAGAAGAGCCAGCCACCTAAAAAAAACAGACAGTGACAGATCCGTTTGTCTTTCGTCTATGAACTCAATTCCTATTCCTTTTCCTATTACTTTTGCCGACGAATTTCGCTTTGACCTCGGCTTCCTGGCTACGCCTTATTACTTTTGTTACGGAACTAAAAAAAAAAACAACATCAAAATGAAAAGCATTAAATATTCAGTGCACGTTCTAGCGCGTCGCATTTCCAGACTCTCACCCCAAACTCTACTCTAGTCCTTTTTAAGTATTACACGAAAAGAGCTCAAGCTCCATAACTTGGGAGAAAACTCTCTCGAAGTTTAGAGTCAGAAAGTACACCTTAAATAACATTAATGGATTATCAACAATTTTAAAGCATATTAAAGGTAATTTTATATATATTCAACTGAGCCAAATATGTATAGAAGAAATAATATATTTAAAGGACATGTCAATTTAAGAATGAATAGAGAAAACCCAAATTGACTCATCAAATATACCTATTTTTGAGAGAACACAATTAAGATAGGCCGTATATGTTGAATAATCTAGAAGGAAATATACCTTTAAAATGAAAGTAAATTAACGTGAAGTGAAACAAAGAACAATTTTTGAAATCAAGAACATTCGTCTTAAGAATTGTGTTCTTAATAGAAGACCACTTTATGAACATGTTTTTAAAACTCAGTATATTAGTAAATAAAATGAAAAACTATCAAAATTCTTATAGATATTTCATTCAGCATTGAGTGTTTTCGTTTAAATCTCAGTTAGTTGAGCTGTCGCAAACCATTCTTCTTAGCAGTTTAAGAATCGATGATAAAGGTATTTCGTAGGTAGAGTGATTAACATACTACTGAATAACGTAATGCCCCAATTGTAAAAGAAAGTAGTAAATTAATAAATGACTAGTAAGGAAAAAAAAAAATTTAAAAATTTAGAATATAAGATTTTTGTACTTACAACTATAAGATTTTTTCCTTCTTATAAATAAGAACTTGGGACTTAAAAATTGAAATTATTTTGAAATCAAGTTATGTTTTCTAACATTAAGATCATTTTCTTGATGCACTTTTAACTAAGTTCTAAGTACTAAAACAAAAATCTTTATTATATGTGGGAATGGGTCTGGCAACGCCAATCTATCCCCCTATCGATGATATAAAGAAAGGAGTATCGTTGATATGAAGAAAGGAGTATCGATTGAGAAGGAGTATCGATTGAGAAGGAAGTCGATAGAATATACTTAGAAGATGACTTTTGTGACGACGACGAGAAAAGCAAGACGTGCTAACGACGACCGCGACGAATATTTTCAAATAATTAAATTAATAAATAAACTAAATACAATAATAATTAAGGATTAAACTTATGAAATAATAAATAAACATTATCATAAAACCAATCCCACATATATATCTTTTTTCAGTATAAGACTAAAATAAATCCGATTGTCAGTTTGCAATTCTTATCTCACACAATGAGTAAATTAAGCTTTAACGGATTAAGGTACTTACCTTACCACAATTAAGTTCAAGTTTACAAAGCAAACATGTAAATCAATATGTACACTATATAACCTAAAATATATATACCAATGCATATAATTTGTTAGAGTATACAAAGAAAAGCAGCGTTTTAGGCTTGCAAATTTTATTTTCTTTCATGTTTGGCGTTGTGATTTAGTGCATTTTCGCTTTGCGGTCTCCTTAGCAGTAAACGTCTTTCGCTTTTTTCCTTATTTTTTTGGCTCAGACTGCTCGTTTACTGCTTGAGTCGAGAAAGAAACTTTAATAACGAATATCCCGGAGATGTCGGCGTGCACCTGGAGCAGCAGCAGGACGAATGCAGTTTACATGCAACGCCAGCAAAGTTGGTGATACTCGTAAAACTTAACGACTCCCAAATGTTGCAGTCAGCGAAAGTCTCGTTTTAAATTTTTAACAATTTAATTTTGGACCAACAGTTTTTCTTATCTGATTTAAATATGCAATTTTTAATAGTCGTAAAAATGCTAGCTTGCTTTTTGTGTTATATTATTGAATCCACATCCGTATATTCACAGACCAATTCCAATTTGTATTTGTAGTCGCATTGCCTCGCTTTCCGATTCACATTCGCATTCGAAACTATTGCAGTCACAAAATTAAAGTAAAAACTGCCATGGCTGGCATGGGCGAAAGACAAAAATACCTACATTATTTATTTATGCAATACCAGGATGCGGCACACGAAGTACGAATGTACGAATGTACGAATCTACCATGAACAGCCTCATTTTCGGCTTTACCATTTTTATTTCTGCTCTAAATGGTGCAACATTTTGTTTACGGTCGACACAGGAGCCAGAAGAAGTCTTATGCCCAGCACTTCACATCGTTTGCTCCAACTGCCAGGTCCTTGGAACTACGCTCGTTTAGCAACAACCTCTTCCTGGATGCCAAGTTTGTATCGCAGCCAAATGCTAATTTTTTCCCTCCAACCATGAATGCTTGGCAGTTAAGCTGGCATACCATTTTGCAACAGTTCGCTGCTATATTATAATAATGTAGTAACAATAAGTATATATTTAATTTCAGTCAAGCGAAACTAAGTTACCATATAGCTATACTTAGAGTGCTACATATAACCAAATGTCCATGGAAACAATATTATTTTATTGGAGCAGAAAGATTATATTTCTGAAGTGGTATACTAATATATTTACTATTATATATTTGTTTAAATTCAATCGCATTGAGTTAAAACAAATTACTAATACAATTAAGATGTATGTACTAAAAATCTACGCTTATTTTTCCTACTCTTGGACTTATATCTATATTATAATTACCCTGGCGCTAAATAAATTTGAAAATTACCAGCATAGCGCGCTGCAACAAGACTGCAGTGTTTCTCATGGAAAGCTTTTTGAGCTTTTTACGAAGTAAGAGAATTGAAAGCTGTTCGTAACGACTGTAATGCAAGCTGCACTATTACAACTACAAATAGTGGGCTATTAACATTTATGTCTTAATATAATTAAAAAAAGATTTAAACATCATTAAAGTCATCTCGGCAATTACTATGATATACTTTTCACGTTCTTTTAAAATCGTCTTGTATTTTATGTGTTGCTCCTTAAAGTAGGCAACACTTTAAAAAATATTAATTTTTACGTACTTATGTACAACGTTTTTAGACCATGCATAGCTATTGGGTAAATGACCACTTTAATTGAAATTTAAGTAAACTATAACAAGTTTGACCAGATCTCTTACTTTGGCATTATGTTGAAATAGGAAGACGTCATAGATTTATATGGCGTGGGCGTGGAAACGCCCAACCGCCCACAATAATCGGTTGTTGTGCTGTGTTATTTGTGAATGCATTTGCAACTAATACTTTTACATTTTTGCATCGGCGATGTCCACAAAAATGTTTATTTCTACATTTTCGTGGTAGATATATCATAATAATATTGTAATAAATATTGTATATTGTAATAAATGTTCCAAAATTGTAATTATTTTATTATTTCTTTCTGAAAAGTGCTGCTAAACAATATGTTGGTCCAATATCAAACAGGTGTGATAGAAGTAACCAAAACTATAATTACTAATAACAAACTTAAAGTAAATACCCCTTAGGTAGTTTAGCTCCGGAGGTGTGACAATGAGAGTAAGAAAGGAAAAGGATGAGCAAGCTTTGTTGTTGAGTTGCTCGCAGTTTGCTTTGCCCTTTAATAAAGCGCATATATGCAGTCTTATAAAGCTATGGTAAACAAGTATTTATATTAGGGAAATAAAAATATTTAAATTTAAATGTGTTTAATAAATGGTTTGTTTGTTTGTGTATGTTGTTTTTCTACTTACTGCTGTTTTTTATAGGATGCCTTCTGCATTTTTGTTGAGGTTGGTTTGGCTTGCTTTTTTAATTTAAATGGTAATCTGATTGTATGTGCACTTCACACTACAGCAAACAAGCGCAATGCCGTCGCTCCGTCTCTGTTTTGCTTCCTGCTCGCTCCTTGCAGTTTATGAAGTGTGTGAAGTGGCATATTTTTCATAATTTCTTGCATCATTTGCATATGAATCATTTGCAGCCAACTGGCGCCAGTTTAAATTCCACAAATAGTTAAAGTTTGCCCTAACAACATCGTGGTGCTCTGTACTCGGCACTTATACCATTGACCTGTGCTTGGATCACTTAAGTTTTAATCCTCGTATTTTCGCACACACGTCTTTTATTGTGTATTTGTCTTGGCCGCCGCAAATAAAGACGAAGACGGCATAAAGACAACCCAACCAGAGAGATGCCCGATGGGATGTTGAGGATGGAGGCGAAATGGTCATAGAGCCAGAGAATTCATTAAAAATTAATCCAATGCCGACGCTGCTGGAGTATTTGGCCAAGACAGGGCTTCGAAATGGGCATGGCATTGGGAGTTGGAATGGGAACAAGAACGAGAACAGGAACAGGAATGGGAATGGGAATGAGAATAGGAATGGGGAATGGGGATGGCAATGAGTCTGGGGCTTGTTGTCTGCTATTCAATTACGTATGCCACGGCTGTTATGAAAATGACCTGCAGTGTCTGCGCAGTCGAGCATCCACCATGCGCCGCCACCATCCGCCATCCGTCGACCTGTTCGCCGCCGGGTTGTGTAGTAAATTCTAACTGTACTTGGGTCGGCAACCCCTCAATGACCCGCTCGCCACTCGCCACGCTCTCTAGCCACCTGACTGGCTCAACTGCTTGGCAGTTTTATGTGTTTTGTCTTCGCAGTCGTGTGCCGCATAAACGGAATTATTTACAATTTATTTTTACCTGAACTACAGGTCCTAAAATGGGTAAGGGAATAAGAACAAGCATAAGAACAGCAAAAGCAACAGCAACCGTAAGAGAAACACAAACAGGAACAGAAGAAAACACGAATCGGACGATGGCATTTTGTTTCGCTTGTTTATTTTTGTGCTATTCAAAATGTCTTCATTACCGACTCCTCGAGATGCTGCAGATTCTACACCAGCATCTGCTTTATTGGCTTTAATATGCCATTGACGCAGCTCAGACTTTAACTTCGCAAGTGTTGCCTCTTTATTTGCGCTAACTAATATCTTGAGTGCTCCGCCAAGTAATTGGCTGATGGCTCAACGATTTACCCTTTTCCCAGACACAACCAGTTAAAACACATTTCATTTGCACCACTTTTACAACAATTCGACTTCAATTGCTCAACTTGATTAAACGGAAACACACTTAACTAATGTTTTTGAAAATAGATTTTAAATTTACACTTTTTAGATTGAAATGATTTACATAGAATTAGGTAAACGTTTCCTTATATGTCACATATAGTATATCTTATTTATACATAATATATATTAATTTATTTATCCTAACTGATTACCTCAAAGCCCACAGTCAAAAACGGAAGGTTCATTTCACCGCTTGAAGCGTCCTCACGTTGATGAGCACATATATAGACAGTCGTAATGCTGACGTTTTTAAAAAAAATTTTGTTTTAATTTTTTAATTTTCATTGCCAATTTTGTCTTGTTGCTCTGCAATGTTATAATTAACACTTACCAGTTTTTTGTATATATTTGTGCTTTATATTCAGGACCATTCCTGATACAATTACTAAAGCACGACAAAAGACTGTTAAATCTATGTGACTGCAATCTTAATGTAAGAAACTTTAATAATACATAGAATGTGAGCCATTTTTAAATATCATACTCTCTATCTTCGAAACTGCTATCAGCAAAAGAGTTCAGTTGTAGCTCCTAACTATTCTACACACATAATCAGAAGCTTTATATCGGTAAAATATAAAACCGTGGAATACAGAGCACAAGCTCTGACCTAATCAACTATATACTACTTGACTAGTATATAATGAATTACAATTTGGAATATAATGCTCATTTGTCGAATAAAAAATGTTTGGTTTTCTAAACCAATGAACACATTTCCATACAAGTTCTGCGCAATTAAAATTTCGTTGGCCTTTCCTGGTAAATTTGTAATTGGATAAGTAAGTTAAATTGTAAATATTTTCGACTTGAAATTTTGATGGAGTGATAATAATATAACATAAAATTGAAAGTGATAGAAACAATGGAATCATTTTGACCGCGAGCTAAATACTAATATAACTTAACTGCTGCGAAGAGTCCATTTGTTTATTTAGATAATTCTAGATTTATAACTTGAACTTTGAAGAGCTAGAAATATAAATTATTTCTGCATTGACTCAATCCCATATTCACAAATCCTGTACACCTGACATGATTTCGGATGAATGAATCTGCGAATTATAATTAAGTCTTATCAAACTCTAAAACTCTCTTAGCCAACTCCAGCAAATTCGAATGACTCTTGGGGGCATTAACAACAACAACAACAAGTGCGACTAGCTAATTGAAAGGCATTTAATGCATCCAAGCTGCTGCATACTGAGAATCAGGAATGCACCCGAACTGAAGGTGAATAGAGGGAAGGTTGGGAAGTGTAAACACTCAGCATAAATTAGTAAAAACTTAAATGCATCTCTTAAGCGTCTCTAAACAGACATTACCGTCAAACAAAGACACACACACACACACACGCTAGTTTACTGGTCGTGTCCTTAGACAGACTTAGAGACAAGCACTTGGCTCGGGGCATCTGTTTATCAACACCATCCGCAGCAGCAGCAGCAGCAGGACGAGCAGCATCATCATCAGTATCAAGAAATGCCTTCGCATTCATCGCCAGCTTCATCGTCATCGTCATCGTCATCATCATCATCATCATCGTCTTCATCCTGCGCTTATGAGTAATGATAAATCATCAGAGAGAAGGCAACGTGTTGCGGGCTGAAATGTTCGCAGTTTGACTTGACAGCAGACACTGCAGTGTTGCACCATTATGTGGCACTTGGTGTGGCAACTTGCTTATGTGCTTATGACGCTTGCAGGCGAGTTCATTTGTGCACTCGATAGCTCACCCTTCGTCCGCTTAGATGCCCCATAATTATTAATTGCCCCCAAAGCTGCCAAATAATGATGGAGTACACGGCGTATTTCTAGTTATTTATTGCATCTACGTGCTACTTCGAGCCTTCGGCCTGCCTCAGTTTTTGGCTTGAGTCGTCGGTTCAATTTGCGCCCCTCTTTTTTTGCTAGTCATTAATATGTAATTTTTCGTATTTCGCCAACGTTGGCCACTGCATTGCGACACTTGCTGCACTTCCTAGACGAGGTTAGAAATAGTTGAGCAATCGTTTGCATACCTCAACCATCGCAACAACTTGTTCAGCCGACCTAAATCGACTGACTTATATGGCTTGGATATATGCATAAGTAACGACTGAAGTACTAAGAAGAAGAACGCTACAGTTGAGTGTGCTCGACTGTCACACACCCGATACCCATTTTAAATAAAAGCAGAACAGTGTAGTATTGTTGTAACATATCAAAAAAATACTGAAATATGCTGAAATCTATATATGACATATAGTACTAGATTGAAATTATACCAAAGAGTTGAAGGTATACCAGATTCTCAAAGATCTCTCGAAGAAATTAAAATTATTTGTTGATTATAGTATTGTTGTAACATACCAAAAAAAAAATACTGAAATATGCTGAAATCTATATATGACATATAGTACTAGATTGAAATTATACCATAGAGTTGAAGGTATACCAGATGCTCAAAGATCTCTCGAAAAAATTAAAATTAATTCTTGATTAGATTTTGTGATTTTTACTATACCGAACAATACTGAAATATACCAAAATCTGTATTTTAAATAAAAGTAAAACAGTGTGGTATATTATAAAACACAAAACCGAATGAAATTACACACTGGACTAAAAATATATTTTTCTTGAATACCAGATTCTCAAAGATCTCTCAAAGCAATTAAAATAATTCGTATTAATATACCCAAAAATACTAAAATACGCCGAAATATATATTTGATATATATTGATATACTATTACATTAAAAATATACCAAACAGTACAAATTATACCAGATTCTCAAGGATCTCTTAAAGCAATTAAAATTATTTTTTGTATATCTTATATTATTTTTATTTGAACGCAACGAAATTGTCAAACCTGAAAGACAGAAACATGAATTTGGCTGTGATACCCTTCTCCCGTATGGTTAGCGGGTATTTAAAAGTATTGCGTATCTACGTTGACCTGAAGGCTAACATGAAAAAGTACACAACTCGGCTTTGGAGTCACAAAATACAATTAGTTTTAATTTTGTTATCGAAATTTGTGTTTAAAGAAAAAGTGCAATGATATTTGTTCTCATTCAGCTGGAGTTCTGCATCGATTAATCAGCGTACAAATGCAAATTACTTGCGGCATTTGACGTTCCTTTCTTTCTTTGGCAGTCTCGTGCTGCGTTAACCGGAAACGGAAATGTTACTTGCATAACAAATGAATTTCGCTTAAGGGTGGTATGTCAACTGAAAGTCAATGGGGAAGAAGTCATGGGTCTGCTTCTGTTTCTGCTCCTTTGACAAGTCACAAGGCCTCTTGGCATTGTTCGTAGAATTGTGAGTCCTTGTGCCTGCTTGCTTGCCTGCTGCCTGCCTGCCAAGCAAAAATAAATTGTTTTCTACATATTGCCTGAGCTGGGACTACATATTGCATATTGGACTGTGGGGCTACCCGCTGATTGGTATCGCCTGGCGTTGACAGCATTTATTCCAGGCGGCCCTCAACTGCGGCTTACTTTTGCCTCTGCTCTAAATTAGAAATTCCAATGAAAGTGCCCGCCGCTGTACGCCAATGGGGCCCAAAAAACTTACTCCACACAACATTCGCATCATCTTTTCGAAGTAAACCGTAGTTGGCTGCAATTACAGACCAGAGAATTTATTAATGTTGCGACCATGCGTCAAATAAATGTCAAAATGCAGAAATTAACTCTAAGTGCTGCAATTACGATGACGATTGCAGCCGCCTTTGAAAGATCGCCAACCTCGAAATTCAACCAGATAGGAAATAGGCCTCGACTTGTGAAGGCCGCAATAAAAATTGCATGAAATTTTTTGGCATGTTAAACACAATTTTTTAATGAATTTTCGCGCCAGTCGAGTGTGAAATGCTGCATGCCTGGCGCCCTCGTGGGGCATGCCACTGCCTCTCCATCTGCATCTGCCTCTGCCTCTGCCTCTGCCTGTGGCCTGTAGCCTGGAGTTGTGACAGGAGCTGCCTACTTTTAAAATGCCATAAAAACTAAAAAAAACAAAAAAACAAAAAAAAACAACAACAAAAACAACAAACAAACAAGCGAAATAAAGAAAAAACATTAAAAAAGGTCTGTCCACATACAAAGTGAAAATTGCGTGGCAAATAAAAAATTGTTTTTCGAAAGTTTTGGCTGTCTCCATTGCTGCAGTTGTTGCTATTATTGTTGTTGTCATTTTTATACCTGGCACTCATAAGAAAAATGGGTAGTGTAAGTGCATACTCCCATCTATTACTCACAAAAGTATTGCCCTAGAAATTTTGTGTTTGATCAGGCAACTTAAAGAAAGTGAGTCATATATAATAAATTGTTCAATAGATGCAAACACTTCAATAGCCAAAATATAGTTCAAACAGATATATGCAAATGATGAAATATTAGAATATGTCCAAAATGTATATTTGGTGTAGAAATATAGCATTACGCCAAAGCATTAAAAGCAAACCGTTTAAAAGAGGTACCAGCACGCAAATATGCCGAAAAATACTGGAAGATATTGAAATGGTGTATTTGGTATACCAATATACCAGTACTCCATAGTAAGCCGTTCAAAATCGGTAATATCGCTTAAATATATCAAAATAATATACCAAAATACCAGAACGTATCTAAAATGTATATTAGGTATAACAAAATACAAATACACTATTGAAATAAAAGCTCACAATTCAAAAGCGGAAATATCTGTAAAATATACCAAATTATCGAGAAAAAAAACATAAAAATGTTATATTTCGTATAGAAAGCCGGGTTCCCATATCTTGATCGCAAAGGATTAGAGACTATAGCCCGAAACTTACGCTTGCTATCTGTATTTTTTCCCGACTTGCGATGGTGTGCAAAAAAAAACCTATTATAATAGCTATAATATTTAAGCTAAATCTCTTATATTCTCTGTGATCTAGATGTTCAGACAGACAGTCGGAGACAGTCTGCAAATTCTTCCTAATACATACATTTCTTGTTGTCACAAAGCTATAATAATTTTCTAAATCTTGAATAGATTAATTAAATAAAACTGTTTAATGCTAAGCAAATTTATTTATTCTCTATTTCGCATGTCTGGTTTTCAACTTGCACGGTTTTTAACAAATGATTGTTAAGCTATAAATTTACATTTAATTTTATAATAAGTTTAAATACGTTTCAAGCTTTGTTTCAATTTCATGCAGTTTTCATCGGGTATTTGTCAGTGGAGCAGAGCAAACAGTGAATATTTCACTTGTTACAGTTGCTACCATCATTTTATACTGACTGCCTGATGTTTGAAATTACAGCAAGACAAGGCACTGGCAGCGACGATTCAGTGCTCTCATCACCTACACTAGATCGGTTATTTGAGCTTACATATAATCCGTGAATTTAATTTTAAAAGTGTGTATAAAACTTTATACATTTTAAAGAAGTAATCCTATCAAATGAATTCTTATTAAACTAAGTGAATTTGAAATTGAAAATATTAGCTCGGAAAATTTTAAATTGCAGCAGACCAAATATTCCACACAAACGGGGCAAATATTTTGCCAGCTCACTTATCATTTTATTTGCCAGCTTTTTATTTGTTTTCTGGCCAACACTTCAGCGTGAGACAGATGATAATAAAAAATTTTATTGCACACAAGCTCATCCATTTGACTTAATGGCGGTTGAATGTGCAGCCTTTTAATGTGGACTATGGGATGGAGGCCAGGGCCCAGGATAAATTCTATAAGAGGGGGGCTAGGTGAGGCTACGTGATCTGTGGTGTAGTAAATGTCTGTCTACAATTTTAATACCATTGAAATTGGGGAAATAAGGGTATAATAGCTGTATTTCAATAGACAAAAACTCTCAGTGATGAAAGGATAAATTTATTAAATAATTCATTCATTCACATTGAAGACATTTTAGTTATATTTTCTGGAGTATTAAACTTTCAATCAGCATTAATGGGTTGAACTTTAGAAATGTGTTGCGAGTCATAAGTTGCTTTGCAATATGCAACAGCAAATTGATATGATTGCTTAAAATATAATACCAAGTACAGAGAAAAATAAATCTAAATTGAAAAGTAAATTGCTAATCTTGATGTAAACTTTTCCATCTTAATAGAAAAACAATCTTGAACCAAGATTTTTGGGTTGAAAAAAAAAACATAAAATAAGCTCATCATCGAAACAGAAAAATAATGTTTTATTCAACGAAAGGTGCTTATTTATTTTTAGTTAATCAAATCGTTGTTGTTATTCATTAATGTGGTATCTTTTTGTCGAGCACATTCGACTCTTTTATTCTCATTTATTATTTTTGGTATTGTTCTGTCTGTGCGAGGCCCAAGAGGAACTGTTGATTATTTAATCATTTTTTACCAAAAAGCGGACGCTGCTTTCTCAAGTGGAAGTGCATGTAATTTTATTTCATCCGTATTGCCTTTTATTTCATTTATTTTTGTTGGTATTAATGTTGCATGGAATATAATTTGTTTGGCATTTGTTGTTGCATATGTGCGGATTGTACTGATTGCAGCAGCAGCAGTGGAGAAGGTTTTTAAATATGTAATATGCCACACAAGCGCCTCCCAATAAATCAGCAAAATGTGCGAGCAAAATAATAATTAATGGGGTCAAAACTTTAGGAGAAGGAGACATAGGAGGGGGCAGAATAGAGGCAGGTATGAGATGCAGAATGATGCATGAAAATTTGTGAAAAATTGCACAAATTGTACGTCACATGTCGGAGATGCCACGAAATTGCCAGCACAGGGAACAGGGCACAAGGCAGGGAAGCAGAGAGCAGGGCGAATGTTACCTCAAATGAGCAGCAGCCCAAATGTGAGAGGAGAAAAAAATGGCAAAACATTTATTGGAGCGCTTCTTAATATGCAGCACATGTAGAAAATGAGTTAAACGCTGGCCGGAAACAGACAACACTTGGCTTAATTTCTATGCTGGCTGTCAGTCTTTCATATTCCTCTCTCTTTCTCTCTCTCCGATTCAATCCATCTAGTATGTTTTCACTTCTCTCCCTTTTATATGCTGCTTTACTTTCCGTTTGGTGTCTCATCATTGGCCAAGCGTCATCATCATTTGGCAGAGGCACAGCCGCATGTTCAATATGATTCGTGACATGTTAGGGAATTAGTGCTGCAAGCGATTGGCAAATGCGATGAAAAGAACGGAGAACGACGGCGGAAGTGGAAGTGGATGTGGAAATGGAAGGAAAACATGGCCTTCGTACTCTTACAAGCCAAGAATGCTTGTGTGTGCTTTCCACGTGCGCCACATGTTTGTCATGCCAAGTCGCGGCAAGCAGCCTCATTAATGTGAGTTGCTTTAAGTTTCATTTATTTATGGATACGTTCAACGTTCTCTTCGGCTCTTTTTTTTGTAGTTTCGATGGAGTTTTGCAGTGGCTAATTACTTTTGCCCATTTCATTTGGCAGCTGACGATTAAGGTATGCCATTAAGAGGGTAAAACGATCAGATGATAGCAGCTAATTCAAGCTATACAATCAGTGAAAAGATTCAGTCTTGAGAGCATCTTGAGGATTTTCTTATACATGTCCATGCGTAAAAATCTTTACGAAATTACCGCAATTTGTCAAAAGCATCTGCAGAATGAACACAGTAAATAAACATATAGCCAATTTATATAGAGTATTTAGACGTAACTATCAACGAACAGCGTAAATAGTAAATGCATGAAGTCTTAAATTTTATTACGAATTGCGTTGACTTAGCAATTAACTTCTGATAAATCAAGTAGAGTGTAGGACTTATTTTTGATAATAAATAAATTAATCAATCTTTTTATTCTTTAACATGTATGTCTTTTTAGAAGCTGATAATGAGTTTTGAAAGTAAGAAGACTGCTTTACACCTTAAAAAAAGAACCCATCGACTTTATATTTATTTGACTACTTGATGGATTTCTTTGAAGTTCCGTGTCCTTAACGAATTTTTAACTGCCACTTAAAGCATCTCTTAAAATGAAGCGAACACTTTCTCTATGGAATTCGTCATCTTGGATCCTTATTAGGAACCATAGTAATGAGAATATTCTACTAAATGATCGTTAATTGGTATATACTACATTATATAAAAGCAAGCGCTTTCATTCTTAAATTATCAATATACAATTTTTGAACTGCACACATCAACTTATAGTCAAACATTCGTTACATGGTTAATATACAGTGTTCATATCAGCTTAGCCTCACACAACACATTGTGATATACATATCTGTATGTGAAGAAATAACTCAATATTGGTTGAATAACAATATACATACTTCCACTAAGGTTTCAGCGACCGACGGCCAAGAAGAGTAATTGAATCCTCTCTGAATAGAAAGCTCAGTGACTTAAAATAGGTTGCACGATCGAGTAAATAATTTTAGATAACAAAATTGTATATTTAAAGAGTTCAATAACAATACCAATAAGTTATTAAGCCAATGAGGTTTATTTGTTAATAGATTTGATGATAACAGTATACAAAAACACATAAAAAAAGCTTAATTTTTCAAGAGTTTTTTCAACAACACCTAATCAGTATATTTAACAATTGATCAATTTATTTAGAGTAGCTTTATAGCTCCCAAAACAGTCCGCACAAAAACACAAGAATGACAATAAAAACCGATAAGAAAGTGCAAGTTAGCAAAAAGTACACAAAACAAAATGCAAATCGAGCACTGGGAATTAGTGACAGGCAACCGGAAAGACCAGCATAGTCCTCTCTCTCTCTCTCTTTATATAGTATATCTCTTTCCAGTTTTGTCCCCGTGAGTTGTCATGTAACATTTGCAAATGACAGTCGCTTCGAGTTGAGCCGAATTGAGTTCAAGTTGCAAAAGCGGTGCAAACCGAAAAAGAACTCGAGTGCGAGACTTTTTTGTCACTTCTTTTATACCCGATGTATATAGAATATAAGTCTATTATAACTTAATGCCAGACAAAACAACGGGATTTTTTCAATCCTTGATTGCACAGAAGAATTAATTGTTTTATTAAAGAAGAAAAACTTTATACAATAGCCACATTTTAATATGCTCTGATACGTTGTGTAATACTTATAGAATATCATCCTTATTTAATATATTTTAATTTTTTAAAGATGCAAGTATCTCATAGTCGTGCACACTCAGCAGTATTTTTTTGCTTTCTTTCTTCCTTTCTTTTACTCTAAAAGTAAATGCGACAATTTAAGCTGCAAAGTTTAACTGTTTTTTCTTTAAAGTTTTTCCGTTGTGGTTTTAAATACCCTGTTAGCGTTAAGTATATGTGAGATAAAGGGTATCACAAGATTATGAAAAATTTTATAATATTTTAAATTTGGAATTTTGTAAATCTGTTTGAGAAAAATTGAAAATCTTATCCTTTTGTTTTTGAAAATATTCGAATTCCGTAAATATATTTTTATTGAAAGTGAATTACATGAAATGCACAATAAGTTGTTCCCAATAAATATCAGCTCATATTCTGCAGAATTAGAATATGATAAAAATGTCTAATAAAACATAACATTTTTTTATTGGCATACAGGATACAATCAAAGTCGATCATTCTGCACATGTGAGGTTTTACTTGATTCTTTTGGGGTTTTGCGGCAAAATGTCAAATGGTGGCCAAAGTTCGCTTAACGCCAAACAATTTTGTGTGCAAATGGCGGCCTCGAGTGCACATTGTACTGGGCGTCGATCCCCGGACTTCAGCTCCATCTCCTCCTAGACGACCAAACGTCCAATTTTTTTAAAATATTTCCTTAAATTGTTATGTTCTACAGTTGATTTTGTCAGAGTTTGCCAACTCTTAAGATGCTCTATCGCACAGTAGTTTACAACTGCGATGAATACAAATATATTTCTATAATAATTAATTTCATATTCAGCTTTGCCCCAATGTATACCCAAGTATAAGGTGAACTAAAGTGTAGAGAGGGGAGGGAAAGTTTCGTGGCGCCCGGTAATCGTTGGGCCTGTCGTTTTTTGCAGCACTTACTTTTAATTAGCACACAATGCGAAACGCAACGCAGCGAAATAAAATGAAATGCCACCGAGCTGCCTGAAAGTATGCAAAACTTTTGTTATTGTCGCCAAATAAATTTGCCAATGCGTCTGCCATGGGAGCAGTGGGTGTTGCGACTTGTGCAGTTGTGGGCGTGGTCAAAACAACAACTAACAAAAAGTTTCAACGAAAAATTATGTGGCGTTAAATGTGGCGAATCGATGGTGGCGGCTTCGCCAGGTGCGCCAGGTGGCAAGTGGCAGGTGGCAGGTGGCTTACCCCATGCGGTTGCCGTCGGAAAGAATTTATGTTGCAGTGTGAAATTTTGCGCGACAGGTGGAAAAACAACAGGGAAAAAATGCAAAAAGTTGAACGCAATTTCGATTGGAAGGGACTATGAGGAGACGCCGCCAAACCTGGAATAGTTAATGGGAGTTGCAGTTGCAAAGCCACTGCCACTGCCACTGACGTCTGTCATCCCTGATTAGCTAAAAGCATTGCTTTAATCTATGATAAACAGGAAACCAAATAGACCTGATGGTCATTGGGTTTCATATGCGGTTTCCAGTGCCGTTCTAAACACTTTATTAGAAACATCTCTTTGGAATTGCTTGACCAAAAGGTAAGGCACAAGAATGTTATGACCCACATCATTAAAGATTTGTTGAATGTTGGCTCGCTCATTAGTGGGGGTCGCATTCCTGGTGCTGGCCGAAATGATCAATTAATTTAAATGATTCTTCAGGGATAGATAACATAGCAGGCTTAAAATTCAAAAAACTTTGCGTTAGCATTTGCCTTGATGTTACGTTCATTGTACTTAACAAATGCTGAAAACAAAATGTAAATACTATGACAACAGAGAAAGTTAGTCAATTTCACTGGTACGCTGAAGAGCTAAATATACATATTGGTTATGTTAATTCTATTATATAACTTCGCGGCATCCAAAAATGGATAAAACGACCTTAAATTATATTCCTGAATTTAAAATCATTGACACCAATCATGCCTGAGCGACTGATATTCATTCCCTGTCTGTTTAATTACCTACTTAGCTTAACATATCATACTTGTTTATGTCCAAACTGTTTAGCTATGAAAAGACTGCCATGTTAATATGAACGCAGAGATCTTCGATCTTAAATTCTATTCGAGAATTAAGATCATTGTCACCGAAAACTTAAAACGTGTCTCATTCAGTTCTACTAAGCAAACTACAATCGTTCTCTTTCAGATAAATTACATTCTTTGCTTAACATATGCCTTTTATTTGCGAACAGATTATGTTAAATGACAGTAGGTTTACAGTTCATGCCTTATTAGCTTAGCATAATAGCTAAATTTAACAGAAGAAAATTAAGATCTGTTAAATTCTTTGTGTCTGTTAAGCAGTTGCAACTGACTTTCGATACACTTACACACAATAAACTTAGAATCCTATATTAGATATGTATGATGTTAAATGCAACAGGGATGAAGTAAAAATATCAATACAGAAGTATAGCTCGAGTACAGAAATCAGCTGTACAATAAAATACATAAATTATTTTACCTTCGGGGAAAAATACAAATGGTCTTAAGTTTCCCGTTGAAGAACATTTAATCGTAGTATTTTTATCGGTCCATCGGATAATTGTTGTCGAAACGAATGCTTGATTTCGCTTATTTGTAAGTTGCTCTTCGCTATTAAGAGTTGTTTCTTCTCCATTCCTTTAGTGTTGGTGTGTTTGTCAAATTGGCTTCAAGGAAAACCGTTTACCCAAACCTACCCCAATAAATGTGTACAGCATATAGTAGCATATAAATTACACGAATAAAAACTGAAATTGCTGCAAAAACAGAAATACACTTAAAATATACACTACGAAGCAGAGAGAGAGAGAAGAGAGGTAGAGAGAAAGCGTTAGCAAATCAAAGAAAAGAAAAAGCAAAAACGGAATATTTATGAACGCACGCCACGAGGAGGAAAGCGAAAATGCGCCAAACAAAACCGCCTCGATGGAGGGTCACACAACACCGTTAACAGTCAAATGTCGAATGGTGTGGGAGAGGGAAGCGGGTGGCTAAGGTTGAGAAAACCAACGAACCAAGCCCGAACCCGAACCCTGTCCGGTGTACGGTGTACGGTGCGGTGTACGGGTCTGGGCCATGTTTGTTGGCAGATAAAGCAAATGGCAAAAGTGTTTTCCATGTGCGATCGATATACACGGCGCCAGCCAGACGGGACAAATTTTCATAGTTCAAGTGGCGCCTAGGCTTGCGCCACGACAGCGACAGCAACAGCGACAGCGAAAGAGACGATGAGAGGGAATGGGAATGCGAATGCGAATGGGAGTGGGAGAGAGAAACGACAGTAAAGTCAGAGAGAGAGAGACAACAACTGAAATGTGGCTAGAAGCAGGCACTAAAAATTCACACGCACACGCACAAACACAAACACAGAAGCAAATGCGATAAAATTTTTGCGGAAGTGCGCAAGCAAGCAACAAAATGAGAAATATAACTGAACGAAAAAAAAAAACGAAATAGAGCAAAAGAGAATCACACTCAAAATGCAAGTATGAACTTTAACTATTCTTCTAAATACTAAATTTGGTTTTGTGTTTGTTTGTTTGGTTTGTTGAACCTCCTGACAAGCGAAGCACAATTTGCACTACAAATATGCATTTCAAATTCATTGCTAAATATTTGCCAAATAAATTGCTATATTTACATTTGAGCCACGGAAATAATTTAACTGCTTGTGTGTGGATTTTATTTTTATAGCCTGTGACAAATATCGAGGTTTCACTTGATGAACGCGTCATCAGCTTCGGTTGGAAAAAATGATGAGTCATGCAGAGCATATGTGGAACAACTCAAAGAAGGAGCAAATCAGTTTAATATGTGTGTTGTTATAAACTCTGTGGCCCACAATCGACCTAAAGAGCTACATTTAAGCGAAGTTCATTGCCATCGCGAAAGCAATCAATTTCATTTGCTAGCCAAATTCCTATTCCTATTCTCAATCGCAATCGCCCACTCATAACTCACTCTCAGAATTTCGGGCGATTCATTGTTTAAATTTTGGCAAAGGCATAATAATTTTCCTACGCATTGTTCTTATTGTTTGTATTGCTTTGAGACAACATAACATTGAGGCGTGGTCAATAGGGTTGAGTTGAGAGCTAGACAACTGGCAATGATCCGACGGCAGCAGTCAGACTAAATGCGACCCCAGAGGAATGGAAAAGAAATAAGTTTGGCGAGCGTATGCGCAAAATGTCAACTCATAAATAATGCTGATAAAATGCATTAGGGGGCGTGCCCGACCAAACCCCATAATTAGTGGTCCAAAATGAGCAAACAGTAAAGGACTCTCTGCTGCAGTCAGCTGTGGTGTTGCTGTTGCTGTTGACGAGAAGGACGAAAAGGATACACAATAGTTTTATTTATGAATGCATACTTCAATGCCAATAAAATACTCGAATCCAACTAACGGCTCTCTATCCATTGTCATAGTTGTTTCTGTTGTTCTTGTTGTTGTCGTTATTGTCGCAAACAACGCCATAATAATAATGTAATGAAATTTATGATGCGCATTTAATGTACTCAACATAGTGCGACAATAAACGACAACCACGCGAAATCCGAGGTCCAAAGTCCGACATCGGACGTCCCATGTCCTCGTCCTTTTAGGACGTGGGATGCCGCCGCCTTTACAATGAACATTGAACGTCCAACACTTAACTGATTTCAAAATTATATTGTTCTTTGAGTGTATTTAAGGAGGGGAAGCGAGGAGAGGGGTTAGTGCACTTCTCTAGCTACAATATGGCATGTAATTTTATTGCTTATTGTGTAAGCAGCTCCAACGCAGTCGTCAACATTAAATTAGTGCGTTTGTGCGTATTAAGTTGCCTTCGAAGGCGCAAGAAGGGAAAACGAGATGCCATTGGCAATATTTATGATTGAGAAATGTCGCGACCATCTATGTTAGCTTTATTTCACTATATTGCCAGTGAGCTTAATTAATTAAATCACTTCTTAGGATTTGAAATTGTTTTCGGTTACTTCGTAAACTATAGAAAGCATATAATAGAATGGAATTATTTATTGCTATTATGTGGGAGAAAATACAAAGTACTACAACCCGTCACGCCTAGTAAAATCCCTCTAAGTTCACGGCTTCCCCATCAACCCAGATTTGTTATATTATCTAGACGTAGCAAATGATTCCATAAGGTTCTGTGTTGTGATCAGTTCTTTAGGCTTTGTTCATTGTTATATTCCGCTTATCATTCAATTTATTTTATGGTTTGATTCTGTTCATCGTTCGCTTTTTGTCGTTAATATATGGTATATTTGTGCTCTGTGATGTATTTTGAACATAGAACTATATCAATATATATTTTGAATATAGAACAATATCGAGTATATTTGAACAATATGGTTTTATTCAAAATAGGTAGAGGATATCTCACAAGCCCACTCGAAGTAGCTTTCATACTTCTTGATAGGAAATATTATTCATAAATGTTTATATTTGCACCTCAAATTTGAAAGTTTCAAAATAAATACGAATAATACACTTTGATTTAATTCTTAACCTGAAAATAACAAGAATAAAAGTTTCCAAGATAGCGAAAGTGAACAGAAAGTAAAAGAGCGACTAATCAGAGACAGAATATTCGAACAAGAGCGAGCTAGGGAATCCGTATGGATCAAAAGTCAACAACTGAGAAACAAAAAAAGATGAAGGTGAACTTCTTCAGTTTCATAATTACTGAATAAGTGATTCTTGTTCGTTCTTTCATGAATCCAAGAATCTTGGATATGCCCAATTAGCAAGGATGATATTCCAGTTTTTGTTGATTTTTCAAAGAATAGTAATCAATAAAATATACTGAATATTGAAGAATACTAACTGGTTTTCTGATTTATTGTATGAATACAATATATTCCAACTTGATTACTTTGAAAAATTGACCAAGACTCAAACAATTTATGTCAGTTTATTAACAACTGCAGCTTAAATTTGCATTTTTGTAGTTGAAGTAACAAGTAGAACGTAAAAGCTAACAATAGCTATGGCAATAACTAAAGTTGTACAAGCTGCACCTCTTTGAGGTGACAGAACCGCAAAAAGTGAAAGTAATTTGTAAGCAACTTTGCAATGTCATGCAGCCAAGAGGGCAGCAAAAAGGAAAAATAAAACTGGGAGGCACTTAAATTGTTGCAAAGTGTAAAAATAATTGAAAAATTTGCAGTGCATAGAAAATCGAATTATGACGAAAGTGACAGCCAAGATGCGCTGAACGTTGAACGTAGAACGTAGGAAATATCAATTAACAGGGACATGGGCAGAAAGCTATTAAAAGCTTATTTAGTCGATCCCAAAAATAAAAACAAGCCCGTGTTCATAAGCAAATATTATGGGAAAAGTTTTTACAAACAGCCAGCCGCACAGCCGTCCCCTTTCCCCATCGCACTCGCCTCTTTATTCAAACGTTCAGACCCGTCTACGAGAACAGAGGCAGTAAAATTAATTGCTTTATATGGCGTGATAATTTATTGAAGCACACGATGACCAACATGGGAGCACAGCAAAAAGACCCGGACCAACAGCACGTTTGACTGAGAAGGGATGTAAGGCGAGTAACGAGTGCGAGTGCGAGTGCGAGGCCAGGACAGAGCACATGAAAATGGCAAGCCCTGGCTTGTTGTTCTGCTGGGATAACACGAGTATTTTGCCGCCAACGGTGCGTAAGGGTCAATCACATTAGAGACATGCGAACCGCTGCCACCAAAAGCAGCTCGAGTTGAGCCCAGCTCTTGACTGTGCTCGCATGACAAGCGATTCAGGGTGGTCGCCATCAAGTCAAGGGTTTTCTTTTCTTTCGCAACCTGATTATGCGCCAACTCGCCGAAATATTAATGCACCCTGCGCCAATTGAAAATGGGCTAAACATAGGGTATTAGCTGCATATTCGACACATGTTGTTCATGAAAATTTGCAACTATGAAAGTGAAAGCTTTCCACATGTACATTTACTATCCTTGGAATATGTAAATAAATAATTATTTGCTAAAAAACATAATTTAGAATATAGTATGCACTCTAATAATTCACATTTTTATTAGCTAAATATATTATATCAAAAGAAAAAAATGCATTAAAAAATAATTAGGCATTTATGAGTCGATTTAAGTCAGGGAAAAAATTGCTAAATCAATCATGATTGAGAATTCTTAAGATACTAGATTTAGGTTATACAATTTTCGAATCAATCCAGTATTTCTTGCCAATTTTAATTTGCTTATCAAAGCCTTAGCTCATAGCTCAGTTAGTACGATTGTTTGGAATCACTTATCATTTTGTCAAAAATCTTTTGTTCAAGTGCTCCGCGGTTCAGTGTTTAAGCATTTCGTAAGTGTTTATTTATTTTAACAAATACTAAATCCCTTACATCGAATCATGCCACACTAAATAATCTGATTATAATAAAAGCTTTATTTATAAGAAGTGGATTTATGTTTTTTTTATATTTTTTTATTATATATAATTATTTTTGTTTATCTTATTATTTTTTTTCTTTCTTTTTTTAAATACTATATGGTATTAAATTTAAATTTGAACAGGACTTACAGGACTTAAAACAAAAGAACAATAATTTTCGCATTTGAATAACGTAAATTCGGGATTATACATTAACTCGCTTTATTTATCCCGATTTTATTTATTTTTTGTGTATTTGTAACAATAAAATATTTGTATATTAATTCAACATGATTCTTAGATAACTCTTTTAAGGGTATTTAATTAATGGTTTGCTTCTCTTTTTGTTGTTGGACACCCTTTTCCATGTTGATTGTTGTGTTCAACGTGATTGCGAGTAGAGCACAAAAGTATGCTATGAATATAATCAGCGCATTGAATCGAGTTAATTGCATTATGAATCTGATGGCAGCTTAACAGTTTTGCTCTGTAATATTTTTTTGTTTTTCGCTGGCTTGTTTCTCAATTTTGCCTCCACGTTTTTTTTTTTAAACATACGCCACGCGATGCGATGCGGAAACTTTGGTCAAATAAATAATCTTGGCAAGTTGTCTGGCAGCATACTTAGGACAAGAGCCGAGAGCTGAGAGCTGAGAGTCGAGCAGCTGCTCGTATTGCACTTGCCAAGCAAGTCCTACCCGCTGTTGCGGCTGTTGACAAACAAATATGAAACTAATCCTTGGTAATTAGTGCGCCAACTTTTGCTGCATTTTGAGCCAGGACACAAAGTCGGTCCAGTGTCCGGTGTCCGTGTTTTCGTGCTGCTCCGTACTGTGGTCAGAAGTTGGCACATTCCTTGTGCTATTTGCGGTCCCTTGCTAGGTTCTCTCTCTCTCTCTCTCTCTCTCTCTCTCTCTCTTTCTCCCTGTGTGTGTGTTCTTCCGTTTTTTTTATTTTGTATGTGTGTGTGTGATGTCGTCGTCGTTCCCATCGCAGAGCAACGTTATTTTTATTGGAAAAGTTAAGTTCGTGTTTTGATAGGTTTCAGTCGTAAAGGGATTAATTAGTGCAGAGTTCTCGCCAACATGCTGTAGACACTGAGACCACGACACCGTGGATCTCTGGCTCCAACTCAGACCCATCCCAGAGCCAACATGCAGACCAAGTCGCATTTGTTTTTGGCTTTTGAATAATTAAAGTTAAGTTGAGTTCCATAGTTTTCGCCATTCTAGTCTGTAAATACGTTAAGGACTCACATTCGCGTTGCACAATATACTTAGTGGCGTGTTGTAACACGAGTGTGTACTTAAAGTTGCACCGCACGGAAAGCGGATACGAATTGCACAACAAATTAAATATTTGAAATTTTTGGATACCCTAATTATGGGAAAACCAAAGTGAAATCTAGAATATTTAGTAATTCATCTGATTGACGAAGTTTATTCTGTTCGATTGTGATGAAATAAAATAAAGTCAAAGTATATATGGAAAATTATATAAAGTGAGCTCAAGCAATTTAAGTAAGTAGCATTTATTACCACTCAAAACAAATTTATAGTTCATATAAAAATAATCTTCCTTACCTACTAGAGTATAAAGGCAACTTTGATCTATATGTCTATTTAGCTACCATATATTGTTTATCTTTTATTTAGAATCATACATAGTTTGACATAAAACTTTATTATATGATGTTGAGTAATTGGACTTTCTTAATCTTCTTGTTCTAAAGTCTTTTCGTTTCTTCCATTTATTCAGCTAAAATGCCAGTATCCTGGTTCCAACTGCTTGGGATGTGCGTTGAAACTTCAGTTCAGTGAATTGTTTATGGCGAACAAACTGTGAATAAATATAGAAAAGCCACCTTCCGTTTCCTGCTCATAGATGTATGATGATATTGTTGTATTTGATCATCTATTGAGCGCAATTCAGTTCATTGTCTAGCAACTTTGTGACACACCTTTCCATTAACTTTGTATTTAAAATAATAATCAAAATCGTAACGTAAGCTCTCGTGACGTGAGTTCTCACTTCATTATATTATTCAGTAAATCATTAAATTGAAAAACAATTTTAAAAGGAGACATATTAAATTTATGTGCTGTCTTGCACAATTGGAATCGATCATGAAACAGAGAGATTCACTTGTTTGTCTTACTTCTACCATTTAAACCCATTGTAGATACTCTTCAATAAAGTCTAGGCTCCAATATAATTCTGCTATATATAATATATTGCAAACTTATCTCTTCTTTTTGCCCTTGCAGTTTCGTCTTATTCGTTGAAACAGGTTTATTAATTAAATTTCTTGGCCACATTGTTGACATTTCGCTAGGGACCTCAATGCTGCAACAATTTGCAAGTTTTTCTTATCTTCTGTTATGAACTAGAGCTTCAATTTCGCCAGCGATGTCGCTGCATGATTTACGACGGCTTGGCTTAAAAACGAAAATTGCAGTAAAAACTAAGCAAGAAGTTTCGAGGGAAGGAAGGACTGAGCGGGTAAGGCAGACAATTTTTTTTGTTGGTGGTTCAAAAGTTTTGACCACAAAACAGGAAACGGAAATGAGTGTGCAGGACGATGACGACATGTGAAATGTGTTTGGCCGCAACCACTTGAAATAAAAGAAGAAAAAACAAAAGCAAAGGCAACAGGAACAGCAAGAGCGAGAGCAAGAGCAACAAAAAAGTCGAGCACACATGCAAAATAAACGGGTTCAAGTGGCGGTCGTAAAAACAGGAATAGAAGCAAGCTACGCCAAAGGATAACTGTTGAATTGCCGGCCATAATAACAAGGCATGCCGCATGTATGTGAATGTATGCTTGTATCTGTGTGTACATTCATGTATGTGTTTACGAATGTGTGCATACATGTGTGCGGTTGTGCTTGTCGCGTAGCAACTTGTGGCTAACTTAATATCAACTAACAACTTGGTGACAATCAGAGGAATGTTGGCACATGTTAAGGTTCCTGTGACCAATATGAATGTAAATGAAGTTGCGCATTCTTCCACCAAATAGAAAATAGATGTGTTGGACCTAAACTGAATGAAGTAACTCAATGACTAATTATTTCTTTATGTATTTTTGTCTTCAAGAAAGTGATCGAATGTTAATATCAACTGTTTTTGCAGTGCTCGCCATTTTACTAGGTACAAAACATCTAAATAGATTATTTAATATATAATATTTAATTTAATTAAAAAAAATACACGGTTTTTATACCTGCTACACATTGAAAGATAAGAAGTTATTTATGAAGTACTTTTATGTAAGTAACGCTTACTGCAAAGGAGTCTCTTTTTGATTACTTTGGCTGATATTCTGGTATATTGCGTATTTATGGTATATTTTAAATTTAGTCTTATATCAATATTCCAAAAATGTAAAAAAAAAAAAATTAAAAAAATATATGAAAAGTATTGCATTCGCTATATTTGTGTTATTTTGCTTTATATTTTAAGAAAAATACCGCACTGTTTTGTTCTTCATCGAGGACACTCGACTGTATCATTATTTTTATAATTATCAAAACAATGAAAAAGTAGACAACAATAAATTGAAGAAAAGTGATTTTTGATCTCATTTCATTCACATCTTGATTATGTCTATGTTGTAAGTCTGAAGAAAAACTGTATAATATGAAGAAAAACTGAATTATTGTTTATGTTTGAATTATTGCTTATGAACTGAAGATTATAATAATATCAATTATTTTTCAACATAATATGTAATGGCTTAATGATTCATTCATACAATCTGTGCTGCACGAGAAGTGCAAAATGTGGAATAAAATCATATTAATTGAATTAAGACTACATATTAAAACTGACGGGTATTAAACATGCATTGTACAACTATTTTACTTAATAAAATATAACTTTTTATTATTTCAGAGTAGCTCTTATTAAAAAATAGAGAGTTAAATAAAATAGAGAGATGCAATCAGCCAGTTGACAAATTTTTAAGAACGTTGACATTACAAAATCGATTTTTAAACGATATAGAAGAAAAATTAAAGTTCAGAGCGAGAAGGGAACTCCTGCCAAGAAATGTCACGGGAGAATAAAGGGGAACTATTTTTGAGAAATGGCAACAAATAAAAAACTTAAACCATGCACATCTTGAGTTTCGCTTATGACATATAGTAAACACAAATGTGGTGATTAGGAAATGCATCGATTTTAAAAATTTAAACAAAAGTATTATTAATCACAATTATCTATTACCACTTTCTTATGATTTATTAGTCGAATTAGTTGATACCTTAATAAAGATTATATAAAATATAAGAAAGAAGAAAGTCAATGCTCAATATAATATTTTATTTACCATAACTCCGTGGCAAACCCAGAAAAAGCTTATTAATAACACACAAAATATTTCGCGAGATGTGATTAATTTATTAATTATTCAAGTCTCTTTTCGTTCGGAAATAAGGAAAGAAATTAAATGAATTGAAATGAATTGAAATACGTGGCGTATACGTAACGCTTAACCTGCAATTGTCTCCGCAGTAACTCAAACTCTGCATCTATTTGTCTAGATTTACGGAATGTATTTTTAATGTTTTCCATGGGATTTGGAACGCCAAAGCAAATGTAACGCATTGTTACGTCCGCTTTGCACTCGACGGCAACCAGCTGCGACTTTGACTGCAAGACTTGTACACTATGGAGAATGGAGCTAAGTGCAAGTTGCGAAGACATTTTCTTTAAACAGCCAGCAATAATTACCCCAAACATTTTTTCTCTTCCAAGTCGCCTCATGCTCCATTCCAGCCAATTGTAGTCGGAAAAAATTTTAATTGCATTTTGCTTTTTTTTATTGCTTGCAACATCCTAATGATTTTGTTGCATAGCCACTTGAATATTCTAGCCACAATCAGTTGATATTTATACGTATTTTGTTTATTTTTTAAAGGTTTTTTATGTAATTTTTTAAGGTAGCTCTAGAAGTAGAAACCAAACACAGTTGACTGCGATCACACAATTTGCTCATTCTGAGAGGAGTATTAGCATTTTATAATATTGTAAGAATCGCAGATTCAGTCAAACTGCAAACATTGGAGATGAGAATCTCTTTTATTGAATTAAACAATTCAGTTGAATAAGAAAATGTTGCTGAGGTAAAAAAGTAGCATAGGGAAGAACTTACTTATAATATTAACAAGTTTTTATAGAATTAGGTTTCTCATCTTCCCAAAAAAAAGTGAAATTCTGTTAACAATCAATGTTGGGAGTGGACTAAGACCAGAGTTGTGTTTTGTGTCATATCCATAAAAGTATGTATTTTCTAATGTATTTGTTTCTATACCCACTTTCCATAGGGTAGAATATATATATAATACTATAACTTTGTGGAACCACGGCAGGCATGTAACAGGCAGGTGACATTTCCAGCATCGCATTCATGATCGCAAAAATCAGATAAAAAATCAACACTGACTGTTATTCGAGCTCGAACTTCGCATTTGACTACATGTTCGGCCCACATCTTCGAAAGGCCAATTAAGATAAGAAGGCGGCTCATCGGATTATCTTCAAATAGAGGAGCAACGGAAGACAAATTGATACATCTTTCTATTTCTTTTAAAATCGTCGTTAAGTCGATTAGATATGTTAGTTAAACAAATAAAGTAAAAGTAAAGGGTCTATTACTGTAAAAGTGAGTCTCACTTGCTTTCGATGTAACATTTGTAGGAACTTCAAATTTATTACAATAATACCTAATCAAAAAAAAACTAACACGTAAGAAAGCTGCAGTCGAGTATGCTCGACTGTGAAATACGCGCTACACATTTTAAATAAAAGCAAAACAGAGCTCAAATATTCTATATATATGTTTATTAAATTAATATACCATAAGAATATTAAAATATACTTGAACCTATATTAATATAGAATTATATTCAAAACAGCCGAAGCAGTTATGACTCAATAGGCGGTTTTTACATACAACTTCTTCAATTTAAAAAAAAATATTATAAATACATATATAATATATACTTTACAGAGTCAGATATGACTCCCTTTTCCCGTTATATACATTTTTTGCAGACACAATGTATAAAAACTTACCAGTAAATAAATAATTTAACCAAAATTAAAATCTATGTTTTAATTAAATTATATGTAATAAAAATAAAGCAAATCAATTCATAGCTACGAGCAAAGAAAAGTTCTTGAAATTGATGTATCGACCTTTAAAAAAAAAGAGTATTTTTTAAGAATATTTATTCATTGTTTAAAACATATTAAATCGTGTTTAAAACTTATTTTATACTCTGTTAATTGAGTATGACATAAGTCGTTTTGGATTCCACTCATCTAGTGCGTACTCTTGAGCACTTGTCCTGCGCACAAACGGCGAACAAAATGATTGAGATAGTTTTGACGCATGCGCTTGGAAAAACACTATTCACTCAATGTTTAGTTTGGACTGAAGTTGTATTTGTTTTTGTTCTTTTTAACTGGTTTAACCCTTGGCTGGGTGCGATGCATAATTATTGAAAGCAGAAGAGAACAATTGCAGCTAATTGAGAATAATCAAACATTGGTCGAGTCATAAATTGGCATAAACATTTGCAACAACGCCAACGAGGCCAACAAATCAGCGCAGTTGACACTTTTAATTGTGATTGAATTGGCAGTATAAATCAGCAAATTAAATTACAAACAATAGCAATAAAACCTAGCGAATTATATTTTCCTCTTTCCATTACCATTTTTGTGTTTTTCGTTTTTTTGTTGGCACGCAGCTTTTGCATGGCGACAATTTAATTACGATTGCAGTTGTGAGTAAATATATACTCTTTGTATGTGTGCATATTTATTGGGGCATGGATCGAGGCATGAGTAGGATGCAGACGCCACGCTGACGCCACAAAATATGCTAATTTATATTTATATGAATCGACCAGCAGAGAATTGTTCCCCAAAGGCGCCTCAAAACTGTTTCCCATCCTTGAATGCTTCCAACTAAGAGAGACTGAGGCTGTGAAATATTTTTGGTGGCTGTCGCCACCGACTGCGGTCATAAAATTTATTGTTGCCAAATGCATATTTGTCACATTTGCAATGTGTTTGGCGGCGGCAGTCATAGAACAATTTATAAGCATCTAGGGAGTTCCAAGCGCTGGCAAAATAACGAAAAAAAAAAAAAACAGTTGAAGAATTCGAGTATGTTCTGCTATAAGATATTTTCCATTCATTCGTTAATAATCTAAACAAAACAAAGACCACTCATAAAATGATAGATTGACCATTTTAGCAGCATACTTAAGACTAAACATTATTCTAGCACACAGATTTATTTATTATTTATATTTATATTAAAGATCTAACTCATTTTTAGAATGTTGATACAATTATATAGTTTGGTTAAAAATTGCAGCTCCAGTGCATTGAAAATTTAATTAGATACGTGTATTCGAAAAGTTTTCTGGATATTCAAATTACGAATAAAAATTGAGTAAGAAAAAACTTTTTATTTCGTCAAAGCATGCCATACAAACTTTTATTTACCAATTTCTATGCGAAAACCTTAAGTATATTCAATTGTGTTGCTGAAGCAGAAGAATATTAAGGATTAAGGATACATCTTTTAAAAAATAAGCTACAAATAAGATTAAATGGACAAAATGAAAATGTACATAAGTTATATTAATGAGCCAACTTTATTATTATGAATCGGACTGAGCTCGTGTCAATTGAAACAACTCAATAAAAACTATTTTATCTAAATAAAATTTCAGTTTCAATTGAGTATTTCATAGCAATGCAAGTATATTAAGTTTGTTTTAGAGTTTGACGACGTGGCTCTCAAAAAATCTATCGAGGATAACTTGAATAAAATCTTTTTATGAGCATTTGAATAGCAAAAAAAACTTCGCAGATATTTAAAAAGTAGTCATAGAAGTGATCAAATAGGAATTCTTTGACATGCATTTCATGTATGTAGGCACAATATTAAAATAGCCTTCGTTACATTGTTTAACAATCAGGTATATTTTATATTCAATTGTATAATATGAATGTAATAGTATATAGGCATAACAAATAAAGTATATTTATATTTCAGTATTTTTGGTATTTTTCCCTGGTATATTTTAGTACTTTTGAAATGAGAATATGCTGAGGGGTTAATTGGTCAATAAATACAGAAGTATTTAATTGAAATTAAATTGCTTTAACTGGGTTGACATTTTTGTGGAAATACCCATACACCATATCAGAACAACTTTAATGGGCCTTAACGTAGTGCCAGAGTTCCAGAGTTGACTAACTGTCAAGATGGTGAACAATCTTCACACCTCAAGGACTCTCTCAATTGATGTGTACAAAGGAAATGAAGTCATTTGTAATTAATGAGGTTTGTCACCCCAATTTGCCGGAGCTTCAAACCACAACACACGCAAAAAGCACACTGAAAGCATTAGATGTTCCGTATGTTTAACCTGCCTGGCATATTGAAAATCACAGAATGTTGACTCAAAGTGAGGGTGACTCATTCCACGGCAACAACAACAAAGAAAAAAAATCGTATAAAAGAAGTAAGAGCAGTCACCCTACTAAGGATGCTCGACTCTTGGATACCCGACACTCACTTTTTAATACAGAAGTATATAAAATGGATTTTATTAGGGTGACCAAATACTGAAATTCAACTATGTCAACTAATTAGCTACATGATGAAATTATGTAAACGTTTGTTTTAGTATTGAACTAATTCATTTACATTTAATATAAATAATTTATTCTAAAAATCAACTTTTTATTTACAATCTATCTGTATAAACAATAAGTAAATTGAATAAATAATATTACATTAACAAAAATAGCAGTTCCCATTGAGCCTTGCTATTAATTATATATAACATCTTTTCAGTAACTTGGATTTATCCATCGGAGAGATCGAGTATGTTGTATCTTTTTTCATTCTTTCTTCTTACTGTTAATTTGTTGTCTATTATAGTTAAGGCAAAAATATTGTCGTGGTTATGGAGTCTATCGATGTGTTTCTTAGTAAATTTAATTATTTTTTCTTTATGATTGGAATATTAAGAATTTGTGAATAGTTGCATTTTACAGAAACACTTGGGTAATCATTTTTTCTCAAAATTAAGTTGTTTTGGTATTAGGCGGCAATATCAATGTTACAAAGAAAATGCATCTATCTACTTCACTTGCGGTTTTCACAAACTGACTTAGGTATTATACTCTTAAACCCCACAAAATTGGTACCGGGTATAAACAATCTAATTATCTCGTTAAGCACGCTAAAATGCACAAAAGATATACGAACAAGGAAGCACAGACCCACGCACACACACACACATACACCCATCCACTCCATGATGTGTGAGGGGTTGATATAATAGAGCCAGGTGTTCCCTAAGTTGACACCTTGACAGACGCCTCCTTGACCCTGACAGGCAAGCTCAGTCTGACTTTTGGATGGATTTGGCTTTTTGTATTCTTTTCACAATTTTTGCCCGCGTCTCGTGTTGTCTTATTTTATTTTGTGCATTTTTTTTGTGTTCTGATATTGCTTGATGTTTAATTAAAATTATGTAAATAAATTTATTTACCATAGCTGACATTCGGGGCGTAATTAAGTGCATGCTGAAGAGCGCGAGGAATATGCGTCAGGAATTTGCATCTGTCACCATCGTCGCAGTGGACGGCTGACATCAGTGTCACCTTGGGGGCATCAAGTTGTTGCCCGCCCACCTCCCCAGCCCCCAGGCTATTGCCAATGTCCGCCCCTCTGTTGTTTCTATCTGCTGACAAATTAGCCTTGAAATGAGCAATTTGCAGGCTATGGACATGAATGATACGAGCGAAGCGAAAGAGCAAGGCTGTGGAAGCTACGATGGGACGTGGGCGTGAGAGGGGGAGGGGGAGGGGGGCGTAAAGTTACCGTGAATAACAAAACTGAGCTGACAGCTGCTGTCAGTGGCGGCCTGTCAATGGTCGAGTATTAAATTTGCTTTGTGGCATGAAAAAGCAATTAAGTGCGGAGTGTTTAGTTGTCTGCTCTGAAAACATTTTCCAAATAAAGAGCGCATAATTTTGGGTTCTTAAAATATATTTTGTTAAATGTTTTGAGCTACTCTTTTTGAAGCATGGGAATGAAACTCAAAAAGTTAAGCAACAATCTGCAATGTTGACAACAAGGAATCACGATGTTTTTGCATGTTCCACTACCACGTCACCACATGGCGAAGCATGTTGACATCAACATGGGAGGAATTGTTTTGATGAATGCGTCCATTTAATTGATGAATGGGATTTTAAGCTGAAAATCGAATTGTACCGATCCGAACCTGAAATGACAAGAAATGAATGAGACCAAAAGTCGAAGCTGAAAACTGAATGCTGTGTGCGAATGCGAATGCCAGCCAAAAATGCACACACAATCATACATGCAAAATTGGTGACTGAAGTATGTGATTTCATCTGTAAATAAATATTTAAGTAGGCACAGAAAGAACGAACTTTGGACAGGTGAGGATTAATTGGAGGCCAGCTCAGCAACGAGCCAACGAGAAACTCATAAATAAAGCACACAAGCAACTAGCAGCCGAATCTCAATTTAAAATCCAATTTCAGTCCCAGTCTCAATTCCAACACCAACTCCAGCGCCAGCGCCAGAATAAATGTTAACAATACCGTAAGGTATGCGAAACAAATTTTAAATCGTTGCACATGAAAACACAATTCGGGACTCCGAACGAAGTAATTGGCAACCGCAAATACCAATAAAAAAAAAAAAAACTGAAACACAAAAACAAATTTAGCGTGTTGTAATGTTGTAAGTTGTTGCTCCTGAAGCTGGTATGCAATAATATAAATTCCTGAAAGAGAACTGCAAACTGTTTCCACTTAAATCATGACCTATGCTAAGGTACTACAAATATTGAAAGCAAACTACGAACAATTAACAAAAGTGTTCAGTACAGAGACTGAATTACGTGCCATTAACTCGATACAGTTTCGCAATCAATTGTATTTAATTTATCTCGTTTTTATATGATGTTATTTTTAATACAATAGCTTCAAGATTTCATAGTAAAACAATTGAAACTTCACATTGTATATATGTTATGGATGAATGTCCATGGAAATAGATATAGAAACAATAAATTGTGTGTGTTCATATTTGTATTTCAGAGCAGCATCTGCGGAAATATTGAGAGCTGCGAGATATATCCCATTGGGAACGTATGTTTAAAATACTGCACTATTTATGCATTCTAATACCTTTTAGTATATACATTGTATGCATGGTATATTATTCAAACGAGTTGAGGAAGACTTACAGACGAGTAGACTCAACAGCATTCTTCTAAACTATTTTAATGAAAATAGAAATAATACAAATGGTAAACCTAATTCACATTCAATTAACTGAGACTCATATAGAATTCAAGGATTGGTTTAACTATTTTCCACAATTTTATTTAGTATAAATATTAACATCAAACATTAATTTATAATACTACAATAAAAATTATTTTATATTTTTTTAATTTATATAAAATTACTCAAAATGTGTCAGGGGCATATTACAGATGAGTTCACCCGACTATATACTTCGTATATAGTTTTAATAAAATGTTAATACTCAAATCAAAATACGTATATAATTAATAAATATTGTATAGAATCCCATGGCAAATCGCAAATTGGAAGGGTATTATAACTCTAGGCATGAAATGTATGTAACATGCAGAAGGAGTCATCTTTGATCCCTTTAGATATACATATATATTCATGCAGGCTTGTCCGTCTGTTTGTTCATATGAATTCAGAGACTATAAGAGACAGAGGTCTTTTTTTGGCAGCTCTTGTTGTTGTGGCACGTACATAGATCAAGTTTGTTTTTTATTTTTTTTGTTACACACAATAATAACTATAAGTTTTATGATTTTTTAAAACCATTAGAAGTTATTTAGGAAATCATTTAATACGGCGAAACCAGGATTTACTCTATGATATATTTTGGATTGTGATCTATATCATTATACCAAGTACATAAGCTATATTTGGTCGATATTTCGAATACCAAATATTTGGTATATCGTTAGTATTTTTTCGGTAAAGTTATGTGGTATATATTTAGAATAATCCGCACTGTTTTTATTTAAAATGCACAGCGCTTATGTCATTTATACTTGTTTTTGATATTACAAATTTCGATTTGGTCCAATATTTATTCCAAATATCTCAATAAAAATCTCTGTAGTTCAACTGAACTGTATCGCTTAGAATGAATGCTTAAATGCTGCAACTTACAACCAAAATGCGTACCAGAGTAGAAGTGATTCAGGCATATAAAACAATATTTCAACTGCAATTAGTCGTACGAGGTCTCCGCCTCTCCCTTGCTGCCTCTCTCTCACCATGACTTTTTTAAGCTATGCTATCGCCATAAAAGCATGAAAATTTTTCCGCCAACATGGCAAATAATTTGGCTAACGACATTTTGTAACTAATGCTGGGGCGACCGCAGATACAACATCGGGAACAACAACAACAAGAACGACAACGATAACCATTAACACACACAGCAACCCCCGCGCTGGCCAAAATGCAACGCTAACTGGTCATTAAAAGCGCCCCATAACGGTTTATTGTAATTCCAGCTCATAGGCCAAGCGACCCAGCGAACAAGGGCCCAACGCCACGGTCCTTGGACCTTGGTCCTTGTAAGAGGAGTTGTCCGCTCTTGGCGTTGCCACTTAATTAGAAAAGTTTCTCTGCGTCACGAGACAAAAGCCATTGACAGCGTACAAAAGTTATCCCAATTGCACTTCACTTGCCGCTGTTGGAATAGTTGTAGAAACAGCCGCTCTAAAAGTCATGTTTTACTCGAATTCTGAATCTAGAATATTCTGAAAACCATTTATAAACATCAAACAAATCTTACATTTTATTGAACAGTCTTTCGAAAGTATAATAAAATATATTTTTCTCTTAAACGATAATTATCGTTTTTTATGAATCATTCAAAACACTCTCAGCTTCTTTTAAATCCTTGAACTTTAAAAAAGCTCGCGCTGATCTGAGGTCTGAGTAATTATCAATAATTGTTAATAAATTTTGAAAGCACATTAAGCAATAGAAGAGGTTAAGCAAATTCTTTACAAAATCTAAAATATTCACGTTAATCATTTGAAACATTTAAAACACTCTCAGCTAATTTTAAATTGATGAACTTTAAAAACTCAAACAATCTGTGTAAATAATAGTTTGCAAACTACTTATGCAAATAACAAAGAGTTTAAGTACGTTCGTAGCCTAGACTAAAATATTATCCTTTTAAATGATAAATAACCCACCAAATTATTATCTTGAAATCGTTCAAAGCAGTCTCTGTTACTTTTAAATCCTTGAACATTAAAGAGCTCAAAAAAATTGGAGGCCTGAGCAATTATTGAAAATGTTAAAGAAATAGAGGTTAAGTAAGTTTCCAAGATAACCTAAAATATTCTCCTCTTAAATGATAAATAATCTGTGAAATCATTATCTATGAAATCATATAAAATACTTTCTGTGACTTTTAAATTCCTTAACTTAAAAAAAAAACTCTCAAAAAATAGTGATTAAGTAAGTTCGCAAGATAACCTAAAATAAAATTCTCATTAATGATAAATAATCTGTCAACTCTTTATTAATGAAATCATATTAAGCACTATCTGCAACTTTTAAATCCCTGAACTTTAAAAAAAGTCTCAAACAACATGTGAAGGCCTGAGCAATTATTGACAAGAAATAATAGTTTGTAAGCTGGTCATGCATGACCCGTAAAAGTGCTGAAAGGACTTTAAGAAATTAAGTTTAAGCAAGTTCGTAAAAGTAAAATATTCCCCTCTTAAACGATAAATAATCCACCAAATTTATTATCTTGAAATCGTTAAAAAAAAGTCTCTGCTACGAGTCCTTTTAAAGAGCTCAAAATACATTGGACGCCTCAGCAAATATTGAAGACGAACGTCAAAGAAATAAAGGTTAAGTATGTTCACAAGATAACCTAAAATATTCTCCTCATTAATGATAAATAATCTGTCAAATCATTGTATGGGAATCATTCGAAACACTCTTTAAAAAAGAAATCCAAACAACAAGTGAAGGCCTGAGCAATTATTGACAACAAATAATAGTTTGTAAACTGGTCATGCATGACCCGTAAAAGTGCTGAAAGGACTTTAAGAAATTGAGTTTAACCAAGTTCGTAAAAGTAAAATATTCCCCTCTTAAACGATAAATAATCCACCAAATTTATTATCTTGAAATCGTTAAAAAAAAGTCTCTGCTACGAGTCCTTTTAAAGAGCTCAAAATACATTGGACGCCTCAGCAAATATTGAAGACGAACGTCAAAGAAATAAAGGTTAAGTATGTTCACAAGATAACCTAAAATATTCTCCTCATTAATGATAAATAATCTGTCAAATCATTGTATGGGAATCATTCGAAACACTCTTTAAAAAAGAAACCCAAACTACATGTGAAGGCCCGAGCAAATATTGATAACAAATAATAGTTTGTAAACTGGTCATGCATGACCCGTAAAAGTGCTGAAAGGACTTTAAGGAATAGAGGTTAAGTCAACAAATGTCACCTGCATGACTCTATTTACACATTTTTCCAATTAATACTTTTACGTGGGTGAAACATCCTCCGCCAACTACCAACAAAATCCGCGAGGCACGGACTCTGCACTCTGTTTGCCGCCTGCGTCGTCGATTCACGTGCCTGCCACCCATGCCACACCTCGTGGCTGCCTCCCATTGTCAACCCACCCATTGACAGCGCTGCCACAAACATGAGAAAAAATGTAAAATAAAAAAAGGAGGAGGAGAAAAAGAAGCAAAGATATAGTATCATCAATGTTTTCAATTGAAATTTTGCCCGGCTGTTGTTGTCTCACTTGGCATTCTTACCGATGGATAGAGGGTGCAGGGGAAAGAGAGGAGCTGCCATTTGTTTGCCGTTGTAACATTTGGTAGAAATTCCGAATTTGCTGGAAATTGGAATTGCGAGTGTACCAAACAATGGAGCCAAATGTAGGCCTGAATGTTGAACAGTAGATTTTTACCACAGTTTGCGCAGCAGTTGCAGCAAACGTTCTCATACCAAATTGTCCTCCAATATCAGCAGCATTTTAGTCGTAATTGACAAAAAGATTTCATTATAATAGTTTGCCATAAATTAAATTGTTTCTTATAAATATAAGATTATTAAAAAGTGATTCATTGAGAGGTTAAAAAGATGCCAGTTTAAAATTAACTAAGTCAAAAATTGTTATATATATCAGCTTAAAAAACTTTAAGATAGGCTTTTAACAAAACTAAAAACAAAAGCCAAGATAAAATCGGCGTGAGGAATACAGGATATCAGTTGATATGGTAGATAGTCGCAAAATGGCGTCTGCCATTGACAAATCAATGGAAGAAACGACTGTCAAATGCAAGCAAAGTGAAACGAATCCAATTGGTGGCTTAGGGAAATGCAGTTGGGGGGTGGTTAGGGGTGAGGGGAGGCACAAATCTTCAAACATGCAACTTGGTGGCAATTGAAAACTCATTGACAGTTGACAATTGGAAGGAACAACAAAAGCAGAGCAGAGTATCATCAAAAGGTACGAGCTCGAAAGGAAATATTCAGAATGAAGCCAAGGGAGACACCAAACTCAATTGCAGTTACTCGTACATTGTCATTTCCATTTTTCTTTTTTCTACCAATCAACAACAACAACAAAAATCCAGAACTTTACTCTGCTGCTTGTCATTGACAGGCACTTTTCCATGTTGTTGTTATTCATTTGTTTTGCTCGTTTTTTGTTTTGCATTTGTTTTTTCTATTTCTTAAAATTGTGGAGACATTTTGTATTTGAAATTGTCAGAAGCAATTGATATTCATCGATGTCTTTTATGGGGTAGAAGGGTATAATAGCTTTATAGCAACGGACATTTAATTTCAGCATTCAACCATTGTGTTAATCTTCACATACGACTGAAATAATAACAAGTGCGATCTGATAAAGAAGAAGTTATTTGGGAAATACTTTTCTATGGGGTCAAACACCTACTTACAACAGGGGTTTGGATGGCAAGCTGGTATATTTTGTGCTTAATGGTATATTACTATATCAATATACTGATATATACTATAACAATATACCAAATATTGCCTTTAATATTTTTGTGGTATAGTAATTTTATATATTTTAAGAATAATTCCGCAGTGTTTTCTTTTTATTTACAATGTGTAGAGGGTATCTTCCAGTCGGGTGCACCCAACTGTTGTTTTATTATTTGCTCATGGTAATAACAGTTTCATATATTCTCTTGACTTCTGATTACATTGAAGTCAAGTGAAATTTATTACCAGCATTGGCAAAACAATCTTCTCTGCAATAATACGTCTAACGCGTACCACAAATACAGCAGATTCAAATTAAAATATGTGGATGCAGCATTGCTCAAATAAATTTCACAGTCTAACGCATCTGCAAGTATGCAACAATAACTGCATTTAACTTTTTTTTTTGCTCCTTCATTTTTGGTGATGTCTTTGATTAGAAATTTAATGCACGTACTCAATGAAGAAATTCCAAGTGCAACGCGTTCGCAGGGTCAGCAGTTGACTACAGCTGGCGATGCGATGCGAAGCGAAGAGGGGCAGGAGATGGCTGCCAATTGCTTTTCAACATATTTGATGCGGCAATGGCGATGTCGATGGTGACCTCGACGTTGACGTCGATGTCGACGCAGACTCTCGACATTTTGCAACTTGGCCACGTACAAAAACGTTGGCAGCAAAGTGTAAAACCAACAGCCACAGCAATAACAACTCACAGCAATGGAAACAGCTTAAACATACAAGATGTTGTGTGTACATACTTACAGGCATAACGTATACGATTGTAAGTAAGTATACGCCACGATGACCGAAACAACAAACATCAAATGTAATCGGAGCTAATAAGAAAACTAAGCAGATCCTTGCAGGTCACGATTTCCGCTCGTTTCGCATTCGATTTGGATTTGGATTTGCGATTTGCGATGCGCCATTGCTAACGCCAATGCATCGAATCCGACTGCACAGTGACGCAGTGAACACGAGGAATTTACTCAATCGGCTCGCATACCATTTGGAGGAGCATTAATAATTTAGCTGGCATCTTACGGTTCACTGTGCGAACTGGACGCTTTAGCATGCCATGTCAATGGGCATTTAATGGCGTTCGCCATTATGCAGCGCATCAAATGCACCAAAAAATACGCTTCGTTGGCAAAAGTAAATGCTGCATGGCCAGGTTCTGGGACAAGGCTCCATATCTAGGGTACATCTTGGTCTTGGTCTCAGCCGCGCTGACACTGCGTTGTCTTGGATTTGGCATTAGTCTCGAGTCTCGAGTCTCGCATCTCGAGTCTCGAGTCTAGACCCTGAGCACGATTTACAATTTTGTGCAGCAGCTTTTGTTGCGTTTCTCGTAATTTTTCGTGAATTTCAACACGTACTCGCATTCCATCTTCGTCGTCTTCGCCTTCGCTGTCCGTTCATTCCGATGGGAAGCACATTGGCTGGAAGCCACTTTACCGTCGATTGTAATGCCATAGCCTTTTGAATAAAATTAGCATTAACAGCTCACACTTCTAGCTAAACGAGTGAATCCTCTGGCCGCTGCATCCGTCTTGAGACAGGTGTGTGTGTGCGGGAGATCAATAAAAATTCGCAATGTTTCTTTGTGCTCCATATGGTGCCAGTGCCATTAGATGCAGTATTTTAGCCTGGCCTGATGTAAGGAACGTGCTTAGTGATGTCTTCTGAACACTCAAGCATAGAGTTGCTGCATTTAATATCCGTTAATATTCATACAACACCTAAACTAAGTTATTGTTACGCACTACTCAACACTTAAATTAAGTAATCGAAAAGTACTACTCAACACTTGAAATAAGAAAGTATCTGTAAGAAAAGGAAAGAATTAGAGAATCGACTTGTTTACGATCGATGCTAAGAGTAACATTGAGAAACAAAAGTGCAAATTAATTTAGTATGAAAATAGTATGTTTGTATATGCAATAGCGTTCAAGGAATTTTGCATATCATATATCGATAGTTTAAACACTCAATCGATAGTACGTTAGTTGGCAGCATTGAGCAATAAGAAAAGGTTGGCAACTTGAACGATCGAGAAAGAATCATTGATAAAGGCTTTACCCTCTTCACAAATGAAACAAGTAAGAAAGCTACAGTCGAGTGTACTCGACTGTGAGATACCCGCTACCCAATTTGATTAAAAGCAATATATTTTGCGGTATTATTCTCAAAATATACCGAATATACTGCAAATACTAAATACTAAGAGTATACCAAATGGTATGTTTGGTATATCGATATAGTACACCATTAAAAATATACCATATACGGCACAATGTGCTAGATTGTCGGCCAAAGCAACTAAGACCCCTAGTAAGTAGGCGTTTTTGCCCATACAAAAGTATTTCTTTAATAACTTCCACAATTTTTATCTGATCGCAACCATCAGGAATCATAACTACTTCAGTAATTATTGTATATACCAAAGTTCGCAGCTTTAGCTTTAAAATTACGCTTGTTATTCGATTTTTTTGATTTGCGGGGGCGGAAGAGGGCGTGGCAAAAATTTTAAACAAACTTGATCTGCGTGCAAACATAACAAATGCTGTCGAAAAAAAATTATAGCTCCATCTCTTATAGTCTCTGAGATCTAGGTGTTCAGACGCACAGACACACAGACGGACAGACGGACATGGCTAGATCGTTTCGGCTGTTGACGCTGATCAAGAATATATATACTTTATAGGGTCGGAGATGCCTCCTTCTACATGTTACATACATTTCCTGTCGGCACAAAGTTATAATACCCTTCTACCCTATGGGTAGCGGGTATAAAAATGATCTGTCGAGGATGTGCACGTGAAGTCAATAAAATAAAACTGATTTTAAAAATCAAATGTTCGGAGTTAGTTTTCAATTGCAACAATTCGATTGTCGGTCAACTAGTTTTACTGAAAGTACTCTGATTAACTTTTTGGGGGCCACATCAATTACGAGTTACGAGAAACCCCGGTTTCCCATCTCGTCTAGAAGCTCGAAAAACTAATTGGTGGAAAATTAAGTTTTTGCACAAAAATGTTGCGCAAATTGAAATGCAATCGAGGCAAAGCGGATTATTGAAAAACTTTTATGATTGAATTTTGCGGCCCCTTACAGAGCGCCCCAAAAAGCGCAACGAGATCTTAATGTGAGGCCCCATCAATGCGAGTGTGTGTGTGTGTGTGAGTGAGTGCATGAGAGGCACATGTGTGCGACTAGCTGGCAGAGCTTATGTATGAGTACTTTTATCGAATGTTTGCCAAAAAGGCCAAGAATTGTGTGTCGGGTAAGTCTTAGACTATCACCCTTTCCTCTCTCTCTGTCTCTCAACCTTGTAAGTGTGTGTGTTTGTGTAGAGTAGAGTAGAGGTTTTGGCAAGCGCTCTAACGATTTACTCGTATATTTTGCTACTTTCGCTATAAAATATAAATATGCAATAAAACAAAACGACGACAGGCCGAGCATATGCATTACAGTAGCCATCTCACTCTCTCGCTCTCTATCTTTGTGAAAATATTTGCTAGAAAACGAAGACATAAACTCAGAAATATGGCGCATTTCGCATTTGGCAAGGCGCAAGACAAAAACAAAACAAAGCACAAAAAAAAAAAAAAAACAAACGACACATGACAGGCAACAGTGGCGAAGTAAGCAGCACAAGTAAAGTGAAGCGAAGACAGAGAAAGACAAAGACTCAGACACAAATACAGGCGCAGAAAGGCATTCCTAAATAGCAGTAGCAGAGAACACACACATGAGTTAGTGTGGGCGTTTGTATGTGTGTACTCGTATGTATATGAACATATTGCATTGTTGTGCTAAATTGCGCGCTCAGCTGGCGCACGAGTTGACTGCATTTCGCTTGCAGCATTTACGAATAGGAATGGGAAAGGGAATCGCAATGGGAATGGGGAATAGAAGAAGCACCCATTTTATGAAGCGCGCATATGTTGCGAGACTAAAGCCCACAGTGGAAGTGGGAGTGGGAGTGGGAAGGGTGGAGAAGATTTTACAAGCGTGTGTGGTTGTGCATTAAAAAGAAAAAGACAAAAAAAGTAAAAAAACAAGGCTACTGCACGCTGCGGAGCAATAAAAAATGAAAGGCTTGACAGGCACATTCCCTAGGCAAATCACTGCAGATGCACATAAAGCAAATCGTTTGGCATTTGTTTTGATTTCCAATGATTGTTCAAAATATCAACGACGACAGTTGAGGATTGTAAAAAGACACCCGAGCAGCATTTTACTATATACTTAGTATAGGAAAAGCAATCTTGCGTGTCCCTTAACTAATTTAATACCATCTATTACTTTAAAAAACGGAACATATTTGAAAGTCACGTCAGAATTCTTAATCACCTTCAGTTGAGTGTTCGCTCCATTTGCCATTGCACTTTTTCGTCTCTCTCATATGCAAGTGACCTAACTGACCCTTTTAACAAACTCCCGGCACTCGATAGTGAAAGTTTCTTATCATAATTTACAAGACAATTAGCCAGACATGGTCTCCCGTTGTTTCTCCCCCCGTCGTTGCCTGTCTTCCAATGTTACAGGCAAGCAAACGGTTCTTGTCTACCGTATATCGATGGCAAAAAGTTCGTCCATGCTGTGATGCTGTGGAAGCTACTTAAAGTTTGCAGCCACAGAGTAGCAGAGACAATAATTAGCCAAATTTATTGTAATTAGGGACACACGCACGGACAAAAACATGTGGCCTCAACTCCTCACACACACACACACACACACACACACATCCTCGTAATTATTATCATTACCTTCGCTCGTGGACCTTCTAATGGTTGTCGCATGTGTGCGTACGAGCTGAGAACGCATTTAATTGCACAAAGCAGCATTCGCAGTTGCTTTGCTCTTAGCGACATATTAAATAATTCAGTTTGTTGTAAGTGCCGGGCTGCATCCTTAAGCTGTCACAGGCATATGGCTTGGCCTCGCCTGGCCAGCAACAACGGTGCACGACAAGCTCAAACTCAAACTCAAACTCGAACTCAAACTCGAGCGCAAAGTCAAAGGTAACTGTAGCAGTAAGGGACAATGAAGAATGGTAAATAGAAGTAACAAAGTGAGCCTCATGCAGTCGAGTCACGTCACAGCATGTCGCTAATTTTTTGCAGCTTTTTTGCACTCTTCTAAAAGTTTCTCCGCACTGCGCTAAAAGGTAGAGAACGAAAGAAAGAGAATGAGAGTGGTGGAGAGGCCTCTTCAACACATACTCTGTATAATTTCGTCATTTGAAGAACTTTCTAGAAGTGTCTTCAATAAATTTGAATCTAATTTAAACCTAGATATTTTCGATATCCTTAAATAGAATCAACTCAAGTGCGTTTTAAACATTCGCTTTGAGAGCTTAAACAATGACGAAATACGAGATGGAGTGACTGAGAGATGGGTTCATTTAAGGAAGAGGAGAAGAATCAACGCAACAAATACGGAAAAAGTGCAGCATACCGCATGGCGCACGTTTTCTTTTGTAAACTTTATTATTTCGTGTTAAAAGTAAATAAACTTATGCGGGTCGCTCTCCATTCCTTTTCTCTTCTCTTCTTTCTATGTGTCATGCACGTGTGTATGTATCTTTCTCAGTGTGTGTGTGTGTAAGAGGCCCCTCACTTAAGTGAAACTCGCACTTCAGCCTTAGTGGGAATGAGAGAGAGAGAGAACAAATAGAAAGAGAGCAGAGTGTGAGATGTAGGCGTCTTCGTACTATATTGTTTGCCATTTGCGGTGGCTTTGCTGTCAGCCAGCCAGTCCAAATTGAAATTGGACATTAGACGTACACACAACGACAGAACAAAATGGCAGTTGCCGCGACTCTGCTGACAACTACAACTAGTATGTATAACAACAACAACAACAACAGGAACAACAACAATTGCTGCAACAACTACTGTTTGTTGGTAGTGCACAGCTCGTCGTCCTGCCAATGTCACTCTCATTGTGAATGACAACGCCCCTGGTACGTGATTTCATTTCCGTTCCGTTCGCCTTTGTGCACTGCACCTCGTAACTCGCTTCAACTTTTTGCTGAGAGGGGCCGTGTTTCAGTCTCAAGCTCTGTCCTCTTTTTTTGGGGGTCGCTTTGAATGTTAACTAGTTGGAAAGAGACAGTTGACAAGACGGTGTGCCCCACTGTTAGATACCCGCACCTCGTTTACCAAGCATAGCGAATTTAAACACTTTAGATAGGCGCTTTACTTGTCTAACCTTTGAGATTCCAATGTATTTAAATAGATTAAAATAGTGTTATTATACCTCTGACTTTTACACTTAGTTTTGGGCTCACTCCAAGTTGTTACCCAGTAGAAATTGACAGAACAAAACGACCAAAAGTAACTACAAATCCAACTATACGTTTGTCTTTACTAATGTACGCATGTACATATGAGTGTTACATGTCAACTCTTATGCTTACTCTAGTGCTTACTTCAGCAGGCGTGTCGTTACAAAATTTGAGTTGCGTTAATCTGGTTGGCTGTCAAGCTCACCTTGCAACAGGTAACTCCACCTACCGTATAGGAAAGGTATTCACAATGACTAGTGGAGTTTTCTTTAGATTAAAACGGTTTCCAACATTGTAACATTTAAAACTAGAAATATAATTAGTGGGCATATATTTAATAACCAGATGATCATAGTGTAGTTTATGTATTCTGCACAATAATCTACGATATATAGGATTACAAAATATGTATTTGATTGAAATTATAACAATTTATTTTAAAAGTACAGTATAAAAAACTAAATTGACGGAAAACAAAATATAGATTTGATTGAAATTATAGCAATTTATTTTAAAAGTACAGAATAAAAAAACTAAATTGACGGAAAACAAAATATAGAAAAACTAATATCTAATAATATGTGTTGTTCCATTTTAATATTCAACATTGTTATACCCGCTCCCCATAGGGTAGAAGGGTATTATAACTTTGTGCCGACAGGAAATGTATGTAACAGGTAGAAGGAGGCATCTCCGACCCTATAAAGTATATATATTCTTGATCAGCGTCAACAGCCGAGTCGATATAGCCATGTCCGTCTGTCCGTCTGTGTGTCTGTGTGTCCGTCCGTCTGTCCGTATGAACACCTAGATCTCAGAGACTATAAGAGATAGAGCTATAATTTTTTTTCGACAGTATTTGTTATGGTTGCACGCAGATCAAGTTTGTTTCAAATTTTTGCCACGCCCACTTCCGGCCCCGCAAATAAAAAAAATCGAATAACAAGCGTAATTTTAAAGCTAGAGTTTCGAATTTTGGTATATATAATAACTATAGTAGTTATGATTGTCGAAGTTATAAAAGAAATACTTTTGTATGGGCAAAAACGCCTACTTATAAGGGTCTTAGTTACTTTGGCTGACAATCTGGTATATTGAGCCGTCTATGGTATATTTTGAATGCGGTACTATATTGATATACCAAACATACCATTTGGTATATTTTTAGTATTTTTTTTAGTATTTTCGGTATATTTTGAAAATGATACCGCAATATTTTGCCTTTATTACAAATGGGTAGCGGGTATCTCACAGTCGAGCACACTCGACTGTAACTTTCTTACTTGTTTTTAATTAAAAACAATTTTTATGTAAAATCTATATATAGAGCTTTTAAACTCTGATAATATTAAAATTATTTAACCTATTTGAATTATAAAGTTCGCAAATTTGATAGAAGCACTTTTATTGTAATGAAGAAAATAATATATTTTATTTTTCTGTTTATAACAAAAAATACTTAAAAGTCATATTTAGTCGAGAATGTTCAATTATCAATCAGGATGCAAAACAAGTAACAAAGCTACCGTGCGGGATTATATATATATTAAAATATACCAAATTTATATACCACAAATACTAACATATACTAAAAGATATATTTCAAACAATAATATACTTTTGCAGTTTATATTTCTCAAAATCAATCTCAAAATATATGGAAAGACGAAAAGTAAGAATATTTAACTTTCCTCATCAAAAATATATACCATATATACTTTATAGTATCTGAGTTCACGACCCCAAGCTGATATATATATTATATTTCTATTTTTAATGTGAATAAAATATAATAATCGTTTATCTATACTAAAATTTGTGGTTTGACGACAAATCTTATGACTAATGAACGAGTAAGAATAACAAAGACTAATAACGGTCAGAAGTTCAAAACAAAATCTCCATAAGAAAATCTGACGGGTGACAAACGAGTTTGTTTGAATAAAATTTAAATTTAAATTTCAAAGTCAAGGCCACAAATGTCAAACACGGGTATAATTAACTCCCAGAGCCGAAGCCCGTGACGCGTCAATGGCAATAAAACAGGTGTCTAGCACAATTAAGACTATTCAGTTAGTGTGTGTCTACGACTAAAACAAATACTAGCTAAATTAAAGCAATAGTTAATTAGTAGACAAACAAAAATTATGAATGCTTTGCCATGCGATGTTGATAGGATAAGCATATGTACATATGAGAAATGTGGGACAATCATATTTAAGAGTAACTGTGACCGATCACACACATGCGAGTAACAGAGACTGCATGCAGCAACAACGGAAGCCTTTTAAAACGTGTTTATCTATGCAAATGCTAAACCATAAATTTACTTCCCAAAACGTAGCCAACTTTTAACGATCGACATTTACATACGCTGATCATTTGAGAGAAGGAGAAGCGAGCAACACACTCAAATTGTTGGTAGCCACACACACACATAAAATTAACAACAAGTTTAAAATTCGTTTGGGCCATGAATCTACTACACTCATATTTGTCTGCTAGACTTGAAGCTCTTGTTTGCATTTAACATGCGACTAGTTCCAAGCACTCAGAAAGAGTTGACCAGCCAGTCTTGGTGTACAAGTATTGTATATTTAATATCTACGAACCCAAAACCAACATTTGTACTTAAAGAGAAAACATAAAAAAGATAGCAAAAAAATAAACAGCAATGCTTATGATATACTGTCTGATAATTTTAATTTGTAGTTGCAATTTAACTCTCCGCCAATTCAAAATCTTCAAGTGAAGGCAACAATTCGAAGACTAAGAAAACACAGTCCAGCCACAAAGTCAATGGCAGAGAGAAACAAATTAAAAGATCGCCATAAATTATGAGTTATACAACAAAGCGTAATGAATATGAGGAAATAATTTATAAGAAGAAACAAAATAAAACATCAAGTTAACTACGCAGCGTCAAAGAAATTTTGAATTAACATTAAAAAATATGCTTTTATATGATCTATCTTTTACTATACACAATAGTCTTTAAAACTGTTAAATATAAAAAGCAGAAAAATATAATCCTACTAATATTTTATTAATCTATTAATTAACAAACTCAACACACTCCCCCTTATTATTATTTCTCCTTTATTGTTTAATGGTTAAGTTAAAATCAGAAATTAAAAATTGATTTAGAACGATAATTCCATGTTGAAATTATGAAGCAAATAAATCTTTCATTTAATATTATTTTTTAACTAATCAATTAATAAAAATTGAGTGAACCAAATCGATTGTTGTGAAAATGTAAGACTCAATATCAATATTTCAGTTTATCCGTCAGTTCAGTTTGTTAAATTCTATAACATATTGTATATTTTCAATGTATTAGTATATCGTTATACTAAATACTAATACTCGGTACTTTTGATATATATTAATTTGACATATTTTAGTAAAAATACCAAACTTTCATGCTTATATTAAAATTTGATAGTGGGTATCGCATAGTCGAGTACACTCGACTCGAGTTTTCTTAGTTGTTATTATAGAATAAGGCGGATATGTCAAAATTCTAAAATTAAATTTCGATGAATAACGTTATAAAAAAAAATAATTGTTCAACATTCGGTTTATAGTGGCTAAAATCTGCATTTTTCATACAGACGAGACAAGCGGATAGACCTGTCATGACTCAATCTACTGACATACAATACTGTATGGGGATCTTTCTTAAAGTGAAGCTTCTTAAAATGATCTATTCATTTCCGATTCACCTCCCGCGTGTATTTCTTTGTTTTCTATATAATTTTAATACTATGCTAATTTAAATAAGACAATAGGCTGGCTATGCAACCTTCAAGAATCAATCGGAAGCAGCAAATATATCAATGTTTTAGAAATCATCTTAACTAACGGACTCACATTTTATATACTCTGCAGCAGCTGGCCACAATTAAAGAACTAGAATATGAAACTGGTTTGGGCAGATTACGTACTCCGAAATGCGAAGAAAACATCTAAATAACTTAAGGGTCTTAGGTCATAAATCATTAACTATGTTACATACGTTTGATAAACCAAAAATATACCACTTTCAGGATTAGCTAATGTTCGAGATAGCCAGACATTAGCTATAAGTGATTCAAAAAGAGGGCCCAATCAGTGATTAAAACTGGTTTCGTTTCGTAGATCGTCTAGGAATTTAAATAATTTCTGCAGTTTATTCGAGCAATGAACTATTAAGTGGCCATAAACTAGAAAATGAAACCATTCATTTCGACATATTTGCATTTGAATTGAGGCACTGCATTTGTAAATCAGATAATATCATTTTTATTATTAGGTATAGAATCTTACTTTTAATCAAATATAGTAAAGCACATACAAATGTGTTCATATTAATAATTAAATAACATAATTTTCCATTATAAGTGCTTTTATGAGATGTTTCACAATTCCTTAATATCATTATAAAAAATCAATTTGATGGCATAAATTAAACAATCAGTTAAATTCTATGGCCAACGAGATAGAAGATAATCACCGTGATGGTAATTTTTGCCTCACAAGCCAATTAACGGAAGACACATCGAATTGATTGGCCGCCAGCCTAAAGACTGGTCTGATTCCGAGTATTCGCTTTTGGCCACATCGCAGCCAACGCCAAAGCCAAAAGTATTTACAGTCCAAATATTGAATACACCAAAGCAAAGCGAACACCCGATTGACGCATTCGCATGAAATTTTAATTTTAATTTGAGCTCTCATCTATGAATAGTATAAAAAGATTCAGCCCAGCCCCAAAACAGACAGAAGCGATCCAAACGCTTGTGGAGTAAGAGTAAAAAACACTAATCAAAATGGTAAGAGCCACAAAACGGTTTATTCCATCGATTAAGGATTGATACTAACTGCAATTTATTCTCAGAAATTCCTGATTGTTGCTGTTGCCTTCCTGGCCTGCGCCAGCGCTGATGTTTCCCACTTGTCGGGTTACAACTACCAGGCGCCCGCTCCTGTCTACCAGCCAGCACCTGCTCCGATCTCGATCCCAGCACCAGCTCCAGCTCCAGTCTACCAGCCAGCTCCTGCTCCCGCTCCAGTCTACCAGCCAGCTCCTGCTCCGATCTCGATCCCAGCACCAGCTCCAGCTCCAGTCTACCAGCCAGCTCCTGCTCCCGTGCATTACGAAGCTCCTGCACCGGCTCCAGTCAGCACTTACATTCCCCCCGCACCCGTCTCGATCCCAGCCCCAGCACCAGCTCCAGTCTACCAGCCAGCTCCTGCTCCGATCTCGATCCCAGCTCCAGCACCAGCTCCAGTCTACCAGCCCGCTCCCGCTCCAGTCCACATTGAGGCTCCTGCTCCAGCTCCAGTCTACCAGCCCGCTCCTGCTCCCGTCCGCGTCGAGGCTCCAGTCCCAGCTCCAGTGAACACCTACATTCCTCCCGCACCCGTCTCGATCCCAGCCCCAGCTCCCGCTCCAGTCTACCAGCCAGCTCCTGCCCCTGCTCCAGTCTACCAGGCTCCAGCTCCCGCTCCAGTCTACCAGGCTCCAGCCCCAGCTCCAGTCTACCAGCCTGCTCCCGCACCAGCTCCAGTCTACCAGCCAGCCCCTGCCCCAGCTCCAGTCTACCAGGCTCCAGCTCCAGCTCCCGTTTACCAGCCACAGCCCGTGATCGAGGAAATCGAGCAGCCTTCCGTCGATGGTTACCGTTACAAGACCGTGCGTCGTCGCGTCTACCGTCGCAACCGTTTCTAAATGTGTAGCTTAAATCCTGAAAATACTCGTTACGAATTACCCAAGTAATTGTAATATTAAAAAATACCTGAAAAATACCAAAAAAAAAAAATACCGAATTAATGTATTTTAGAATCGAGGAATCAGCAAGAGTCCCATGTGAGTTCTTTGAAAACTTTGCTCAACTCAGCATTATAAATTGAAGCCAGAAATTTATGAAAGTCAAGTACAAGCTTTTTAGAAAAAAGAAATCGAATTCCATCCCCAACTCAATCTTCACCTCTAACTGAAGTGCCATCGCCAGGAAATAAATGCAAGGCGACTGACAGTAAAACAGTCAAGCAGTAGCAAGAAAGAAGTTAAATCCGCGAACCCCAATCACCCAATCCCAATGGAGTTGCCGCAAAGCATTCGGCATGCACTCGCATTTATCACGGAATTTATGGGCTGGAATGGGCTTTGATGATGTGGAAATTTTTCTCGTTAGATTCAAAAGTTTCGCCCCCATCCTTATTCGTATCCGTTCACGGGAACATGGCCACAAATAGGGCCAGCATTGGCCTCATCAGTGCAATGACCACTTGTGGCTGAGGCAGCCACAATTGCGCTAACAAGACGCACAAGACGCCCAGAGACAGAGCAGCAGCATATCGACAGGCAGCATGCAGACGAAAGAAAATTAACAAGAAAATGCGATGACAACGGCGACGTCTTTACGATTTGATTAGGGAAATGTCTGCAACGAAGCTACTTACTAAAGCTTCTCTCCCCGTTAGATATTTGGGTTCATTTTCGGGGTTTTCAACGATCCGGATTTAAGTCCCACCACAGAAGCTAGATGACACCGCATATCCTAATTAAAACCCGACCAAATTACGCAATTAAAACATATAAATTTTTACATGGACAACCACATTGCGCATTACAAAGTTCCCAGTCCAAAGCTGATTTTGTTAATTGCATTTTGGTCAAATATTGGCAGCTCAATTAAATGAATTAAAATGCGTTTACGCTTTGATTCGCAAACATTGAGGCTAAAATTGGATTGGCTGCAATTGGTTACTCGACTATATTGATACTATTCGTGAAATTTCAAACAATTTGACAGGTAATTAGAATTTTCTCTATTCAATTCCACCGCACTAATCAGTTAGCACATTTTTTACGCAATAGAATATTGCAATGGTCTATCTATAATGTTTGTTGATTATTGATTAGATACATTTTTTATAATTTTGTGGTAGTGTTGAAATTAGTAAGTAAAGTGTGATGTATATTTTCCTTAAGCAATAAACCTAGTCAAATCACATTTGTATACCCGCTACCCTTAGGGTAAAATATAATATATGTTATTATAGTCATATTCGTCTGTCTAACTCCTCGTATGAACACCTAGATCTCAGATGATGCTGTGGGATCTGAAAAGCTATGCTTGACAATATAATTTCCATTCTATGCTATATTTTGAATGTAGTAGTATGTATAAAGGTATACTAAATATGGCATATATTATATTGAAGTATTAACGATAATAATGTTTTGCTTTTATTGAAAATATGTAGAGGGTATTTCACCGTCGAGCACACTTGAGCACGTATGTTCGCAGAACATGATTTACTTATGCGATTAGTTCAGCTGTTTTTAAGCTTCAGAATATATTCATAGAATAGAGTATGAATAGTTTACCAATTTAAATAGATGGGTATAGAATATATTCAATAACATATGAATATATTTATATTTACATTAGTTTATTCGGAAATGATAATAATACCTTTTATCTCAATGGCCCTACAGTCTGTCATCTTGCTAAGATTGCAATCTAAGCAAACTAGAGAATCTTATAGTCTACATCACTAGATTTTAAAAGATAGTTTCCCTTGCATACAAGCCTTTTCAAACCAACTTATTATTCAGCCTAAATGACAGATTTTTGCCAGCAAATATAGTCTCATAGCTTTGCACTAAAATTCTATGCACAGCATTTTATTAAACCAAAATCAGAAAAATAAGGTAGTCTGGTGTTATGGTAATTTTCAGCCTCATTACTCTTTACTGAACCTTTTCTCCGCAAAGTAGGCAAATAAAAAGTGAAGCCACGGACAGATATTGGCAACACTCATTTGCAACACGTTGCATACTGCAGTGCAGTGCAGTGCAGCGCATCGGAGCGATGGCGGCGAAAAACAATTGACAGTTGGCTGCATTCGCAACCGCACTTAATTAGCAGTTAATGATGCTGATTAACACGCATTATGACCCTGCTTGCGGCCCGCCCAGTTCACCTTTAGCTGGCCAGGTGTGTGCTGCGCAATGTGTAATCAATGCTTTAGGCGCTATGGATTACAAAATAATCGCGAGCCAAACAACCGCCAGGTCCGCCCAAAAGTATGCAAAAGAAATCATAGCAAACCAAATGGAGGGAAAAAAAAGTGAAAATGCGTCGCATATAAAAAGTGATGAGGCTTTCGATGAACTGTGGCGGGGGGTAGGGAAAAGGCAGACATTGTGCTTATAACAAGCGAAAGCCCACAGCGAAATCGATAGCACACACACACACACACACACACACAGAATCTCACACTGAGATACAGAGAGGGAAAATTGACAGTATCTGCGTAATTATATCAGCAGTGGCAGCCACACGACCACTGAAATATGCAACGTTGACTGCCTTCATTTATTTTTACTGTTACTGCATATTGGGGCGGTTCGATATTCGGGATTTCAGTGCTTGTTTCACACCTGTACACAAGTCCAATCCCAGCCCCAGCCCCAGTCGCAGCTTTAACTCACTCCAATCATTTGCCGCAACGAACGGCAGTTGCACTTCATTTGCAGCATTAATTTGTCGCGCGTTGATTTATCTTGCAAAATATACAGAAATACGAGTACACTCGACAAGCAGTCCTGGTTCAGCTGCAGGTCAGTGCAGGACAGCACAGGACAGGACCTGAACCTGGGCCAGACCAAAGCACAGAGTTGGGTTGAATTTATGATCTGGCAGTCGCAAGGCATTAAAAAATGGTAATATCGATTGTTAAGCGATGTCAGCTGTTGAGCTGGAGAGTTGAGCTTGGCATTTCGAACTGTCTCTGGCCCGAGGGCAAAGCAGGGCATGGCATTGTCCAGTTGTTCAGATAGATGTTATGTTAAAAATACTACGATTATGTGAATGTTATGTAGTATGCCACACAATTATGCAAATGCTCCGTCGAAAGTAAACTTTGCGACTTTGCGAATGGCAACTGCTTTATGTGTGTGTGTGTGTGTGTGTGTGTGTGTGTATGTGGGGTCAATTAGGCTGACATCGAAGGTCAGCTGGTGTACGAAGCTGCGGGATGCGAAAAGTCTGGTTCTTCTCATGATATTTAAACACAAATTATTATTCAGTAAAGACCAAATTTGGATATTCAACCATAGCCACTTAATGAAGCTGTTTTCCTATAAATATTTCGATTGAATTTTAATCGTATTCTAATCTGCTTAACATTCAAATGCCTACGCAATTAAAGGTTTATCTATTTTGTTATCCTCCATTCTAGTTCTTCTTCCTTACTTTATATTTATACCCGCTACCCATAGGCTAGAAGGGTATTATAACTTAGTGCATCCATGAAATGTATGTAACAGGGAGAAGAAGTTAACTCAGACTCTTTAAAGTATATTTATTCTTGATCAGCGTCAACTGTCGAGATGATATAGTCATGTCCGTCTGTTTGTCTGTCCGTCCGTCTGTATAAACACACAGATTTTAGAGACTATAAGTGATAGATATATAGTTTGTTGGTATATACAATAATAACTATAGTTTTTATGATTCCTGAAAATCTGGTTGCGATCAAATAAAAATTGTGGAAGTTTTTTAAGAAATACTTATGTAGTTCTTAGTTGCTTTGGCTGACAATCTAGTATATTTTGCACTCTGAGATATATTTTGAATGTAGTACTATATCAATATACCAAAAATATCATTCGGTATATGTTAAGCATTTTTGCAATTTACTAATTTGTTATATTTTAAAATTATTACCGTATTGCTTTGCTTTTATTCACAATGGGTAGCGGGTATTTCAGAGTCGAGATCACTCGACCGTAGCCCTCTTGTTATTCATCTCCCTATGGTATACAATATTCACTTGCTTTCATTTATTCTTTTTTGTTACCCTTTTGGCTTCATAAACACGCAAGGGGTTTATGGAGCCGCCAAATTCGCAACATTTGAGTGCATCATGCGATGGAAGTTTGACTATTAACACGCAAACATCTATATATATATCTGATATATATATATATATACTATATATACTATTGCACTTGTGCGCTTGTCCTTGTGTTGTGTGTATGTGTGCGAGCATTCAAAGCATTTTGCAGTTTAACTTTATTGGCTCTACAAAAATAATGGAATTGTCAAAATAAAAACGGGTTAAGTGCTTGTTTGCATAGCTTTTGTAGTTTTTGTTTGGCATACAAACTACGTTGAAAAAATATTCGCATCACAATACCAGAAAAAGAGATAGAGAGGGCAAGCGGGTCGAGTGAAGAGTGAAACCATCATCGAGAGACGCCCAAATGTCTCAAATGTTAGTTGGCAAAAATGTAGCGTTGCTCACTCTAGTAATCTGTATAATTAAAAGTGCGAGAAATTCGTCCTTCACATCTGACTCCCTGACTCCATCCTCGTACTTCTCTGACCAATGAGCCACCCACTCGACACTCAAGATTGTGCCACTAATTTGTTTTTCGTGCTGACACATGGGGAAGCAACGTCGACGCGGTGGCGACATGTTCAACTTTTGACCTGAACTCGCATATTTAGTAACGCATTTGTATCTGTATCTGAATCTGTAGCTGTATCTGTATCGTATTCGAAACAACAGTGACTGACTGGGCCATAAAACGTCGGCGGCGACAACAATAACAATCGACAACAATGAACAACAGCCAAGTCAAATTAAGCAAGAGGCAACCAAAAAGACTTTAGTTCGAGTAGACAAAGATACAAAGACACTGGTCCGCCTTATCAAAGCTAATTAAGCAAACTAATCACAACGACTTTTTCGACTTGGTCGCATCACCAGATGCTCAAATGCTCAGCAGCTCAACTAAACTCAGCTCTGCGCTGCTGAGCTAAGTTGGTAGTTGACTTTGATACAAATAAAGCATTTATGTTTTATGCAAATGACATTTAAATTCAAGCAATGGCAAACAAGTGCGAATAGCTCAAAATATTCAGCATACATGACTTTCCTAGACGCTACAAGTGTCGCAAGTTAAACTATTAGTATGACAGTTTTATAACATTCATTGGAAAGTAATTTACCAATTTAATAATGAACCAAGTTCGAAAGTATTTTCAAGGTATCTAAAAATATTTGCACATCATTCACTTGTTTATCCACTTTAATTCAAGCCACTAAGTTGCCGCTGAAGCCAATTTTATACCCTACACTCCATTAGTCTTTGTTTGTGTAACCAACTGTTGGCAATAAAATTCTGGTTTCTGGCATATTAAGAGCCTATAATTTGCGCCATTCTTCATCTTGTTTGTTTGTGAACTCAGCACCGCGGACAATTTCATATAAATATCCCACTTTGGGTTGGTCCAAATCATATTATCAGCTGAAACGTTTCGAGTCACACGCTCAACTTAAAATGGTTGGTGAAGCAGTCTCAATAGCAAACCGGAGCTGGAGTACAAAACTAATCCTTTGACCATCCTGTGCTTTCAGAAACTTCTTGTTGTCGCCTTCGCTCTTCTGGCCGTCGCCCATGCCGATGTGTCCCACCTCTCCGGCTACAACTACGCCCCTGTGGCGCCAGCTCCTGTGGCTCCCGCTCCAGTGCCCGTGAAGGCGGCTCCTCTGCCCCAGCCCGTCAACACCTACATCCCCCCTGCACCCGTCGATGTGCCCGCTCCCGCTCCCATCCACATTGAGGCTCCCGCCCCAGCTCCCGTCCACATCGAAGCCCCCGCCCCAGCTCCCGTCCGTGTTGCCCCTGCCCCAGCTCCAGTCAACCAGTACATCCCACCTGCAGCACCCGCTCCAGCCCCAGCTCCAGTCCACATTGAGGCTCCTGCTCCAGCTCCCGTCCGCGTTGCACCCGCTCCAGTCCCAGCCCCAGTCAACCAGTACATCCCACCTGCAGCTCCTGCCCCAGCTCCCGCTCCAGTCCAGTCCGCCCCAGTCTTGGCTCCTCAGCCCGTCCTGGAGGAAATCGAGCCCGTGTCCGCTGATGGCTACCGCTACAAGACCGTGCGTCGTGTGATCCGTCGTCGTCTGTAAGATGTGCTCATTTATTGCACTTTGGGCGATAGCAAGAAGTTAATTCAATAAAAGAAATTATTAAGTTTGTGTAAGAACATTGTTTTTATGAGTCAAGCAAGTTAATCTTGCCACCAGATTGATTTGTTACCCCCATTGCATTTATGTAGCAGCAGCATCTCGAAAAAACATCACGATCTAACATAGGAGTAAGTCCGCAAAACATTTGTCATCGTATTTTATTTCCGCATGCCAGAGATTTACGATCTTTGGTAGATGCGTAGAAGCATTGCCGGCATATTAACACTTTTATTGTATGGGAGATAAAGCCGATTCGATGTTTATTTTATGCAAGCAGCTGGCAAATCCTACTTAATATTCCAAACGGTTGATGGGAAAATAAATTAGGCAAATGTGATTCTTGACAATTAACGAACCAAGCCAAGCCAAGCCAAATATCATTAACATTCGCAGCAAATCGACATGCGAAGGGAGAAAACAGATTGTTATTAATTTTGGCATAATCTCCAAATGACACCATAGGCTGGCAGCATATTGGATGATCATAAATCACCAAAGTGTGAGTGGTCAAAAAGGGACAAAACAAAAAAAAAAAAAAAAATGTTCAAAACATCTTGAATTAAAGCACAAAAAAAGAGTAACAGTGAAACTCGATTTTCAAATACCCTATCACTAAGCCCTTTTATTACCTACTAACTATGTTAAATGAACTGTGATTCTGTTTATAAAAAAAAAACCCATTGAACTCTTTACAAATATGTTTGAAATCTTTACACTACCATAAACTAAAGCAAGTCTGTCTTCTTCAGCTACTGTGGAATACTCTGCATAATTTGTATTCACTTTTACAAAAATAAGCCAAAAACAAATAAAAATTATGGCAGAAAGAGGCAACTTTGATCAAAACATTATTCAAGAAATAATTTTACATAGCCAAAGCAGATATTGAGTCTTCTTTGCTTCGGTTGCCAGTCTGATATATTTTTCATCTATGGTATATCTTGAATGCCAAGAAAATCCAGATGCCAAATATAAGTCTTAGTGTATTTTAGTTTGTTTTTGGTATATATTAAGTATATTTTAACGATAACACTATTTTGGCATAGCTTTGTTTTAATTAAAAATATGTAATGGTTATCTCACACTTGACGGTAGCTCACTTACTATTTACAAACTTGTTCTACGTAATATTTTCTATCTATCAAAAGAGGTTGCGATATTTCAAAGTCGGATCACTCGACTATTTATTCCCAACTTATTTATATTAAACAATCAAGAAGATTACTTTAAGTAAAATTTGACAAGAGTCTTTTTTTGATATAACTATAATTTTAGACATCTTATTCTAGGAATCACAGAATGTAGAATTCCTTTAGTCCAGTTACTTACCATGAACCCCAAAGTTTATTTCATACATCTCATTAATCTTTTAGCTATAATACAGACATTGGCAACACTAAAAATTAGTATAGTCCGATTATTTAAGCTACAATGGCTAAACATTGCGTGGCTTTATTGTCTTATTATTTTTAATAAATCATTATAATAATATAAATATAGGAACCGAAAATTTCCATTGTGAAAACTTCATAACATAATGAATATCAAATTTGGTGTTATCGAATGCTTCTTATTATATACAAAATAAAAGCAATACAAAAAAAAAATGCAAATAAACCCTGAAAATTTAATTCAATAAGATATACAACATACTCTGTATGTTCATAACATTCATAACATACATATTTTTGCTAAGCAACATCACAAATTAAGTTGAGATGTTCATCTACAATAAAAAAGCCAATACAAGTATGGACAAAATAATAATAACAAAATAATCATAGAAATAAAAACAAATTAAATATAGCAAATGAAAAATGAACACCGAACACCGCTAATAGTGCGAATGACCCACGAACATACATCAAGCTCAACCGCGAAAAAAGCAAAGCAATAACTAGCATAACGATTCATATGTAAATGGTCAATGCTTTGATAGTTTGTGTGTATGGATGTGTGTGTGTTTTTTTTTTTGTTTTTGATCTAATTAAAGAAGCTCTCAGTTTCAATAGGTGACCCCAGTCAAAGCCAAAAGCAATGCTTTAACGCATTGTCTTAAGGTGCCGGATAACGAAACCCGTCGAACCACTTGGCATTGGACTCCCCTCTTCCGACAGCAGCGTTGACTACGACTCTGCATGGAACAGAGCGATAGCGATTGTGTCTCAAGCTGAGCTCGTGGCACTTGAGGGCAAACAGATAGCATGGCATCACGCAATTAATTTGTGGCTGCTGCGGCCGATGCTGTGGCTACGGCTGTGGTTGTGTTTGTGCCTGACCTGAGGTTCAACTATGGGCTATAAAAAACAACTGCAAGTTGAGAGTTCATCAGTACACAGCTTCTTGTGATCCAAGCAGCAACAAAGCAATAACTCAAGCATTCCAATATGGTAATATCAATGGATACATACCTTCATTAAAGGATCAATCCAATAACCCAACGCTTCATCCTCGCTTACAGAAAGTACTTATCATTGCCGTTGCCTTCTTGGCCTGCGCCTACGCAGATGTTTCGGAACTGGCCGATCAGGGCTATGACTACCCACAGCCTGCACCTGCCTACATTCCTCCTCCAGTGGCGCCAAAGAACACCTACATTCCCCCTCCACCACCACCACCGCCACCAGCACCAAAGAACACCTACATTCCTCCTCCTCCAGCTCCGTCTAAGGCTTACATTCCCCCACCAGCAGCTCCCGCCAAGGCCTACATTCCTCCCCCACCACCACCACCACCACCAGCACCCAAGAACACCTACATTCCTCCTCCAGCTGCTCCCTCAAACACCTACATTCCACCAGCTCCCGTTGCTCCCGTCCTCTCCGAGCCCGTGTTCGAGGAGATCGAGCAGCCTGCTCAGGATGGCTACCGCTACAAGACTGTGCGTCGTCGCGTCTTCCGTCACCGCAACTAATCATCGAGCGATGTGAACTTTGTTGACTAATATTAAAAACGAGTGAAATTTAAAATGATAAGAGCTTAAAGTGTATATAACATCGAATAAAAACCTTAAATAGAAAACTACAGCAACTTTAACTTAAATGAAGCATTGGCAGCAGTCTTAGATGATGTGGCTTGTTGCTTAACCTCAAGTCGGTTTGAGGCATATTGAGCAATCCAACAGGTCATCCCTTCTTTAATCGAGCACAACTGTCTTTACATATGTACAGACAAGTAATATGCAGCCACCTAAAGCTAAAGCGAAGTCAAGCCAAGCAATTCAATATCTCTGACCCAAGCCCTAAATAAACCGCTCAAGGCCAAACACATGTCGCCGGCTTTTAGAGGCCGATATCGTCCCCGCCATCGCCATCGCCGTCGCCATCACCATCGACTCATCGTCATCGTCATCGTCTCCATCAGTAAGCGCAGCGCAGTAAAAAGGTCAATTCAACGACCAGACCAATTTGAGTTACCCCCAACAAACAAAAAAAAAAGAAATGGCTAAAACATTCCAAGCCACAAAAAAGATGCAAGAAAAACAGAAAAGAAAACAAACAAATCCTCGATTACAAAATCAAACAGCAAACGGCAAATTTGCTGCACAGAACAAAAACTAAAAAAAAAGCAGAGAACAACAAAAAAGAAAGGAAAAACACAGAGGGAGCAGACTTGTTGGCCATAATGCAAAATGGGAAATATGTGAATTCAATAAACTTCACGCTCTTCCCGCTCGCCCCTGAGGATGCTCTTCTCACTCTCTCTCTCTTTCTGTCTCGTTCACTGCTGACTGCTTTGACAGAGCAGAAACCCTTACAAGTCATTTGGCCAATTGCTGTTGACTTTGCTCTCAAACGAATTTCCTTCGGTCAATGTCGCCGCCAGTCACTGCGTCCTCACAGTCGCTGAGGACATGGATGTGAACGTTGTGGCGTCGCCAATGAACGCCACATATTTTGCACCCAGTTTATGCTGATGACATGCAAGTGGCGAAATTATATTGAGTTCGTGCATTTTTCGCCCGCCAAGTAATGAGCAGCAAACAAGCTGTGGAAATCAGCAGACAGGACAAAGCAGCGATGTCCTGCAGAATGGAGAAAATAATATATAGAAAACAAGTAAGAAATGTACTTTGGAGTGTACTCGACTTTAAGGTACTTTCAGTATAAGATACACAATACAGTGTGACCAAAGCACGCTCAGAGAATATAGTCTTAGGGAGTTAGATGCTCTGGATAATATATTTACATTATTTCCTCGTAGTTATCTCCTTTTACTTGTCAAAAAGATTCCTCCCTACTTACCGGATGTAATTAAATACCCTGTAATTAACAGACTGTCAAATGCTATCGACACATTTCTGTATAGAATATTATATTCATGTCAGAGATAAATAATCAAGGCTTAGAGATCTTGATGACTACTGGAGTCTAACATTTTTTACAGCTAAAAAATACGAGTCTGCAGACAATAGCACCCCTTAGCCTCAGAAATATTAGACTTTCAGCAGCATCCAACTACAAACCACAGCCGCCGCCTTTGTCAGCGTGGCGTGACATCCGAAAATTCCCCATGGAGTCTATCAACAGTTGATAAAGCAAATGTGAATGTGTTGTGTGCGTACGAGTGTGTGCGTGTGTGTGTGCGAAGAAAATGTCCCATCCTCACTCCGAGCATTGGCATTTGCTTTTGCCTTTTGGTATGTACATAAGTTTATTATTTTGAAGGTAATTGGATTTGTGTTGCAGTCAGGAAGCCAGAGTCTCGACCTCCTCACTCTCGTCCACGCTTACGTCCTTCTGGAGAAGCGTCGCATATTCTGCGGCAAAATAATAAGAAAATATATATTTTTTCTTACGCGCCGACAAGGACAATGAACCTAACTAGCAAAACTGAGCGGACAGACTCGCAGTCTGAGGTGGCCACGTCGCGTCGATCCCAGTCGTAGTTCGCAATCGCCATCGCAATTGCAACATATGCTCGCTCGGTCCAGGGAGTCGCCATCATTGGACGATGGCCAGCAGAGTCGCCACCATTGTTTGCAGTCGTAATTGTTTTCCTAATGGATAAAGTCTATAAATTTCATTTCACATCGCACAGCTAAATGCGAAATATGTCACGAATGTTAAGCGTTTTATAAACGACAACGACAACGATGACTGCGGAATGCGAGAAAGAGGTGAGAGATGTGGCGACTTATCGATGCTAGCCACTCAGAAATAAAGTAAAATGAAGTACCCCAAGAGAAAAAAGCATTCGCTTTCGCACTTGGTAACAAAAGCTGCATTGTATTGGTATTAAAATTATTCAAATTGTATAATATTAAAATTCGAGTAAAACATTTCTTTTTAGCAATCAGATATAGGCATTCATTGTCTATCAACGTTCAATCAATGGAGTCGATCTAAAAAAATATGAATGGTTTGATTGCGTGATATTCTTAAAGAATTTTGACACTATAAAATATACCAAAAAAATATATCCTCTAAGAATTTCGACTTATACCACCATAAAACAAACCGAACATATGGGCAAATCCCACGTGTCGCACGCTACATTCGCACGATTTTAGCTAATGAAAATCAATTTTTTGGGAGGTTTCTTAAAGATTTACCGTAAACTTTTGTTATGTGTTTAGAGAGAATTGAGAGTACTTTCGGAGGGTATAAGATTTAATTTCACTGGAGTCACTGTTTTGAAAATAATTAATAAAATTGTGACGTGTCGCACGCTACACAAAGTGGAAGTTAGTTTCAAAATTTTCATTTCAAACGCAATTTTCAGCGAATTCTGCAAAATAAACCCTATGAAAGTTAATATCCTAAAGAAAGTTAAGAATATTAGAAGACAAAAACTGATCGTTTGGTCTTAATAATGTTTATAGATTTTTAGCAAAGCCGTAAACCCATTGTGTCGCACGCTACGTGTCGCACGCTACACTTTTTCCGCTGGCATTAACATAAGATAAAAATCTTTTTATTTAAACTAAACATTATTTATTATATTCATAAATGTGCTTTACAATTATTTCAACGTGATTTACTTTTGATTTGTATGTGAGCCCAAGCAGAGGCAAAAAATTGTGAAGAATACAAAAGGGATTTGAAGGTGTGCGCAGAGCACGAATTTAAGTAAAATTATGAAAATTACAAATAAAATTGGGTTTGATACAAATTTGTGCATTTTTAATGATCGAAATTTCTTTTTTGCTTTCAATTCTTAAAATTCGATATCTACTTTAATGCTCCATATAAAAAAACATTACAAAATGTGAAATTTAAAAATTGGTCGCTGGTGGACTGTTTCTGGGATTTGCCCATATACCAAAATAGCATTTTGAAAATACGCTTAAGTAAAAAAAAAATTTGTTTACAAATGGAATGTCATTAAAACATACCATAGAATAAAAACTAGCTATACCTCATTATAGTTCTATAAAATTGTTTTTTTTAATACTTTCTAAGCTTTTTCCCTTTCGCAATTAATCATTATCATGTTCCAAAGTCCTTACCTTTTTATAATGTGCATATCCAAAATATAAACCAAACTTGAACTCTGTGATCTTTAATAGCCTCAAATATTTCAGTTTTCATACAGACATACAAACACAAGGACATGGCAATATAGTCATGACACCATAGTTGACACTTATCAAAAATTCAATTACTTTAAGGGGGATATATTCTTTTGTCGGTCCATAACCATAAGATATATACGATATACTATAAGAGTGTAAATTGAGCATGATTTCAAATAAAGATTGCAAAATTGACTTTACTAATAATAATAATGCAGGCAAATCACCGGAACTCTCCACTATCGCGATCTTAATTGCTTTTTGATGGGAAGGAAGGTCTTCCTCATAATCATGCTTAACTACCTCATAAAATCGTCAAGAGCAAACAATAATATATATTTTGGTATTTTTGTGATATATTGGCCTGCTTCAGATCCTTTGATTAATATCAAAGAGACTACAAGACAACATTTGACTAACATTTTTCCTTTATATTTGTCCAAAGGTAACAAAAACAATAAAAATGGATTCCTATGTATGAGTATTCGTAACAAATTTAGTTGCGGTGACGGAAGACACGACGACGCACAGTCTTGTAGCGGTAACCATCCTGAGCAGGCTGCTCGATCTCCTCGATGATTGGCTCCTCGGCGGCGGGTGGAATGTAGGCATCAACTGGGGCAGCAACGGGTGCGGGAGGAATGTATTCGTTCCTGGGTGCGGATGGCACAGGCAGGGCTGGGAGAGCTGGGAGTGCAGGAGGTGCTGGTGGAGCTGGGGGAATGTAGGACTCAACAGGAGCGGGGGCGGGCAGAGCAGGCTGAGGGTAATCATAGCCTGGATCGGCTAATTCGGAGACATCGGCAAAAGCGCAGGCCAGGAAGGCGACGGCAATGATCAGGAATTTCTATAAAGGATACGAATGATTATTGACTTGACAGTCGAAAGATGTTATGTTGACCTACCATGATGATTTGATGTTTAAGCGACGATCAACAGACTATGTTTGGTGTTTGGTTTAGGTCATTGCAACGCTTTATATAGTTAATGTTATAATCAGCGATCGACGATCGGCAACGGAAACAGACAAATGACTTTGAACTTGATCCGACTCATTCATCTCCCCTCATGCTGATGTCGTTTGATATGACGATCAAGTATAACATAGTTGTAGATCGCAACACTGGCTATACCCACAACATAAGGCTGACCGGTTTTTCTTTGTTTCAGACTCGATCGTATGCACATGGTTTGAAAGAAAGATTGATGAAGTTATGGTCACGTTTTGTTTGTTTGCGTGCATTATTTGAAGTTGTTGAGTGTTTCGGTGGACAACAGTCGATTGATTGAATTTTTTAGAGTTTGAGGTCAACAAAATGCGCCGCGTATCTCAAATGTGGCCCTTTAATTGATTTACTTTTGCTCATCTGTTTGACAGGGCCACGAGCCAACCATCTTCGTCTACATCTACGTCTACGTCTAACTTGAGTGACCCTGAAAAGACCCCGCTTACTCTACTGACTCGGGTTTAGTCGTTGTATAGGTATTTGGGTTTGTTATTGTTGTGTTGTTGTATGAATCGTGTGGCTGATTAAAACGAAATTTAATTTGAATTTCATTTCAACACAACAAACTTCAATTACTGTCCAATCAAACGGGGAAGCTGAGTGTAACAACTGCTGAAAGTGCTGAAAGTAGCAGTAAAATTGCAAACACAGTGGAACCAAGAAGCCAAAACGACGCATACTTTCAAAAATATTCTCAACTGAGAAAGAGATACATAAATAAATAACTGTCATCTTAAAGCCTTAATGTTGGTATAGGTTTATTTTTAGGTTTCTTAAATGAAGATTAATGGTCATATAAAATACTTTAAATTAATTCAGATTATAGGGGCAGAGTGCCTTTAAACTTGTTTTTAAACAAATTCCGCAAATTTTAGCAACTATCAATTTGATAAAATGTATTTTTGGTTTACGATAGGCTTTTATTTTAGTCTTCCGCTGTCCAACTGATAATCAATCAGAAAAAAGTATATGCAAATAAAAATAAATGATTGAAAAAGTTATACATAATTCTATTACTGCCAAGAATTATGCTTAACAAGAATTCTCCGTTAGTCGAACTTTTATTCTCGATTAAATTTTGACCAGTCAAGGAACTATGTCATAGAAAAAGGGTTCGCCTAGGGGAATACCTGGATAGTGGATATATCCACTAAAGGAGTTCACTGTAATTAAAAATATATTTTTCAATTGAATATTTTTTATAATCGATCTTCATTAGATCAAAACTTATTCAATATTTTTCTTCAAATTCGTATTTTATTTAAATTTTAAATGTAAATATGGATATTCTACAGTTTTAAGAGACAAGCAATAAACTTTTTATAAATAGTTTTATTTTTATTTTAAAATTTTTTAATTATTTTATGGAAGAAAATCATTTTAAATATACATATATATATAAATCTACTATGCAGAATCCAAATTATTAATATTTGGCCGCTTCCGAACTTATTAGTTCCACTGTGCACGCAAGTTTTTCACTCTCTGATAATATTGCAAATAATTTTCTTTTTTATGTTGATTATTTTTTTTGGACAGCTACCATCGCGAGGCTCACCTTCAAGAAGACAACAGCACACCTTACGTGTATGGGGAGAACGTAGTGTTTTGCTTCATATTCTTTACAACATTTTTATGAACTTTGTTTTTCATTTGTTCGTTTCGTTCGTTCGTTTCAGTTATTCAGAGCTCATCATATTTTAATGTAGCGGATTCCGTGTCGGCATCTTTGGCTTTTTCTATGTTTTAAATTATTCTCCAGAGACTTGCATTCGTGATTTTAGCGGGCAATTTTATTGTTCGGCTGTTCGGTGTACTGGGCAAACAGTAAGAGAGTATAAGAGTTATTTTATTTGCTCGCCGAAGGGTTGGTTAAATCTCTCCCCGAAACAGTTGACTTCCTGTTGTTGCAGCTGATGCTGTTGGGTGTGTTTCGAGAGAAAGGGGCCCACGAGCATATCAACTTGCTTTTAATTAACACGCTTAGGATAGCATTAACTTGGCTTAAGCCATTTTTAATTTCAGAGCTAGATAATTGAATTAGCCCACCAGGCAGACGGTGGACAATGCACTGTTATCTCAGATAATTAATTTAGACGCAATTGTCCAGCAGTTGATAGTCAGTGACCAGCCAGGGAGCAGAGCATGTTGCCCCGTTCCCCAGCCAATATCCTTAGCCGTTACCCGGCACGTGCGTCGACTTTTTCATAAATCGTTTGCATGACCAACTGCAGAGTTTTGCACAAAACTCATTGCTTTGCAACTAAGCATTTTTATATAGCAAAAAAATGAAGCGACAGTTTTGACAACACACGTCCAGCCAACGAAGCAACGAATGTGGCATGGAAAGAGAAAGAGGCAAAGCCAACTGACAGAACCCATATAACATATATGTATATATGATGTAGGATACGCACGTAGCACGCATTGGAACTAGTATCTAGCTGGCAGCAAATGCGTCATGTTACCTGCCGGTAAGTAACAACATTGCCAAAATGGCAGCACCTTTTAGACGGGCCATGAAATCGAGTTTGCAGCTTACTCTCGTTCTCTCCCCATCTCTTCTCGTCTCCTCGCATTGCACCCCTACAATACTCGCATTGTGAGTACTCACATTGGTCCTTATATTCTGTCTATCGTACGCTGTGCCAACCGTAGGCAACCATAATTAAATGTCAAAAATGACGCTACGTGCAAGGCAAGCAAAGTGGCTCCAAGATGCTGCTGCTTGAGGCCAAAGTTCAACGAAAAATGCCAAAGAGTGTACGTTTTATTTTACCAAGTCTCACAAATACTTGCGACCATTCGACCATTCCTCTCGTTGCTGCAAATAAATATTATTTCAACTAATTGTCGACTGACCAATTATTACCACATAACAAATACGAATTTTTAAGCTAGAAGGTTATTTTCGGTATACAACATAATGACAAAATTTGGTTTTGATTAGATGAAATGAAATTCAAGAAAATAATATAGTTTTTTTTAATCACTGAATAATCACTTTTTAATTTACAAGTTATGAGTGAATTAGATATCGAGGCGAACTGTTTCATGTCATTGATACTCATAATTATAGTCTAATATATCCTTCAAATACGTACAACAAAAAATTATTATTGGGTAAAACATGATACAACTTTTTGTATTCTCTTAAAGCGTCTAACGGGTATGACTCAGTTGAGTTTCAAATTTTATTTTGCAAGTGAGAATTGTCAGCGCTAAAGCTAACTACTAGCAATTGAATACAAAACTTCCGAATTGCTCTTACTTAAAGTTTTCTATTTATTCTCTAGCAACAATAAATACTTTATATTTTAGCAAGCAAGTTGTTGTTTATGATATATTTAAAACCGTGTGAATAGCAAATTACACAAAAATTTTCATGCAGTGCGAAGAGAGAGAGAAAATATCATAAATACATGTTCAAATTTCATTGCATACTTTTAGGGTTGAAAATAATTCTTATAACCATGAAATATTTACTGTGCAGTCAATGACAAAACTCATAAGATTGCAAATACCTGAATGTGCCAATGAACTAAAAAAAGTACTTTATATTTAGTTACATCAACAATGGCCATTTGTAATCGCTTAATTTGGGGACGAAAACTTTGCACAAAATCTAAAAACTTTCAAAAAATGTACTACTAAAAGTAATTTAACATTCCACTTCTTCGCATTATGTGCGTATGCTTCAAGAATTCCCTCTTCGTCATCCATCGCATTCACCATTGTTAACTCTCGAAAAGTAGCTAGTAACTATTTAAAGTTTTTGTTATATTTTTATTTTTTTGCCTTCGAATACGTTGCATACTCTTTTATTGCCATTCGCTGATATTTGTTGCCCCTTGTTATTGTACAGTACTTTGCCCCAGAGGCATGCAAATACTGCAAGGAATCCAAAACCAAACAACAAGAAAGATGGTTATGAAAAAGTACTTAAAGTGCACAAAACTTATGTGCCAGGAGTTTTTATTCCGACAATTTCAAAGTTTTAGCAACATTCAAAGTTACCTCTCCCTGCTGGCCGATGGATGAACAGCTCTTTATTAGGATGTTGCTAGTTAATTTGATCAACATTCATATTGAATTCTTATGAAAACCCAAATTGTTGCCCTAACATTGTCAAAGTTGTATTAATTTGTTAAACTCGCATAATGCCTGGCATATTTAATTTACTCTAAATGTTTGCAAAAATTGCTGCTTGAAAAATATTTAATTGTTATAACATGTTCACTCTGTCCAAAAAACGGAATAGCTAAAAATACAAAGAATGGGGAATTCAAATTTATTTTCTTAATTTAACTTGGCGCACGGTAACCAGACAGACAGACAAACATAGCATGAGAAACTCGATAGTTTTTTAAAATTACTTCCGATGTGTTATTGAATAGTATTTTATAAAATTAAAAAAAAACTCTCTTGGCAGCGGTGGGATTCGAACCCACGCCTCCGAGGAGACTGGTGCCTTAAACCAGCGCCTTAGACCGCTCGGCCACGCTACCATGTTCTACGACTCTGCCAAATACTGTTATCATGCTTGGTCGAATCTTAACAGTTAGAGGAAACATTTTTTTAATTTCATGGATTATTTCTAATAATGTTGGCTGTCAATGAGATTAACTTAATAAAAAAAAAACACTTCAAATAGCAAACAAAATTTGTCAAATTTGTTCATTTTGTATCTCATTTGATATGTGAAATGTTCTTACCCCAATTGTTTGATTTCTTAGGTTTCTACTTTAATTCGGCAATTGTTTTAAATTTAATTTATTGCTATTATACATGGCAGCATGTTGTTCCACTCTTGATCAGGAATTCAAGGTAATTCCCACAATTAACTTCATTACCATACACGTAGCTCTGTCTGGACGTGATTTTTTTGCAATTTACCAAATGAGGGCATTTAAAATGTACATCTTTGCAATAATTTTCCGACTGAACGCAATCGCCTTAAATTTCAGTAAATTCATGTGTGTTTCGCAAATATTTTGAATGCTGACGCGACTGCGCCTGCTTTTTGCAGACCTTTGCTGGCATTTTAATGAAACCACAAATGTTTCCGACCCTTCCCTTATACCTCCACCTAAGCCCATGCAGACAGAGACTTGGCTGGGAAAACCGCACAATTCTGTTTTTGTTTTTGTTTTGTTTTGTTTGTCTCCCGTGCAAAGATTTTTATTGCAATTTTCTAATTTCATTGCGGATGCTACGTTGGGTTTCCATGAGCGGAGACTTGCCTGTCGCCAGCTTCAGTTTATGTGTGCAACATCAGACAAGAACCATAACAAAAGCGACGGCAAATTGTTGCTGTGGTTGCATACATACATACATACATACATACATACATATGTGTGTGCGCAAAGTATTTGTAACGAAATCGTCTTATACTACGTCCCCCTTTTACGTCACGCATAAATTCGCCTTTTCATTTGAATATTAAACGCATTTCCAAGCTGTCAAGACAAAAATGCTGACAGTTTTTAAAACTAATACACATTTTAATGCAGGGATATTGTATACAAACCAGAATCAGAGCATCAGAAATTGATTTCGGTTCATTGATATTTACCCAATGAGCGCATTTATATGCGCCGCAGTATGGCAGCAAAATAAACTCAAGGTGTTGCCTATGCACCCATAAAAATAGAATAACATGAAAATATTACTACGGACTCGTTACGTCATCGCCAACATACATACATAAATGGCACAGTGCAGGTACAAAGTTAATAAGAAAAGCACCACTAGTTGAGAGAGCAAGCAACAGTCGACAGCACGTCGTTTTGTTTCGTTTTCACTTGTAGCGCATTTGACGCGACTCGGGCAACGGGTAGCGTGGCCGAGCGGTCTAAGGCGCTGGTTTAAGGCACCAGTCTCCTCGGAGGCGTGGGTTCGAATCCCACCGCTGCCAAGCGAGAATTTTTTTTATTTGCTGAATTTATTTTTACATTTTATTTTAAATTTTCAGTAAACATGCTGATTAGTGATTAAATATTGATAAAAAAAAAGTTTCATTCTTATGCTTAATTGACAGCACGCAACATTAATTGAAGAGTATGCTTAACTCGATTATATTTATTTATAAATTCAACTAATTTTTAATGGTTCTCAGAGGTGTTTCCAAATTTAAGTATACAATTGTTTTTGAGAAGTGGCTTACGGTTATTTGCGGAGCAATTAAAACATTCGTGAACTTATTTTCCCTGCCAGTTGTTTGTTGGCAGTTGAAGGGTTCCAAAAGCAATTCTATACTGAAGGTGACGTCCCTTGGCTAAGTGGCGACAGGTCTGTAACATTTGTTGTTAATGTTGAGCATTCTTCGTGCACAAGGCACGTTGGACAGATAATAATTTCCACTTGTTTTCTTCTCCTCTGTCGGTCATAAAAAATGGTTACAACTTTTTTGCTAATTGGGAACGGCGGCACTTTTCTACTTACTTAGCGTTGATATGGAAAACCCTTGAAATGCATGAGTACGTGTTTTTAGCTTAATTTGGAAACACGACAGGTAGCGACGGTAATGTAAAAAGTGCGCTAGAGCTTTTGTTTACCTAAGTAATAATTGCACTTTAGCTTTAGCTTTTTCAAATATTAATTTATGTAGATCACCATCATACTATATTTGGTATTTGGTAGTAGTATGCGATTTAAGGAGAAAAGTTGAAGTGTCGTAGGCCCCTTGATAATTGAATTCACTCTGCACGCAACAACAATTAAGAGCTGCCTACTCGTGGCAATGGCTTCACGTGATCGTAACATTTTCTTAAATTCGAGCTAACCTAGGGGATGGTTTTATAGGACACGATGCGATGCGAGACGAGACGTTCACGTAGCCAAAATGTGTTTAAGCAATGCAATGCAAGGCAAATGCGAGCAGCAATAACAGCCAAAGTATTGGCATGAGAGCACTCACATAAAAATACATTTGAAGTGGCTAAAAAGCAAACCGCAGCATTGTCAGCAAACACTGAAACATCATCATTATCGTTCTCATCATCATCAACAACGTCTTGACTCGCATTGCAGTTGCTGCTGTTGCTGTTGCTGCTGCTGCTGCTGCTGCCATCGACGCTTGAGAGGGAAGGAATCGATGCTGTAATTGATGTCTTTGCGACATGTTTCCAAAGTGTTTACGTTGAAAATTACCCAAGTGTCGCAGTGTATAAGTATCTCTTCCTCTCCGATTTCTGTGTGTCTGTGTGTGTGTGTGTGTGTGTGTGTATGTTTCTTATCATGGGTTTGGGGTGTTTGGGGTGTGTCACCCACCCCCATTGACGCTAGTTGACAGCCTGCCGTTTACGTGCATTTAATGAAATGTGCTCCAAAATGGAAGCACGTTTCGAGCATCTATTTAATGAGCCTGGATGTGAGTGCAAAATGCTATTCCTCCCCACCACATGCCACCTCCATAGTCGCAGCCACTACCTTGGGCTTTGGCTCTGACGTCCTCGTATGTAGGAGAGGCTCGTGAAATTTTTAAATGTCACAAAGTAAATTCAATTTTCATTTACTTGAATCGGGATGGCAATGAAAGCTGCAGCAGCTACATCAACTGCATTATTCAGTGCCACTCACTCACTCACTCTGACTGACACTGGATCCCTTTTTTTAAGCCGACGAAAGCCACATAGATATGCACATATTTGGATGTTCTGATATCTCCTGTACTAGTTCTCACAGTTATTTGCCAACTGACGTTGGGGCGAAGCAAACCGCATTTTAAAATTCATGTGTGTGCTCTCAACAATTCCCCACAAAACAAAATGCGATTAAATGTGTTGAAAATGCCGCAGGAAAAGCCACAATGGGTTAAGGAAGCGCCTTGTTTGCACATGTGCTGCAAATTGGAGGAATAGAAGCCAACGTACCTCACACCTTTTCCACCTCTTCCACCCCTTCCAATCCGAGCCCGACTCTCATCCAGAGTCAGACGCAGACCATGTCGAAGGTGCAAAAATGCGTTAAACATAACATGCTAATTCCAGGTGCTTGAAGTTACAATCTCTCAGCGTCGCCCTCCGCTGCGGTCCTTCACTTTTATCCACAGCTAGACAGTATACGTAATACGAGCGTTTTGTGTGCCATTTGATACTGAACATTTTGCAGCCAGTTGCCTTTGTGATGTTTGCTGCAGTGCAAACTTTTGTGGTCACAGACCAACCCTCAGTCTCAGTCTGTTTTCAGGCAAAGGCTCAAAGAATAGCATCTAATAATAGTAGCTGAGTAATTTAAAGTAACTTAAAGTACAGGTAAACAATTCGTAATACTCTTCAACATCATTTCCATTCCACCCGAATAAAAAGCTTTCTTTCTTCTTTGTTCGAAATAGTCTTCTTTATTTAACCAAAAGCCTGTTAATCTCAATCAATATATTGCGAAGTTTTATACCAAATTTCGCAGTTTGATGAAACGTGTAAACAAGAATGGAACACAAAATATTTCTAATTTTCCTGGGATATTTTGTAATGTGCACTCTGCAAGATGAACGTTGTAAAGGATCGCCGGTAAATTCAAGGATTTTCGATGATATAAGTACTTCAGCTCCACAATTATATGAAAATGTAATAACGTATATTATGCCCACGATTTTTGATGTTCCGCCGATGTGTCGACCTGGATTTCAATTATTCGGGCAACCAAGGCGATGTCACAAGAAAGCTTAATGTAATTAATTTGAACAAATAAACCGATATGATTATTATTTATTTCTATTAATAATAGAAAACACACATACGTAGATTTGTAATTATTCTGTTACGTGAGACATCAAAACTAAATACTAAGAGAGGCGTCAGTTAGACAAAATGGCAATACTTCACATTGGTACGAAACCCAACATGGTTGGCACTTTTTTCGCGTACGCGCTCTAACCACTGTGCTCGCTTACTCATCTCTCTCGCTCACCTCTCTCTCTTTAATTGTCGACGCCGGTATGAATTTGTCCTCTTTTCTGTTGTTACGTTAATTTTCTATTTTCGAGTGCTTTCTTAGCACCAAATAAAATCGAAATGAACCAATGAAAAGCTTACATTCGCAAAGCTTTTACTCGAGCTTTCTACCATATGATCAGCTGTTATCGCATTTTTCGACAAATTCAGTCGGCAACGTGATGGACAACAATAAACACGCTGTTAAGAGCATTTTTCATAAGCCCGCTTTTCGCATTGGAATTGTTGTGCTTGTCGTACATGCTGTCTGTTGGTATGGATGGAATGCCACTAATAGTGGTGCAAACAATAAGAATGCCGCTGCCAAAGTGAACGAGAATCACGAAAAGATACGAGCTGCATTAAACGATAATAAATGAGATTTAAGCTTGGTAGAACAACCCATGAATATTCGGCGTTGGATTATATAATTACTAAAATAATAATAAGTGGCGGCTGTGTATTTAAATATAATTAATAAATTTGTTAAACGATTTAAAGTAATTCTGATTTTTGAAACATTAAATGTGCTATGTGCTCAAGTACACTGACTAACAAAAACTCCAAACAAATTTGTATATGTATATAAAAATAGGTTTATAGTTTCATGCTCACGTATGCACATGAATAATGTTGACAGCAAATTTGCATAGCGCTTAGTGATACAGTGATAAACACCTACAGAAAAGATCATGAGAACGATCACAAAATCGATAAAATAAATATATATTTTTAATATTAAAACAAATGTTTCATGTGTGAAAAATAAAAGAGAATGCCGGTCTCTCTTTATGTCGTTGAGCTCATAAGACATGCGCACTAAGCACAAAAGCTTTTTCACTTAAACAGCTGGCAGTGGTCAACTCGTCGTCTGATTGGGAAAAAGCTTTCGCCAGCAAGCGGTACATGTATGAATGCATGTATCAATATAAGCTTCCAATACGTTTTGAAACTTCAGAGAGGCTTTACAAGCTGAGTGTAGTTCAGTATTGCTATTTACTCTGTAAAGGTGAGAAGCTTGACTTAAACTGGATCTTTTGATACGATGAGCGATCGATTGTACATCTCTCTGTGCTGCGGACTGCTGCTCTGCTGTCTGCTCATCTCGCAAAGTGAAGGAGTGCCTACTGGGAATGTTAAACAGATGCAGGCTCCAGCTGTGCCACAGCGTGATGTTCTAAATGTTGACAACAATCCCGTTCTCCAAAGCATATGGGATGTACCACTTTTTTGTGAAAAGGGTTTCTCGCCAAGAGGTAATCCTCCGCGTTGTCGAAAGTCGGCCTAAAACACGTTCCAGTGATATCAAGTTTATACTTTTTATTCACAAATGCATTTAATAAAATAAAATACAGAAATGTGTAAGTTTTATTTTTATATAAATACGTAACTGAAACTTGATATTGTTACAAGTTTTTGCTGAATGACACCTGTATATTCCAAAGAATCAGAGTTTACTCATATAACTGATTAAATGATTCCAATCATTTATAACGGTATGAATGACTGAACAATGACGTGAGTCAAGTGTCTAAATGTCAATTTATTTAATCGGCAGCGAGGTGCTTATGTGTGTGTTTTTATCTTATTAACATAGTACATTTCTGAGAATTTTACTTTTTAAATAAGAAACACAAAAACATTCTTTTAAAACTAGTTCCTTAGCTCCTCAGGCTGGCAATCGACAACGTCCGAAATACATTTTGAAACGCGGTGCGCACTTGATGTGTGCTCTACTCCGTACGGGCGATGCTGTACTCATCACACAAAGAAATACCAACACTATTAGTAGATGATATAGAAATTTCGTAGACAATAACTTCATATTTGTTTTTTCCGGAAATAAGAACGTTTGAATGGACGTCTAGTAAACAACTGAAAACGTTGACAAAGTGCGTATCTTATATATATAGCGCCAGTGAACTTACAGACCTTTCGCATTACTCAACTACTTAGCAGGAACAGCTGACAGTTTACGATACCCCGGGGATTACTTTCAACGATTATGAGGCACGAGCAATGTGTAGTATACGTAGTATGTATTCCCATTTCCCTTGTTTTGCTCGTGCAGCAGACATTTGAGCTTTTGATTCTAGTAATATTGGTATTATAGTAATATTGTTTTGTCTATGCATTGTGATGTCATACTCGACATTATCTTATCGAAATTGTGACGCATTTAATGTTATTTTCAAATGTAAAAGTGTTTACTCAATGCAATTGAACACTTTATTAGATTTCTGGAAATTTATATACACAAAATTATACTTCTCTATGTGAATATATTTACTGATGCATCGTTTTCAAAATGTTTATTAAATATTTATGTAGCCAATCACAAATAAGTTGTTTGATCTTTTAAGCTGATTAGTTTCAATTTGTTTTTTTGAAGCGCAGTTTATGCACTTTGGCGACAGCGACCGCTTCTAACATCGGATCCTTCTTTACATTTCGGATCGGTGGATAAGAGAAACCGTCCCTCTATTGATTGTGGCTGAGTGTCCACAGAGAGTGGTTTTATATCGCTTTCTTTCGTATTAAAAATAGAAAAAATATTATCGTCAACAGTGTGGTCGGCTTGATTGCTATCCGAACTTTGGTCCAAATTCGACGAAGTCTGATCATGTTGACCAGAGTGTGGATGCGATTGAATGGAGTCACCAGATGGAACATTGCCAGTATGTTCTGCATGCGGGAAAGAAATTAAGTTAGAGCTCACTTGTCCAGGTCGTGGTTGTAATGGACTTCCAGATTGACCTTGACTTGGTTGCTGGAGTCGAATTGGATAGGACTGTTCGATTTGACCTTGTTCTGGACGTGGCTGCAATGGACTTCCGCTTCCAGATTGGCTTTGGTTTGGTCCACTTGAATGTGGCAATCCTTGACCATTGAAACTAAACCCTTCATCGGGTTGTTGCAGCCCAAAGGGATCTGTAGTTCCTTGTCCTGGCCGCGGCTGCAGTGGACTTCCAATGCTTCCAGGTTGGCTTTGGATAGGTCCTCCTGAATATGGCAACCCCTGTCCTGGGCGAGGTTGTTGTGGAATGGCACTGTTGAAAAGTGAACCTTCCTCGACTAGTTGATCGCCAATGGTATCAGTAGTTCCTTGTCCTGGACGTGGTTGTAGTGGATTTCCAATGCTTCCAGGCTGACTTTGGTTAGGAAGTTGGGCTGTACCTGGATGTGTCAGTCCCTGCCCTGGTCGAGGTTGGAATGAATTGTCATTGTTGAAACTGAAACCTTCGTCAGGTTTTTGAACGCCAAAGGGATCTGCAGTTCCTTGTCCTGGCCGTGGTTGTAATGTATTTCCAACGCTTCCCGATTGGCTTTGGCTAAGTTGTTGGGGTCCTCCAGGATATGGCAGTCCTTGTCCTGGTCGTGGTTGCTGTGGATTTACACCGTTGAAAATAAGACCTACGCCAGGTTGTTGCACTTCTGGTTGTGGTTGCAATGTACCCCCAGCATAGCCCTGTTCAGGCTGTTGAAATCCATTGGGACCATATCCCTGACCTGGTTGACCGCTCTGATAAGGCGGGACACCACCACCATATCCTGGTCTCGGTTGGTAAGCATTCCCAAAACCTGGGCGTCCTCCATAACCTCCATTGGGACTGCGACCTCCGAACCCGACGCCTTGCTGACCATTGATACCAAAGCTAGGCTCTCGAGATCCAAACCCTTGACCCGGATATGCACCTCCTCGATGCTGGTTGCCATAAACGGGCCCATAAAATGGGGGGCCATTATACCCAATGCTTGGAAAACGATCGTTTAATTGATTGGGATTGTAATCGTGTCCGTGATGATGTCCATGGTAATGCCCGTGATTGTGATGTCCTCTGTTGGGTGTATTTTTGAATCAAAGTAAGTGACAAAGCCGCGACTTTTGAGCTATGTACTTACCTCTGCTCCTGGTAATGAGCTCCCCTCTGATCCTCATTACTCTGATGTTCCCCTGAAAACCAACGATGCGCTGCTTCAGCCTCTACCAGTTGCGCACTTAGGATTGTTGTTATCACTAACGGGGCCAGTGATAAGAGCCCAAGCTTACAAAACATATTGCCGCTTAAGTTTTACCAGCAGTTTTATAGACGACAGATCAAACGAGACTGACATCAACTATTTTAGATTCTAATTAAAAGACTTGCATTCCACTGGGACGCAATATAGCTGATAAGATGATCTGTTGAGACATCTCTTATACTTCTCAAAAGGAAAGACTTAGAATTAAGCTTTATAATCGATTATAAGAGCTAATGACTAAAGATTACGCAAAGAAATAATCTCTGAAATAAAAACGTACAAATTTGTATGCATTTTCAAGTAAATGAAAATGACGCGGAAGCTTTGCACTCATCAACAGCGATGAAATAAGAATATCAGTAGAGACACATACACACATTTAGGGTAACTCATAATTAGGTAAATTGCGAATAGCCTTTCCATGTTACCTCATCAAGTGTTTGTCCCGAGCGAAACTCATTTGGTAAAGTAATTCGCAGTCGTAATACATACCGAGATGTTGTATCATTTTATTTATTTTATTTTAAGATACTTATATAATACTTATGACGGTTATTTCTGCATATGAAGTAGTGTATTTCATATTCGGCGAAATCTCAAAAATACTTTTCGCAGTCACTATTGAGTAATAATGATGGTTGCAATACTCAAAACTTCACTCTTAATACATTACAAGTAACGATTTTATGTATTTTTGATTAAGCCGATTTACGACATCGACCCGCTCGCAGTTGAAAGCCCGGCTCACAAACCGGCAGAGTGTCCACAAGAATTCGATTGCCAATGTCAGGCAGCTCTGTTGTAGTTGTAGTTGTTTGGTTTAGGTCCTGAGTCGCATTGCGGTGCAGATCATCCAAGGTCGCTGTTGTGCTGTTTAAAGGTATTTCTGTGGTGGAGCTAGTATTAATATTGTTCCACGTATCTCTATTATCGTCTGGAAAGATGATGCGATCGTCTTTGGTAGTAGCACATAGACGTAATTCAGCTTCACATATATGCCAAATCACAATAGCCAAGAGAAGAGCGTTAACGACGTTGTGATGCATTATTTATTTGTTTATTTGTTTACTGGAGAGCAGCGAAAAAGAAAACGCGTTTGGCTGCTTCAACAGAGCTTTCGAGACTGACAATAGCTATCGGTGACTGGAGCCCCCTGTATGATGATCTCCAAACAGACAACAGTCTGGCTGAGAAATAAACAGGCCGACCTGAGCACCACTTGAGATAAGAATTGATTGTTATTGCCTCGTTATAATAAACAAAAAATATACCAACTACAATTGAGCTTGTTAGCCAACTGGAAGCTGGAAAGTGGAAGTGGAATCTGAAGTTTTTTCTCTGCTCTACCAAATTGACTTTTTAGTTGTCTATAGATACATACATTTGACTGAATATACACACACTTTTAGCGAATCATATTTATTGTGCAATACTTAAGCTTCCTTCCGACAATGATTTCCAAATAGCTTAAGACCCTCCCCACACACGGGTAGAGTATCTAGCGTAATCCGAGGTCCGATTCCCGCTTGATTGCGCATATCAACAGTTGCAGGCGAAGTGGTTTTCCCGATCTTGGGTGGCTTAGTTGCAATCTCTTGGGTTTTATTCGTATCCAGCTTAGTCATCTTGTCGGTAGATGCAGTTGTATTAGATTGAAAAATCAAATCAAGTAGTTCTGCTTCAGTCATCGGTACTTTTTGACCAGAATCAGTTGATTTGATATCTCCCGGATATACTATGCGATCATCTTTCAGTTCGCGTGCAGCACAGAGTGGGAATGACAAAAGCAACCATAACGAACACAATGGAATGGCTACGGTCAATAGGCATCTGAGTTTAATTGTCATCTTGTTAATAGACATGCACTCGACCCAAACTCAATTTTAAGACTGACAGTAAGTTATCGAGAGAGAGTTGCCCAGTATCCCACGCGCCATGTCAATTGTAAGTTGTTGGCATTCAGAGACTTGCGATAAGGAATAACAAGAAGCACAAAACTTGTATAGTTGCATTTATAATGAAAGCTTTAAAATTGCATTCATAATATAATATTACGTAGTCATTACTGACGAATAATTATATAATAAATAATACAAATTAATTACTAAATAATGCCAACATACTGTTGTAAAGATCAAGTTTCTTAAATCCACAATAAAAATTGTGCTCAAATAACCTTTTTTTTAATAAATTTTTCAATAAAGCTACCAGGTATTATGCAGTTGAAATCAACTGACAGCAACTTTCTTGTTCTCAATATTTTTAATGAATGCATAACACAAGTAAAGCTTTTTCTCGTCATAATTTCAACTGGAAGTTGGTGACTTTAAGCGCAAACTAAAGCAACAGCATTCTCACTCACTGAAATGTAAACAAAAGTCTTGTTTCAAAAGCTCGACGTCTCTTAATAAATATGTAAATATGATCGAGTATAAACGGGCAGCCTCAATAGATTAAAGAAAACTTTTTAAAGACAATATATTTATTCACATGCTTTTGATTTTTCTTCTACTCTTCTACAATGCTTATCAAACATCTTGAAGCCGATTTTACACCTTGGTTCAGATGACATGGTTCATTTGAGAGCACTTGTGTGTTTATGCTGCCATCTAAAATAGCAAATGAAGCACTTATTAAATACAACCACAACAATAATTGAACCGCAAGTTTTAATTGGGATCGAAAAATTAATATCATCTTGTAAAACTGTTTTTAAACTGCACAACTTCTCTTTTAGGACTGAATCATTTTTCTGTGCATTGATCTTAGAAGAAACTAACCAGTAAAAAATTGCATCACTAAATTATTCACATATGAAATTGCATGTAATCAGATTAAAACCAGTATGAACGCTGCTGTCGAGTATGCTCAACTGTGGAGACTCGCTACAAATTTTCAATACAAGCAAAAAAGTGCAGTATTATTCTTAATATATTCCAAAATAAATATACCGTTAAATACAAAAATAATACAATAGAGAGTACAAAATTGCAACAATATTTATTCAATTTTTTTTTTTATCTTTCTACAAAGATTATCAAACAACCTGAGGCCGATTTTGCATTTTGTTGCAGAACTTAACGCCATTGGAGTCCTTAATTGGCAAGGTTCATTTAAATCCACTTGTGTGTTTATGTTTTCATCCAAAATAGCAAATGAAACACGTGTTAAATACAACCACAACAATATTGGAAACGCAAGTTTTAATTGTGATCGAAAATTTATTGTCATCTTGTTAAACTATTTCAAAACTGCACAACTTCTCTTTTAAGACTAACTCATTTATTTATGTACGTTGATATTAGGAGAAAATAATCTGTAAAAAATTGCATCACTAAATTATTCACATATGTAATTGCATGTAATCAGATTAAAACAAGAATGCACGCTGCTGTCGAGTGTGCTAAACTATAATATATCCATACCCATACACGAAATATACTAAAATATAACGATATAGAGGACAACATTTTAAACTTGTGCAGTTGAGAATTGTAGCTCTATCTCTTATAGTCTCTGAGATCTAGATCTGCGCATATTGTAACATGCTGTACTATGCTTATCATATCTGCACTAACAAGCTTGTCCCCATTTTATTATAGAAAAGTACATTTTTATTTGTTTTTAATATCCATTAGATTTTTCTGTGCCTTATTTGAACTTTTATAGTTGTGTATAAAGATCATCCCGATTCTCAACGGCTGCAGATATATTGGCGATTATTTGAACTCCCGGTTAAATTATTACCAGGTAATTTGGAAAATTATAAATTTGTTTCGCTGTATAGCAACGGGGAAACTAAAAAAGTTAAGAACAACAGATTTTATACACAGATATATTTGACGGCTCATGGGCTTAACATTTCAGTAAATTTCCTGCTTCAATTATGTCTATATTTTTTTGTTTTCGCAATGTGTATTATCTACTTGATTCCAAGTCAAAGGCTTTTCACATTAACATCAATGTGTGATTAGCTAGAATGCGAATTTTGATAAACTGTTCACAAATTTTAAATTCCTACCGTTTTCAAACAAGCTTAAAAATGTGAACCATTTAACCACTAGCCATTTTTAGGAAGTCCAGATGATCATTTGGGTCTCATAAAATAAAAAAAATACAAGTTATTAGGTGTTGACAGTTGACAAGCGTGCTTGCATGTAACAGAATGAAGGTTTAGATTAGCTTGCTACCCTCCAAAACAGAATTTGTACAATGCTTTTCATGGAATACTTGTACCAAGAAGGAGTTGACAGTTCTCCCAATATAAATTATTGTTGTATCTTTGCATCTAAGTAGCTGGCTAATAGTAACAAATAATATCGTGTTATTATCAGCTGTTATTAAGGGCTACGTACTCATCGTGTTTCATCAGCTGATCAAATAACATAGCAGACTCAAGTGTGACCAAGCTACATCGGCTTAGCTAAGTCTCGCACCTAAAGCAGTTGCAATACGTAAATGTTGCCTACTTTCAGGAGCTATTTCAATTACACTTGAATAAGTACAAACGATACACTGCAATTTGTACTGTAATAGCTCATCATCGTATTATATATTAACAAAGATCAGTTTTTAACCCACAAGTGTAACGCACTTCAACTTTACAAGCAGCAGAGCATTATTGTTTGGCAAATATACGACACAGAGTAACCCAATCGTTGCGAAATTTGAAAGATCATTGTCAAATTTCCATTTTTGCTACATGTTAAGTTATGAACTCTATGAATATCTTAGAAAATTCAAGATTTAGTTGATGATGTTTTCATAAAATAAACTCGTGTAGAGAAGCGTTCTACACGAACATTTGGTATCTTACGAACGAACTGACAAATATGGCTACATTTACTCAACTATTACTAGTTAAACACAATATTCTCAATATATGATAATATAACCTTATTATATAACCTTATTGAACTTTTTCCATTTATTTAAAACCTGTCTAAAAAGTGGCTACTGATAACAAATTCAATTTGACAGTTAATTAATTTTGGTTCCGATTAGATAATACATTTTGAAGTTATGTTAAAATGACAAAAATTTCGTTGAATTAGATGTGTCCAAACATTAGGCAAAGTAGAAAATAAATGTGTGAATAATATTCACTGAATATATTAAATATAAAAGCTTTGCAGTCTGATTTTGTCGAAATATATATTTTAAGCAACAAGAAAAAGCAAAATATGTGTTTTGCATCGGCCGGGAATCGAACCCGGGCCGCCCGCGTGGCAGGCGAGCATTCTACCACTGAACCACCGATGCTTCATGCAAAGATAGTTTAATTAAACAAATGGAAAGGGGAGCTTTCTAGTAAGAAAGATACTTTTTAAACTAAAATACTTTTAGTAGTCAAATTCAAATTTCAAATTCATTCAATACATTTGGATGCTACACAATATGCAAATTATTTGTCTTTCAAGCAAAAATTGTATTAAGCAGCTTAGGGTTTTAAGCATGCGAAATTCAGAACGTATTTAAATATGTGTCATATGATAAAATTGTCAAATCGCAAGCATAAGAAGCTCTAGCTTAAAAAATTAACTTTAATTTTAATGTTAAAAGTTATGTCGAGTTCATTATCAACTACGCATTCTTCTATCCAAAATTTTGGAAAATGTACATCTGAAAAATTTATCCTAGGATGTTGATGTATAAGTATTCCACAAAATTCATAACTCAGAGACCTACTTTGCGGCTAGTAAAAATAGCAGGCGTTGCTTAAATAAACGGAATGTCTTCCTCAGGTTTTGCATTGTTTACTGCCTTTTTTGTGAGGTAACCTGAGTTACTGGTAATAAATGTCGGCTATTTAGGCTAATCATTGTGACAATTCTATTGTCAGCCCCAGTTGAGACAGTCTCTTTCAGCAACCACCACCCATCAGCCACCCTCTGACTTCACCACAAAAGTGCGAGGCCTCTTAAAAAGTATGCGGCGAGGCAAAATGACAACATACTTACACATTACATAAAAATGTCAGTTTAAATGGCATAATTTTGGAGAAGCCCCGGCGACCCTGGGTTAAGTTCTGCGAAACCTTTTGGAGGCACGCTTGTGTCCCAAATTTCAAATTCCAAATGCGAAAACGAGTAGTAAGTATATAAAAATACATTAAAATAATGCGTGTTCGGCACTCTGGCAGCTGATGCAAGACTTCCGCATTGAGGGAGTCAGTTGTTGCCGGGTTACATGTCGTACAGTCATTTGTTTATGGCGACCTCTGAGCAGGAGGCTTGCTAAATGTATGCAAAATAAAAGTAAAAGCCAATAGAAAGAATATTTTATGAGAAAATGACAAAATGAGCAACGCTCCATTCGCAATTGCAGGTGCGTTGTGTTGCGCTGCGCTGAGTCTTTTGTTTCTGCTTTCGCCGTTCAAAACACGGACAATAGACACTGAAAACGACGCGAAGGTTAATCATCGACATTTTGGCAAAGTAATCAGTAAATATTTGCTATTTTTCTCTTGCGGTTTCCCCGCTCCTCGATGTTTTCTTCATTTTCATAAGAGCTGCTTACCAGTTTTTCATTTGGCATTTGCATTGAATGCATTCTAGTCTATGTCTGTGGAATTATTGATATTATACCCTGCAGCCATCGTATGTTGGCATATCTGGTATTATAATATGCTAAGAAATGAAAGAAAAATGTATTAGTATATTCGAGAAGGATTATGCAGAATAAAATCTGTTGATTTTATATAAGTTTCAGTGTTCCACAGTTCAAAATTTAGCCAACTTCTTAGCTAACCCTCATTTTATTTAGGAAAACTATATTGTTCGAAATGTTACCTTTCTTATATACAGGGTATCTTCCTCGTCGATTCTTTTTAGTTTTACTGCTCTTGCTTATTTTTTACTTGCTTCATTCTGCGAAATATTAAAAGTTGCCAAGCCAAAGGAAATGTTACTTGTAATTCCAGCGGAATTTATCATTGTTCAACCTTGAACATCGACTTGCTCATCAAGTGGAGAGCTCTCTGCCTTATAAGGCTCCAACTGCTTTCAAAAATTTGTCTATAGCTAAATCAGGTAAAAAGAAAACTTTTCAATCGACATAATCTCAGTCTTATTGGAGCAGTTGTGAAAAGAGTTTGTGGTAGAGTTTGTAAGGTGTACTCAATACTTTTGAATATGTATCGTGGAATCCTTTTGCTCACTTTATTGATGGCATTTTGCCATCAAGTTGTGCCTTTTGATAGCGAAGTCGTCGAGGCCGCGTCTCCCAGCACACAGCTTGGATTAAACGTCAACCCTCCTACTATCGAGAACTGGAACCCAAGTGACATCATCTTTGTAAAGCCTTACAACATTTTGGAAGCTAGCTGCCCACAAGGCTACGTTCTGGCCAATAAGCATTGCCATAAGCGAGTGAGAGCAGCCCCAACTATGAAAACAATGAAGTGATTCATTATACTTTGTTAAATACACTGAATTGTAAATTGAACAAAATACAAAGCATCTACACATTGAATATGTACAGTTTTTTGGATTTTAACTTCAGTTATATTATGTAAAAAAACAAATTAGTAAGCAACTTTTTAATTCCGAGGTTAAAAGGAAATGAAGTGAAATACTCTAAAGATAGAAATTGTCGATTTTTTCTATAGGCACTTTTGTCAGCTGTAAATGAATATTAATGAGATAGTATCTTTGTGGCTAGCACTTTTAATTGAGGGACATTTGAGGTAAAAGATCTTATTAAAAATAATGTTTGAATTTTTGAATTTCGTATATAAGATATAGGTTGAAAATGAATCGAACACAATTATGCTGGATTCTTGATAATGTTTATAGTGGAAACTTCTCAACCAGACAGGAATTTTATCATTTCTTCATAGGAAATTATAAATTTGCGAACAACCAAAGGCTTTTATTTCAAGCATAGTCCTTTTAACCTGTCTAAGGTACGAGTACGTAATTGTTAACCACAATCGCATACACATATGGAAGAGTGTGAGCAATGACAATGACCGAGACTACATTCCAGCCATTCCAATTTAGGCTGATTTGCAGACAGAGCCTTCAGGATGCAAGTAGACCATTATCCAAAAATACAACAACGCTGCAAAGTCAAGGAAAGGTGTCACGTGTAGTCGCCATGACGTTGTCCCCGCTGCTGTCATTTATCGGTAGCAGCTGCATTGACGTCCAATGGACTGCAGAGAGCCACCCGTAGGACGGGATGGGCATTTATTCGTGCCATAAAATATGGCAACTCTTAGGCCAGGACTAGCGAAATTGACAAAGTCTCGTCGTGGTCATTAACATGCCCGGGTAATAGGGGGAGAGCACGGTCTGGGGACGGACTAAGTTAATTAAGGACCCCACGGCCGGGGAGCATAATTTGAAGTCGTTTATCAACAACATTTCCGTGGGTACGAGCGCTGAAAGTAAATTGGCTTAGATCATACAAGTATACTAGTAAGCTGCCCAGACAATACACAACAACGAGGAGCACATTATTCATGCATTATTGTACAGTGTTTATTGCCTACCACGTCTGTAACATTTACATATCCAGACCCAATGGATTTTTCAACCAGGGATACACAATTGGGCACTTGTCGCAGACGCTCATGTAACGGATCTCCCCAGTCGATGTCTTCTGGACATTGCAATGAACCGCCTGGCATTGAGTCTTCGGTTTGACCTCACAGCTCTTGAAGGGTTCTCCCAGCACCGGTTTCTTCACATACTCCAACATGCGTGAAATGTCCGTCATATAGACATCCGGATAGGTGGAAAGGTGATGCACAAATCTGTTCAGGAGAGCATTAGAAGAAGAATTATGCCCACTGAAATTCAAACTTACTTCTTGAAGGCAGCAAAGTTGTTGCGTCCTCGGGAGAACCAGGCGGCATGTAGATACATGCCAAAGGGAGCCCTGTTACTCTGGTAATGGCGATTAAAGTTCTCGAGCATCCATTCGAACAACGCATCAATTTCATCAGCAGGAGGATAGGCACAAGCATCGATCATGGAGCAACTGTAGCCCTCAGTATCAGTCCATGTGACCATAGGATTCACCCAGACACCAGGCAACTCAGCATTGGGACACGGGCCAATTTGGCAATCCTGCACGGACAAATAGTCGAGGGTGTATGGCCACATGGGTGGATTCTTAAACTGCTGAGTGGGCCATGAGCTGTCGTAGGTGAGTCCCAAGCTCTTCACAGCCTCAAAAGTTTTATTTCCGGATATTTGAAGGAAGGGCAAACGCATGCCCTGAATCTTCTTCGGATCGACCTTGGCAAATGTCTCTAAGATCTGCAGCTGGGCTCCGAACTCGCTCTCGATCGTGTCAATATCCGCTTCACGCCAGTAGTCCGTACCATCACCGTGGGTGACAGAGTGCAGGGCAATCTCATGGCCAGCATTATATAAGGCATTCACACGCACGTAGTCCGTGTACTCGTGGGAGAGGAAGAAGGTGCCTGTGGCTGGGCAGCCATCGGGATTGGTCAGGCCATCGAAGAGTAGATCGTATTGGGCATAGTTGACGGCATTCACGGCATCATCGAAGGTAATGGTAACAAACTGACCATTGAAATTAGCATAAAAGGCTTTCGAATCGATTTGTAATTGAATTTACCTGAGGAATTTCCTGTTCCTTGCCCTTGAACTTGGGCCGTGGCAATGTGGCATCAGAGCAACGACAATCGGGCAACTTGCACTTTGCTGCAGAGCATGGCTCGGCCTTTTGCAGGTCTAGCCTCGCCAGCTGTGGCGCCACAGTGGTCTTTACCTTATTCTTCGACTTTAGCTTGTTCTTCGTCTTCTGGCCATCACAGAACAAAGTTGTGGCGAGTAGCACACCGAGTATTAGAACAATTGCGTATTTCATGCTGGACCAGCGTTTCAACCGTTTTCAACTGTTCCGCAAAGTAAATGATGCTGACTTCAGCTTTTATAACATGCGATCGGAAATCATATCTTATCGAGATAGCACCAATTCAAATTTGATTTGCTTGTTTAACATTGCTAGTGCAATTACTCATGGGTGTGCCTATGTACTTGGCTTCGACATTTTCGAAGATGTTTTCACATTTGGTTCAAGTGGAAATGTACAAGAATACAATAATTATGATCGAAATGAAGCAAAACTTAAGCTTCAATTTATTTGCATTCTCAACAGTCAATGGTACTTAATAATATTCAATGACTATCAAGCTTATAAGAGTACAGTAGTCGGTTGAATGGGAAGCCATAGCTCTACTACCATAAACACTGTTAATTTCGAAAATACTTTTCAAGCTATTTTCAATTATATGAGCCTTGACTTTGGTTCACCCACAAGTCGAAAACTTGCCTCATTAGCATAGACCGAAAGTCCTGAACTTAACAGCTGAGATTTGCGCCTGCGATTTGAGTGGAAAAGTTTTTGTTCCGCAGAGAAAATCCAAGCAAAATCGAAGTAACTGCAACCCAAATTATGACAGGCCCAACAAATGCACTTGAAATCGTAAACAAGTGCTTCAAACTTTTGTGGCACGACAGAAGCTCTTAAAACAAAGCCTGAAATGTTCTAAAGTGTTTTGCCAGCCACAAATATTTCCCCCGTTCCGGTAGACTCGCCCATTTCTTCATGTTGCTTCATTCACATCCCATGTCAATCACACGCCTCCACAATCGCTATCGCAATCGCATTCGCATCCAAGGTAATGCACTACGGCGGCCAATCAGAATTCTAAATCCGAACAGCGAACAGGCAAAAGTGAATAGTCACCGACAAGTGGCGAAAGCTGGAAACGGGAAACGGGAAACGGAAAATAGGAATCAGGAAGCAACGGGAGGGATATTTCTTGTTTTAAAGATGCAGATATTTGGCTCAGAGTAGTTGCTGATTGAAGTCGTCATGGGCCGCTAGAGAATGCAGCGCGTTGCATGCAACAGAACGACACGGATTTCTTGTCGTCGCGCATATGCCGACTGACATGGGGTACGCCTACAATTCAGTTTGGTCACGTTCTAGGGCGTTACCGACAGGGGTAGGTGCCCCAAGTGCTCTATGTACCCACGTGCCACGTAGCCAGCCAACCAACAGACGGCAAACGTCAGGCCGACAAACGAACGAGAACGAGAACGAAAAACTGTCGGCTGCAAGCGGAAGTAGAAGTGGAAGTGGGCGGCAGCCTTGCCCACAATCTCTCCGCATTCTCAGTTCGTATCGGTTCGATGTTGCAATTGTAGGGGCAACATCGAACGCAACATGTTTGAGTGAGTTTGATGCTCTGCCTCCGTATGACGTATGCGCAATGTGTCAAATAACAACACAATAATACTATATGTTACTCATAAGATAATAATGATTGAGGACAGCTTGAGACCTGAAAGAGATTTCAATTTTTGCCTGCATCAAGTTGGAGGTTTATTGAAAGTTTATTGACAACCAATCTCAATGAAGATGAATCGTATGCCTCTCGCATCTCTCCAATCTGCATCAAATGCCGTGTCACAGTTCTCACATGTGTTTCACCAAGGCGCATCAGTGCGTGAAATCAAAGTGAAAATTTTTACTCATGCTACACTCAACAAGAGTCTCACGTGGCGCAAACTGTTTTAAAATGCAAATTTTGCCTTAATAAAAATATAACTCATATGCTCGCAGATCTACCCCAAAAGAAACTCACGCACGTCTGAACTGAGAACAAAACTACAAAGGGGGCGAGAATACTATAATTGGCAGGGGACGATGGGGTGGGGGGAGGCAAGTGTGAGTCGCATTTGCGTTTGCCAATTTTCACGATAATCACAGAAACTAATTTGCATAGCGAATGAAATAGACGCGACTGCAAATCTGCGCTAATCAAATCAACCCAAACGCACAAACTCAATTTGCCGACCACAACGTATTTACTTATATAAACACGCAGATGCTCTTACAGCACGAACATTTCTTTTACTATTGAGGAAAAGAACACTTTGATAAATATTGTAACTATTTGAACTGTGACACATCCAAGAAGAGTTCAAAAATTCTGTACACAAAAGAATGAATCTATATTTGTCAAAAAGAGCATTCTATCTTCGTTGTAAACTTGATTTCGCTCCTTCCAATTGTAATCCATTGCAAAAGCTTATTTTCCTTGCAAAGATTTTCGGCCTTATGATAATTCTCTTATTACATTTTTCAGATTATAAAACTCTGGTGACTTGCTTCGTCTTTACATTTGCATCCAGCACAAGGCTCAGGCTATGAACAATAACAAAAGCAACATTCGGAAATCCAAGTTGGATGTAACGTCTTACATTCGCTACAAAAGAAAACATATTTCGTTCTCTGTGGAATATTAAAATTAATCAGTCTAAGAACATAGATATGTTTGTTCAAAATATTTGAATTGGTTTTCTCATAAATCATCGTGGAGTTTCTTGTCCAGTTCCTTTAAGAATTCCCTTAGACTGATATTTCAAACAATTCTCGACATCAAAAAAGTGTGGAAAACTTGAACAAAATTTATAAAGTAAATTCAAAAATGTCAAAAACATCGCATGAGAGTCAAGAGGAGTGCAAAAGAAAACTACAGCAAGTGGTTAGATTCAACAGAAATCTGCAGAGAAACGAAGTCCTTACCTTGCACTACCTTGGACTGCCTTATGTCGTGCTGTCACGCAGTCCGTTGCTGCGCCTCAAGTTGCCCGTGAGCACCTTTAATTACCAGGATGGCGATGATTGTGGCATTGCGTTGCAGTTGATATTTACCTGCCCGGTCAATTATCCGCTGCAATTGCCAAAAGTCGATCTAGTTGAGAAGCGGAATGTCAGCAACGAGTTGGAGCTGAGTCTGCGCATGGAAATTGCTTCGACGCTGGAGAGGCATTTGGGGCTTTATATGATTGTGGCAGTTGTCACTCAGCTGCAAATGCTGCTCAACAATATGGCCAGGCGATTGCCGATGTCTTCCAGAGGCTACTGACATGTGGTGACGAGCTGAAGCTGAAGCTGGCGCTTGAGGGGGAGACGCTGTGTGGAGTGGAGCTCTTAAATGTTGAGTGTATTTCGCTGTCCCAACTGTGCGATTGCAGTAGTAGTAGTTGTTGCCAGTCATCACCATGCTGAGGTGTATGTCCTTGTTGTCTGGACGCGTACGAACGTGCACAAACATGTTTGCTGTGCCCGTTGCCCGTTGCCCGCTGCCCTTACGCAGAATACGTGACTTCTGGCATTGACATCATTGGCGGGCGACCTGAAGTGTGCAACACTTGGCCAAACGTTAACACGTGCCACAGCAGATGAACGCAACGCGCCACGACGACAGCTCATTAATTGGCGACTGTGGCACTTTCAGTCCAGTTTCAGCTTCCACCCCGTCCAAACTCAGTCCGGGCGGGGCCGGGCCGGGCATTGCATTAACTTATCTTTTATGCGCATGCCAAAGCATTTGCCATAGTTATCCTATCTTAAAAGTGACACTACGACTTTGCTCAGTTAGCAAATCAACATATACTTTACATATACTTTTTAGCTTCTAGCTTCAGTGCTACATTTCCTTCCGACGCCGCCGCTGCCTCAGCGCACTACAAATTGGTTGTAAAAAAAAGGAGCAAGCAAAGGAATATGTGTGGCAAAGACTGGCTCTGAGCGCAGCAGTCGCTTCCTTGGGCGCATCCTGTTTATCCTCAAAGATGCAGCAGCGTCAAGTCCTTTGCTCTCATGCCGGATGTCTCTGGGTAATTTAGATAGCTGCTGCAGTTGTTGCTCACAACTTGCATAATGTCACTTTCAAAGACTTTTGGGGCCAAATTGCTAAAAAAGAACACGATTGCATGCCAAGCCAAAAGTCTTTTTTTCCTTTTCTATGTTACACATAAGGAAAGTCTAAAGTGCTTAACGTGATGAGCAATGCATCTAAAAACTTGTTCTAAGTCAATCGAAGATGCAGTTGTACTTAAGGGAATAACTATTGAAATTGATCTTTGGATGTGTATTGCTAGAAATTTGTAATAAATAATTCTTAATGCTACATGCTAATGTTAATAAGCACAAAACTCGACGAATATTTAGATATATAATTCGTAGTAGTATTTAGAAGACAAATATTCCAACAATTTTGAGAAATTTAATTCAGTTAATTTAAATTAAGAGAAAAGCGCTTTCTGATATTTGTATTTGATTAGGGAGAAAATGGTATTCTCAGACTGTCAGTGTTAGTTTTGTGTAATGAACATTCAATTTAATAAATAAGATTGATTCAATAAACGTTCATAAATTTATGACATTCAGATGTAACAGTTCTGCTGAGATAAACTGACTAAATTGATGTAATCGTGAGTGATACTCATACGAACTAAACGAATGCATTACCTAAAAAAAATAATTGATCAAACGAGAATGGTACTCAAATCTACTCAACTTTGTGAACGATAATGAAGCCCATTCTTTTAGTTAAGTGAATGGTTCGATCGAACTTGCTCAGAATTATATGATACTTTTTTATATGAGTACTATTTTCTTATATTATCAAGTTATTAAAGTATTGAGTATTTTGTCGTGTTACAGTTTTACTCGTCAGTGTATATATGTCAAATATTTTATATTACCTGTATACATATCTATACGATGATATCATTTCTGGCATAGAAATTCAGTGTTCGAGTTCTTCTTACTTAGAATCTGCTTGCTAGTTAGATTTAGCTACAACTGACGCAATTTTGGGCGACCGCAAACATTGCGGACTACAAGCAGAATATATTTCAATGGCATTTAATCTTTAATGCGGCTGTGACGACATTGGCGACTGTATGCCCGAAGGATTTGTGCGTAATGAAAAACTGTCACGGCATAAGACGACGACGAGCTTCCTGGCTGCCGGTTGGATGAGTGCGAAGGAGGAGGGTTGACAAAAGTAAACGAGGCGAGGAGAGGCGAAGGAGGTGCTGGGTGATGGGTGAAGAAAGGCAAAGGCGGCTAAGCCATCGCAGGTATTGCAAAATTGAAAAGCGCTCGTCGAGCTTGTCGTGGCATTAAAATCGCAAATTTGTGTGCGTCGCCAATGCGGCAAGCCATTCAGGACATTTATGGCCGGTAACTAAACGACGCGACGCCAGGCAGACAACTCCGGAGACAGGCCATAAAAACCGGCGACGCTTGCGTGATAAGCGCATAAATCAACTCCGAGATGTACGTTTGCATCGCCGACAAAGAGTTCTAGTCTTTGTGGACCTTTAAGCTAGATGTGATGTCTATCAGTTGATGCGCCACCTCAAATTAGCCGAGTTGCTTCCATTTTTTAATTATCTGTAATGCATCTCGAAATGAAATGAACAATGGAGTCGTTAATTTATGTTTTATTGTTGCTCACTTTAAGTATTCTTTTAGCTCTTGAAAATGAAAATATAGTATAAGATGGTAGATGCCGCAAGTCTTAGAAAATGTAATACATATTCGACCCAATTTTAGAGTTCATTGTGAGTTGTGAGAGATGAAATTTCCACGCGAAATGAATTTTCGATGGATTATGACCACAGACCACAGCAGAATGGTCAAAATGGATTCCTGTTTGCCCTGTTGGAACTTTGAGCTCATTGCTTATGCCGGAGCACGAAACAAATTCAAATTACAAATTATGTTGTCATTTGTGCGCTTTACGAGGCAGCAGGGTGGCCCAACCCCCTCCTTAGAACCTTCAACCCCCACCAGCTGCTGTAGCCGACATTGCAACGTGACGTTGACTTTGGGCAGTAAATGTTAATCCTCTGGCAATGTCTGCGCTTCATTTCGCGCGGTGTCAACTATTTAGTTTCCGGTTTTAACTTACGCCATAAACTCGGCATTACGTGTCCGCTTTTATTGCATACTTGCAAGCGTCTCACTCGTCTCTCCTTCTTAATAATCCGCTCTGACCATGAACGCTATGTCTGTGAGTGGAGCAACAGACCACCACACAATAACAATGTTTATAGCCCCCAACCAAGCAGTCAGGTCAAGTCTGGTCCATCGCCTAGTTGCACACATGGACACACACACACACACGCTCTCCTCTCATATTTATTCTCGCGTTGCAGTCATAAATGCGCTTAATTGGTAATTTCAGCAGGAGATGCTCTGATGTGTGTGAGAAGATTGTAAAAGTTGCAATCGGGTTGCCAAATCATAAATAGAACATATGCTTTTGTAACCATATTTTTATATTTATCATTTAATGTAGTGCTCTCCACGAAATCACTGCGAATTCTGAGTATGCTACGTGTTGCAGGAAATAAGGAAATTATTACGTAAATCTGGATCATATAACAACATAGTTAGCTGGCATATTTATATAGGGAAAAAGAGTAGAATAAATACAAGCAGATGAAATTTGCTACATAAATATTTATTTTACATTTAACAATAAACTTTGTAAGAAAAACTTATAAATCATAAAGAAAATGTTCTGCACACTTGCTAATAAAATCGATTATTAAAGTCTGATCAAATCCAATACTGTTACGACATAATTTTGCAGACATATCTCATATTATGTGTAAAACTAATGGATTATGTATGCCCTTCGTACTTTCTAACTATTCACAATAATAATTTTGGGCTAGGGTCTACAAATTTCTTGACTCATCTATAATATGAAACACAAGAAATAGATATAAATAATTAAGGAATGCATATTGAACGTACCCACAGTCATGCGGTTAGGTTTCTGGTCTTCCCGCTCAATCATATGGAGAGCACTGGTTACCATCGGAATTATGTGCTGTGATCCACGATACAAATGGCGAATGCGTTCAAATTCCGTGAATATTGCAGCTACCAAGTGATCGGGAAAATTGTTCTTCGATCGGATGTGGACATCGGGAGCATCGCGGGGATAGAATCTGGGACACTTGAAGATCAACTTGCAACTGATGCGCGAATCCGCCGGTACCTCGGTCTCAATGTGTCCGCAAACAAAGACCTCAAGTTGGAAAAAGTGCGGCGACTTTCGCACCTTCATCGGACAACCGAGCAAAGCGAGAGTGCGCAGCTCTGAATCACGCAGAGCCTTGCAAAAGGAGCCAAGCTTCTCAAGAGGAACACTGTCCATTGTAGTAAATGGCGGACAGAATTTATGCGAGTAATTGAAAATATAGAATTACAGGCTAGTGTAGTGCTGAGAGAAAGCTACAGACAGTCTGAAATACAAGTATTGACTGAGCACAAATCTTAAATAACCATTAAAAAAGCCTACTTCGATTTCGATTTCATATGCTGGCTTCGCACTTTCGAGACGTGAAAGTATTTCTATTGTCCTTATTAAATGCGAATATTGGGAGAGATCAAATGACAATTGAATAACTAACGTATTCATAACATGGTTTTTCCAATTCTCTCAATGAGAAAGTCATAGAGCAAGTATTAATGTCATTGTTCCCGCACCCACTTGACTCGACGCTATTCCCATTCTCATTCCCATTCGTTGAGCTTGGATTCTATTAAAATCGCCTGTCATTGCTGCCTACCATCGTTATTGTCCGACTAGCAGAGTGCAAACAGAGCAAACTATCACAGCTCAGACTGCGTTTGACTTGGATGCGCCATTTGCAGATGGGTTGGGCAGCTGCTTGGCAGACATGCTTAGTCCCTTAGACATTGGCATTGCCAGCGACGTCGACAACGACGACGACGACGATGTTGTCTTCTGGCAGAACCATTATTCTTCAACAACGTGCATTATATTATCCTTTGGCTGACTATAGAGCGGCACGGCACGGAACGGAATGGAATGGCATTTGTATGCAGGCTGGGGCGCGAATTGCATTTGGGGATTGGGGCATCATGCGATGGGGTCTTGGGGACGAGCCTTGCCTTTGAGCTGTCGTCGCTGCAATTTGTATTGCCGCCTTCGTCGTCTCCGTCCCCGTCCATGTCCTCACCCTACGTTGTAGCTGTTGCTGCCGCCTGTAACTTGTTTTTTATTGGTTTTCTCGTTTTAAATTTCAATTTGGCGTTGGCCTGTAAGCAAGATGTACGAGTATGTACGAGTACAAGACGTAGCCCTTCCGTGTGGCATATGTTGGCACGCCAGGTGCACAACCGACCGGGCGATTTATACGCGTCACAGCGTCAGGTTGACAGTTTCCGTCTTGCCAGCTAACTGAACTGTCATTCAGCACAAGAGGCAAGAGATGAGGTAAGGTGTGGCATTTGGCATTTCTCGCCATCCACCCGCGATGCTCTTATTATGCTATTAGGTGTATGGGCTCTCTCACATTTTACACCGCATTTAACCCAAAACATGCCACTTAGCAGAGCGCATTTATCAATACGTCGGGGCGTATACGTGATTTTGGTCCTCACCTTACAACATCACCTCAACACTCAGCCAGCACAGTAAAACACAACACAACACATCAAATTATCAGGCATCATTATCGTCATTATCGTGATCATCATCGTCATCAGCTCGCAACATTCAATACGTGTTTAACCTCACAGCCAAGTTGAAGCTGCGATTATCAAGCGTTTCCGCTTCCGCTTCCTATTCCCATGCCCATTTCCATTTCCATTCCCAATCGTCCTCCCATTCGTGCCCAACTCGAATTCCGCTTTCAGCCTTTGCATCATTTTGTGGCTTACAGCTATACCCCAAAAATTACATGCCTTTGTTTTTTATCTAATGCTGAGCCGCATTCTCAGGTCTTAAAGACCATCGAATGTGTCGCTGTTGATGCTGCTGTTGCTGTGGGTGTTAGTCTAAGTTTAAGTGTGTGTGAAACGTGCGTCTGCCTGCAGTCGTTTTTCACATTTGCACCCAACAACTGGGGAGCAAACGTAGGCACAGCTTTGGGTCTGTAACTGCTCTTTTCTCTGCCTCTGCCTCTGCCTCTTTGTCTGCCTCCTTCCCATGACAATGCTCTAGTCCTGTATCTCCAAGAGAGTCTTGCTTGTGCTGAGCGTATGTAATTCGATCTATTATCAGTTGTCGTCGTCCTGAAATTCTCGCATTCACATAGCCATTGTTGTTTTGCTTGATTTGTGCTAGCAATACTCGTTGTGTAAAAGAAATGCTGCACAGTGGTTTAAGGGTAAACAAGAAAGGGAAGGAAATAATACATAAAACAAATTCAATCGATTGCTTATTTAGAGGCGTCATGCATTAATGTAATCGATATTTTTATAAATTTGTATTATATTTTAATGAGTTGCAGTGAGATGAAAAGATGAAAAGTGTGACCATTCCAGTAATAAAGTCATATTATGGTTATTTTGTAATGTATATATGGGCACACTTACAACACAATCAATGGATACCTATGCTAATGAGAGCACAATATTTGCTTTATATAAAATAAGTAAGGAATGATTAACCCAAGTTCCACTGTACTCGAACCGAACACCTTGCGAGCATCCCAATTTAAGCTGAACACATTGTTTCACGTACCATTTCACAGCCGAAATTGGAACTTTTTCAAGCCCAAACACACAAAGACAAACGAATACACTCGAAAAACACAAACCCAAATCCAGAGGCAGCGACAACGACAACGAATTTGAAGATGACAATAGAGATGGAAGCATTGATGGAAATGGGCTTGGAGCAGGAGCCAGGGAAGGGGACATGCGTGCCTAAGTGTTGCATTTACATGCGACGTAATACAATTTGTGTCCTCTGCCTCTGTCTCAGTCTCTGCCTCATGGGCGACAAATGCGCTGAGGCGTGAATTGGATAATTTATACTATACGCATTTGTGAGCAATGAGAGTAAGCAGCAGGCAGCAGGCAGTTGGCAGTAAGTGACATCTGACCCCCAAATCCAATGAAGTATGTGGGCACCAGTGCCGCCTCAAAGTGTTGCCCGGGATCGAAGGGCTGTGGCATGCGAATATTAAGCAAAAATTAGCAACAGTTGCGTGCCAACACGGTCTCTACACTCGGCACTCCACAGTCGACAGTCGACAGTTGTCTACGAGGACGAGAACGAGTATGTCAAGTTAATTTAATGTAGCGTGAATTGTGTGTGTGTCTTTCTCTCTATGTTGAAGGGGGATGTGTGATGGGTGTTAGCTGAGTGTCAGCTGCTGTGGTGCCTATACAACAACTTAAACATATGTTACGCCTAGGCGATGCTACGTGCAATAATTTGCTCAATTACTTGGTAAATTTCTTCTGGATGCTAACCAAAAAAACCAACACAAAAAAAAAACGGAGAAGAATATTTGCCTTGTTCTTCAACTCGTCTCCATCCATCTCTGTCCTGGCCTTGAGTACGTGAGCGCACATGTTAAATTCAAATAAATTATGCCTCAAGGCATTTTACAATTCTATTGCCAGCTTTTAGGCACAATATTGTGAATTGTGTTCAAATGCGCCCAAAACTTGTTTTTCGCTTGCTCTGCCCCACAAATTATGCATTTAGTCGAATAGGGAATGGGAAAGAGAAGGAGATGGAGATGGAGAACGAGAACGAGAACTAGGATGAGAATGAGGACGAGAATGAGAATGTGTGGCATGTGTAGGCAACTACGTGAGAGGCCTGCAAAACCGTAGCCAATGGCCTGAAAAAATATTGAAATATTTGCTTAAGTCTGCAGACTTCATCTCAAAACTTACACTGCACTTTAGTCTTCAACGGATGTCACTTGACAACATTTGACTTTTTCTATACTTCTTAAATGCGCTACCCATGAAGCTGAAGGGTATTTTAAGATACCAGCTAGAGTCTTCGTTATACTCATTAAATTAAAGAAAATTTCAAATAATGAATGTGCAAATTATTGAAAAACTGTTTTGTATTGCGAGAGTTAGTTGCTAATAACCTTCATATACAATATCAAATTTAACTCTTCTACTATACGAAGAAGCATCCGATTCTATGTGTTTTATTGATATTAGCAGCAAACAAATGGCTTAAAAATTTTAATGTTGCATTCTCAATATAGCAAGCAGAACTTCAAATGCATCGACATCTTCGATGTTTCAGAAACATCTTGATATTTTACCTTGACATTTTCCTTGCCAACATCAAAGTTTCACTTCATTGTTTGTAATAAGTGCTTACTAAGCGCACACACTTTTAATAAAATTTGCTATTTATTCCAATTTACAAATTTATTTTACTAAAATAGTGTCACTATGGTGTTGCAAGTTTCACGAGTTAAAATAGATTTGAATTTTTCATAATATAATATATCGTTAAAAAAAATAAAAAGAAATATTTTCATCTGATTTTTTAGGTTTAAAAAATAAATAACTTTTTACACCCTTGACAACTCCCTTACTACCAGAAAAACATTCAAATTCCTTATACCAAAATTTGTACTTTTGTGTAAATCTCAAAGTAATAAAAATTATGCTATTTTGAATGTACAACACAAACGGAAAAGATTTCTTTATATATTTTTTCAAAGTTTTATAATCAACAAAATAACATAAAATGTTGCCCATTTTAACGTTATAAACTGACTCCACTAGAACTCATTTTCGCAGCTTCAGTAGCGGGTATCTTACAGTCGAGCACTCGCGACTGTTGCTTTTTTGTTTGTTTTTTGAAGCTCATAAAAATGTCAAATCATTTACATATACGTCAGCTAAGCGACAACTACTTGACATACATTAATACACTTACGCTGCCTGCTAAAGGACATGGCATTATCCCTTATCCTCAAAAGGCAAAAACGACAACTTAACTGACATAATACAATAAAGCAACATGCGCGGCGGACGTTTTTTACCTTCCTCTTTCTTTTTTAGGATGCATGCATAAAAATTATCTTGAAACACTCCAAATACCGTTAGACAGACCCCGTGTCGACCTCCTCCCGACTCTTGTTCTTTCACTCGCTCGAAAGTCAAGCTACATTTTTCTTGCTGTTGTTATTCTTCATGTTTTATGTGTGTGTGAACTCTCTTAACAAATTGGTTTTGTGCAAATTTTGTGGCACACACAAACACACACATGCCCCATCTTAGTTGCTTTTAATCCTACGAAGATAGCTGAAATTTGCAATGCATACTTTTTGGTGCGCTTGTTTAACTTCATTAGCGTTCCTTTTTTGGCTGTGATTGGCCTGAAGGAGTCTGCACTTTGGCCATTTGGGAATGTCCTTTGGCATGCAATTTTCTCAAGATAGATTATAATTTTGTCAATTGCTTGACCGGATAATCAGAGCATATGCTTTGCTTTGCTTTACTTTGCTTTTCTTTGAACAGTGGTTCATGCTCTGAAGTCTATTGCCTCATTTTGTGCAGGAAAACTCATGACATGGAGTTGCGATTATTAATATATATATTCTCGTTGGTTGGTTTCTGCCTGTTCCATGTGGGGAGAGGAAGGCGTCGGTTCATTAGCCGCCCTACGCGAGCTCAGTCTGCCGTGACAGGTTTCTTTGCTCTTCTGCAGTCTGTCATAAATTCTAAACAAATAGATTTGTCACAACATTTTTGGTGGCCACTGTGTGTCGCAGGAATTGGGGAAATTGGCCAAGGGAAAGAGATACTTTTGTGGGTCTGGGAGCAAGTGTGCGTCACAGCAGAAGATGAAAAGCTATTTACATTTTGCATTGCTTCTTCGTGCTCAAGCTCAGCAAGGACAAACAAAAAGCACAGGCTAAAGCTGGAGCACAAGAAAAGGCAACGGCAAAGGCAATTTATCATAAATATTTGTCAACTGCAGCAAACTTATTTTACGCTCAGACGGACAGGAAGTGCAAGGGAAGTGGCAGATGTATGTGACCACTCGCACTCATCGTATTCAGTACTCAGTATTCACTACTCATATTCACACTCATAGTCATATAGAAATAACTTAGCTTTATTCTAGGGCTTATCCAATAATCGTAGCGTAAAGATAGAACTATAAATATTGCCATATCAGCCAAATGGCAAGCCCCACACCCAGCACCAAGTCCATTGGCAAGCTGAAGGTATTGAGTTGCGATTGCTCGTGTCGAGCTATCTCGATGATCTTGTGGGTGGCAAGTAGCCATTGCTTCACTACCGAAGCCTCGGCTGCCACAAAGGAAAACTCCTCCCGCTTTCCCTTGTCCTTATCGGGATGCTTGACCAACAGATTGACAATCTTATTGGCATTCGATGTAGTTAACTCCAGCGGACGTTGCAACTCCACATGCTCCCAATTGTAGTGCTGACGATAAGCCAAGCGACGCTTTCGCACCTCGGTGCAGACCAAGCAACGATCGAAGAGAAACACTTTGGCACGATACTTTTTTTTGGTGGGAAAATGCTGTGCATCGAATTCCGTGGATCGCCGGAAATTTCCCTGCAGCTTCAGATCGAACTACAAATACGAAAGAATACTTCAAGTAAAACTGATTTCAATGAAACAATCTTTTGCTACCTCATTGAGTTCATCTATGTTGGGAATCTCCTCAGATTGATTGACAACATCCAGCTGACGTCGCATTCGCGTCTCCAATTTACAAACGGCACTCAGTACAGGCTTACAGCTAATGCCATTTTTGTAGAATTCCTTAAAGAAAACATATATTTATATATTATTCAAATATTAATTAAGCGTCATATACTCACTGATATGAATTGCTGCAAGAGCAATGGATATCTCGTCAGTCTTTGTATGGGCTGCATTAAAAAACTGTCAATGCCCAGTTTGTCTTTTATTGAGGTTTGATAGTTCTGCAAATAGAATGCAAATGTCGTCATATTAAAGTCACATTCCAATAATAATTTAATTTACTTGCCTGCAACCATTCGCGGTTTTCCTGACGCAACTGCATCGACGATTTCTTGCCCATGGTGAAGCTCACATAGCAATACAAATTGTTTTTCTACGGCGAAATGAAAATATATGAATTTGATTTAAATGTTATTAAATGTCTGACAACACTTTTGACACATCTGCTATTCGCAAATATGTCATTCTTAAATCCATTCTGCAAATTTGCAAATTCTTGGCATGTGATTGTATGAGAGCGAAAATAACTTTTTAAACATTGTGCTCGACTATAAGTTTCTTCGTTCTTCTCACAACTGAGTATTATTGTAATAAATCAAATAAAAATCTTTTTAAATAGAATAAACTATTCACATTTAAGGTTTCTTAAACTAAAAATGCCTCAAGGAATAGTTTCTTTATTTAATATTCTGTTAGTCATTTAAACATTGAAAAAATGAATGCAAAACATTTAATGCTAATGAAACTTTCGATGTGAAAGCAAAAATAGTTTTATTCAACATTCTGTTCGACTAAAAGTTTCTTTGTTCTTTCCTCAGAATAGTTTAAAATAATAAATCTATTTAAATAGGAATTATTCTAATTTTAGATTTCTTCTAACTTAAAATACCTCAAGAAATAATTTAATTTTTTAATTATCTGTCAGTCATCTAAACATTGAAGAAATTAATGCAAAACACAATTCAAATGAAACTTTCGATATGAAGGCAAAAATAACTTATTCAATAGTCTGCTCAACTAAGAATTTCTTCGTTCCTTTCACCGAATAGAATAAAATAAAAAATCTATATAAATTCAATCTATTTGCATTAAAGGTTTCTTCTAACTAACACCTCAAGGAATAATTTTATTATTTAGTTATTTATCAGTCATCTAAAGATTGAAGAAATAAATATAAAAATTTCACTTATAATGCCAATGAAAGCAAAAATAGTTTATTCAATGGTCGGTTCGACTAAAAATTTCTTGGCTTTTCTCACAGTTGAGTATTATTTTAAGAAAGGAAATAAAAAATCTATACAAATTATTCACATTTAAGATTTCATCTAACTTAAAACACCTCAAGGAATAATTTCATTATTTAATTACCCATCAGTCATCTAAACATTGAAGAAATAAATGCAAAACATTTCATTCACTATGCAAATGACACATTCGGTACGAATGCAAAAATCTGCAGCTCAGTTAGACTGCAAATACGTTCTACGACAATTGTTTAATTTAATAATTGAAGACATTTGACATGCAAATGCAGTCAACGGTAGGAGAGTTGTGTTTGTGTGTGTGTATTTGTGTGTTTTGAGTCGTATCATCAATCGAAAGCCGGAGGCAAATGCAAATATTGTCACAACACCAACATTAAGTCAACTAATCTGCCTCAAACTCGAAGTCTGTCAAGTAATGGTATAATTATTTCGCCATTAGATTATGGGCTTTGAATTGCTCGTGGCAGTCAGTCGTTGGTTGTTGGTTGGTTGGTTGGGGTAAGGCTTAATAGTCATCGGATAATCAAATTAAATGCCTGAAAATATAATCTTGGCTAAATATTTGCTGTTGTGAACCAGTTTGGAAAATGTTTTGCATCACACCTTCAACACGGAGACGGAGCCAACGAGCGGAATATCAATTTTTCACTGGCTTTGCTTTTGCCAAGGTTCACAGTTGATTCCGAGCTGGTTCCGATTGTCTGTTGTGTGCGGTGTAGAATTACGTGACTTAAATACTCAAAACTTACGATTTCGCCCAAAAGCCAATTTCTGCTTAGTTCGCGTTCATATACAAACATATATATATACTCAAGCATATACATATATTCGTGTAGATTATATACGTATATGTTGGGTATTTATATAGCAACTGAGGTACTGAGTAAGTCAGGCTTTAAACTTAAAATGGGTAATACGCTGACACGAAAATTGAGCCATGTGAATAATTTTCATTGTTCGCACTAAAATCTCAAAATCTTGAAACCCTTAACATATAATTACTTTATAGCGTAACTTAACTTTGTCTGCGAAATAAAATTGTTATCAACAAATTACGTTTGTTGATATTATTAATCATATTGTAGATGAATTTTGTTAACGTCGAGTATTTATTTGTCGCCTAGGAAAAAATGTCAATGTGTCATTTCATTTGACTTATAAATAATGCTTTTTATGGTCGTTTTTTTATACCGATTTATGTCCAAAATTTAATGCATCAAGTTTCAACATAAGTCGAAAAGAAATAAAGCAAACAAGTCGTAAACTGTAAACCAGCTCAAGTCAATGAAAAGCTCTGAAACTCATTTGTAAACGTTTTGAAATGAGAAAACTAATCAAGTAGGCAATTATTTCTGAAAAGCCTCATTAATTTGTTTCGACAATATGCTGAAAGGAAATACATTTCAGCCATTTATTTAGATATTTGTTTATACAGCGCGTTGCCAAAATATATCTAAGAATATGGCGATGGATAAACATTTGCACGCTTTTATTATGACGATTTTTCTCTCCTCAGTTTTGTGTGCTGTGTGATTCAATATTCGCTTAGGATGAGTGAGAAGAGAACAACAAAAGCATAAATCAGATAGCTGCTTAACAAATTTTTCGGATATATCATGTTTTTTAAGCATTAACGCCGCAAAATTTGCCAACTCCCTAGCACTTATAATTTTGGTCGTAAATTCCTTTTCAGCTCAGCTTGAAATGGGTCCTTCGGAATGTTACCTGTGAGTGCTACTCCACATGCAGACTTTATTCCAGCTGTTTACATTCTGGGAATTCGATATGACATAAGATCACATATTTATATGTGGTATATATATATAACAAGCCCATTCATGCAATTTAAATTGTTTGATTGGGTTTGCTTTGAAATGTCGCTGAGCCACATGTTGCCGCAATCACTACTCAAAGTGTCTCCACCAAATATTGTTGAATAGAATTCTCATGCAACATGCCTTATCTTATGACTTGACAAATAAATACAAAAATTAAGCAATTCTCACCGAGAGAGGGAGCGAGAGAGAGAATAATACGTGTCTATTCTCAAATCGTTATTTGACAAGCTTTATAGCAAGACCTCAGCTTTGAGCTCCTACAGCCGATGACGTCATCTTATAACGCCGACAATAAACATTTCTGCTGTTCAGTACGTCGCAAAGTTTTAAATTGTGTACTTTTTGTTTACTGTTGGCATTAGCTGATTATACCAATCTTATCAGGGGAATTTGCCGGGCCTACACACATACAAACTCATTCGTCATCGTTAGGCTTTTGCTTTTGCTTTTGCCATGCTAATTACTTAAATCGCAAATAGACAACCTTTCGTATGTCAATTTTGTAAATAAGAGTCAAGTACGTACTTATATAATTTTAATTCACAATCATAACAGGTAAAGAATATCTTCACACAACGATGTATATTTATAATAAAATAAAATAAGAAATAATGGCATAAATTCCCGGATGGGCTTGGCGTGAACGAAGTATCTTATTTCTGACACCCAACTGTTCGGCATTTCGTTGGTAATTTTCAATTAAAGTACAAAGACATGAGCATAATATTAAACACTTTGCTTATTATACCATGTAACAATTGGAATATGTTTCCAGGCTTGTCATGAGGTGTGATTAATAACTTTAAATGAAAAGAGTATCAATATTTTTTACAATGAAATCGATTCATAGTTAACCAAGTGTTGCTCGCTTGACGTAGTTTCGTTATTTCGCATATCGTATATTAACCCATCATGAATCTAAATTGAGCTGACATTATTTGCATTAATTGCGAAGAACAAATAAAACATGTCGCTAAAAATAACAGTCAATAATAATAGGCGAAACCCCATAAAACCGCAAACAAATGAAAACGTCATTTTAAAAATACATAGAAACTAGCAACGTAAATATTTATTTTACGCAAATTGCTATATCGAGTCCAAACGCTAAAAAAAAAACACTTTTTACAGAAAAATCTTTTTTTTACAATTTTGTTCTTTGTTGTCTTTCACTCAAGATATATTTTAAAGACAAGTCTATGGCTGGTATATCTAATATATGCTTTTAATATTTCAGGCATAAATGTGTTTGGTATTTATACATTAATTTGTATTAAGACGCAACTTTTAGTAACCATAAAAATAACGTAACGACCTCAGAGTCAAGCAATAAAAATTAGCGACTATTAGTAATTGCATATAGAAAAATCGAAAATATCTTTCGTGTCATAAAAATGTAATGTGTAGTGAATAGTTATTTCAAATATTCCTCTGATTGGCACAAATCTGATCAAAATTGCCAATGACTGGAAGACTGACAGCTACTCCCACATTTAATGCTCTTGACAACTGACGGCATAAAATACGAGGTACTCACCTCAAAAAGGAGCGCAAATTCATCGAATAAGCTCTTAAGATCGCGTTGATTGCGCAACATTAAGGGAAGAATTTCGGTTTCGTGCAACTCGAGGATCTCTGAGATGTTTCCAAGGAGCACTTTCTGTCGCTCTTCCCCTCGCAGTCCATCCGGCAGGTTCTCAGAATCTTGTAGTTTTCCATAGTTGAGGAGTCCCTTGCGGAGATTGTTTACATAGTTGACTTCGGTTTGAATCAACTCATCGATTATGAAGCTTATCTTCTTTGAGGCATATATCTCCGATTGATCGCAGGGAAAGAGATTCTCTAACGACAGTGTATCCTCATCCTCGTGGCTAAATTGAATGACATCAGAAAGATTTAATACTTAGCAACTCAATGTGAATTGGAGATTACAATGAAGATCTCTGAGAGAGAGATAGATCTGAGTTACTTACTACTCATCCCCCAAAGTCTCGAAACTGAGGGTATGGGTGAGAAAACCATTGTGCGAACTGTATGTTGGTGATGAATTCGCTGTTGGGGATGTGGCAGGTGGAACACAGGTTGTTGATGATGCTGTTGTTGGTGCTGAACTTAGGTTGACAGAGCACAATGAAATACCACTGAAAACACAAAATAATGTGAACACTCCAAATGAAAACCAAACATCGATGTATGAGCCCATGTTTCCCAATTTTTGTGTAGACTAGTTAAAATTCTGAATTGCTTTAAAACTTTCGGAACAACTGAGATGTATTGCATTTTTGGGAAGTGTATATTAATCTTGTAGACTATAAGAGATAAGGGTATAATTTTTATTTTTTTTTTTTTACATAATAGCCACAGTTTTTGTTGTTTTTGGTGACAAACGGATAAATATTTTAGAAGTTGTTCAAGAAATAATTTTGCGGTTGACTGAATGGATAGTATATTGATAAACGAAATTTAGATTTTGGTATATTTCAGTATTTTTATGTATGTTTTAACGATAATACTGTATTGTTTTCCGTTTCGTTTTATATCGGGTATTTCACTGTCGACTACTCTCGACAAACACGTTTTTGCTTGTAGATTTCTCAATAAAACTTTGCCCCGAGAGGGTTAAACAAATAAGAAGAATTCTATTTATTTTTATCAAAGTATCAAGAAATTGCGAGCTGGAAGTTTCCATAAAAAAATTTGATATTGCGTTGTGTGAACGGAAACTGTATCCTAAACATCAAGTGATTTAAACTCTCTGCAGCGATATTTATTTTATTTATAAGTATGCACCTAACACATCCGATTAGCGAGCGTCAACTATAAAATTTTATGCAACACATCCGGAAAAATTACCCAAAGCGATTAGCAAATGTCCGCGACATTTTGTAAACCTTAACATTGCAAATTTCTTATCTTATCACATAGACGATACACATGCAAGCAAGCTCTAATCAATAAATTGAAAACCCGAATAGCTGGGGAATGAAGAACAAGGACTAGCTATCGAATAGTATTCACAAATGAAAGTTTAGGAATAACACAGAATTTGGCGCACCTATCACAATCTGGGATGCCATTGGACGCATTCAATGATGCTCTTGGTGAAATGGAAAGCCTCTTGGGTGAAGTAGTTGTAGGAGTTGTGACAATAGGCTCCGATGATAGAGCCTCGGCTTCAGTCACTGAACCGACGATATCTGTTTTCTTGGGATCCGCATTATCGCTCAGAATATGCAAATACACATTGAGCACTTGCACAAAGGCGATGACAAGAAAAGTTATGGCAACAGGTATCACGTCAAACCAATTGATGGCAAACATTTCACAATCTTTCACAATTTGTACACAATTCAATAAATTAAAGTATAGGAGAGGCCATTGGATATACGACGCGTCGTTCAATTGCTATACACGTAGTTTAATCGCACAAACGAATCACGCATTTTATGGTAAACCGCAGCAACCGACACGTAGCAAACGCAAACATCAACTGACAGAATCTTTGGTGTCCACGAGCTTTCGCTGTGATCGCTAAAACTTTATAGCAAAAGCTCAAGCTCTCTTATTGAGCTCACTCTCTCACGCTCTTCCGACCTTGCTCTCCGTGTTAAGCATGGCCAGCACGCGTCTGGAATTTGTTTATAAACAAAATATCAAACTGTAAAAATAATTTAATATTTTTTTATTAGTTCACTTTTGTTTTCTGTTCATAGCTAAAATTCCTGAGCATTGCAAATAGAGTACGTTATGGTAACATTAATGGTAGTATAGTGATCATAACTTTTAAATTTGCTTTTGGTTTCGCCTTGAACTTTGCATATTTTTGTTACATTGGTCTACGTGAGCGAGCAAAAGATTGTTTTAGAGTACTTGTCATACTTGTCGCATTTAATAGATCACTACGACTAACCAGACGTTTATTAGTTAGCTGTACTCTCGACTACTGATATGCGGTATAGCAACGCAAATTTATGGCGATGATCTCAGAGAGACAGATCACACAGTAGCGACAATATAACAAATATATATGCAAATACTTATAAATACTCTTTTTTGCCGTTAATGTCATCGCTGGTAAATCTAACAATTAAACTGCGGATACATTATTTTATTCATATTATTTGCAATGGATTTTTCATTAGCACACTTTGTGCTCATCCATACGCCCCCCAAACAATTTCCATACAATTGTGGACAATTGAAAGATTCCACGAAATACAATTATTGGCTGGGCGCGATTGATGTACTACATACCCCGTTGAGAGGTTGAGAGGAGAAGTCTGCCAACTGTTTGCATAAATTAAAAAAGAAGAATCTCAATAAACAAATGTGTTTATCTCATCAAATGTTTAGTGAACTTTAAATGCTCTTTCAGAAAGTATCATAATACGAATATCAAAAGATATGATAGATTATTTTTAGAGATATATAAATATAGATTAATTGGGTTGAAATTGATTAAAATAGTAGTTTATACCAATATTCAAAATAGCTTTCTATAAAAGGGTATTTCATTTTCGACAAGCCAAGTTTTGCGCAGTTCTGTCTGATTTTATATTCAGCGTCAAGCGTCAATTGTTTATTTTTATACATTTTCAAAGTGATGTCACAAGCGATTCAATTGCCTAACAAGTTATTCGGATTGTTAATTGTATGTCGTTTATTAACAATGCCATTTGGAGGCTGTGGCTCATAATTTGGCAATGTTGTGAACACTGCAGCAACAGAATAGCAAATAATTACTGAGCATTGCTTCAAAGCGTGAGAAGCTCAAATTCTCTTTGACGTATTTGAAATAAACAACTCGTTGACGAAGGTTTCGATTCCGGTTTTTTTTTTTATAACTTAATCCTCGAAGAACAACAATCTCAATGAATAGTCAAAATTTCACAGTGAACAATTTGTTTTACTCGATGTGACGATATAAATACATTAAATAGTATTTAAACGATTAACTTATTTAACAATATTTGGTGATTTAGCATAGACTTCTAATATGTTGTTTTTTTTTTCTATTTTTTTTTTTGGAATTTGGTAACTTAACAATTATAACAAATTTGGGGCACAATTAGCAACATAGCAACAATGTTTTCCCTTCCACATTTCTTTCAGGTAAATGTTGTTGGCTCAATGCACAGGCTGTTCAGGATCAGTCTGGGGTCAGGGGAGAGGAAGGAGCCTTCCAGGAAATTGAACTCCATATTTCATATAGGGCAATTTGGGCTCTTAAAAGCACGCAGAACCAATCGGAGATCAGATCTCCGTATACATCGATGTCTACGAGGCCGCATACCAAGTGGTTCGATTGCTGGCCGTTTCCTCATCAGGTTTGGGCATTATCCAAATGTTGCCAATGCCACTGTCCGAGCTAAAGCGATTCGAATCGCGATACAGCGAGAAACTCGGTGCCTTGCGATGTAGATGATCGTTCTCACGCGAATAACGCTCTTGCAGCTTCAGACGCTCCTCGTTGGCATAGTTGTTGATCATGTCGCGTATAAGATCCAACCAGAGCTGAATCTGCGCCGGATCAGCGGTGAATTCACATTCCTGTTGCTTGCGGCGCTCATAGTAGAGTGTAAACGATTTCGTTCTGGCCGAAATACCAACGTGCTCGCATGGATAACGACCATGGAAGACCAGATGCTTGCCTTTTATCTCCGTATAAATGATGCACTTGTCAAATATAAACACTTTGGCACGATAGTTGCGTTTGAGCTTTTGATCCATCACCTGGAACTCGCTGACCTTGCGGAACTTGCCCTGATAGTACACATTGAACTGCAAAGAGTGGCATTAGAATCCTGATCGTGGAGTGCATTGAAAGTAAACCCACCTCATGGCAATCCACAATATCATTGATAATTTCCGATTCATTCGTTGTGGTCAACAATGTACGCAATCGCTTTTCCAGACGGCAGCAGGACTCAATAAGTGGCTTCATCACAATGTCGCGATTCTTGAAAAAAGTCTAAGAAAACCGAAATGAAAATAGATTAAAATATGTATACGAAATTGAATTTGCTGTTTTACTCACAGTGATGAACTGGGTTAGGAGCAGTGGATAACGCGCCATTCTCTGAATTGGCTGCACGAGGAAACTGTTGATGCCCAGCTTGTCATCACGCTCCAGGCGAATGCTCTGCATGAAGGAAAGATATTCAGACATTGGAAAACATTTTGTGATAGCCAAAAACAACTTACCGTAAAGTAATTCTTATAAAGATCGCACAGCTTCAAGGACTTCTGTTTGTTCATCGTAAAGATCACATAACCATAAAAGCAGTCTTGCTGTAAGATCAAAAAGAGGTGTTAGTAAATCTATAAAAACGGCAATAATAATAATATAATCAATACTAATAATAAAATTAACATAATACTGAATAACATAATACTGAATATCGCCTCCGGCGTACAAGCTCCCATGTCTATTGACACCTATTATTATGATCTTTATTATCTGCTTAATCTAGCTATTTTTTTGAAATCATGATTCGTATTTATATTAATTACTAAGACATAAATAAATTGATGAACTGATGAATAATTGATAAAATAAGTTCGTTCGCATAGTACTTACATCTAAAAATACTAGGAATTCGTCAAAGAGACGTTTAAGATCACGGCGATTGCGCTGCAGCATGGGCAAAAACTCATCACGATGGAATTCATAGATCTGCTCGATATTGCCAAAGAGATCGTACTTCTTGCCACGCAGTCCTAGAGGCAAGTCCTTACGTTGGAATATATTGCCGTAGTTCTCCAAGCCAGTAAAGAGATTATTCACATAGGCCTCTTCGGTGTGTATGAGCTCTTCCAGAATTGGATGTACACATTTGTCGCTCTTATCACGCAGCTCAATTTCCACATCATCCTCACTGGAAAATACGTTTTTATTTATTTTTATTTTTTAATATTGTTTTTTGCATTCTCTTACTCTTCTTTGGGCTGGTAGAGTGAATGAAATTTATCAACCAGTTGATGGTTTGTTGTTCCAATGATTTCAGTCTTCCTTCTCGGCGTAGAACGATAGTTTCTGCGAAGAGAGATAAGAGCACATAAAATGGTCAAACACTGAGAACAACGCTCTGCTTTTTATAGCATTTATCATTGATAACGATATTAACGCTAAGCTCACTAGACTAGCCCAAGAATATGGCAGCCATTTCGAAAACAACAAATACAAGATAACGCGTCCCCAACGAGGCGTTATATGATTCACGACTTCATCGCCCTCTGATAAGCGACCAGCCAAGGCAACAGTACTTATGTACCTATCCATGTACATAATGGAAGCAAGTGTGTAGTGTATGATTCAGTTCGGAAAAACGGGTTAACCCCCCACACACACGTTGTAGGAAATTGGACATTACCCGTCGCAGGTGCTTGGGGTGTCCATTCACATAAAAGACAAGGATCTTGCCCAACGTTTTGTACAGCAACAACGAGAACTTGGTCAGGCAGTCCAAGAAGAAATCCAACTGAGAGATTAGGAACCACGACACCATGATCAGAAGAAGCATTGAAACGCCCGTCACTGTAAAGCCCATCAGCTGCAAAGCTAGCAAATTACTTTGATGCGACTGAAATATGACTGAATACAGACCCCCTCGATACAGCCTTCCCTATTAGCCACTGTCAAGGATAGCGACGAACTGAGAATGCTCGCAGTAGGTGAAAGGTCAGACGCATTTGATGCATTGGAGCCGCTCTTTGGTGTGACCTCATCGGTGTCCGCTTCAAAATCTAATATCGATGCTGATCGAGTGGCAGAGACTTTTGTGCTTTCGTTGTCCTCAATCCTTGCATGCCTCGGGGTCGTATTAACTCCTTTCGATACCATGACCGGACGAGGAGGCACAAAGTTTTCCTCTGATTCGCCATGAAGTTGCGTATCGCTCTGGCCTTCGTTTCGATTCTCTTTGGACTCTGATGGCTCCATGTTTTAGCTGGAGATGCTTTATAAGATTCGAGTGCGATAGATACATTTTTTAGAATATTCCGACATTTCCTAACACGAGTGTAAAAACGTTCCAGAATCGGGTTTGACACTTAATTCGAGGCAGCAACCGGTTCACAATGCTCATAAAATACAACGAAACTTAAAACGGAGGTTTCACCTTCAACATTTGTTCATTAGGTTCCCCCACTCAATCTCTGAACTGGAAAGACTAAGCTGAACAGTATGCGAAGGTCGTCTCTAAATCTACAAAACAGGGTATTGATTGAAGTCATGATATCACCGATATCATACATCATACTTATATAGTTAGCACACTCACCTTGGGAAATCCTTGTCGGGTCGCAGCGGCCGAGTCTTGTGTGTGTGATCCGCGCTTATCGAACGCTGCACGTGCTGGGATTTGTTCTCCTCGGGTTCAATGGAACTGCTCAGCACTGCGGAGCTGCTCTCCTTAAGTTCATGTTCCGCTGGGGTTTGGGGATCCGTCTCGAAGTCAGAGATCTGATCAACCTCATCCTCGGATCGCACCTCGTCAATGCTGACGTGTGCACTAGAAATAGAATTACTGCAGGAGTTAAGACCCGGCAAGGCGATCCGACGTGGTGTAGGGGGAGTTTTGAGCTGTGCAGTCCCATCGTATTGCGAAAAGCTGGGAACACGACGATTCTCGAGCAACTTAAGACTGAGTCGCTCTTGCCGCAAGTAACTGATGTTGGATTTGAGAGTCTCAAAACGTTTCACCTTCTGTCGCACATCCAACAGAGCAGGATCCGCCGTGGGAGTGGTTGGTGTCATTGGTTCCTCAGCGGGTTGGGAAGGAGTTTTGGGTTGTTGTTCACCCGTCTCATCGCTGGCCGCTCGCATTTTGAGCACTGAGCGTCGGTTGAACGCACTCTCCGTATCCGAGTTGACCGAGTAGGAGAGTTGGAAGGAACTGGAACTGGTGCTCACGTTGCTGTCGCGTCGTCCGGCGTTCTCCGCATCCACGTTACTACTGCGACGCAGAGTGTTGCGCTTGTTGAAGTTCCGGTTGCTCAAGTTGCGCTCTCGCCGAAACGGCAGCGGGCTGAGATCTTCGTCGGCCATTGTGCTCGGAGTCGCCTGATAGTGTTTATCACTACCAACTCTCCCGCTCTCTAATTATATTTAACTGTCTTTATGTCTTAATGTGGTCTGTTTCTCTCTCTTTGTTTTTTTGACTCTCTATACTTATTTCTTTTCAGCCAGAGTATAGAGTATAGCTTTTCATTCCACAACCAATTCTCTAGTTATAGTAGTTACAATATTAATTTAGTTTTAAGTATGTGTGTATTCACATTATTGTTTATCTTTTGTGTTTGCTTTGGAATTTTTGAGACACGTATTTGTATCTCGTGCGTTGGCTGCCAACAGCTGTGACTGCGGGGGTTTTGTTTATTTTTCGCTGTTTTCGCTTTGTTTTTTCGTCCGCTTTTTAATGCGCTGCAACAAAATGTTAAACAAAAATAAATATTCGATAAAGTGTTTTTTTTTATATTTTAACATTTAAAATTGTATATACAAACTTTTGCATAGTATATTCAAATACATGTATAAATACACAAGTCATTTAGCAAAGTCACGAAGAGGGAGATTTTTGTGGTTAAACAAAAGAATTTTGCAATTTGTGAACAAAATATTATCGATAGACGATCTTTGCATCTTCTTGATTTAATCATTGAAATGTAACTCTAAATTTACTTATTTAATTTACATTATATAACTTTACGCTGAGTGCCATAAGATGGATTTTGCTTCTTCCTAAGCTGGTAGGATATTTTTTTCTTACTTTTGTCATTAAAATATCTATTAACAATAACTCGAAATTCGTTAAATACATTAACTGCATATAACTTTGAACTTAGTTGTTAAGATGGTCCGATTGTTTTACAAATATTTACTACGTTTGTGTGGATACAAATCAGTTTATTTTTAATACGAATGACGTCAAGCGGTTATAGATTCAAAGATAGCCGAGCTCGCCATACACAGTATACGATCTGTAGTGGCTAATTATCTGTGACGTTGCGACAAAAAATGGTTAGAACGTAATAAACTCTGTTTCTAAACAACATCTCATCTTGCTCATTCATCACAAGTTCTGGCCGTCAAATACCCAAAAGAAATAATGGAAAACACTTAATTCTTAAACAGTTATAAAAATCTAAAAAAAAGCTACAGTTAGGTGTGATCGACTGTAAGATACCCGATACCCATTTTCAATAAAAGAAAATAGAGTAATGTTATCATTTAAATATTATATATATATAATATTATATTATTTGGTATAATAATTATCATGTAAATAAATAAATAATCAAATTAATATACCGATAAAATACTGAATAATACCAAAATATATATTTCGTATGTCAATATACTATTACATTCAAAATTCATCATAGAATACAAAATACGGCTGGTTTTCGCCATAAAAAAAAATTGTCGAACAACTTCTAAGTTCTTAAGCTGATCGCAACTAAATTAAAAAGAATCAGAAATAAAAAATTCTAAAGGTAAATAATATAAAACTGTGAATAACTCGACAAACTTTTACCTTAAATATAGCATATATATAAATTAAAAATGCACTTTACTTTAGAAATTAGAATTGAAGCAACTTTGCGAAGAATTCATAATCAAGTATTGCTTTTAAATAATCAGTAGGTAAACACTTTTGTACTTCGTTCAAACATTCGATTTTCTAAGTGAGCATGGGTTTAAGGATCATAATATTCTAACAGAAAATTTTCATTTTTTTATTATGTTATATGAGCTTGGAAGTTTCAACAACGTATACAATCTAGATCGGAAATAATTTAATTTTAAATTAAATTTCATTTTGCTAAGTTCAACCAAATTTGGCAGTTTTATTTTTCCATTTTACTAAGAAATTGCGGTAATGAAACGTTTAGACATTTACAGCGCCTTCATGGCACTGGGAGGTCCTGGAACTAAGGAGGACATTATCATTCAGGTAGCCAAGCAGCAGAACATTCGGTTCAATGATTTGCCTCAACTGCAAAAGGAGGTGGATCAAGCACTGGAGGAGAGCCAAAGATTGGGATTCATCGATCGACAGGGGACAATCTACAAATTAAACATGGAGACGACGCCAGCGAAGTGTTTGAACTCTGCTCCCAATAAACCACCAACGACAAAGGCAAGTCAAGGAACGGCAACAGCTGGAGTGGAGCGCATTTCCAGACAACTTAATGGCCAAGGAGATGGAAAGCGAAGTCACTCTGTAGCGAGCACCCGAAGTGGTCCCAAGTCACCTCCATTGTCCTTGTGCTCCGCCTGCGTTGTGGATCCCAATGTTAAGACAGAGCGACGCAAAAATTCGAATAACCTGGACAAAATTCTGTTGCCTAAAGATACGAGTGTCTGCTCTATTTGTGGTCTTAACAGCGATAATTCCGGAAATACTGAAGAGCCGGATGTAGATAAAAGTGTATGGCCCCCAATGCGTACTTTAATATGAGATCGTGAGATAGTAAGTTGCAAGGTTCAATGGAATTCTATATATAAGCACTATTCCATTGCATTTTATTATACAAAAATATAATGGAATATGGGAATTAACGTACATATGTGTCATATATAATATATGTATTGGTTATATTCGTCTGTCCGTTATCTTAATTTAAAGGCATAGAACTTACAACTTCTATTATTTATTTCAATTTTGATTGATCCAACTGGTTAATTTTTTATCTATGTTCTGTAGTTGTCTTTACTTCTATATGGCCACCTAATTAGTATGAGTATTATTATATTATATTACATACGGACGAAGTAAAAAAGAAGTATTTGATTATATAACACATCTGATCAGCAGTAGCTTATAACCCTAACTTGTTTTCTATCTATTTCTTTCAGATTTCTAGCACTGTCATGGCTGCTGATTATTTTGACAAACTGACAAAATTAGTATGTTCTTTCTATCGGACAAATTGTTGCTTAACAATCAACAATGCATTTATATATATTATATGAAAGTACTTTGACTCGAGTAAATAAACAAGTATTAACAAAATTGGCTTTTTTTTAATTGGATAAATTCTCATAACCGTTGATTTGTTGCCCCTGTTTGATAACCTCTAGCCTCGACTAGCAATTGGCTAGAGAACAGAATAAATGAGTTATAGAAAATCTTTTGATATTTCTATAATATTATATGAACTTCAGTTCCTTTCGCCTTAATATAAAAGCGCTAAAAACTATGGCTATGATGAACTATTTAAAAAACGATCGTCTAATAAGATTCTTCTCATTTGCCCAAAGACTTTTATATATTTATCAGTATACATCAGTTCATTCATTTACTAAAAATAATTCAATTTAAATGGTTTATGTTGTTTTTTATACTCGTAGTTCACTGTAACTAAGAGTTGTTTGGTGAGAAATGAATGGGTCATTAACAAGTTTTATAGTAGAAACTGAAAAACAATACCAGTAATAACATCACATAGATTTAAAGTACAACTGTTGGTTTTCCCAACTCAATTGTTATTTATAAATACTTTGGCTTAAGTACTTAGCTATTCGTTATAGGTGGGTTTATATTATTGTCTGCTTGCCATTCTTTCGACTTTTTATTGACAACTTTTAATATGAAATAATAAACCAATAATAATAATGAAATAATGACCTCACAAGCTCTGATCTTACATTTTGTATACAAGTTGTCTGAAGAAAAGTTTATCTTTTGATGTCATATCAAATATATCAAATATGAATAAGTAAAGCTTGCACCTGAGCAACAAATATTACTAATAGTATATAAAACATGATTTAAAAGAAATCTTATTTTCTTGCCAGGGAATAAATGCACATATGTTAGCTTTATAAGCGTCGTTCTTAAACTTGTATCGGGAGGGAAAACGAAACAAAATGTTATTAGTGTGAGTACATTTGGCTATCTCTTTCTCTAATCTACCAATTGGCTTTTAAAAGCCGTTTCTTGGAATTGCCGGCACGAAAATAAACTGCAACAATCATAAAAGCAAATGACTGATATGATTTTATTAGTAAACACTGATAAAAAGGGAGTTTTTGTGCTATTTTGGAATTGAAGTGAATTTTATATTTTGTAAATTAGTATTAAACAGTATTTAACAATTGTTTATGAATTTACAATCTCCGAAATGAATACGAAATAGAACTAGAGAAACCACAAAAAAGTTGATTCAATTATATGCTTAATAAAAAAAATGAGTGAATAAAAATTACTAAAACACTCATTTGAGCCACACTCATTTAGAGCCAGATTTGAACACACACGTCATGTGAAGAGAATTAGGGGAGAAAACACTATGTAAACCCGATTTTGTATATACAATTTAACAAATATTTTAATTTGTTTTCTATGTACAATATTTACATGTCATGCACGTGTTAATTAAACAATTAGCCATTAGCTGACATATTTAAAGCGCGTCTATAGTCTGACTTTTATTTTACTGTCTGTTGGTTAGATTTAGGGTTTTTTTTCAGAGTTTATGTGTAGACATAAATAAATAGATTTGCAATTACGTGCTTTTTATGTTATTGTCCATTTGCCATTTTTGACACTTACATTAGGTAACAGTGGCAAATTTAAAGTAATTTTAAGGTCAGCTTTAGTCACAATTGAATCAACAGAATGTTCTATAAGCGCACACAGCGTATACGCAATTTACACACACACACAAGTGTTGCTGCGACAGTTGCTGTTGCTGTTTCTGTTGCTGTCGTTGTTAACTGTTTTGCGCATACACGACAGAGACAGACAGACAGACGAACAACTGACGAATCGAGTCGAGACGAGAGACGAGACACGACGAGTCACGATATTTTTGTCGACGCCCGACGACTAGAATTCAGTGTTCAGCTCACCTGCGCATTTGAATTGGCACTGATCCGGAATTCGCAATGCAGCAAGTGCGAAGTCGGCGGCTCTCTTATCACAGTGGGTGAGATACGTTTTTTGCTCACAGCGATTTGAAAAACAGTAAATGAAAATACGAGTAATGAAGACAAAACGAAAAGAGACAGATTTCAGCAGATGAAAAATATACAGTCATATACAAATATATTTAACAACAGCAAGTTGTCAATCGCACCCACTGTGCGCTCTCTCACTCTCTCATTGTTTGTCACACAGTCGTTGTTGTAGGCTTTTAACTGTTTTGCGTTGCTTTGGATGTTGCTTTGGCATTGCTGCGCCGACTCCGCCGCTTTAGTTATAATTTTTTGTTCGTTGCTCGTTCTATCTTTATTATTTAGAGTGCACACACTCTCACACACAATTTAGCAAGCTACTCGTGTACATGTGTCTGTAGCTGTTGTTGCTTGTCACTGTGTGCGTGAGAGTTTTGCCGCATTTTCTACAGCAAATTATTGTCATAATTCTTTTCTTTGCCGCGCTTCATTATTTCGCTTCGTATTTACATGCAGGCGGCATAAATTCTTAATTAGTCTAGGCCGACGACAACACTGACAACTAACAATACAACAATGACAAAACCCATTCAAACATACTCGTATTATGTACTACATAAACATACTTTGGCACTTTTTTGCAGCAACATTGAGAAAATTGTCATAAGTGGTCACAAAAAAGAGTTTCACAATGAACAAGGCGAAAATTATATCTTTACAGCTGCTCTGCACATACTTATGTATGTACTCTGAAACGTATACGTACTCTTAAATTATTATCTTATCGACTTATCAGCAAGTATTGTACTTTTTTTCCATCGTCGCGTCACTTCGCAATTCAATCGCCACCAAGAAGAGCATAAGAGCCAATTGGCCATTTGGCGTAGTCTCAGTGTTCAAGTACTTTACACATTTCTGCTTATCTTAGCGCATTTTCGAACGTTCGTCGTTCTCAGATAGCCGAAAACTAAAGTAAGCTTCAGATACACCTACTAAACATTCTTGCTGGGGGAGTCACAGTTGACTTGTGAAATACAATTTAAAGTGCATGGGGTTTAATTTTAATCTGTATCAAAGTACGTTAGAATCCGTTGATTTACTGATTTGATAGCTGAATGTGTTCGAGTTATTTATTGTTGTTGTTTTAACATTCAAAATAAAAATGTTGCCGCCTTAAGCTATAAAAAGTTTTGAATTTGTATAGCAGACAGCTTTTAGCTGCGCACTACACATTTAAGTATTATAGCAACGAGCTTTGTGTAGTACATAAAAGCTTGTCAACATGAGCAAGCAGTTCAAAGCTTTTGCACTCCATATATTTACAGCAAGCGAGCGTTACAGAATTGAAATTAATAAACATATTTAAAAATAAATAAATAACTTTTGTATGTACACAAATTCCAGCAATATATATATTGCAATTTATGAATGATATGAAGTAAAGAAATACAACTTTCTGTTCAAAGAAGTCATCTCATATCATCAGCTCATATCATCTCTTTCCTCACTGCAGTTGGACTTTGCATGCGTGCCCTTAACCATAAACAGGCTTGACAATACGTTCAGATTTCAATACAGAGCCTGGTGCCGACAGTCCAAAACATTCTACCCACCTTCTCATGTTTACGTTTATAGTTTTCTCCGCCTCCAATTATTGTTTATTGTAACAGTGAAGTTTTTGCCGGAAATGCATTAAATTAAAGTTTGGATGACTAAAGATTTCATTAGGATAACAGATCTTTAGATTCGAATGTCATTAGTTTATCCCTACTCAAAAATGTTATAAGATAATCTGAAAATATACAGAAGTCTGCATAAATACGCAATACTTCTCTTTATTTAAACTGACATTAATGTGCCAAATATTGTAGATAATCCATTAAAAGCGGGCTTAAATATTAGTTCAGCTTAAGCCACCAACTATAATTGGTTAATAATTGAAAACTGCCCAAATATTTAGTTGAGCTGAACAGAATCGCACTCGTTGGACAATAATATACTCTTAATATCTTAAAGAGATAACTCGCAAGAGTTTCGAGAAAACCAAAAGAGTCTCGCACTATACTAGTATACTAGTAAAATATTCAAAGTGATATAGAACCGTGTGTAGAATACCCAATTAGGTAAGCTAAATTCAACACAATAAGATAGTTAAAATATAGTATAAATGCTTTCGTCGAGAGGGCTTGATTATAGGGTGACTTGTTACCATTTTCTGGTTTACCCACTCACATATGTAAGTACATATATTTTAATTAAGGCACATAATTGCACTTCTTTACCAAATAAGTAAGCCTTGCTTGTAAAATTGTGATTTATTTACTTGTAATGTAGTTTAAATAGATCGTCATGCATAATCTGAGAATAACATGTTATGAGGTATCAAAATTAATTCCATAGTAAGGGACTCATATAGGAGTATGACTTAGGTCTATTCCAATTTCTATAAAATAGAAATTGTAAAAACCTTAAAATTCTATAAGTGAGATAAGTAATTGAATTCATCAAGTAAGAAATTCCTTTGTAAGGCATTGAGTACAGCACATGTCAAATCGCCCACACAGACTACCGCAATGCTAGCGAACTACTCTCTCTGCAGTCAAAGTCAGATCTCTACACATCTGCTCTCACTAGTACACACACACACACACATACGCAAACAACGCAGAGTAAAAGAAATAACCGGCCTTTAGACTAGAGGTGGAGAACTATCGATAGTGGGCGCCATCGATAGTCGACGATGGTTTATTTTAAACTATCGATAGTGTCGATAGTGCCATCGATAGTGGCTCGATAATGGCTCGATAGTGTAGCCCAACAAAAAAATTTTTTTTAAGCAAATATAAAAATATTATGCTTTATTTTAACTAAGTTACGATTTAAAAAAAAAGAATGAAACGAATACAATAAAATATGCTTTATTTCAGCCAAGAGTTGCGATTTAAAAACAAAAGAATGTTAACATTTTTTTCTTTGAGCCGGGTTCGCCTCTCCGATATTATTTGGCCCGCCTTGCTGAATGTTCTTTCAGACTCCACGGACGTAGCCATATTCCATATCCATATTAATTTAACTAATTGTTTCTTGTTTTTAAATTTTTCCTCGTTGTTGCATTTGACGCCGACACAGAAAATGCGCGAACAAATTTTTTAGGGATGTAAGAAGCGCACTATCGATAGCACCATCGATAGTGGATGGGCCACTATCGAAGGTGTCTGCTGCCATCGTTGGTGGCTCGATAGTGCTAAACCATCGATAGTGGCGATAGTGCTATCGATAGTTCTCCACCTCTACTTTAGACCGGCTTAATAGCTACCTCTTTTTTACTCTCGCTATTTATTTAGAAAAGGTTGTGGTGGAGCATATAGTAAACTGTGAAACTATGCACAGTTTATTGAATAAGTTCTTATATTTAATTAATTTATACAAATATTATCAAACTCGTACCTTTTAGTTCGACTTTAAATCACAATCAACACACATACGCATGTAAATACAATTGTGCTGTGCTGTGAGATTGCAAAGAGTGGAGCCTAAAATTTCCTTGTATACACACACACTCTTTCTCTCTTTTAGTATGCCGGCCGCTGAGAGCGTTTCATGTGGGAGTGACGCCGCCCATTTTGACTACTCAAACGTATAAAAGCCGGCACTCAACCTCTCCAACAACAGTCAGCTTTCATTGCTGTTGCTGTTAACGCTGTGATCGGTTCGCTGTGTGCTGTGTACCCAACAAAACGCAAAGCCATCTCCAAACATAATTGACAATTAAGAAGCGCAGCTGGAGCTGAATTTTTTGGAAAAGTACTTTGAGGTAAGACTGCCCTAAGGAGTGGAGTGAATAAATGCAATTGAAAAAAATAAGAAGTGAATGCATATTAGTTGCAAAGTGATGTAATTAAGTCAATTGATTTTGCCAATTTGAAAACGAAAAGAAAAAGAATAGAAATTAAATAAAAGCCGAGTGCATATTGTTGTCGGTAATACCTTCGTCTTCGTCATCGACTTGGTGATCGTGCCTAAAATTAGAACTGTCTGTAAATCGATTTGATTTGTGGGTCAATCGATTCGAAATCGAAAAGTTTTGAACTCGTTTCGGGCATTTGTAGTTCTCGCCTACGACTCGAATCATTCGCACGCAAATATGTGAAGGACAACGACGTGCGTGGACCCAATCCAAACCCATCCGAAACCAATCGACCAATAACGTCGAACGAAACCATCTTCGAATTGCATTAGAAATAGTAAACTCGAAATCACAATTTTCATTTCATTCGGGAGTGCGCGTACGAATTTCAAAGCGTGAGGTACTGAACTATCGTGATCGGAACTACTTCAGATTATTTTTAAAGTGCATTGCGTTTTTCAATTAAATTTCTTATATAACTGAGACAATAACTGAAACTATACCAAAATTTGTAGACAATAATTAAGTTTATGATGAAAATGAGCATACTTTCACATCAGATTATTGAAATCTGAATTGAGACACTGCGGCTTTGTAAATGACTTTGATAAGAATGTGCTATGAGGCTTGGTTAGTTCAGCTGTAATCAGTGCGAGTCAGCTTCCAGTTTCCAGCCCTCTCGGTTGTATTGTTTGGACATCTGGCACTGGATTCTATATAGAAAACAGCACGTGTTATTTCTGACGTACTTTTCAGGTTCCTGACCTAATATTGAAAACAAAATTTGGATTCCAAAAAAATTAATAATTATTAATGTGATAACTGGAAATAGAAATATTCAAGATTTGCATACAAATAAGAAATCCAAATATACAATTTGATTTCGTCCAATTTACCCATTAACCATTTCCTTTGACCTTTTTGAATTAGTCGAAAACTTGTTGTAGACTTTTCGAAAAACGATTTCACACATTTAATTGAGCAAGAGAAGTCAATAAGACAGCATCGAGAGTCGAAGCATTAAAATAGCACAGCACGGCTAACAAATTGCAATCGGATTTTAATTAAATCATGACACTAAAATACCCGTGGCCCTTGCACCTCCTCAGCATGGATCTTGCCAAATTGAATTCAATTGAAGCAACAAGTCGTGCAAGTGGGATAGAGACGCAAAACAGAAGAGAGAGAGAGATAGAGAGAGAGGGAGATAGTCAGAGTGAGAAAGCCAAATCGATTAGTGCAATTTGAGACTCGAAATAGCAAAAGCAAAGGCAAAGGCAACCAACCGATCGAGGAGGGGGCAAGGGATCTTTGCAATGAGCTAACTGACTGAGTGACTGAATGGGCGAGCTGCCAAATGTATCAAGCACCAAAAGCGACGAAGACAGCGAAGCAACACTTCCAACTCGTTTCGACTTTCCACAAGACGCCGCGACAAACAAAAAGGGCTGAACAGCACTTCCTGCCTAACAGCTTGCAGTTTATATTTTATACTATATACTATAGTAAGCGAAAGACAATGGAAATAGGGGTACGCCCCCGAGAACGGAACGGAACGGAACGAGACAGCGTCAGCGTCAACGACAGCGCCCCAACTACAACTGATCCGACAGTCGCCTCATTTAATTTGATCTCTGTAGAAGTGACGTGGGTGTGTCTCGGCACTCGGCTCGCGTTGTGGCTTCCTCATCCACCTCCAGTCTCCAGTCTGTAGTCTGTAGTCTATACCCTGAGTCTGCAGTCCGCAATTTTCAAGTCGAACTTCTGGCATAATCAATGCATTTCCGCTTGGCAGCCATAATAAACAGCATCGTACCGTTGATTTATTGCAATTGTCTTTAGGAATGCCGAAGGCAACGAAAGAACCGAATATGGAAATATCAAGTATACGCAAATGAAATGGATTATGAGACTTAATTATCACGTTATTGCTCTTCGAACACGTATCGAATTGGAAATACCATTGTGAAATTAACAGATATGAATATTAGAAACTTCTTGAACTATTTCAGAAATATGTTTATTTGCCATTAGACCACACGTATCTTATCAGGTTTGCTTGAAACTAATTAATAGCTTACCCCAAGGTGTCACGGTTTCAAATAAACACGTTCTTCAACCTTCCAAACGTCATATCTGTTATCTGGCCCAATCTAATGCCTAATCAGATTAGCGAACAAACAACTACTGGGAGCTTGTTATTTTTCTGTCAGCTTATGGGTTTGTGTAAATAAGAGACCTAAGCAAATAAACTTAAGAAAGAAATTCGAAGTTCGAAAGGAGAATCATACGATTGATATAATTCTCTTTTTGTTATCTTTATTTACACAGAGAATTGCATTGAGTAAACGCAGAAATGGCTGACGAAGCACAAGCACCACCAGCTGAGGGCGCCGCACCAGAGGGGGGCGCACCACCAGCAGAGGGCGAGGCTGCACCACCAGCCGAGGGTGAGGCACCACCCGCAGAGCCCACCGAGCCGATCAAACACAGCTACACGCTCTTCTACTTCAACGTTAAGGCCCTGGCAGAACCCTTGCGCTACCTGTTCGCCTATGGCGCCATCGAGTACGAGGACGTGCGTGTCACTCGCGATGAGTGGCCCGCTCTGAAGCCGAGTAAGTTACGCAGATCTCTAGTATCTGGGATCTCTCGAGTAACCACTCTTATTATTAGCCATGCCCATGGGACAGATGCCGGTGCTGGAGGTGGACGGCAAGCGTGTGCATCAGAGCATCTCGATGGCTCGCTTCCTGGCCAAGACAGTGGGTCTGTGCGGTGCCACACCGTGGGAGGATTTGCAAATCGATATTGTCGTTGACACCATCAATGACTTCCGTCTAAGTAGCGAACAATGTGTGATTCAGTTTCATGTTCAGTGTCCTTGATTAACTCTCGAATTTTTAATGTATAGAAATTGCAGTCGTCTCGTATGAGCCCGAGGATGAGATCAAGGAGAAGAAGCTGGTCACACTTAATGCTGAGGTCATTCCGTTCTATCTAGAGAAACTGGAGCAAACCGTCAAGGATAACGACGGTCACCTCGCATTGGGCAAGGTTCGTGTCAAAAGCAACACTTGATTTACAGACAATCTTTACTTTGAAAATGTTTTTCCCACAGCTCACCTGGGCCGATGTTTACTTCGCTGGCATCACCGACTACATGAACTACATGGTCAAGCGCGATCTGCTGGAGCCATACCCAGCTCTGCGTGGCGTCGTCGATGCCATCAACGCACTTGAACCGATCAAGGCTTGGATCGAGAAGCGTCCCGTAACCGAAGTCTAGAGCTAACCAGCCAGGCAGCGGCAGCGAAAGGAGAATCATTGCACAATAACAGCAGCATCAACAACAACAACAACAACAACAACACCACACCAACTCCAATACCATACCAACACACATTTTTATTACTACTACTATTATTATTATTATTTACACATTTTGTTCCACTCTTTGATGGGAATCTAATTCATGTAGACCTACGAAAGGGATTTAACCGCACGGGGTTGCGTTCGGAAATTCAATTCGAATTTCAGCGCAGTCCTCTGGCACATGGCACTTTACAATTCTTTTTGGCATAATTCTCTTTGCATTGCCTAGAATATACGTAACTATTCATCAGCGGATCTAATTTCTAGCTTTTACACCGATTTTCAAATTTATAAAGTTCGCGACAATGAAAAACTAAAAAAAATATAAATATATAATATTAACCAATTATTGCACAGTTATAATATTGCTCTACTTTTAGAAAAAGACTCCTAGTACATATGTATACTCTAAAATCTTACTATATATCTGTATGTATATATACTACTATATATGTCCACATCCTATAAGTTTAATATTCAACTATCTTTAGTCCAATGCGAAGAGTTCTAAATATTTAAACAACACTACACAATACAGAAAGTAACGCAAATATTCAGTTCATTTTTTTAATTTTTATATTTCCTTTTTTAAAATTTTTGTTTTTTATATCACACATTCGTCTAGCCTCAAGAATTTTCTACTTCCGACCATTAAAACATTGAAAAACACACATAGGGATTCGGTAAAAAGACTCACAAATATTTGAGGTTACAGACTTAACCAAAAATTGGATTTATATACAACACACTCAAAAACAAAACTGCCAGCATAAAATTATGATTTTGATATTTTTTATTTAAATGTATATTTTACATTCAAATATTTGCAACATATTTCAACTCACCCATTTTAAATAAACGACACACAAAATAAGAAATGAGCATACTTTTCGAAAGCACGTAAATTGGTTTTATTTAATTTTTAAGCAAGCTTTAGAATAACAAGTTCACCATTTCCATATTCATACATTTAAGATTTGGTGAGTTTAACAATGGGAGAAAAAGTATTTAATTTGAATACTTATGCTACTCTTTTCAAATTAAAGAAGGAAAATATGTGGAAACATTTTTTAACTTACCCAACCAATTTTGAAGTCTGCAATTGGAAAGCAATGAAATACGGATGATCATGATGGTTGAAATGAATGAGAATTAACTTTTCCATCAAATCTGCAAAGTGTAACAAGTGTTTATTTTTTTATAACAATATATGTAAATGCACAGCTGGTCAAGTCTAAAATGTATCGTATTCATTTACGCCTTATGCTTCCACACAGGATGACGCTTTTCAATGAAGCTTGTTAAACCTTCTTTGCAGTCGTCCAATTCCAGATTTTCCATCATTTTGCTCTGACCACATTTGTAGGCATCCTTGAGTGGCAGGTTTAGCTGTTCGTAGTAAAATTGCTTGCCCAAGCTAATTACTGCACGACTTTTGCTTTTAATGGCCCTTGTAATTTCATCAATGGTATCATCCAAATCCTTTTCGGCCACCACTTTCGTGACCAATCCAGCTACGTAAGCCTCTTGGCTAGTAATTGGCAGACCAGTCATTAGCATATATGCCGATTTGGGACGCGACATGACGCGACCAATTGCCACACCGGGAGTATTGCAGAAGACTCCAACGCTAGCGCTGCATGAAAGACATTCTATACACTTAATGGGAAATACAATATGGTATAATATCGACAGCTTACCCGGGCGTGGAGAAGGTGCTCTTGTCTGAAGCCACGATTATATCACAGGACGCAACCAGCTGACAACCGGCCGCTGCAGCCATGCCATTTACTTTGGCTATCACGGGAACTGGCAACTTCTGTATGTCCAATATGATATCAGTGATCTTTTGAAAAACTTCGTTTCGGTATGCAGAATCATTGGCCTGCAGCTCCTTCAAGTTATGACCAGCTGACCAAATCTTGCCTTCAGCCGATAGCACTATGCAACGAAGCGCGGTGTCATCGGGATCCTTAACAAGATCTTTATGAAGGGCATTCATCATGGCCATAGAAAGAGAGTTGCGTGTGCTCTGATGGCACAGTGTAATTTCGCGCACACCACCATTATTCGAGACCTACATATGTTTTTAAAAGCGAATAATATTTATATAATAAATGAAAATCCTTTGCTTTTATATTTTACCTTTACAAATTCCTGCGATGCGGTACTAGCGTAACGAACATTAAAAGTGCGGCTACACTATTAAAGAGGCAATTATTAATTCTGCAATTATGTAATTCATTTGAATATTTAATATTTACTAATTTAAGGGTATTTGGCAAAAAACGCATCATTTTATGCACAACAAGTTAATTAATTCTTCCACAATCAACAGGCTCCTCCAACTCAAATGTCTTATCGATATCTACCATTATCGATTGTTACTCATTGTATTTTTCCATTTTACACTATCATTATTAGCGACGAAATATGAGAAGATGGTGATAAATTTAGCCTAATAAATCTGATGTCAATAAATGCCTTCTTTTATGTAAAACATGCTAAGCTAAATTACAACTTTTTGACAAAATTGCTTCAAAGTGTAAACAAATAATATTGACTGCGTACTAAGCTCGCATGTTTGCGTTGCCATTCGCCCGGAAGCTATCGATACTACTGCTTTGTTATCGGTGCCAGCTCAACAGCTGTGCAGAGCGCTCATTTGTTTAGTAAATTTCTCTCGCTAAAATACAAACAGGTGCCATCAATCTATGAAATTTGCAAAGCAAACAACTTTAGCTTAAAGCACAAAATGTTAGTAAAATAATAAATCGAGTACAAGTAAATGAATGGTGAATGAAAATAACTTGATAAATATAAGCTGTTGGATTTACATTGACAACAAAGACCTTTGAGCTAATAAACTTACAGTTACACACATACACATGTGTGTGAGTTTCTATGCATGTGTGTATATAATTAATAAATAAATGAACGCTTATGGAACACGTCCGATACGCTTATCAACAGGCCAGACCATTTGTTAACAATTATCAAGCAACTAGCTCACACGATTTTCAGTTATTGACTGGAAGTGCGCGAGTACGGTTCATTTAGAACTCATATAGTTTTAATTTTTAGCTATATACTCAAATCGGTGACACAATGCGGCCATTCTCTGGAGGGGATTGCGTGAAGCCCATCGGCGGTTGCATCAATCGGGCCTTTGGCGACAAGGAGCCTTGGCAAGTGGCTGCAATCACGGCAACAACTGTTTTGGGCGGCGTTTGGATTTGGACGATTCTAACTAAAGACGAAAGTAAGTGGCATTCATCTAGCATGCCATCAATCTACATTAAATTCTTTTGACATACATTCTAATCCCACAAATAATCTTATCTGCCCCTCACTTTAAATGACTTGTATAGAAAGCCAAGCACAAGTTCATATGGTATGTATGTATGTACTATAGTAGCTATGTACATATTTTTGTACTTGAGTATATAATAAATAGTCCACACGTTCAGGTACTTTGAACTCTGTCAAAAGGCTTTAGCACGCATTCGACGTTCCATCAACTTTGAAGTTTAATTTAACTAAGAGATTATTGATAGATTAAGCATATCTTAGTGATTTACTTGGTAACGGGATGTGGATTGGTTTCAGAAGTTTAAAGCAAATAAGAGAGAGACCTAATTATAGTACATAAATAGTTTCATAATAATCACGACTAGACAGATATATAAACCTTTTATCGCTGTAAGCAATGTGATAAATTAATACTGATATGAAATGTTATTTTATGACTAACTCTCGCTTTTAAATTTTTTATCAATGAACTGTAAAGTATAGAGTTCCGTTTGTCATGTTTCTCTACACTAGCACATAAATATGTATTTCCTTTCAGCGACTTTCAAATGATATATAGATTAGTAAAATGGAGATAAGACAGATTGTCCAATTTTGATATGGACTTATGACGGCTGATAAAGAGCGATCTTATGATTTTTCTTTGTTCAATTCTTAAAACCTTTTTCTTTCTTTTCAAGGTCTGTATGTGCGAGGCAAACGTCAGTTCTTCAGACTGGCCAAGAAGCTTCCACCTGTTCGACGACGCATCGAGCAGGAGTTAAAGAAAACGAAGGACGAATTTGAGGCGGATATCAGGAAAAGCAACCAACACCTTACATACTCACTCCGTCTGCCAGAAAAGGGTCTGAGCAAGGAACAGATTCTGGGCCTGGTTGACGAGCATCTCAAGACTGGTCACTACAGTTGGCGCGATGGACGCGTGTCGGGTGCAGTCTACGGCTACAATCCAGAGTTGGTTGAGCTGGTCACAGAGGTGTATGGAAAGGCGTCGTACACAAATCCTCTGCACGCTGATCTATTCCCAGGCGTGTGCAAAATGGAGGCTGAGGTGGTTCGCATGGCTTGCACTCTATTCCATGGTAACAGCGACTCCTGCGGTACTATGACCACCGGAGGCACCGAATCCATTTGCATGGCAATGAAGGCCTACCGAGACTATGCCCGCGAGCACAAGGGCATCACAAAGCCCAACATCGTTGTGCCTCGCACGGTGCATGCAGCATTCGACAAGGGCGGTCAGTACTTTAACATTCATGTGCGCTACGTTGACGTCGACCCAGAAACCTACGAGGTGGACATCAAGAAGTTCAAGCGTGCTATCAACAGTAACACCATTCTGGTGAGTTAGAAGTGGACTTACAATGAACTTCTTTGATAATAATAATTATCATTTTCAGCTGGTTGGCTCTGCACCCAACTTCCCATATGGTACAATTGATGATATCGAAGCTATTGCTGCTCTGGGAGTTAAATATGATATTCCTGTGCATGTCGATGCTTGCCTGGGCAGCTTCGTTGTTGCTCTTGTGCGTCATGCTGGCTATCAGCTGCGACCCTTCGATTTCGCTGTAAAAGGCGTTACCAGCATCTCAGCTGATACGCATAAGTATGGATTTGCACCCAAAGGCTCGTCGGTCATTATGTACTCAGAGAAGAAGTTTAAGGATCATCAGTTTACGGTCACAACCGACTGGCCTGGTGGCGTCTATGGATCCCCAACTGTAAATGGATCACGCGCTGGCGGCATCATTGCTGCCTGCTGGGCCACAATGATGAGTTTCGGCTATGAGGGATACCTGGAGGCAACCAAGCGCATTGTGGACACAGCACGTTACATTGAAAGGGGGTAAAGGATTAGAAAAAGTTAATTCATTCCATGTTCTTAAATTTACATTTTATATATTTTTATAGTGCTCGTCAAATCGATGGTGTCTTTATCTTTGGCAAGCCAGCGACCTCCGTTATCGCTCTGGGATCCAATGTATTTGATATTTTCCGGTTATCCGATGCACTCTGCAAATTGGGCTGGAATCTGAACCCATTGCAGTTCCCCTCTGGGTAAGTTTACACTCTACGTTTGCGAAATCAAATTAATTATAAACTAACCTTTTAGCATTCACATCTGCATTACGGACATGCACACCAAAGCCGGAGTAGCGGACAAATTCTTGGCTGATCTCCGTAGCTGCACGGCAGAGATCATGAAAGATCCCGGACAGCCCGTGGCTGGCAAATTTGCTTTGTATGGCATGGCTCAGAGCATACCCGATCGCTCGGTTATTGGTGATGTGACCCGCCTGTTTCTACACTCCATGTACTATACACCTGAGAAGTGAACAACAATGTGCAACGAATTGTAATAATCCATCCCACGAAACCCCAACTTTGTATTGTTATTGTTTCCATGTGTACATCATCTGTAGAATATTGATAATGGCGTAATCGAGGGTACAAAGTCTTTGTTATCGACATTTTTGGAGACCATTTTATGTGTATTTATTTGATTACTATATGTAAACTGTGAATTGTATATCTATTAAAAGATTCCAAGTAATTGATTGTAGTTTTGTAATATTTGATGGCACCGTATTTATAAGTTTGAAATGAGTTTCGTCTTTAATTTAATTATACTGGCTGCAGATTTTACACGCTCATATCCTCCCTTTGTAAGTTATGGATATATATTTTTAGTTTCACTAACTATCGGAAGCGGAAACATTTATTTATGCGGCTGCTCATTTATTTCATAGAGCACGTGTCAGGTGTCAAAATATCTCTAGGTGCTGGCAGCAACAAGTTTTCGGCAGACTCATTGGAGACACGACACAAGACGAAGAACAACAAAAAGCAATACATTATTTTTTCACACAGCTGTGCAACAAATGAAACCTGTCGCACATTAACATGCGTCAGTCAAATTTGTTCACTCCCACACAAGTGTTTATACCTTTGAGTCTCCTATTCACATTACAAAATATTCCCAAACGAGCCGAAAACGATATCGAAAATGATATCCAAACACCCAAAACAAAAACCTGTGTTGCCAAAAACAAACTTTTATTTATGAATGCGAGAGACGAAAATGAGTAAGGAAAGAGTTGTACCGTAATGGAAAATGATGGCATTTTCTCAATTTTCCAATTAGAAAATTAAAAAAAATAAAGTTATATTATATGAAATTAATATAATTATATTTAAGTCCCCAAGGGTCACAGTCTTTATTTCATAACTGGTTGTAGGCCGACAACGCCCGCGCCTCCGCTTCAGTCGCTGTTGGCGCTGCCGTTGACGCCGACGCCAACAGCGACGACGACGACGACGACGACAACGCCGACGCACAGGTTGAGCGGCTGATTCGTTCATTCGCTCATTGCGGGGCTTCGTCTCTGGCTGCCTCTCCATTCGGTATGTGTCCGTTGCGAGCGTCAGTCGCACTCGTCGCGTGTGTTAAATAGCTCCGTATGTCCACAAACCAGATTTGAAACCAATGAATATAAAAACATAAAATATGGCATATAATTTAATGGAAATTCATTAAGGGCGCCATATCAAATTGAATATTCAGCAAAAGATCAAAAGAAATCCAACTTGTTGTGCTTTCTAAACAGGTTAGCAGTTTAACTTGTTAACGCTGAGTGGCGCCCTTTGGCACCTAGCAAGTATTGTATATAGTACATATAGATATTATGTCTGTAGCTCTGTTGAAAACATCGAAAGTGGTTCTTAAGTGAGAGTGTGTGTGTGTGTGTGTGTGTGCGAAAGTGAAGTGCAATAATAATAAATTCTGCTGATTAAGTGTTATTCTCAAAAGTCGATTGCTTGGACACTACTGCACAGAAGGAATACTTCAATTAACTTAGGTATGTAGTGACACCTATCCGAAACACTTGACAATAGACCAGCCAAAGTTTCATTTCACCTTGGCGATAACTTATAATAATGGACACTCATCTAATGATCATAATCAATGCATTGTTTGCATGAGTTGCCAATGGAGTTAACAATCCCTAAAGAAATATTGTTTCTCTGTTATACGATAATAATTGACCACAGCAACAGTTTGAAATAGAAAGACAAACAACTAGTGTAACATAAATAATAATATTGCGCCATCGATTCCTAAGGTACAAATATAAATATTATGAACTTGCAGTTGTTGATATCATGTCTGCGATTATTCCACCTTCAGTAAAAACATGCGATCCAATTATAACTTTTATTTTCTTTCTGCATATCTCTGAACATACCAGACGCATATCATGTTTCATTATCTGCAATATCGGTTTTAAGCCTCTCAGCCGTGTATTCGAAATTTTAACCCGATATCGATAAACAATGAATATTCGAAGAATTAAATACACTCACGCTTTATAACTGCTTTGAATTTTTCAAATTTTCTGGGTCAGGCAGAATAAAAAAAGAATCGCATTCTCTTTGATTTTCCGTGTTATCTACTGCGCAAATTAGATAAGATATGCCCAATACTCTGGTAGGTTGTTTATTTCTCATTTTCCTCCAGTTTTTATGAGATATGCGATAATGTCAGATACAGGTCTTTGTTTGCGTCGAATGACGTTCGCATATGGAGTAAAGTTTCTCTCGGACATTACCGATGAATGTATATGATTTTGATGCCATCATTAAGTTCTACGAGTTGTATTAGTACACATGTTTTTTCGGCATTATTTTTCATTTTCCATGACAACCATGTGGCGGGCATAACAAGTCAAGCAGAACTTGTTTTCCATATGACAACAACACAACAATAACAATAACTCCCCAAAGGACGTTGGCTAGTTGGGAGTTGGTTCGCATTTCGCTGTTGGGTGGCAATCTCATACTCCGGGTCTTGTGGTTACCAGGGTGCGGTTTTTACGCCTGGCGTCATGTTCATTTATAGCCAACTACATGCTACTAACTGCGTCTCTGAGTTTGTTCCTAGAACTTTCGCTGTTCCTTCGTGTTTAATCAATAACTTGGAATTGGTTTCAGCAATTTTCGACTTCATTTGATTTACTGTTTGGGTGTTTTCCCATTACATTACTTATGGCAGATCAGGGCAAGAGATAATTAGTTTCTAATAAATTAACGATATTGAATATTAAAGTTATAAATAATTTACATATGCATGAAGTAATTAAGATACAATAGAAAGTTAAACACGTTTCGAAACATTCGACTTTTTGTTTGAAATAAAAGTATTTGCTAAATCTAATATATCCCCCTGGAGTGTTTCTCAAGCTTTGCATTGTTTTGACTACGAATATTGCAAAAAGCAAAAAAAAAAAACAAAAACAAAGCATATTCAAAGCATTTGGCAACGTTGAAGTTGCTTGTACGAATCCATGCATATTTGCAACGCTCCAAAAAATCCAATAACCAGCAATCACAAAAGGCATTAGCAAAATGTTTTGCATGTCCATATGTATAGCTCAAGCCTACTATATATACACAATCGGATACAATATACGTTATGTGCATGAGTGTACCATATGAGTGTATTCACTGGCAATGCATATTCAAGAGCAATTAACATCAAATTTGAAGAGAGACTCTCCGCAGCGATCTATTGACAAGTCTCGTTATTATTTGAAGGAGTTAGCTGGTGCGATCCAGCGATCCACAGATCAGAAATCCAAGTATCGTAATAACTTATAACACGCGACTTGAACACTCCTTAGAAACTTATTTCGCTTCGAAATTCAGTTTAACCTTCGCAAGCGTGACGCGACGTTTGAGACTTCTAGCAAAAACTGTGACATAGACAGAGACAGAGACATAGACAGAGACAGAGACAGAATTCTGAGCAACAGCAAATGAGCAAATAAACTCGCAAGCTCAAGTGATTGCCAAATGACATCAGCTTTTGTTGGCGAGAACAAAAGCACGCTTCAAAACGTTGTAGATACACGACGTCGAAAAGTATCTTATAGTTTGCAAATCGCCACACTGCACACTCTCATAGGTGATGGGTGATGGGTGATGGGTATTTCACCCAAAGTTTTCGACGTCAGAGAAAGTCGAGTTTAAGTTCAAACTTTGATAATTTACATCAATTATAAGTGAATACACGAACTGCAGCTGGCTGAGATACGTACTTTGTCGGTCTTATGATCACTTTGTTGTTATTGTTTGTAATGCGAGATGCGAGCTGTGATATTTAGAACCGCATCCGCAATTATTCAGTTAATTGATCAATGACTAAACGTGTGGTTCGGATGAATTGCCTCAAGTTACCTGCAATTAAAACGTATCATGACAAATTGATGTTGGGCTGATCGCTTCTAATATGGGCAACAAATGAAACACTTTAATTGGCTTCAGTTAATCCAATAAAGACAATATACAATAATATAAATTGTTTTGCTAGGTCACGCTTGATTATGTTATAAGTGATTTCAAGTCATTTCCTCTTCTATATTTTTATCTTTGCATTTCAAAAACGTAGAAAAAACAAATGACTGTGTGATGCAATGGCTTATCGACTTATGGAATGGAAACTGATAAATGAAAGAGACCCAAAAAACAAACGTGGGTCACATTTGTCAAAAGATAGCTTATCGCAGTTCCAATACGACATTGAGTGCCACATGTGGCATGTGAGTATTTTAAAAGTCGAGAACTCGACTCGCTCTCGAGCTGGTAAACTGACACCAAAGGCAACAAACTCACGTGACCTTCAGACATGTGTGTCCACAATGTGCATTTGATTCTCAATCTCACTTTGGTCATCGTTCTCGTTCTCTCTTTTGGTTATCTGTGCCAAGTCGAAAGTGATGCGATGCCACAAAGTCCGCTTGAAGGTGAAACCCAGTCTCACTTGCTTGGACAATGGCAACGATAGCTGCAAAGTGTGCTTGCACTTGCTATTCGAGATGACAGACAGCTGCCACTCTTGACAATTATTTTCTGTGTTCCACGTTCTTGTTAGCTGCTTCCACAGAATGCTGAGATCAGCTTTTGGTCAGTGATCTCCGCATTGGCAGCACCCAGAACCCAAAACCAGTTCCCTCAGCTCCTCTCTGATCAGTGACTTTTGGATAGCTGCCAAATAAGCAGTTATTAATCGAATTACTCGAATAAGCTATAAATTAGAGCGCAATTTTGGACAATCTTATCGGCAAACATTTGACATAAGCGACATTAACTTTTTACCTCATGGCGCGTGCTCAAATATGAGCTTGAGCTCTCACTTTGAATGTTGCAGGTGGGAGTTTGAAATCAATATATACATCATATATATAGTTTCATTCACTGACTCACATCCAAATGGTAGACACAAAGAGGCTGAAACACAACTTTGTTTATGGGATTTTATTTTTATTTTTTAAATTTCTGATCTAACTATCTTAAATTGCCCATTAAAGTTAGTGTGAAGAGTTAAATTTGTACTTTTTGTATGTGAATATTTCAATAAAATGAAATTATGTAAGTTTCAGCATAGGTTTGGAGAGATTTTCACGTTCCATATTTTGTCACTTCAATATTCTTTAAAATTTTTAAATTTTATTAAATAGTCTTATGAATTTTTGAAGTCATTGAAAAAAAACATGTAATTAAAAAATAACTTCAGCAATATAAAAACTTTTACATAAAACACAGGCAAAGGTTAAAGTATGTAAATTACCTTTAAATATGACGTAAATCTGATCAGGTATTTAAATTTGTATATTCACGATTTTGTTGGGAGTTTACTTTTATATTAACACCTTATTCGCATTCTCTCTTGCTTTGATTTATAATTACTTATATTTGTTCATTTTATTTGAACTTTGTGCATCCAATTGAATTCTTTTTGATTTGTCCAAGAGTTGTTCTTTCAAGCATATAGTACATAAATACAAGCAAATAATAACATACTTTACTTAGTATTCTTTACTAACAGAAATATTTGTACAGATTGCTGCTATATTAAGCGAGAAACTCATTTTCATAAGTACGACGCAAAAGCCCATTAACTTTATTTATTCACAATAGCTTCATAAATATCATACACAAAATAAATTGCACATGTTCGAATAGTTGTCGATAACCAGGTTAAATAGAACAAGTCTATTAACTATTTAGCTTTATACCTTCAATTTTCAACTATAGACAACGTGCTGCAGCCAAAGATAATGAATATAAATATGTGTAGGTAAAGATCCATCTAAAAAGAGTTCAAAAAGACCATGAACTCGATGATTAGCAGCTAATGCTCCAAATATGAGGTGAGCATTTAACAGATAAATGACAAGTCTTGGAAATCATAATGACCTTAAGCATATATGTCAAGAGATCAGCAGGTCACGAAATTAAAAGATCTATCATATTTAATGATAGTAATACTAAAAATAACAATAATAACAATAGTAATGATAATATTTTTCACAAAAATATTAATAATAATAAGAATAATAAACAGGATAAATAAAATTCAGAAAAATGTAATATTTATTATAATGACGATAAATGTGTTCAAGAAAAAGGGGTTTGTGGGAGTTAACGAACGCTTTTTTAATTGCTCAGACAGAAAAGCTCAGAGATGAAAGAAATGCACAGACAAACATCAGTTTGAAATCAAGTACGAATTCTCTTTGAGTCGCTCATGGGTCTCAGTATCAGATCGACAATCGAGCGTGTCGGCGGCCATAAGATATAGTACAACGATCTGCTTCCCCATGTACATATATATAGATACATTTCGAACTAGAAGTGAAAATCAAGCGAACATTAACGGTAATTAATTGGTTATTTGTGAAATCTGTTTGTCTCTCTCTCTCTCTATCTGCCTCGCTTATGTGTTTCCTCTTTCTCTTCTCTTCGCTTTTTCTTCGCTTGAACATTTCGTGGTCTCAGCTCAAGAAGAAAAACTCGTAAAATCGCAATCTAACTTTAGACGATTTCATCATAGTCTCGCTTGCGTTTGTCTTGCGTGTTATTGTTGTTGTTGTTGTTGTTGCTGAATTTGCTTTTTTGTAAATTAGCTAATATGCGCAATGCGCGAAGCCTCTCATTGGTGGTGAATGTTTATTTTGAAGCTTATTTGTCATCAACGTCGCTTCTCAGACATTATTTCTGTGATGAGCTTGTGAACAGCTTTTGTTCGTTTTTGCTGCCTGCATACAAGTCTCGTTTATAAATCTGAAAAACATGGCAGAATATTTATCCAAAATTAATCACATGTGCACAGTTTCAGCTGATAACTATCAGAGTGCATTTATTATAAGTATAATTAAGACAACAATTATAATTCCTCATAATTAGTTAATGAGCAAGCGCACACCTCAAAACAGCAAATCAGCTGTAATGCTCAAGTTTATTATTCATACATATTTCACTCGAAAAATTCAAATTCAAATCTCTCACTCTCTGACCTTTTGCAGATACGACAACGAATAAATTGGAAGAAGAGAGGAGTGTATCTGAGAAACGAACTCGCGACACCCACACAAAAGCACTCGAACTCGAAGCCAGACTTAAATTATATGGTAGACTGTAGACTGTAGAAATTTCCATATGATTTTGGAGATAATGTGAAAAACTGGTAACAGCATAAGCAACAACAACAACAACATTGCTCTGCTCTGCTCTCAGCTTGCCAGCCAAATACGAATTTCAAATGTGAACCAGCAAACCAAAATCTGTTTCCAACAGTTGTTTTCGGGCCCAAAAGATTTTCGTGCATTAAAACACACCGAAACAAAACCAACAAAAAAAGAATTGTGAAAACAAACCAACATTGGGCAAAAATTATTGCTAAAAACTTTTGAAAGTGCAGTGAAAACGAAATATGATTAATTAGCAAACGGACCAAAAATCATTAATGTATAAATATTAAAGCAAAACGTTTGCATGTGAGTGAAAGATTTTCGCGGCGCGTTGAAAATCGCGCTCGGATTTTCGGTTCTCTTGCGGAAGCATTGCAAAGTGTTAAAACAACAAAAAAAAAAACAACAACGAAACTTAAACAGCGAGTTCATTGCATACATTTTTGTGGCTGCCAACTATCCACTTAGGTTTCCTTGTGAAAATGGATTTGGCAGCAGCATCAGAGACGCGCAAACTGGAGCCGATTTTTATCGCCACGCCACCATGCACGCCCCTCATCACCTCCATAACACGGACGACAACCCCGCGCGACCTCCCAACCATGTATCACTTTGACTTTGGTAAGTTGCTCCCATAGCCAACGACAATAACAAATAGTACAAAAAAAAAGTAAGAAAGCTACAGTCGAGTGTACTCGACTGTGAGATACCCGCTACCCATTTTAAATAAAAGCAATATATTTTGCGGTATTATTCTCAAAATATACTGAAAAAAATACTAAAAATATACCGAATGGTATATGTGGTATATCGATATAGTACCGCATTCAAAATATACCATAGACGGCACAATATACCAGATTGTCAGCCAAAGCAACTCAGACCCCTAGTAAGTAGGCGTTTTTGCCCATACAAAAGTATTTCTTTAATAACTTCGACAATTTTTATCTGATCGCAACCAAATTTTCAGGAATCATAACTAATATAGTAGTTATCATATATACCAAAATTCGTAACTCTAGCTTTAAAATTACGCTTGTTATTCGATTTTTTTGATTTGCGGGGGCGGAAGTGGGCGTGGCAAAAATTTGAAACAAACTTGATCTGCGTGCAAACATAACAAATGCTGTCGAAAAAAAATTATAGCTCTATCTCTTATAGTCTCTGAGATCCAGTGTTTCATACGGACGGACGGACAGACGGACAGACACACAGACGGACAGACGGACATGGCTATATCGTCTCGGCTGTTGACGCTGATCAAGAATATATATACTTTATAGGGTCGGAGATGCCTCCTTTTACCTGTTACATACATTTCCTGCCGGCACAAAGTTATAATACCCTTCTACCCTATGGGTAACGGGTATAAATAGTAAATAGCAGACCGAAGTTCAGCATTCGTTCCATAATTGTCAGACTCTGAAGTACACATGCAATGGAATTTTTAAATTCATAATTTGCGAGATAATCAAGACGTTAACAATAAGTTTTCTATAATGGTTCATCGATTTAACAGGAAATCACTTCCGAGAAGTGAGAAACTAATATGATAGATATATACACATACATATGTTATTTGAAATGCATAAAAACACGAATTCTATGAAATTATTTAAAGGCTAAGAAATGAATAAAATGTGGTTAATAATTGACAACAGATTAGATTGATTAATAGACATTACTTGAACAACTCTTAAAGTAAAATGTCTAAAATTATTTCGAATATTACCACCACTTTTACTATTAATCACGGAGTCCAACTCTATTGCTTCAACAACATTATTGAAGAGTAACATAATATATTAATATTTATAATGTAAATGTCTTATTAAAATCAAGAGAAATTTGCTGTGCGGAGAGTGATGAGTCAATTAAAAACTTTCTTTCTATGTGTTCACCTATGATGACATCAAAAGCATTGCTTTTATTTGTTTTTATTATTTCGCTACGTATTGTATAGGAAGGGCAAGCGTTGAAATCTAAACAATTAAGAAAGCCACAGTGAAGGTTTGACTGCACTAGACCCTTCACTCTTTTTTGGACTACTGAAAATCTTTTAAACTCGAATTCGTGTCGGATTGATTTATGGCTTTTTGTTGAAAAATATATTTATGATTTAGAAATGATTTAATATTAATGTCAGATGACAGATTTACACAAAAGTATTTTTCGGCTATTCGTAAGCTATAATATTGCATCCATTTGCTCTTATGTTATTTCTATTATGGAATTGAGGGGAGATATTAAAATTCTACATTGATTTCGTGCAGAATAGTGACCTATATGAACATATGGGTAATTCTCTGAGGGATGTCGCGTGCGACCAGCTTTTCAGTTACAAAAAAAAACATATTCTGAAACAATTTTAAAAATAAGTAAAGGTTATTTTTATAGCTCTAGATTAGTACTTTTATTAGAGCTAAGAATGGTTTTGGAATTTTTATTCTGTTTTGTTTTCTGTTCTGATAATTGCAAAAATTAACAAATTCGTACGCAAAAACCAAAAAATGAACGAGTTTATATATTTTATCGTAAAACAGAATAAGTTACTACAATCAATATTAGCTCTAAAAATAGTGCTAATCCAAAGCTTTAAGAAAAACCTTCACTTAATTTTGAAATTGTTTTAGTTTATGTTCTTTTTTTGTTACTGTAAAACTGTTCGCACGCGACATTTACCAGAGAATTACCCATATGCAAAAAGTTCGGTGTCTTTATCTTTTAAATTTGCTGAGATCCTAGTGTTCATACAGACGGACAGACGAAATTTCTAAATCGACTCGCATGTCTGTGTATTACACTCTCCGATTTCGATAAACTTAATAAACCCATTTTCACCTTCCTAAAAGTGTAGAGTCTAAAAACAAAGTCTAGACTGAGAAAAAAGTAAAAACGAATATAAAGAAGCCAAGTAAATGACTGACAAGCAACAAGTAACGAAAGCACACATCAACAATACAAACATTTAACTATGTCAGTTTCAATTGAAAGCTGCCAAAATTGACACAGATAAATCTTAATTAAATTAAACATAAAAGTCTCATCGAAGTTTCAAAGCGCTTTTAAGAACATGTTCTCATTTCGCAGCGGAAGGCAGTAATTAATTACACCCTCATTGTCTATAATATAATATGTTGTAAGGCATTTGAATATAGTATGACAGAAATCGATCAAACGAAATATTCAAATCAAGTCACGCATCAAAATTGCGTGTCTGTTTTAACAAACAATCAACTCAATGCGTCAATATCGTATATATTATATACTCATATATACAATATTTGTATGCCAATAACAGGTAGCACTGAATAATCAGATTTTGTTATGTATTTGGGTCTTGTAATGGCCTTTCTTCATAATATAAATATATCTTTAAATATGTGCCACTTCTGGGGCAAACTTGGCTAAATGCTTAAAGTTACTTACCCAGCCCACAAGAAATTTCAGTAGTTCAGTCGGTGCTCGCTCTGTGCTCCCTTGAATCTATTTCGCTTCCTTGACATTGAACTACATTTAACTGAGTTATTATACCCACACTATACTAGACACTGACTCGTAAGACAAATTCCAGTTTTATTGGCAAATAGAATGAATTCCAACGAACCAGTTTTCTAATATGTTCACAACGTAGTTTACTTGACAGCCATGCACAACAATAAAAAAACAATATATATTTATTACTGTTTCACGATTTTTCGTTATTCGCAAACTGTTGTTAAATAATGACAATTCATTAATGCATTTGTGCGAACTTGTTATCAGGTGATCCCTTTCTGTCAGTCCTGCCTACTACTAGTACTTACATACATACTTACACATTACTAGATAAATCAAATAATGTTCAAACCTACATACATTATGACATTGCTGAAGTTTCGTTGGAATTCAGAGTATGTAAACAAGTCGCGTATTTACAAAGTTTGCAAAACAGCGCTGCACAGCTTGAGCAAAAAGCTTCGCCGAAAGCTTTCTGTTAAGCATGAAACAGTGTTGCCGTGCTATTGAGAGAAATACTGAAGTTTGCGCAGTAGCAACTGTTGCATACTAGTTCAAGCAATTTAAACTAATTAACTGAAATTCAAATCTATACACACAAATATAATTTATGTGTGAAGAAAAGTTCTATTTAAACAAAATTCTTAACACTAAAGTTTGAATTTGTATTGTGGATAACCTTTGCACTCCACATTCCCATAGATAATCAATAATTACCTACCTCAATTAACTTTAAACAATCCAAACCAATCGCATCAGTGAAAGGCAGCTATGGGAAATACAAAGTATTTCACACTTTCTAAAATGCAATCACCAATATCAACAATGATAAACACAGAGAGCAACCAAATAAATCAACTCGAATTTGTATAAACAACAAACAAAATTACTGAACTGAAAACAGAACAGAAAATTATGCAATCCGCAGCATGTATTGGGAATTGGGAATAGCAAAAAAAAAAAAAGAATCGACCCATAGAGCAGCGTACAAGAACAGAGCAGCAAAAGGCGAACGCTGAAATGGTTTCATTACGATGACGAAGGGAAATGGAACACAAAAGAAACACAACTCAATTAGTAGTTGATAGTCAGTCGCTTTTCGATATGTTATTATTGCTTTTCTATTCTCTCAGTGTACGGGAGAAGCTAAGCTAATGCATAAGAAACATTGAAACGTTTGCTCATCAAAATTGAGTTCATCTTGTGCGCCTTGCTCCCAAAATGCCACCCATCCAAGCATATGAACTATTTATACGATGCTCGCGCCCTTTCTGCTCGCAACCCTCGAACTGAGTGAACATTTCCACAATTTATTTTTGTCTTTCTCAAGGCGTGACAATTAGAAGAGATTATGAAGTTTTATGGCAACTCTCAAGTGTGATTCGCTTTGGCGACCACAAACGATTTCCACGCCCACATATGTACATATGTAGGAGTGTTTGGTATATAGTATGATCGTTGGTTCAATAGAGCACAGAATGGTGAGCCGAAAAGTTCATTACCTCTCACGCGTGCCACAATTGAAGCAAAGATTATGAGGCAAGGCAACTTGCATAAGATCTGCGTTTCCTCTGAAGTCTTCGACAGTTCAACTGTCAACCATCTGCTGGAAGCTGAGTGCTGACTGCTAAGAAGTAAATGATTTATTGCAAGTAGCATCCAAATGAAATCGTTTGGATCGCCCATCCAGACAGACTCAGATTCAGAAGCAGACACAGATACTTCAGCGATACAGAAAGAGACAGCAAGAGGCACTCCAAAGTGCATTCGCATTTCAATTAAAAACAGAAACGACCAAAAACAGAAATAACTAAAAATGAAAACGAAAACGAAACTGAAAACAGAGACAGTCCGAAACGGGAATACCCTACAAAGCAAAGATCTCGAGGATTTGCCCATTGTGTTCAGGAAAGTCACACAAATATATAAGATACACATACTATAATATATTATTGTCTCCAACTCCATTGCCATGCCAGCTGTTTATTTATGTGTGGCGCCTGCAGCATCAAAATGTTGCTGGGGTTGTTGTTGCTGTTGTTGTTTAGCGGCTGCAACCGCAGCTACCTTTTTTGGCACTTTTATGCAACTGGAAGCTTTTGTCCGTAACAGGGCGTAATTATGTACATACATATGTGTGTGTGTTTGTGTTGGTGGGCTACACCCGAATGTTGCTCAATGTATCAATGGACAACTGTGCAGGAAGTTGGGGTCTTTGAAGTCTTGTGATTGACTCTGATACTGATCACTTTGGGGAAGTCAGAAATGGCAAAGATTGCCAAGTGCCAAGATTGGGAGATTGCTCGAATAAATTGAAAACCAACTAAAAGCAAGACAAATATATCTAAGGCAGCCAAAGTTCAGCAACATTTGTGCGGCGTCTTTAAATAAATCAGGCGTAAAGACGGCGGGAATTGCCTTACAAAGAATGGCCCTCTTTGTTAGAAATCCAGTTGTTGTTGTTATTGTTGTTGTTGTTGTTACACCCACGACAAGCGAAGCACAAGCAGCTGGAGTGCAACTATTTTTAATTAAATGCAAAATATGCGCCAGCAACATGTTGCCATTGTCAACAGACAACACATCGCCGCCGCGTCGGAAGCTTAATGTTGCTACCGCAAATGTTGCCCGAATCGCGGCTGATGTTGCTGCGCTTTAGCTGATGTTGCTGCCGTTTAGTTGGACACAAATCGCCGGCGTGTGAAGTTTGTTCGCTGTTAAAGATCTTAGTACGCAAACGATCTAAGATGTTCCGTTTAAAAGTATAAAAATAACGCAAAAAAATACTTAGGAAGAGAATACCGCGTAACTCCGTGCAAGATGAGTAAGAAAATGTGGCGTAAGATATTCAAATCGAAGCCTCAAAAACAACAACAGCAGCAATTGAATAAAATCAATAAGCGACACAGTCGTGGCATCTATGAGGAATATCAACAATTAAACGAGCTGCTCAGTGGCGAGCAACGTAAATCGCAGAGTTTGTGCAGTGAAAATGAACATGAAATTGAAAATGGGAAGAACGGCAACATCAATGTGTTTGAGCAGCAGCCGCAGCAAAGTTCTTTCAACTCCGCGGCGCTGCTCAGTGAGGCGCAACAGGAACAGCAACAATTGCAACAGCAACAGCAGCAGCAACAATCGCAACAGCTGTCCACATTTTCGCGCGTACGCAACACATTCTCACTACGACGCAGTAGCAACAACAACAACAGCCACAGCAACAATGGCAACAAAAAACAGACGCCCAATCCGAAGTCAAGTGAGTCGGTTACGCCCACAACAGCGCCCACGCAATTAATTGCGCTCGCTGGTCAGCTGCACAGAATGTTATGATTATTGTCAATGAGATCGATATAACGGCAGCCACAACAACAATATTAATAACTCCAACTATAAATGCCACTAATAGATATTTGCATGTCAAGTTAATTTATTTCCGATTAACTATCTGCTAATAGTGCGAATGCTTTCTCTATGCATCATTTAGATTTCTACTCAATCAGTGGAGAGATAGAGAGAAAGATAGAGAAGCGCAATAGCGGTATTCGCAGGCAATTTGTTAATTCATCTAAGAATGAATAGTTATTCATTTCTGTTTTTTTCTCAATTGAAATCATTCTGTTATCGGTGAGCATTTATTGTCAATTGCTTATCAGCAAAAATTATATAAATGATGTCATTAGACTTGAAAATATTCTTGTAGATAATTCTCGAATAGAACATACAAGTTCCCAAAAAAAAAAACTAAAAATTAAGAAACTTATTAAATACTTGATCATACACACTAAATTTGAGGAGTTAGTTTTAGTTCTGAGATCCTTAGTGAGAATTCCTCACACCTTCTGTACTGTGGCGTTGATTACACAATTGAACAAAATAAATATATCTAAAGGGTATCAGATACTTAGAATTACTTTCCAAATATACATGTATAACAATGTATTACTATGTAGCTTTTCATCAGTATTTCTAATTTTTTCTCTGATAAGTACTTTACAAATGCTCAACATACCTTTTATAATAATAAACTTTTCAATTTATTGGAGTAATTATGGAAATACTTGAACTCTTCACAGTTTGATTACTTTTACTCTGTTCCTCTAGATTGTACAAAACAAAATCTGCTCAAGCTCTACGAAATATTAATGGACCCCCAGTTGTTTTAAAAATGACGGGCTGCCATTTACTGGTCATGAGGAGAATTATTACATTTGTAAAGCTCAAGAGGTAATAGTTGGAAGATACAAATGTACATAAGAAAATATATTCGAGCATATTCACATTCACATATGCCGCTGTCTGTATTTTGCCAGCATCATTGAAATGGAATCGTTGCAACTGAAACTGAAGCTGATGTTGATGTTGAAGTGGAACTTGGTGCTGTCATGAGAAACACATGACCCACCTTACCTCCTCTGTCCTTTGTAAACATTCGTATCCATTGAAGCAGTCATTTACCCACTTCTCATCGGATTACACATTGAAAGACCTGCGTACGAAACTCGCATTGATTTGAATTGGAATGAGACGCGAAACATCTCTCTTCCTACTCAAGACTTAATAGCATTAGTCACTGAGTGTTCACTGTATTGCTTAAAACTCCAACTAAATATATACATATGATATTTTACAGCCTGACAATTTTAAGTAATTATTGCAATGCTGTCAGTCTTTTTCCCTTACTGAACTCAAGAGATACGATCTGAGATGATGAGTGGTTTGCGTCGGGGAGTCGAAGATATTTAAATTGATCGATGCTCCCACGCAATGTAACCGCAGTGTTGTGTTCGCAACCTCATCAAGATGTTGGCTAAGACAAGCTACCAAATTCGGATATTACCGCATTTCATCAGCTGCTGCTGTCAGCGTACTATGAAATAGTTTCGTGATAAATAGCAATGTATAAGCTGAACACACACGCAAAAGTCAATAGTGGCCAAATAATAACCATAAATTATTTGTGGAATTCAGCTATTGTTTTTGTCTGAGAATTTATAGATCAATTACTTACGAACGAGTAAGACGTGACAAAGTTAAGCTCTGCCTAGAATATCTTTTCAAAAAATGGTCTTCACTTATATCTGGCTGTTGATGTGATTGGAAAGTTTTCGGCTTTCTTGTCAAGTGCAAGCCATCTTGGCATTTTGATCCAATTGGCCAGATGCCACATGAATATTGGATACTTCTATTCGCAAATGTACACTTTTCTTTTGTCAGGGACTTCAATATACTATTGCATTTCAAACATACCATACTAAAATAAACCAGATTGTCTTGAATGACTTTTACAATTTGTATCTGATCGCAGGAATCAAGATGATTAATACCATATAGTTGTTTTCCATTTTGAAGCGAAAAAACTAAAAACAAGTTGATCACCGTGCATAAAAAACAACAAGTACTGTGGAAAACAAATTATAACTCTTTATTTCATAGTCTCTACGATCTAGTTTTTTATATTGGCGACACTGATCAACCGACTTTATGGGGTCAGAGATGCCTTCTTCTGTCTGTTAAATATATTTTTATAGGCACAACAAGTCACTGATTTTTTTAAAAATCGAAGAAGGCTCATTCATTCTGCTGACGTGTTATATTTAGTTTTAGGTGCTTAGTTTTATACTGAATCCATACCAAACATTGCAAAAGTAACCCAATTTATCCAATTCATTTTTATAATATTTCCAAAAAACAATAGCCACCATGGAGTCCGATCCAGTTGACAATGACCAGATCGACGAAGTGAATGAGTTAGTATCGCCGGGACCTATTACCACAGGCGCCTCCATCCCCGTTCCAGAGCATGCTGCAGTTGGAGATCTTTCGGAATGTCCCTGCTGCAAACGCACCTTTAATCCGAATGCCCTACGCAAGCATGTGGCGTTCTGCGGGAAAAAGCGCAAAGTTTTTGACTCTTCGCGCCAGCGCCGAGAGGGCACCGCGCTCTCCACCTATGTGCTGCCGAAGAATTTTGGACTGCCTAACGCAGAGAAGGCGGCTGGATTACATACTCCTCCCGGGGTTAGTCGCGAATCATCTTCAATAGCAAGCGGAGGCTCACAACAGTTGCCACCCACGGTGAGTACAATCATAGATACCGAGTATCGTAAACTTAACGATATGTTTCTCTATTTAGGATGCTGCTGCATCCCCGGCGTCGACTCGCCGCAAGACCAACACGGATCAAGCTCGTGCGACTGCACGTTCTTCCTTGAAGAAAGCAGCTACCGCTGCAACAGCTGAGACTCCAGGAGCAGCTGCTGCTCCGCCGGGTCTAACACGTGATAGGATGCGCTCCTCGGATCGTTCAATTAGTAAACGCATTAAGGATACAGCTTCGGAGCGTTGCCCACATTGCGAACGCAGCTTCAATCCAAAGGCCTTTGATCGTCATGTGGAGTGGTGCAAGGAGAAGGCCATTCAGGCCAACATCAAGGCGGCCAACACCATAGAAACCAACAAGGCCAAGGAACGCATGGAGGCTCGAAAGCAGTACCGACCTCCCAATCTCAAGTAAGCAATGAGTAGGCTATACTTTAGGGTTTTATTTCTTTGGGATGTCATAGGATATTCTTTCAGTTTGACAGCTACACTTTTTTGCTTCTACATGTTACACTGTTTAATTGTTGCCTTTTACACTTTATTTGATTTAAGAACCAAACGCTCGTTGAATCGTGACAAGTACTCCGGCTCTATTGAAGAACAACAACAGTCCGAGGCTGAAATGGTTGCACAAAAGCAAGCACTAATGTCGCTATCGGCCATGACGTCGTCCGTTCAAAGTGATAAGTGAGTCCAAACTATTTTGATATATTGATCGATCTTCGATCTTTAGACTAGTCTAACACCAATCGTATGTATGTTATTATTGGCCCATCTGGCGTTGCTATGGTTGTCGTTCTCGCTGCCGTGCCTGTTGCTCTTCAACTAATCCTGCCGTTGGCAATCATGTAGACACCGTCTCGTAGTACCGCGCACACTGTAATCTTACAAAAAATGATCTCCAAACTCATTATCCATTATCCCCCTAACCCAACACCACACCCCCAACCCCCAGCTCGCAAAGAACCGAAAAACTAATGAAAGCGCCACGTCCGGGAACACCTCAGCAACGTCAAGCGCCTGTCAAACCGAAGTCGACAACGACCCAAATAACCCAGAATACGGTCAGTCTTTGCGTTGCCTCCGCCTTCGCGGAGGAGGCAAACACCTTCAAGCCGAGGCGTAAACAGAGCGAAACTTGCCAGGAAATTGATGTCGCCGTGGACCGTTTGCGTCGGAAAGCCACAGCAGACACATTACAGTTGGCCAAACTAGATTGCATAGAGGCGGCACCTCTTTTACCGGCTAAATCCCGACGTCGCACCACACGCCCCAAGTTGGAAGCTGCGGAAAAATTAATAGCTCCAGATCAAGCTATCTGCACATTCGAGGATCTCAATGGGTTACTGCTCCGAAAAGGTATTGTCCCGATTTCCAACAGGACCGAGTTAATAGTGTTAGGTAGTCCGATACATATTTCCTTAAAGTTTTCCCTCAAATTCAGTTCATCACCACATTTTAGTGGCATGTTTTCAAGTGATTTTTAATCATTTTCGAGAGCTCCATAATACTTTTCATAATTCCAAATGGTTCTGTAGTCCATTAATTCTTTCAGTAAAGCGAAGCAGAATATGCTCTTTGAATGAGAATCATTCCGAGTAGTAGATAACTGATACCATCAACGGAAAGAACAAGATAGGAAAGAGTTATATTGATACGCATTCTTTTATAGAGTCAAAAAGGATATACTTTAGAGCTTCATTTTATTTAAATTCAAAGTATGCTTCCAAGTAGTTCAATTGATAACATTATCCGACAAAGGAATTAATAATTTAATAACGTTCAATGTAAAGAGATGAAGTTGTCATTACAGAGATAATTATAGTGATTATAGAAAATTATTACAAAAAATTGTCATAGTCGAGGATCGACCCTACAGCTATATTTTTCGCTTAGGCATTTTTAGGACAGGTTTTAGATTCATAAAATCATTGCTAATCGAACCCAATCAACCCAACCCACATGCTGCATCTTTCTCAGCTGGATCAAAGATTTGTAATATTAAAATGAATATGAATGAGCAAGAGTTAAATGTGGGAAACAAGACGCGTTCAACCACTTCTTTAGTACGTCAGGCACATCGTCGACCTAGGACAAAGGCGAGCCCAGTTCTTGACTTACAATCCTTGGAGGCCCCTAAGGCCATAAGTTCCTTTGATCTGACAGGCGTAGAGAAAAGCTCTGCTGGTGCCTGCGAATCATCGCACGCTGGCTCCGACAACGAATCGAATTCCCTATGTGGTGAGATACGATTAAAGATGGAGACTTGCACCATCCGAACTGTGCGCCCTCCAAAGAAACGCGAGCATCTACCAACCATAATGAACAGCTGTGAACCACTCCGAGCTCTGCCTATGGCGGAGAGGCAGGAAAGTGTGAAAGATGTGCCACGTACGCAGTTGCCACTCATTGAGTCGAAAGACGTACCAAGAGATCATTATAAAGAAGATCGTTTTCTGGATGCTGATAATGGAATGTTGAGTGTTTACAATGACTGTGAATACGACGACGCTGACATTGAAGTTGGCCAGTTTATGGATATAGCCAAGCCATTAACTGACGATGAAAGCGAACCTTTGGATGAACTCGAAACCGACAACGAGCGAGAGCATCGAGATGCGCAGAAGTTGTCTCCTTTTAGGCAGCGCTCGAATGTAAGCCGACGCCTGGTACTCCTCGAACAGGACGAAGAAGCAGTCATCTACATCAAGGCGACATCTCCATCATCATCGCCCACAAGTCGGCGAGCACGATCATCCCCCGGCTCGGAATGCCCTCTCTTAAATAGGTTTGTTAAATTTCCCACATCATCACACTCATTACACACATACACGCCACGCATTGCAGACGACAGCCAGGCGACGCACAGACGGCGGGAGAGAAGGAGAGGGTGTTAGCCTTACTTGAGATACTTTAGCTAGAGATATATATTTGTTTGGTTTTTATCTTTCGTTCACACAGCGGCATCAGTCCACTCACCAATAGCAAATACGATCCTTTTCTGTCTGCTAAACGTCAGCTCGAGGAGCTCTGCTCACCTGGCACGCCGCCAGACAACGAGCCAAGTTCCTCCACTGCAACACACACGCCCAATGCCACACTCAAAGTCACACCAACGAGCATGTCCACCTCGCTGACGGGTTCACTTGGCAAACCTCAGACAACCTTGACGACACCGACGACAGCCAAGACAACGCCCTCATCCAACTTTCGACGCACTTCATCGTTGCGAGGACCACGTCGCACACCACTGCTACCTAGTCGGCCGCTCTTCGCCACCAACTATCGTCCTACTATCCAGCGAGGTCTCTCCGACGAGGGTCCCATCTCGACCAACTTCCTTAAACCCGAGGAGTACGACGAGATGCCAGTTCGAGCCGCTTGCGGCAATGATTTCCATAGTCCTCGCGTTGTGCGTCGCGATACCAGTGCCTCCAACCGCAAACAGCAGCTCAAGCTTCCACTCGGAGTTGGCAACGAAACCATAGAGAACAGCAGCAACGAGTCCAAGCAGCAGCAACCAGTCCGCAATGTGGCCAAGACGGACTCCCTCGCAGTGTTCCTTAAGTATGAGCACGAATTGGAGCAGTTGAATGCGAAGGCGGCGGAAGTGGCAGCCATCAGCAAGGAGCTAAACAGCAAGGAGCTCAAGGATAAAAGCAATAATCTGAGCAAACAGAATTCGGCCAAGAACCTCACCACAAGCAGCGGACAATTGCCACCTCTAACCACTCCTGTAACAACGACCTGCACTCCAGTCGCCAAGGAGAACAACGAAAATCAGGCATTCAACTATGCAACGCCACTGCGCTTGGAACCCATCAGCAAGCCAACGACTCCGCAGTTGAACTTGACAACGCCAAGCACAGGTAACAACAGCAGCAGCAGCGGGGTGCCCATCAAGCTGGAGAGTATTTTTGGAAACAATCGATTGGGTGATTATATTGATCCCTTGCTGATCAATCAATGTGATAATCTGCACGTGCAGCAGCAGGCACAGTCATCCACTGGCTCATCGAATGCCAGCTCCACGCCACATCAGCAGCTCTCCCAGAGCCGCTGCAGTTCACAGTCCACTATTACCATGGGCCAGGATCAGCAGCGTAACTCGGGGGATGCAAGGAATCTACTGAAGAGGAAAATGCGATTGGGACGCAATCAATTCCTGTACGATGCCTCCCCAGAAGAAGCTTACATCTCATCGGGCAGCTGTGCTGATGATGAGGCGAATCGATCGTCCCTGGAATTCGATGAACAGTGCTGGCAACAGCAGCAAAAGCAGCTGCTCTCGAATCCGATCAGCATGCCACTGACAATGCCAAATATGCCGCCGCTGCCCACATTCGATGACTTTGATTTCGAGGAATTTCTCTCATCATTCGAGAATGAGAATGATGAGGAGCAATTTCCACTGTTTCGGGATTGTCGCGAGTTTCTCCTGAATCGCACAACGAACAGACAACGCTCGTTCCAGAAAGCGACTTCGACTCCGCACACACAGTCCCAGACCCAGGCTCAGACTCAGAATCAGACGCAGACTCCGACTCAGACTAAACCCCAATCACAGACACCCACAACAGCCACACAAAGAGCTACCCCTAGCGGGATTAGCTCTCAGCTTATAATGTCGCCTAGCAGTCAATACTATACAGCATCAACTAAAGAAAGTTACGCCCACAGATCCGATTCGAACGCATCAAGCAAGACGTCACAGAGCAGCAATCGTTCGTACAAGTCTATGAACAGCTTCGATGAGAATACCCAAAAAAGTTTGGATGAGTCGCAGAAGCGTGAGATCTTTATAAGCATTGAGACGGAAGCAAACGCCCAAGGACATTCGCCCATCTCGCCACAATCGCTGCGTCACATGGTGGGCAATGCGCAGACACCCATCGATGTCCTGCATATTGAGAATGGCAATGAACCGGAGCACGCCAAGTTCAGCAAGATCAGCGATACCGAAGAGGATCACCTCGACGCTGAGATCGAAGATGACGCCAGGCACGTTCATTATAGCAAACGGTCAGTTTTATCCTCGATCCCAGCACCGACATTGCCATTGCCCAATGTGAGGGCAAACAATGCCAAGAATGAGATTGAAAAAAGGCTCGGCGAATTCAAGCAGATAGGTGAGGAGTTTGGCGACTCTGTGCGCCGCAATGTGTTGCAGCATCAGGAGCATGTGCAGCAGGTATTAAAGTGTAACTCACATTTATCGCCATCACCCTCAGGAGATTCGGATGAGCTAAGCAGCCTCGATGGTTATCCCATGTCATCCTCACAGTCATCTCGTCGCGGCGCAAGCTCCAAGCTTAGCTCTGACTCTGCTTACGGCAGGTGAGTGTAGTCTACCAATGCATCATTGTCTTCCTGATATACTCATCCAAAATACTCTCTTCCTTTTCTGAAATAAGCAGCAGCAACTCCCCCAACAGCCTGTCACAGCGTTCTGGGGATAAGCAGCTACACATAAGCAATGCTCAGCGTTCCCAAAAACAGTTGCGCCCACACACCGCCGGAGGTGCCTTGGCCTCGTCGTCGGGCAAACCAGCAAGTCGGAGCAATAAGTCGGATGCCTCAACACAAGCGCAAACCAATTACGGCACCCTTAAAGCACGCCAGCAGCTGTACGCCGGAATTGGTCCTAGCGATGGTCAGGCTGGTTACTCCAGTAGCTGTTCAGAGATTTCATTGCCAGTTGCTCAGCCGCAGCCGCAGCAGCAGCAACAGCAAAATTCAAATTTCAACTACCACCAACAGCAACAACATCAACATCAGCAGCAATCTCAAGTGGAGACGGCGTACAATAACAACAACAACAACAACAACAACAATAATAACAACTACGAACATAATGCGCAGAACAACATGAACAACAACACAATCAACGCAGCCAGTACAGCACTTGCATCCTCACAGCATTCACTTTCGAGCAACACGTCCAACGGATCTTCTAGCATGACTGCGAGTATGAAAATGTCGAATTACTGTTATGAATGCGGCTCCAAGTTCATGATTGGGCACGCCAAATTCTGCGTGGAGTGCGGCGTAAAACGCGTCGCTCTCTAAGCGAATTAATAATTTTGTTGTTGTTGTCATACATATCACAGACACATGCACACACTTAGACTAGCATTGCGAGCATTAGAGAAGAACAACCAAAAGTAGAGTCATAACATACTATCAATTAATGAAGCCACTAATAATTGTGAAGATATCAAGTGCACTTACATATTCTATTGCATATATGTACGCTGCTTAAATATATTTTAATAATAAAAAAATAAAAATACAAAAAAAATGCAATATTAATTACAAATTACAAATAACAAATGAAAAAGATCAAAATATATATTTATTATTATCGAATGTATAAGAACTAAACACTTTTAACCGAGTTGTTGATTAACCAAGACTGAACAAATTTAAATGAAAAGAGCGGTGAAAGCGATATGTAACCAAATCAAATGACATCAAAATTATATATCATACATTTTGGAAATTTCTGAATTTGTAAACTAATTTTATAAACGCTTTTTGAAAACAATATAATGAGCACACAATACATATGGTAGAGCTGACTTTAATAAAATTTGAAATAAATTGATTTGATTCTCGTATAATATATAAAAAAATTAATTGAATTAATTTCTATTTCAAGTAGTGTGTGAAATTTACTTACTATTATATAATTTATTCGCATTTAAAACAATTTATTTTTCTCTCTTCACAGCAGTACCAGAGTGAGCAAGCATTTAACAATTAAATGCAATTTTTATCTTTAATAATAAGCTACTTCTGATCCACGTATTTGATTGAAAAACACGTTGATTCACACAAACAGTCGAATTGATATTAAACTTTAATAGTGTCTTAAATATATACATGGTAAGGACAAAAAAAAAATTATTAAAAAATTGACAATAACAGATAATTAAACATTCATGAGTACAAATTACTGAACACATCATTTTTAAATCGTGCTTAAATTAGATTAGAGTAGATCGGACCTTGAAGATTAGTAAGCATCGTTTGTAAGTGTACTCTATTAAAAGGGCAGACAAATTCGAATATTATTAAAAACGAAGTAAATTCATTTGTCTTACTGCAGCTGCATCAGTTCTTGCTTGTTGAAAAGTGTAATTGAGCCACAACGACAGACAAAAGGCATCAAATCTTCGTGCAGTTGCAATAGAGTCTCCATATTAATGTTTAGTTGACTTGCATTGGACTTTTTGCCACATAAGCAATTTGAAGAGCTGCTGCTGCTACTTTCATCTGCATAAAAATGTTTTTAGAGTAATTGTGAAAATAGTGAATTACAACTAAGGACCTCTCGCTCAACGTTCTCAAAAAGGGTTTTTCGTTTACATGTTTTTCTTTGGTTGTCACCGATAAACAAAGTTAAAGTTCCGATAGATTATTTTGGTGAAATTACGTACAGAATGCCGATTACGGATGTCTACACTTACCTAGTATACTTTGCTGGCTCTGATTCTGGGACGAATATACGGAAATGTGTTGCGGCATTTGATCATAACATAGATCGGGATGATCAGTAGGAAGTTCTTCCTCTATATTATGGTAATGCTTCTTCCTCTGCGTATGATCTCTTTCCTTAAACAGATAATTACCCTGCAGCTTGCATTCGTTGATTATGTAGCTAATATCGGGGTGATACCGCAGTGTCACTGGATTTCCAATAAGAATCATTAGCGACTTGGCTCTCGATAGCAACACATTTAAACGGCGAGGATCTCGCATGAATCCTATGCTGGCAAAAGACCGTACGAGAGTGGCAATAATAATATTTTTTTCGCGTCCTTGGTAGTTCTCCACACTACCCACTTCCACATGCATGTAGCCTTGGTTATGCAATAACTCTTTGATCACCTTACCCTGTGCATTATAGGGTGCCACAACGCCAATATCCTGTTCTTCGACACGGACGTTGTTGCCGAGACCGTAGTTGAGTAGGAGCTTGACATACCAGACTAGCACCTGAGCCTCTAGCTCATTGAACGAACTAGTGGAACTCATTTCTTTCTGGGTCACACCGTGCGTGGCTTGGAATATAATTGGAAAGTGCGGATTGCGTAGCATGGGCCAATTGACTGCCAGATTGACCTGATCTGGCGGGGCCTGAGGTATCAGTTCACCATTATAATAGAGCCTGTTATAGAGCCCAACGATTTCCGCATGTGATCTATAGTTGCGGCGCAGTCTTGTCTGGAGTGTGCGATCATAATTACCGTTTGCGTCCATGCCATACAGTTCAGTGCGCATCAATCGTTCCATTAGCGAGTGACCCAATCCCAAAGCGGCTGCACGATTGTTAGTGATGACTGCGCCGAGTTGCTTATGGTCGCCCGACAATATCACATGACATGTTTCCTCTTGTTTTACGCCCATAATACCAATCAGGGTCTCTGGCTCCGTTGAGGCGCCTGCCTCGTCAATAAAAATGTGAGTAAAATAGTTAAATTTACCCACATTATCAGTGACTAAGCGGCCCACAGTACACAGTGTGGCAACAATAATTCCATATTCGCGCAATAAATTTGCACCAAAGTGCTCATAGACTCGCTTAGAACAATTTGAATGCCTGAGCAGCAGTGGCTTCACTGAGCCTAATCCACTCGCCCAAATGGAGCGGGAGAAGACACGTATTAACTGGCGATGAGAATCCACATCCTGGTTAATGAAGCGCGAGTCCTTGGCTCGCTCTTTCAACAGCTCCTTCAAGTGTTTATTATGCGCAAAATACTCGCATAATTTTAAAGCAACTGTGTTGCAAGCCGAGTTCGAACCGGCTGTGACAAGAATACGACTTCGTGGCTGGTGAAGTCGCAATTGTAGAATGGCCTCGACAATAGTTGTTGTTTTGCCAGTGCCTCGATATCAAAAAAATTATATATTATTAGGGTTTGTTTTTGCAACTTTGGGCATCTTACCAGGTGGTCCGAAGACTATGTGAGGTGCTACGGCGTTGGGACCGTTAACAATCTGTTTGACTGCCTGCAGTTGTTCCATGTTATACGCAATGTTAGAATTGAACAGTGATAAATTTGGTAAGTTGCAGCAACCATAGGGCACTTCCTGGGGCTTCTGAGTAGGAAACAAATAGCGGCGTACGCCTGGACTTTTCTCTAAGAGCTGAATTGCTCGATGCATGAATCGAAATGGTATACGACGAGACCGGAAGATAATGCAGAAACGTTCGGTCATCGCTTCGTCTCCCGGAAATGCCTTTTTGTCCTTGAATTTGAATGTGAGACTTTGACGTGTCACTTTTTCAACACAGGCAACATGCCGTCTGAATAGATGGTTTCGAGGCAAATGCTCTCTCTTGTGCGGCAGTTGTGCCTGTACGGGATTTTCGGGTAGGGGATCATCCAATAAACTTTGCATAGGTATGAGTACAACTTCATCCACAGACGGGGCCAGCACATCCTCTGGACTAAGCATTGTATCATTGAGCATAAAGCTGTAGCAAAGTGCACCAACTTTGGTGACCATAACATCAGTCTGCATTAACTGAGCATATTTTTGCATAGTGGACATATCCTCGATACTTAACAGCGTGCTCAGCACAGAGCAGACATTGTCATAGTCGAGACGTCGCGATTTCAGATAAGCACCAAAGGTTTCATCCACGGTAGACAAGCTGTCATTGCTGAAATTCAGTTCCACCGCTTGCAGCAACAAAGGATTCGGTACATAATGCGGCAAAGAGCGCATCAATTTAGCAAACCTGTGAGACACATTTGTAAGTAAACATATTAATTGAATTAAACATATGTACATATGTATGTATAAAGAAAAGTTCTTACTTTTGCTCCTGCGTCTCCCCACCATCATCGATGCTCGAGTTGGCCTCACTCAACTCCAACTCGTGTACCTCACATTCATTGATCTGGACACGATTCGGCATCCACTTACAGACAGGTTTAATACCGCCACTGTCCAAGATTTGGAAGTCCATCTGAAATACAAACATACATATTTGTACATACATACATATGCAAGCAAAAATATGCTCGTGCTCTCATCATTTAATTCAAAATTCTAAGATACCATTTCTGATTCCAATTCTTCTTTTTCGGCATTAAAAGTGCGAAGGCCTCACTTTTATAAATATATTCACTAATAAGAAACAAAACAAATTATACACGATAAATTATGGACGGAAGAACCGTTATAGACGCAATCTGTCAACAATATTATTGTCGCTGATCGCAGACAACTTCGTGTGATAGAAACTGTTATATTTATTGCCAGAGTTGCTTGAAATGTTGTTTATATTTTTTTAATAATACTACAAGCTAATTTAATACAACTCTTCATTTAAAATTTTGTTTTTTTTTTAATAAAATAATAAATTTTTCGGAAGATTTTAAATTGTCTATATACCTAAGCGCGCTTCTAAAGAATGGCGTGAAGTTGGCTGCAATTAGCTGCAACTAGTACTGGCGAACCATCGATTAATAATTATTATAATTATAACTGACGTTTAATTTCAAAATTTAAGTATGTAAATGCATATTAAGAAAAGTATTGCAGACAAATTTAGTACATCTGATGTATTCATTTCGGATATCACAAAAGAAGTAGATTATGGTCTTTGATTTGGAAGAAAAGCATTATATTTTGTGATTTAGAATGGATTTAATCCAGCTTCAAACAGCTTACCATGAGTTGATGAACACTTAATTTTTAAAGAAATTTATCAAATCATCGACTACATTAGCCATCGATATCACTAGTCATCGATTTTCGTCTAGTTAAAACATCGTACTTTTTCGATAAGACACTTATCGATTTCCCTGTTTATTTACATTTTGTTGTGTTATTCATTTGTATTATGATTTTGGAAAAACTTGCCATTGATCAGCGAATGCAAACGCAAAATCTTGTGCATATGCTACAAAACAGAGAGTCGGGATACACTCGGCACAACAAGTTAAGTCAAAGTGCTCCTCTGTCATATGAACGACAGTTCTACAAGGCCATAACTCCGTGTCTCACCATTGGCATATCAATACCGCCAGTTTACTTGCGGAAATTTACGCCGGACGGAAGCAAATTGTTGGCTTTCTCCCACGATCAGCGTTCCTGCATAGGTGGGTCAAGCTGACTTGCAGATGATATATATTATATTCAGTTTTTATTTGCAGTCTACACCTACAAAGGAGTCGGATCGGAGCGCTTTGGACAACTGCTGAGTGAAGCAAACGTTGGCAGCGGAGAAACTTACAATGTCAATATCAACAATCAGCTAAGGTCGTCGGCATTTGACAAACTTTTTGAAACTAAATACGTGCTGCGTCTGTGTAATGGCGACACAGCTCGATATTATCTCCATCGAGAGTTCAGTATTTTCCACGAGGATGGACGATATGTGTTGCTTGCTGGAATGTGCATTCTCAATGGTTGCAACATACCTATATCGGATTATGAACGGTACCCGGATCTATTCGACAAGCTCGATATGTTCTCGTACATATTCTTTGTGGTCGACTTGCAGCATGGAATTGTTACCGATGAAGTCCAACTACCTCAAGATTCCATCTGCCTGTCGCACAATCACGGAATTTCCCTGCATGGCCACACCATAGCAATATTGTCGAGACTGCGCCAGGCAATTTACATTTACGAGCTGGTTGATGGTCGACTGATCAAACACGAACACGAAATTGGTCCTCGGCCACGAGAATGTGCGTTCCAAGCAGTCGAGCATCCATCGATGTTAGATGTTAACACTTTGCTGCCCATTAGCCACATCAAGCAACGAGTATTGAGCTTTTTATACCGTCAGATACAGCAGGATGATCCCCAGACTGGCCAGAAGTATATAGAATTTTACAAGAACTTCGATTTTGTGAGTAGCAAAGCAAAACAGCGTTGAACATTTGAATCATAAATTTCCTCGATTTACAGATCGAAAACATGATCATTGAAAAAATGCAGCTAGTTGACAGCGATTTGCTTCTCTTACGCTACGAAGAGCGACCGAAAGACAACGATGTAGCTCCCATGCTGACCACAGGCGAGCCACAGCCTCCTCGACGACTTTATGTATTCTATTGTATGACCAGCGAGGATGTGTCTGGCGTCTATCAGGATGACTCTCTGGAACTGCTTCAAATAGTAGTGCAATTCTATAACAAAATGTGCAACGTGCGATCCCTGCAAACTGGCGATGTACCATCATTGCCTACACATTATTTTATGCGTCAGAATTATGTGAATCCCAACAAAACGATACCATTTATGCGTCAAGCCGCTCTGCGCTTCAATCCCAGTGTGCCGGTTAGCACACAGAGTTTTTCCACATCACCATATCTTAATTATAATGTATTCAACTATGACGATCGCCTAGTTTCACCACTAGAACGGCCGAAGCCCTGCTCCACGGAGCCCATAATATTCAGAGATCGTGTCAGCAACTTAATCAAATATCGCCTAAATACTAAAGCTCGTCGTCCACATAATGCGTTGGCTCCGCGCGAGCTTTGCGCCTTCATTAGCCATCCATTTGAGCCACTTATTATTAGCATACAGAAGTGTATGCATGTCTATGATTACAAATTGCATATTTACAACCATGGTACTACTGTGGAGCAATTCTACAATTGAATGGAAATGTGATATTTTATTTGTTGCATCTATTTACCTATAATGCTACTTAGTAGTTACAAAGCAATGTCAAACATTAGACCACTTTTCAAACCGACATAAAATTTTAACGAAATGTTTTAAACATGAAACCTAACAAGAAAGTTTTAACAGTCCGAGTAATACGATACCTACATTTAATCAAATACTTAATGTAAACTAGAAACAGTGATTTTTTTTAATAAATTTATTTAAAATTTATATCAAATAAATTATTTCATTTAATTTTTTCTAGAATCAAAGATTATTAATTTAATTTAATAACAGCAGGTTAGCTAAAAAAGTTACAAGAATGAGTTGGACTATCTATATTATTTATACTAATATATAAAATATACATGTTAAAAATACAAAACAAAAAGAAAAAAATATATTTTCCACTAAAAACCTTACAATATTATTGCACTAGAATATTATTATTATATTAAAGTAGCTGTTCTCAAACAAGTCAATAGTCATTTGATAGACACTGTTACTTATCGATAGTTTAATGCATCGAGTATGTTATCGAAAACATACGATAAGCAACGAACAGCTGGAGCTGGTTGTATTAAACCGCTGACAACAAAATTGTATATAAACACATGCAGATAGCATTGAAAGTAAAATGAGTGAATCGCAGAAGACTTCAGCAAGTAATGATTCAAATGAAGTATTAATTGAAGAAATCGATAGCAACGATGTGCCTGAGAATGAATTGGCACAGTTCCAGGAGACGGAACCATTGAGAGTTTTTGAAATTATTGAGTACGACAATGAAAACAATGGCAATGAACAGAGCTCTGCAACACACGATGAGGAGGAAGAGGGAGCTTTAATCCGTCGCTATGTGCAAGGCGTTCAGTGTCTAGAGTTTCCCGATTTCTGCACTAAGCTTGAACCCGGGGACGAAGATGAAGACGAGGAGGAAACACTCACGCAAACAAATGACAATGACGATCAATCAGAATGCGAGGCGTCCACTAGCGGAGCGGCTGCTGCTAAGAAGTCACTACTGACAAAGGCGAAGCCAGAGACTGCTGTAAGTCAACGTACCGGAGGCGGAGGTGGAGGTGGCGGTGGCGGTGGTGGCCATTGGGGACGGCGTAGTCAACTAAGTCCCGCTTTACTTGGCCTCATGGGTGAAGCGAATCTCTCTTTTGTTTATGGGCGATACGATACAGCCGAGCGCATTTGCATGGAAATCATACGACAGAATCCCCTGGCGAGTGAGCCGTTCTACACGCTGGCCGAGATCTATGAGAACCGTGACGAAGTCAAGTTTCTGCACTTTTCCACAATAGCAGCGCATCTCAATCCACAGGATCGTGACATGTGGATACGCATATCCGATCTCCTGGTGCAGCAGGGCCATTTGGCAAGAGCTAGGGTCTGCTATACGAAAGCCATTAAAGTGATTCACAAGGATTACTTGCTGCGCTTCAGGAAGGCCCAGCTCTTGGAGCGCATGGGAGAGACGAATGCGGCGATGTTCACATACCTGAAAATGCTGCCGTTGATGCCATCAACAGAATGGAATCTTTGCCTTACAACTGGCAAGAATGTGGCGCGCTATTTCCATGTGCTGGAGAAGCATACAATAGCACTGGAGGCCATGGACGGAGCGTACAGTGTGTGTAGTTCTCGCTTCACCCTTGAGGATCTCAACATCTACTTGGAACTACTCATACTGAATAAGCAGTATGAAACAGTTCTGCGATGCCTTCGGGAACGCACAAAGTTGGAAATTGAAACGGAGCAAGACGAGAAAGAGAGTTTGGAACTAATCTACTTCTGTCACATTCCTGATGATTATGTTCCCGAATTGCGCGCCAAGCTTTGCGTCAGCCTTATACACATGCATGCTCATCACTTGTTGGGATATCTGGTGCAGAATGTCCAGGAACACATAAGCCCAACCGTAGATCGTGTTGAACTATACATGGATATCACCGAGGCTCTAATGCAGGAGCATAAGTATGCCGAGGCCATAGCCCTGATGCGGCCTATTACAGATGACGATTCATTTGAGTGTCCAGCATTTGTTTGGCTGCGTCAAGCGGAGTGTCTCCGACAGATTAATCGCACCAATGAGGCTATCCAGAGCTATGCACGAGTAGTACAGCTTGCTCCGTATTGCTATGAAGCTAAGTTTACGCTCTCCGCATTGCTCAAGCAGCAGGGCAGACCAGAAGAGGCCGTCAAGGCGCTGGAGCAGTCGGGAGAACAGGAGGGGCAACCGTTGCATGCCCGTTTACTCTACGAGAGGTGCGTGATGCTGCAGCAGATTGGTCGCATCGAGGAGTTCCTCGATATAGGCTACGTGCTGCTGGGTCGAAACTCCATCAAGCTAAAGAATCGAGAGGAGATGCTGGCAGCCGCCAATGGTGGCAGCACCTACAACACCGAGGGACTCAAGGCAATCCTACAAATGCGTAGCTTAGCCGCTGGAGCAACAGGCAATGCAGAACAGGAGCCACAGGTAAGTGATAAGATGTCAAATGGAATCGTATTATAATAGTAATTATAACAAATTTGACAGGAATCACTGAAGAGTTCTGGTACAAGTGGAGCTGGAGCGATCTCTGATCTGACGATTAAGAATGAATACGATTTGTTTCTGGAACTCATTCGAACCGCCTTTGCCCATGGGAAGTTCAGCGCCATTGAACGCATCTGCTTCGCCATGGTCACTACAAAGAGGTTCACCTTCTATCATTATGAAATCGAGCGCATTATAATCCTCGCCTGTCTCTTTAATCGTGATTGTGCCATTGGATTCTCATATCTGCGCGAGCTAATTGCCAAGCAGCCGGAGAACGTTAATCTCTGGAATGTCCTGTCCCTCATGGTGCAGCAGGGTGATGAGGTTCGTTACTTTCGATATACGCGGCGTCTCTTGCAACGTCATCCATCGGTTACACAGGCAATGCGTTTGTTCCTCGGTCACTATCACCTCAACTGCAGTTCGTACAAATATGCCCTAAACGTGTATGTTCCCATACTGCGTGAGAATCCGCATCCATTGGTCGCCCTCTCCATAGCTGTAGTCTTCAATCAGTTGTCGCTCCAAAAGAAGGTTCTTCGCAAGTCGGCAGCAATCTCACAATCAATAGCTTTTGCTCAACGCTATGCAGAGCTACGTACACGTAAGCAAAAAGGCACCGAGAAGGATTCTTCAATTTCATCGTGTGCTGCACAGCAGGAAATCTACTATAACATTGGGCGTATATACCATCAAGCGAATATCTTACATCTGGCTGTCGAATACTACGAACGAGCTCTGGCCCAGCAGCATCCACTGATAAAGGAGCATGAGGAGATCTTAGGATTACAGCATGAGGTCGCATTCAATCTGCATCTCATCTACCGTGCCAATGGCAATAAGTGGAAGGCACGACAATGTTTAATGCGTTATTGTGTTGTATAAACTTTTATTTAAATAAAATAAGTTATTTAATTTTACTTTATACCTAATATAAAAGTTTGAATTAATGTATATTGTATTATAATGCAAAGAAGAACGCGAGAAAACTGATTAGTTTCGATGAAGACCTCCTTTAGCACAAAATATAAAACAAACAACAAAATAATTCATTTTTATGCAGACAACAGCCAATATAATAAAATTAATTTTAATAAACAGTCGGAAGATTGCTCATAATTATTAAAATAAGCCTCTCCATAGTAAATACAACAGACTTTTCATACAATAATAAAATTAAAAACGAGTTATTTTTTTATTTTAAAAATGGATTTTAAAAAAAGGATTATTTCTAAAAGTGTTGCTTCCTTTCTTTTGGAAACCCAGAGCATCACTAATAAAAGCAAGAAAATCTAGTAGTTGTTGTAAATTTGGTATATTTCTGCTATACAAGTTTCGGTCACACTCCACTCCACCCACTGTCTCATCCAAAGAGAACTCGAATTTTTGCTTCGCGTAATTCGTTTAGATTTCATGGATGCAACAAAATGCAAAACTCTAAGGCCAAAATGGATGAGTTTAAGGCAAGGTTTATGGACATGCTGCACAAACAGGTAAATTAACACCAAAGATGCACCTCCAATGATATGACTAACTAATTTCGTCGCCTTTCACTTTTAGACGAATCGTCAAATGAAAATTCCAGCCATGGGATTCTCAGATTATTTTATACAGACGGTTACAACTGATGCACTGCCCTCTACCACAGCGCCGTCAGCCACTGGAGCAAGTGCGGAGGAGGATGATGCCACAATAAGCGCACAGAAATCGGATCAAGAAGTTCTCGAAAGCATTGAAACCTGCTACTACGAAGCTGACCACAATCCGGAGCTATACGAGCTTAAGGTATTTGCTTGGCTCTGCCCAATTTGTTCAAATGTCAATAAGCCTGTGTTTCATTTCGTAGAAAGTTCTCAGCGGTGGAATTGACAACCAGCTTATTGAAGAAACCATCGCCCAACTGCGAGTGCAACAAAAGGTGCTGACCAAACAAGTACTGCAAAACATATTGGAGCAGCGAAATGCATGTGGCAGTGAGTTTCAAAATATAAATGAGACGCAAAAGAAGCTGGAAGAATCTCTTTGGACTTGCCAGAAAGCCCGATCCTATCTGAATTATGCACGCACAAATTTAACCACGACCAGCTTGGAGATCTTGGCCAGCTATCGCAAGAGGGAGGTGCTCAAAGAAGTGCTGGAAACTCTGTTGGCCATCAAGAAGTTGGTGGGTTTTAATAATCATTATAATCATATAAACCATATTACAAAATTATTATATTCACAGCGAACAACGGATGAAGAATTGCACAAACTGCTGGCAGAGCACAACTATTCAGCTGCTATAGCATTGCTCCTGCAATGTCAGAGCTCTGTTGCCGACTTTATGCAGTTCAACTGCGTCCAATCTCTGCATAAAAAACTGCAGGAGACGATGGTGTTGATGGAGTATCAGCTGGATACGGTGCTCAATGAAATGGTGCTGAAGTTCGACATTCGCAAATATGCCAAGTTGCAGGAGGCCTATAAGCTAGCGAATAAGTCACTTATTGCCATGGACCAACTTCACATCAATTACATTTCGGCCGTTCACTCCACGGTCAATGCTGTAGTGCGTGGCTACAGTGAGCCTAACGCAGAGGAACAGCCCAAGCTTTTATATGAGCAACTTTGCGAGCAACTTAATGTGGACAAACTGATGCCATGTCTAATAAGTTTGTGCAAAACCTTTTGGACTATTCTGGCCTCATACTATCAAGTGGTCATATGGCACAACAACTACAAGCTGTATGCCCAGCAGGAGGAGACAGATGGCGAATCTCCTGATCTTTACATTCAGCAAAAACTAAAGAAGGGACAGTCGCGCATCTGGAACGATATACTAAACAAAGTGTGCCTCTTTCTGCAGAGTGCCAAGCTGACGTCCCTCAAATATGATCAGTTTATTCAGGTTCTGTCCATTGTGCAGCGCTTGAAGAAGGTCGGCATTGAATTCTGCGGCGAGCAGTCGGAGAAACTAATTGCGGTTATGCAGCAACGGAGTGAAGAGTTCTTTACACGCTATCATATTTGTTGTGTTGAAGAGATATGTCTATTTTTGGATAACGAATCCTGGACACCGCTGGACTCATTTTCGCACATTCTTCAGTTGCCGGTAAGCGCTTAACATTTCATTATTACTCAAGGTTATTATATAAAAATTTCACAGGAATTCCGCTCTGTGAGACATACGTTGAGAAGGCACAAATCACCCACAACAGCTTTAATGGCCTCCACTAATAATTCCCCTATAAGTAACAACAATTGTGACGAGCTGGTCTCAGTGCATTCTCAGGATGGTGGTGGCAGCTCTATTTATGGTTCCTACGGTTACTTTTTGCGTTTCTCTGAGAAAAGTTCACCCTTTGATGGAGGCCTTGATGCGGCAATGCTAGAGGAAGACATATTGTCCGGCATTGTAGATGAGGCCTCTTGTTACTTTAGTGAAGAAAGCGATGATGAGCAAAAGAGCCTGCAAAGCAAGGAGTTTGCGGATGATGTCAGCAAGTAAGTAGACTGAGGATCTGCAAAGATTCTTTAAATAATTTGTGTGTTTTCATTTTGTGTACTTTCAGTCAGCTGCTTGTGAACAACACTGCCCTAAATGTGTTGCGCTGTATTGGTCGTTATTTGCAAATGTGTAAGCTGCTGCACTGCATCTCTCCAAAGATAATCTTCAGTATGCTGGAATTACTTGACTTTTATGCGTATGCAGTGCACGAAATATTTGGCAAAGATGCTGTAAGTCAAGTCGGGCTTCATGTGATATAGCATTCAATTAAACTTTTAAATTTTTAATGCATTAGCTTGTAACCACGGATAATCTCTATACACCCTATTTAGAGCAACGTCTTCGAGCTGTGGAATCCAATGTGGTCACTCAGATTAAAGTTTGGCCACTTAATTTTTCATCTCTGGTAATAGATTGATTCAACTGAAACCTGTTTCCAACTAATATATCACTTTGACCTTTAGATTAACAACGAGTTAGCTAATCCGGATACTCTATACGGTCTGCCGCATCGCATTGTGGCTATTGAAGCGGGACGTACCATGTTCCAGCAGTTCCAAGTATTACAAAACTATTTGAACCATCTATTGCCCGCTGGTGATAGACCAATTTTAAGTAACTATCTGGAACACGGCGAATTCATGGCTGATCTTGCGAAACCAGTTTACACATGCGTAACATCTCGCGTCATTGATCTACCGGCCATACTAGCACAAATGTCTAAGGTTAAATGGGATGTGAATCATGTGACTCACCAGCATAGCAACTACAGTGATGTTTTGAATCGCGTAAGTGCTAGATTCTTATGCAATGCGTTAAGGAAAAAACACCAATAATCTTTATTCATTATAGAATATACAAAACTTTGCCATGTGCCTAGAGGAAATAACCAAGGAAGTGCCCATCCCCAGCAAACATGTGTGGAATTCTATGGCGCATGTGGCGACACATTTGCTAGTAGAGGGGTAAGTAAATGAAATTATTAGTAATGGAAATTCAATTGAATTCAATTTGCACATTTGATTAGATTTTCCAATGTGAAGAAATGCTCGGCAGGAGGGCGGGCTCTCATGCAATTGGACTTTGCAAATTTTATGTCATTCCTCGAGTTAATTTCGCATCAAAAGTATCCACAGCATCGTGCTTATGTGGATGTGTTTATCAAAGCATATTATTTTTCGCCGGACCAATTTGAGCAATGGATTGAACAACAACGACAAGCTGATGAATATTCAGCGAAACAACTGACGAATCTTATTCAATGCATATGTGTCAGCGATAAGCGCACTCGACAAAAGCTGCTGCAGTTGGTAGAGGGGACAACAGCTAATTTGTCAACACCCAGCACAACGCCGCAGAAAAACACTTATAATTCTGGCTCGAATCTGAGAAATGTTATTTAAGTCTACAGTCTCTTTCAAACTTTTTCTCTCTTATATTATATTTATGTACTAGTATAGTTAACGCCCGCAACCCTCTTTGTTAATACTAGCTGAATTTGGTGGCTCTTCTTTTAATATTGTACATTCCATTTAGTACAAATTTATGAACATTTTGTTATAAGTATTTGAGTCTCTTTCAGTTAAATAAGCGATCTCCGTAATGTACTTCATTTTTGATATTCGAATTTTAAATTTTGAATCTGAAAATTGTAATCTAAGCGCGTTCTGCTCTCTATTTATTGTGACTAAACTATTGTTATTTTCTTTTGATTTTGACACATGCATATGACTTATGTACCTAGAGAACGCATATACACAAAGGCATACACATTGGAGTATGTATGTCGAACTAGAAATAAGACATAAACAATTTATTTTAATACCCAAATGTAATATTTATTTGCGAAACGGACAAATAATTGTAAAAGAAATCTCGCGTTTATACACAATGTAGTGCTACTAATAAATACATATAGTATATAAATATATGCATATATGAATCTGTAACAAACAAACACCTAATAAAGAGTACATATTTTGAGATATGAATATTTAAACAAAGTGACAAACGTTCAAAACAAATTCTGTTATTGTGCAAACATATTTCTGGTCAGCCCCTATTTTATCAGGAACAGGAATTTGTCAACTGGTTAGTAAAAGGCCGACTCATGCACATTTAAGGCGTTTTCATTTGCCCTTCGGCATGCCTAGAGCCTTTTGGCAGTGAGTCAGCAATGAGAATATAAGAATTGTGCCTAACTTTGGATACATCAGTATCATTGCTAATGGCCATCATGTGGACGCTAGTCATTGGCATCATTTTACTAGTACATCTGGAAAGCAGTAGTACTATAAGTATTATCAACGAGCTGGTGCAAGACTCGAGCTCTTCGATATTCGTAATACGACAGCATCATTGCCCGCAGAGCTGGCTGCAGGAACTACTTTTGAAACCTCCAGTGCCGGTGGTATTGCAACCGTTGACTAACATAACAGCTGGAAATGAATTTTCGCGTGTGCTTTGTATAGTCTGCTTTCAGGACAACGACTTGCCTGAGGAACAGTTGAACTCATTATTACACAATATTCGCAAAGAGCGCATCGTCTTCTACCTGTCGTCGGGAGAATTGAACTCAACGTCTCTTGATCTACTACGGTTCCTAATGATGCAATGCTATAAACTGAGAATATGGCATATTATTGGCCTGTTGGCCGAGGATAACGAGCTTTTTTATTACCGTTATTATCCTTACCCGGAGTTTAAAGTGGAACAGCATCCGATACAACAAAGACCATTCTATGCGGAGAAGTTCCTCAACATGAAACAGCAGCCCCTGATTGTGTTACCTGACCAAAAGCATCCACGTACCATCATCTACAGAGATTGGCGAACAGGATCGCAGGTGTTAGCCGGCTCCGTGGGTCGTTTTGTGAACACTTTAGTATGGAAGTTGAATGCTACATTGCAGTATCCGGAACAAGTGCAGCCAGGGCATAGTTTAAACAAACGAGAGATGATGGAAATGGCTGAAGATTTACATGTCGATATTCCTGCTGGTCTTGTTTCTATTGATACCAACGAGCAATTGGAACACACAAGCTATCCTTTTGAATTGAGCCACATTTGTTTAATGATTCCAATCGCTCAATCAATTCCAATCAAGGATATTTATCTCATTCTATGTAATGTCCGTCATATAATCATTGCTCTGGCTATTATCACTGGCTTTGGATGCTTGCTCGGCCTGTACAGGCATCTCACTGGACAAGTGACCCGTCTAGTGGACTTTCTGCTTAGTGATGTCGCTCTGCGAGGATTCTTGGGCCAATCCTTTGGCCAGAATGTTGAACACACACCCAGACTTTGCAGCAGTTGGATCTACTTAATGCTTGGCTTTATGGGTCTCAATCTCAGTTCAATCCATGAAGCAGCGCTTGGTACCCTTTTAACTCATCCGCCGAAACATTTTCAGCCTCGCAGCTTTGCGGACTTGGAACACGCCTTAACGCCGTTGCCACTTATCGTAGATGTCGCCGATTTTAACGATTTCAGTAAGCTCAGCTTCCTTTCTCTGCCTATGCTGGCAGTTAATTCCAGCGAATTCAATCATCTGAGGGACAACTTCAATATGAGTCATGTCTATTTTGCCTCCCGCCTCAAATGGACTATGCTGAGCGCCCAACAGAAGTATTTCCCCCAGGAAATATTTCTCTACTCCAAGGAGGCCTGCTTTAGTACTTTAACCCTTTTCGCATTTCAGTTGCCCCAAAATTCTTGGTTCGAGGAGCACATTACCAGATTGACTATGGATGCGAGAGCCACAGGCATCTACCAGCACTGGGTAGACATGCATTTCTATGATATGGCAGCAGCTGGATTAATCTCGTTCAGTGATCCTGTTAGTCGACAATTTCCGCAAATCGGAGGAGGCTTGCAGTTGGAAGATCTGCAGTGGATTTGGTTGGGATATGCAGTTCTTTCAGGCACTGCCTTGATCGTTTTTGGACTGGAAATGATTATTAAACGAGCTTTAGATTGATTAAGGTGGATAGAATTCGTTTATTGCATATTGATTTGAAGTAAATTAATTACAAGTCGAAGTTTGAACACGATCTATGGGGTTATTTGTGAATTATTCAAGAGCTATGAAGTCTAGAGAATCAGGAATCTGAGATGCACAACTTAGTCTTAGGCAACATTGGTGTGTTCGTCGCGATGGAAGATCTTCACATCGAAGAACTTGAAGTTCTCCACATCGAAGTAGTAATCGTGATGGACTGGTCGGTTGAAGGGGAAGCCGAAGGGCAAAGCATCCACATAGCGGGAGCCGTGACCAACTCCACAGCTGACAATGGGATCGTAGCCAGTGTACTGCTGGACATGGGGCTCATGGTATGGGTACACCATGTAGAAGAACTGATACACCTGACCACCCTTCTTGCCCTTGGGCAACATCATGCGGTTGGGAACACCGCAGTGGGTCTCGGACTGATCCAACTTAAATTTGAAGTCGCTGTTGGTGGCATCCATCAGCTTCTGATAGAGCTCAAAGTAAGTGGTGCGATCGCTAACCCAGAAGCTAAAATCACCGCTGTTGCGCTTGATGTGGTTGACACCAGACTCAAGTTGCACCTTGAAGTGCTCAAGCTCGAAGAAGTTCTGGTAGTTGTGCTCCAATGGGATCACATGTCCATACTCGTCGTACTTAGGTCCAATGAATACCTTGACGACAGCCGGCTGCGCCTTGTCGGAGGTAATGTCCAGGACAAACTCGAAGGGTTTGTGGTTGAGACGATGTTGACGAGCCTTGATCACATAGCTGCTGCCATTGTAGAAGGAGTTGCGTCCAAAGCCGTGCAACACATCGCTGGGATGCTCAACAGTAGGTTCCACGTTAACGGCATTGCTGATGTCGGCGTCGAAGTACTCAAAGTAGGTGCTCAGGCTGTCGGGCATGTGGACGGCATCGATCTTGACACCCTCGAAGCCATAGTCGACCTTGGTGTATTCGGGGAAGGTTTCCATGAGATGCCAGTAGTGGGAAAGCAGGTTCTTGTAGACCTCGAAGAACAGGGGATCACGCATATTGGTATCGTAGTGCATAAAGTGGCCGGGATAGGTCTCCTGGTACTTGCCGAATGGACGAGCATCGTTCACAATATAGCGATACCACTTGTCCAGGCTGCCATAGAACTGCTTGTCAATGCTGTCCGCATTACCTTGGATCATGTTACCCAGCTGATTGATCACTTCGACGTCGTACTTGCCGTTCTTATGGATCCAGTCCATAATGCGTTGGGTGTAGAGCTCCACGTTCTTCACATACTCGACATTCTCATATTTGTAGAAATTGTGGTAGTTGTCGCGACTGGGATAGGGAACACCGTTGTAGCCGCGGAGTCCGCTATAGAAGCCGGCGGCAACAGGTTCGTACATGTTGAAGCTGGGCACTTCACCCATATCGTTGGAGAGACGCTCCAGGTAGTAGCGGGCAAGGAGCTGCCAGTGCACATAGAGGTACAGTTCACCACGACGATCACTGTTCAGCACATGCTGCTCGTCGCCCTTGGTCCAGTAGGGATAGTCCAAGTTGAAGTAGTAGTAGAAGCTGTTGAAGCCAATATCCTCCAGGAAATAGGCGAGACCGTGCTCATAGTTCATGTCTCCGTAGAAGTTGGTGTAGTTGGATTTCATGACCACATTGTACACGTTGTTCAGCTGCTTGACATGGTGGAAGCCATGCATCTTGTAATGCTCAGCCATCTCCAGAGTCTGGCCATCGAAGAAGCTCCATGGGTGAATCTCATACTGGGCGGGGTACACAATTCCTTGCATATCGTCGCGGAACAGTCCGGCAATGGTGAACGCGTAGACAAAGAGCTGCTTGTTCACATGCTGGCGAGCCCAGAAGACTACGTGCTGGAAGGTCTCCCAGTTCTTGGCGTACATGAAGAGGCGAGCCAAGCCTACGGCGTACTCCTCGTGGCGATCGTACATCACAGTCCATACCTGGTCGTCATGGAATGGATGGTGCTGCCACAGCTCGAAGAAGTGCTGCAGTTTCTCCTCATGGTGATAGTCGGCGACATGCTCCCAGGGCTTGTACTCCCAGAAGCTGGTATCATACTTGGTAACAAAGACATCGTCCTGGTAGATATGTTGCAGCATCTCAAACACGAACTTCTGCTTCACCAGGAAGTCCTTGTCGGCCACCTTAGAATCCACATGCTTGCCTTGGCCACCAAGTGCCAGCAGAGCTAGCGTTAATACAACTACCGCCGTGATTGACTTCATCGTTCTCATGCCACTGACCGGTTCTCCGCCTGCATTTATACCTGATCATGTGGGATCAAATGGGAGATATTTGCGGTTCGGTTCGGTCGTTGATATTGCCTTGACATTATTGTAGCACACATCCGTCCCAGCGTAGCATTGATAACAGCAACTGCACCTCTAGCATCACCGCCGATTGCACCTCCGCTTGCACCTTCGATTGCACCTTGAGCTGATAAATTGATCGATCGATTGGGAATGGCATTGGGATCGGTATAGAGAGGCTCGACTACCAGAGGGTTCTATTAATCATCAATCTATCGTGTAAGCAATTTCACTTACACCTGCTGATTGAGGCTGTTTTGGTTATAGCAACGATGCATCATGATTGTAACATCGCCTGAGGGTCGCTCAGCGGTCAATAGAGAAGCTTATCAAGCGAGATGTTGCCAGCGAGATGCGTTACTTCTAAAAATATCTCCCCCATTTGCGGAGCATTAAATCATATCAAATGAAATGCCAAAACAACAAGAATGCTCGTGAATCGGAATACTAGACAACAAAGCTGCAGTCAGATGTGATTAGAAGTGCTGAGCTGGGAGCATACCTCACCATATTATTGGAATATAATAAATATATCGATTCATCACATTGGTCAATCCGATTTCAAAAACAAATGTAATAATTGCGAAACTAATATGAATGAAGTACAATACCCAAATATATCTGAAATGTTCCCAGCGTAATATATGGAAAGTTTCCTCAATGCTGATATACGGCAGCACTTCCATTTTGCCAATCTCAACCAATTTGTCAAAGCATCGGTGGAACCAATGATAGTAGAGACCACTGCAGTGTGTGTTTAGGATGTATCGATTGAGAGGCTCTTCGTATATAGAGTTCCTGGACAATGGCACGCCAAAGAGCAAAAATGAAATGAAAGTGAATTCCTTTGAGAGTCGAAACAACGGATATGGTTGTTTAGCGAATTTACGCTGGATCAGAGGCCATAAGGTGTGAGTTATGGGATAGGCGTAGGAAACGTTTGGTTGCCGACGGAGACTCTGGAAAGTCGATCTATTCACAACTTCATAGATATCCCAAAATTCATTCATATGGCGGCTTCCTAAGATATGGTGCATCAAATGTCTGTCGTCCGGGGACAAGAGAATCTTTAAGCCGACGTGGCGTAAGTCCTCATAGCTCTTTAGTGGTTTGTCTCTGGGTGGATGTACCAAAATCATCTCTAGCTGAGCAATGTATATGTTGTAGGATAAGAAGCTGAATAAGAACAACATACAATAAACGCCCCTTAACATCCTTGATGGCTGCCTTGGTAGTACAAAGGTCTGATTAGCCACGGCTCTTAAAACTGGATCAATTAATTGATATACACATCTCAAATTTGCAGACTCTCCTAGTTCCAGGCGTCCGAAGTTGTGGAGCAACAACGCAAATAGTATCATGATCAGAACTGAAAGACACAATTGCCCTTTGCTTGCAGCAGTAAAAATCAAGTATTCACCTTCACACTCGGCTTCAAGTGGCACTATGAGTTGCCAAGTGGATGTCTCCATCACATAACTGCTGATCAGACTAGTCTGGCCGACTGTACTTGCAGTATTTATAATGCTTATGGGAATGTCCACCATTCCTTCCTCGGTCAATTCGAGTACACCCTGACTAATCATCTCCTCGGGCATATCGAGTGGTACATGACCCCAGCAGATTCTCACAGTAGCATTCAAGGTTTTAGCAAAGTTATCCAAAAACGTCGCAAGGTATCCAACGACATGGGGTTTTTCCATCGCGTCCCTGTAGTAGACAGAACGTGGCAAGATGTTATCCGGTATACTTATAATGGGATGACCGCCCATGTTCCTCATTTGAGGCACAAAGAAACGCTCCACTAGAGAAATGTGTCGCTTAATAACCTTGAATTGGGGAAATGCGCGGTAGCTATAAACATGATTATCCTGCTTCCAATTGCGAATTGCAATGACATTGAGCATTTTGTTCCATAAGCAATTTTGAAAAGCATTGCTTAGACTAAGTTTAACCTCTGGAGCTAATACCAATACGATCGCTGTGTCACGCATTCCATCGAGATTTTTAGAGAGCACATTCAGAGATGTGATACTGTGAGTACTCAGACAAACCAAGACAAGAAATCGTCTATTAAATGTTGTCTTAATGGAAAAGTTCTGCTTCTCATTAAAGTTGATAATGGGCATTGTTTCGTCCCTTTGAAGATCAATCACACATGATGCAAAATTGTTGTGAACCACAAGCATAGATTCGTAATCCAACTCGGTCTTGAGCCGCTTAATTATTTGATCTGGCACCTCCAGTTGGGCGTTGACTAAGCAAGCGATTATTATTATTTGCCACATTATTATTTTTAACTACATATAATTTCGAGAGTCCAAACTTTATGAATACCAACTTCTGGGAAATTGAAGTCCTTTTATATGTTCAGTTACTCGACGAACCAATCAATATAACCCATTAATTTAGCAAAAACGTTTAAGGTTTAATGGCTTTTTACCTTTGTTTACATCATGTTCACTATACTTTTGCAATTAGGGTACAAAAACTATCAACACAAATCATTCGAGATATCTGGTCGTAATTATGATTATTTGTGTGCAAATAACATAATATGTTATTTTTTAACTGTACAATTTTAGTTTGGCCGATTCAATCATTTAAAATTGTGGGTTGGCGCAGGCTGAAATAAGCAGATATTCACTGTACATATTCATACATACATACATGAATGTGGGCAGGCGAATTTAAATTTCGCAGCCGAATGGCACATACAACTTTGCCGACTCGTATATTAGGAAAAAGACAACACGTAGGAGTCTGCCCATCCCCTAACACATGTCCACGGAACATAAGCAACATCTAAATATAACTGGGAAGCACTCGTATAATTTTCATAATTTGGCGCACTTGTTGAGCATCGTATTTATGAAGGTGCGATTGTAAACATCGCATGAGAATAAAAATATACCGAAAAATGTTGCCGATATTTTGAAATATGTCAAATTCGAAAAAATACCAGGAGTACTGTATATCCAAAGATTTTAAGTATATTTTGTTGATTTGGCTTGCTGTCACATTGGTTAATTGCGAATAAAGGCGTAAAGGCGTGCGAATAACAAAAATTGTAAAGGATTTGTTGATTTTGCGTTACATTTATTTATAAATATATATTTAAATAAACACGGCAAGAGACGGAGAGTACATCAACATCGTAAATTAATTTAATGGTAAATTGCGCATTATCAATTATGACGGAACAGGTGTTGACTCAGTGAAATTCGCTTAAAATAATAACTTGAAATTGTTGCTGTAGTTGTGTAATATTTAGAATGTGCGAAAGGCAGCAAACAACAACGAACACAATGAAACATCGCCTGATATCGTAAAGAGTGTTTTGTACGTATGCATGTATGTATGTATGTATAATTCGTCCATACACATATTGCATCTAACGTAGCAAAACGTAAGATAGAAATAATAAGTTGTTTGAGAAGAAAACAGCGAACGTGATCATGTTGACAGTTAAAAGTTATTATTTGAAGCTAATTTTTAAAATGAAAAAAGAGTGATATTGTTTTTTGGACATTGTTACTTTAAAAATTCATTATATTCTAATTCTCCGTCTATTGTGTACACTTTTAGGCTTAAGGAGATAAACGAAACCATCAAATTTCTCATGCGCAACGAAACGACGACGACGACAACAAATTCAAAGATATACACAGAGAGTAGACAGTAATTCGGAAATTCAAAATTAAAAACAATTACAGAACTTTGGAATTGGATTGGCAACTGCCCCCACCCTCGACAGCCTCCCAGTGAAAACATACAAAATCATGAATCTGTTGCTGCACCACAAAGGATCTTCAATGAACCTGAAAACGCATTATATGTTTCAGAAATTCTACAAACGCTGTAAGTGTGTGCGAGTAATCTAAAACTTTCCATTGATTTTACAACCACATCGTAGTTGTTGCGCGTGTGTGTGTGTGCATGCGTGTTTATTTGTGTGAGTGACCGCTGTATTGTGCGCGTGTCTCTTTCTCATATTTTGTTTTGACTGCCTGTTCGTCTACAGCTGATTCAATGTTTGCTGGTCTCAATGGGAAATTAAATTCCCTTTGTTGCGTCTTGCTTGCCATTCGTCTTCCACAAATAAGAAATTTCCCGACTTAGTTGATTTTGTTTAAAAGTTATATTTTCAAAATGTCAGATTTCATATTACATATGTTACCCCAATTTTATATTTTATGTATTCTTATATAACTCTTTAGGTGTTAGGACGGCCCATCTAAGAGGCTTAAGATTAACAATCCCAACTAAGACATCTTTATAGGCTTTAATTGTGTTAATAGTAGTCTATGATCAATATTCGGGTAACAAATACATTTGTTTGCTTTACCAATTTGCAAAATCATTTGCTCACTGCCGAATATAAACATACACTCATCGAAATAGAAAAAGTGCCAAGACATCTAGACTCTTTGACGCCATTTCCCCTCAGTCGCTGATGCTCTCGCACACGCAGATACCCTGTATGTTTGCCTGAAACAAAGTACAGTCCACACGGTTCACCGGTAATCGCACAATCACGTAATAATGGCCAATGGCCATTGGCCGAAGGTTGAATACTTTTCGCTTTTGTTAACGCAGGCTGCATGCATTGTTTGGGGTGCGGTGCTAGCTTCTTCCTTTGTTTCCTCCTCGTTGTATCCATCTACGCAGTTCGCTGTACCTCACCTTGATTTCTCTTTCTATGTGTGGGAAACCATACACACTATATTTTCTGAGTGTCTGCCAAGGGAATGAATGCGAACGTAAGCAAAGCAAATACAAATGAAAGTGCATTTAACCGCTGTAATTACATGCAATTATTTTGTGTTTTGTTTTTGATTTTTGTTAAGAGTTTATATAAGTTTAGTTCACATACTACCGCAGGTGTTAATTTTCTCTTGAGCTCACATCTTATCTTTCATAGCACTCACCCTGCTTATCAATGGGAAATGTTATGGTTTTGCGATTATTAATTTAGAATCGAATTTATTCTAATCAGCTTTAACCACGATATGTGATTTCATTCTTTTGACAGATCTCAGAACGAGCAGCTATGCATATAGTTCAACGAAACACGCTCCGCACAAAAGCGATGCTTCACTGCATCCGGAATCGGCAGCGGTGCTGAACCAGTTGAGGCCGTTGGGTGGAAATTCGCTGATCACCTACCCGCATCATATTCATCGTCAATATTATTTTTCGGCTCATAGTCTCCGGCATTTTCATGCAAGTCCCGCACTCTTCGATTCCTGTTCGAAGATTGACGCGACAGTGAAAAAGCTGAAGAATCAGCAAAAGGAGAAGGTTGAGGAGATTATGAAGGAAGTGGCCAATGGCAAAGCCACGAAAGCAGCCACCGAATCAGCCGCGACTGCGACAGCAGCTACCGCCAACAGTAGCTCTCTAGACTCCGGCTCAACATCAACATCAGCAGCGGCAGCAACATCAGCGTCGACGACGGCAACAGCTAAATCGGGAAATGAATTAACGGAAGCAACATCTAAAGCTGTGGCCAAGCCGAAAAAGCCACTGCAGCAACGTATCTGGGATGAACTGGTGCACTATTATCACGGATTTCGTCTGCTTTTCATTGACACGGCCATCAGCTCGAAGTTGCTTTGGCGCGTGCTCAATGGAAAGACTCTCACTCGGCGTGAGAATAAACAATTGCAGCGAACCACATCGGATCTGTTTCGATTGATACCCTTTTCGGTGTTCATTGTGGTGCCGTTTATGGAACTGTTGTTGCCCGTCTTTATTAAATTCTTTCCGGGCATGTTGCCCTCAACGTTCCAAACAGCCAAGGATCGTCAGGAGCGTCTTAGACAGTCGCTTACCGTTCGTCTAGAGGTGGCCAAGTTCTTGCAACAAACTTTAGGTCAGATGCCTGTGCAGCACGTCGAGCATAGCAGTGAAGAAGCGAAACAATTTGAGCAATTTTTTAATAATTTGCGAAGCAATTCGGAACATGTTAGCAACGATGACATCATCAAGTTTGCCAAACGATTCGATGATGAGATCACCTTGGATTCGCTCAGCCGAGAGCAGTTGGCGGCATTGTGTCGCGTTCTTGAGCTGAACACCATTGGCACCACAATGCTGCTGCGTTTCCAACTGCGCTTGAAACTGCGTTCCCTGGCCACCGATGATCGCGTGATAGCCCGCGAGGGTGTCGACTCCCTGGATCTGTTTGAGTTGCAGCAGGCGTGCAAGGCGCGTGGAATGCGTGCCTATGGCCTAACAGCCGAACGTCTTCGGTTTCAGCTGAAGGAGTGGATCGATTTGTCCCTGAATGAACAGGTATGCACTGTGATTTGTAGGTGGATTTGTTTTATTGATACTAATTTGTTCAATACAGGTGCCACCGACATTGTTGCTGCTGTCTAGAGCTATGCTTATTTCTGACGATAGCATTACGACGGACAAACTGAAGGAGACAATGCGCGTGTTGCCTGAGGCAGTGGCCGCGCACACACGCCATGCGATTGGAGAGCGTGAGGGCAAAGTGGATAACAAGACTAAGATCGAGATTATTAAGGAGGAGGAGCGAAAGATTCGTGAGGAACGTGAAGAGGAGCGCGAAGAGAATATTGCAAAGCGCACAGCTATTAAGGAGGAGCTGACAGCTCCGTTTGTGTTCTCCGAGGAGATTGTCAAGGTGCCGAAAATTGCTGACACGAAATTGGAAAGTGTGGCTGAAGACAAAGAGAAAACCATATCGCCAACGGATGTGCAATTGCTCTCGGATGCGCTGAAAACGCTCTCAACGGACAAACAATTGGTTGTAGAGAAGGAAACAATCAAGGAACTTAAAGAGGAGTTACGTGACTATCAGGAGGATGTCGAGGAGCTGCGTGAAGTCCGCCAGGTGGTTAAGGAGCCGGTGCGCGAGAGCCGAGCAGCTAAGCTTCTCTACAATAGGGTCAACAAAATGATCTCGCAACTGGATAATGTGTTGAACGATCTGGAGCATCGTCAGCAACAGATTAAGCAAGTCGATAGTCCCGAACTGTCGCCTGTTCCAAGTTCCAGCAGCCCTTCACAAATGGTGCACATAGATGAACTTGTTTCAACCATTCGACGCATGAAAGAGGCCTCCGATGAGGAACGATTCAAGGTCGTTGAAGACTTGATGGTTAAACTGGATGCCGATAAGGATGGTGCCATTTCTGTGAATGAAATTACGAAAGTTGTCCAAAGCATTGACAGCACAGCTACTAAAATAGATAAGAAACAGTTGGAGGAATTCACCGATCTTCTTATCAAGCAGGCAACTAAACGTCGCACTGAAGAGCTAGTCCGCATCGATGATCTCATGCATAGCATCAAGAAGCTGAAGGAGACCAGCGACGAAGCTCGTCTTAAATACATCGAGAGCGTGCTGGACAAATTTGATGCAGACAAGGATGGCGTTGTAACCGTCAATGACATACGCAAGGTAAGGCAGTTAAATGCTATTTAATAATCCACTCTGATCCGTATAATATCCAATGTGCAGGTGCTGGAGTCTATTGGACGAGATAACATTAAACTAAGCGAGAAAGCCATTGAGGAACTCGTGACGTTGCTTGACAAGGAACAGATTCTGGAGGCTGAGCAAAAGATTGAGAAGGCGATTGCAAAGAGTATGAAGGAGGCAGAGAAACTAAAAATGGAGGTGGAGAAGAGTGATAAGGACATGGCAAAGCTGGTAGATGGCATACATGATTCTGCTAAGGAGATTCGCGATATTGCCACCGAATTGGGTGCAATGGATCAGGAAATCGCTAGTCAAAAAGAAGTAACTACTGACCAGCTTAATTATTCATTTCAGCTACTTTAATATATTTCGTTTCATTTGTTTTTTTTTAGCATGATATGAAGGATACTGCGAAAACACTAAAGGACAATGCCAAGCCATTGGATGAGTTGGCGTCAAAATCGCCAAAAGATGACAATAAAGGAAATAACTCTCCACGTTCACCACCCAAGGGAGCTGGTGGTAGTAGCAGCGATAGCGCGAATAACAAATCTCCTGCTAAAGGTGAAGACACACCTACCAAAGCTGCGCTACGTGAGGCGGCCGAACGCCAGATCGAAAAGCTTCTTCCCCAAAAGGAAATGGAATTGCCGCCAACGATACCAACACCAACTGCGTCTCAGACGCAAAAAGCGAGCTCTGCAAAGGCGGCGGCTAATGGTTCATCCACGACAGTCACCTCGAAAAAGCTCATCTGACCGGCTAAGTACAAATCGAAGCCTGAGTCGTTGACAAACAGTAATCCAGAACAAGTACCTAAGGCGAAATAAGATGATGATGTCTACCCTATGTCAGTTGTGTTTATATGGGAGTTTTACTAATTTTGACCATATAAACTGTAAGCACGAATAGACAGACAGTTGACATTAAATTTCAAATCTGTATTTAAATTAATCCTAAACGGGTGTAACATTTTGCGAGGCTGAAGTACGAATGTGTAAAATCGAGCACAAATCAGAAATGAACTAGATAATCTATAACTATTCATAAATACAAGCACTTACCATACAGGTGTGTCTTTACTAAAACTACCTTAAATTTACATACTACTTGTTTTCTACCGCCCTAGTTTATATCTTTATTTGATGTCGTACATTAAAAGTCTGTTATTGTCTTGGCAGACAACAATAATTTGCAATTAGCAATTGTGATCATAGAGCGAAATGTTTATTTACATTTTATTTCAATTCATTTAGTATACACAACACGTATTTATCCTATACAACTGCAAATGATTGAAGATTAAATAGAGTTGTGGGAAATGCATGAAGCATATTCATAACTGAACGTAAAAATAACAATTTGAAAAACGCGTGATAATTTTTTAAAATAAAAATATGTGCTTAACTCATTTAGATAACCATTTATAAAAGTGTTTTGCAACAATAATAAAAAAAATAAACTTAGTATAGACACAAGAAATTTGTATGTTATTTCCTAAAGGGGTAGAAAATTTTGAATTTGATTTAGTCTTTACCGTTCTTTTCATTTTGTTAGTGATTGCCAAATATTCTTGAATGTGCATTTTCAGAATTAGTTATGCTATGACCACAAGCTGAGGGGTGAAGTGATATTTGTTAACACCAATTGCCAACAAACTAAGAAAACCAAATAATTTCTCTGTAGTGAAATAAGGCAAATAAATATAACCACAAATTGTGCAAAAACTTAAAACTTCGTAGCCACTGGCTCGCAAGTTTCTTTGCATTGTGAAGTGAGAGGTAGTCGAGTGAGAGAGTTTTGCATAGTGCAGAAATATTTGTTGGTAACACCAATCATTTCGAATTAAAAATTTAAAAATTAATAAAAAAAAAAAAGATTTTCTTTTGATCGATTCTCATTTGATACCTTCTGAATTCCATACATACTAAATCTGTGAAGCTCTCTTGATTTTGGTCTGGCGAAAACTAGTTGACTTAAGCAAGTTCGCAAATACAAGACAGTAAATGTTTGCCCTCATCGATATCCAATACAAATAAAACTCGGAATGTGTTTAAAGGTAAATAAAAGTATGAAAAATGTGAAACAAACCAAATAATAATAAACTTCAGCACCATTGGGATCTGCAAGCGAAGTGGGAATTGTTGTTCGCAATCAAGCAAAAGCCAACATGATAAAGGGAAGCGAGACAGCGCTTGAGGAGTTGGTTAGAGATAGTAGAGTGGAAGGGAGGTTGTGGGCTAGAAGGAAACTTATAAGTCTCGGACAGAGAGTCAGAGTGCGCAAAACGGGCGACAAACTTTGTCCAGGCAAAAGTGCTTGGAATGCAACAATGAATTCCTTAAGATGTACTGGATTGCAGACAATCAGACTCCAGACAGAAAATTACAGCCTGCAGACTAAAGTAAATTCAAAGTGATGCCTCATGAAATAAAGTTAATAAAGTGGATAGTGCAAAACACGCTCCATATGCAGACGTTCAGTGAATTACTTACAACTGAGTTTGTCTTGAGCAAAAAGACAGAAAAGTAAAAAAGAAAAACAACCATTGCAATAGGAAATGTTTCGGCAACAACTTAAAAGTTGATGACCAGACCAGTTGATTCACCAGTCAATCAAAATGCTTCAGAACCCGCAATAAGTTGCTTCAAACTTGGGCGACTTGCAGTCGACTGACTTCCCACTTAGCTGGATGGATTACTTTAAATGCCAGACACATAGCAGCATATAATGCAACATGCATACTAAGAGTCTCGGATGTGGTTATCAAAGTCGCTAGCAATGTAAACGATTAGGATTATGCAATTTGTACTTGGGCATTGGCAATCAGAGTGTGGTCATATAAATATTTTATTCCTGGTCTCCGTAAAGAGCAATTGTAAATGGAAAATCAAAGTTTTTGTCAGATTATTAAACCTGATAACCTATAAAATATTTTATGTAGAACATTATTACTCTGCCCGCTACACAAGTTTCCAATTTCAATTGGAAATATGTATGTAATTAGAAAATTTTTCCACTAATTCTAAATTAAAAAATAAAAGAAAATGTTTGAAAATTTTTGGAAACCGTAATTTGTTTATCAATGTTAAAAGCTCTTTTGAGTTACCAATTCAAGTTAATGCTTATACACCGGTACGATGGAACCAACCATAGCGCCAGCTGGTTGCTTCAGGATAGTTGTATCTTTTATCTGGGGAGCGGTCATAGCGTGTCTCTAAGTATGTGACACGATGTCCATTCCGTAGCAACTGCAGCTCATCATTTGGTACAGACTTCATGGGATTGCGGCAGTCAACAAAGTGGCGTTTCTCTTCCCGGGATAGATCATAATCGAAGATTTTGGAGGAGGAAGGTCGAAAGACGCGAGTGGTGGACACAAAGGGACGAGAATGTTTGTTAACTGTAGCAGTTCCCTTACGGCCATTTGATGCTGAGCAACCTAGCTTGGAATTCAATTGGACGTTACGTCCAGTTGAAGGCGGGGATTTGTTCAGCAGCTTTTGTGTATTTTGTTGATCGGGTTTTGCTGAGTGCTGCGTTGACTTTGGCTCCACCTTCTTTGCATTGGACTGATTTGGAGACGGTTGCAATCTTACTCTAGCTGTTATTTTGGCACACTTGGCTTTACAAGTTGCTGTTGATGTGCTTCTTGGCGGGGTTGTTTGGGAGGAAAAGCTGCTACGTCCATTTTGGAATTTCGTCGTTACTTCTTTATTTTGAGATTTAAACATTGTTCGATTGCTTGGATGTGGTTAATGTTGTATTCATACAAATTAAATAGAATCTCAATATTTTTTAAAGATTTATTTTTGTCATAAGAGTAAGCAAATATATGTATTTGGTAACTACCAAAAGCCGGAAGATTTACCGCCTGGTGGATTGTGTACTTTGATGGAGGAACGAACTCCTGCGGTGTCCAGTTCCTCTGCAATAAAGTGACATTTTTTTACTTACTGTATTCCCAATAATTCACAACAAACTCACGGCTAATCGAGAATGAAGATTCCTGCAAATCGCGTTTACCATCAACACGCCCACGGCTTCCTTCAGGGGTGGTGGGAGTCGTTTTTCCGGAGAACATAACGGCAGGTGGTAGCTGAGAAGATACATGAGCATCCAAATCGACAACCCGACTGTTCCCATTGCTATTTTTCTGGTCCACCTGCTCCTCTTCCACCTTGCCCTCGAGACTATCATAAACAAAGGCAGGTCTTAGGGGCGAGGGAATAAAACGCCCGAATCCTTCTGCGACACGAACTGAACCATTCTCAACGCAGATGCGTCCTCGTACCAACACATACTCTGGCACTCCATGGACTGTCATACCCTTGAAAATAATAAAACAATTAGGAATCTCATTTGTTTAGTATTAAAGTGTGTTACCTCAAAGATATTAAAATCGCATGCGTGGTGATGGGTATCCTTGGAAATGGTGCGTGTGGCCTGAGGATCCCAAATAACGATATCAGCATCGGAGCCAACAGCTAAAAAAAATTCGAAATTTTTTAATTAGGATTTCTAATTAAAGAAAAAAGTTTTATAGACGGTGTATATATATAAGAAACATACCAATTCTTCCTTTTTGCGGATATATATTAAATATTCTAGCCGCGTTTGTACTAGTTATGGCGACGAATCGGCAGGGATCCAGGAGTCCACTGTGCACACCTCTTTCCCATACCAGCGACATGCGATCTTCAACTCCGTTGACTCCATTCGGAATTTTCGTAAAATCGCCAAGGCCAAGCTCCTTCTGGCTCTTGTTGAAGGTACAGTTATCGCTGCCTGTGGTTTGCAGATCATCGCTGTGAATATTCGAAATTATAAATTAATATAATTTAATAGTCAACCCAAAATAATAAACTCGGCGTGAATTGGAATGTGTTAATGTGAATGAGAATGGAAAGTAAATTATACAGTACGTACATACTACGATGAACTCTTCTGTGAGTGCGGCAAAGGATTTTCTGAACATTCTGGTATTTCAGACATCGTCGTTGCAGTAAATGGTGAATCATGATCGTACGTAAGTGTTATAACAAAATGTAAACTGTAGTTAGTTTAACGTGAGCCAAAGTTAGTTCGAATGAAATGCTTAGGATTTTTTTAGACATCCTCACCTGGCCAATAATTTCATCATAAACTCGGGAGTTGTTTTGTCGGGTCTCAAGGGAGGACTGAGTACATGGGCAGCCGCATGTCCAAAGTGTTGGCAACGATAATGAGTGCCATCCGTTCCAAGTGCTGCCGCAAGGGTTTCACCGAATATGTATTTCTTGTTATAACGCTGACGAGCCCGGGCTAACTCGATGCCAGCCGATTTACTCATAACGTGGACCACATAGAGTGGACAATCGACCTAAGAGGGATGTGAATTGAACTCTGGTATCTTTGAGCTGCAACACACTTACTTGATGAGCCAAAATGCAGGCACGATGCACGGCTTCAGCCTCAACTTCCTCTTGACGCGATAGCTCGTGTCCTTCTGGACCCGTGACACCCTCGGCGAGTAAACGCGCGGCATTCTTGGCGATAATATCTCCGTTCTCAGCATGTACCTGATGGGTATATGAAGTACTTTTAGTCGTAGTATATTTTGCTAAATACATCATTCACTTACCATGGCTACAGCATTTAGTTCTCTAATGCGCTCGAATACATCCAAGAGATCTGAATCATTGAGCTGATAGAGACCCTTATAGGCCATGAATGTTTTAAAGGAATTGACGCCAAGCTCATTGCAAAGTATGCCTAACTCTTTGGACACCGATTTGGACCACCAAGTTATACCGACATGGAAACCATAATCACAACAAACCTTTGGATCGGCCCAAGAGCGCCACTTGTCATAGGCTTCAAGCATGGACTCGTTTTTATTTGGCAACACGAAATCAACTATTATAAACCAAATTGTTATTACAATGTCTATAGTGAAGTTTATATGCTCTTACTTATCATAGTTGTGCCACCAGCCACTGCAGCCTTAGTTCCATGATAGAAGCTGTTTCAAAAGAAAATATTCATAGGATTGTAAACCAAATAACTTTTAAAAGTACTTACTCATCTACAGCCACTGCATTGCCAAAGGGAAGTTGCATATGAGTATGAGGATCAATTCCACCTGGGATAATTAATTTTCCACTGGCATCAATCGTACGCACTCCGCCGGGGACGGTTATATCTGAGGCAGGACCTATAAATCTGTAAGAGAAAACTTATTTAATTAGGCAATTGATGATCCTATAGATTTGTTTTTTATTTACTTTATGATGCCGTCTTCAATGTAGACATCGGCTTTGAATGCCTTGTCATGATTCACAATCTCGCCGTTTTTAATGTAAACTCTGTTCTGAGCACTTTGCAAGTGTATCGGCACTTTTTTGACCGGGTTCGGACTACTTGCCATTATTCTTGACTCTGAAATTTACAAAAAAATCCGGTTTTTAGTATTTCGAATCATTAACTGGTCAACATTGAATATTAATTTGTTCTTTTCGTGCTATTGTCGTTACTGTGATCAAAGTGCATACATTTTAGTTTGTCTCTAGGTATGTTAACTATTGTAGTTAGCTTGACCTGCTATACTATATTATAGAATCATTTGTGATAACGTTGATTTTTCTATGATATTTGCCAAAACTTATTTTTGCAAACATTAACTTAAAAGTAAGTTTTAGAGAAAGCTTAGGCAATATTTTATTCTAAGCAAGAACGTTTCTTGCAGAAACAATTTATTTATTTTTGTAATAAGTTTTGGCTTTCTAATTATGTGTATTAAATTACGTATGAGGCTTTTTTCTTTTTATTTTTAAGTGATTATTGTTTTATGTACATAGCTTAACCCAGAAAAGGTCCAATCTACTCAATCTTAATTTCACAAAGATTGCAGCCCTTTAAGTTTTAGTTTTTAAAAATATGCATTGAAAGAAATGTAAAATATGTGCAAACGTGGAAAATTAATTTCATTTTAATTTGTTTTTTGTCGATGTGGGACGTCTGGCGGAATTGTATTTTTCGGCATTGCTCTAGATTGCAGAAACATAACATACATATATGTATTAGATACATACATATGTAGTATATATTCGTAATAACAAGTGTTTGCGTATGTATAAATAATCCCAAATTCAATCCAAATCACAAGTGTAAATTTGTTCAGTCATAGGTAGCATTTAATTAGATATTTGAGCATATAAATACATACAAATAGATATATGTATAGAGATAGATACGTAGATAGATAGATAGATATACTATGTATATAAATATAGAAATTTAATTGTATATACTTTTATTATGCTATTCCAGCTATTTAAAAAACAAGCGTAAAAAGTTTGTTTATACGTCAATAAATATATGCACATAACAATTTCGGTATGGGTAAGCTCAAGAGCACTACAATAACAATTCTGGAAATATTGTGTATAAAAATATCTTACAGTACGAAAATGGAACTAATTTTCACAGTGCGACCCCATGCGAATGGCTTTGAAAACCACACGCAAACGTATATGCATCCATAGGTAATATATATTATACATATGTATGTAATAAATACCCATGCACTTGCACATTCGTATGTCAAGTAATTGCAAAAAAAGTGGTTTTCGCACTGATTTGAGCAAAACAAATTTTCTTTTGCTCATAAAGATTAAAGTGTATGGCATACATTTATGACACTATGTATTGAAGCTATATATACATATGTTTGTGAACACCAATAAACAATTTTACTGCGTGTATATATGCACGCATAGAAGAACTTTGTCGTATATATACTTTAATATACTATGCACATATAAAATTGATTGCAAAATTGATTAAAATCTACTATAAAATGCACAGTAAATCCTAATTAAAATTCATAAGTAATTTATTGTAGATGATATGTTTTCAAAATTTACCGTTAACCTCTTATGATATTTTTTGATATGGATATTGCTGCGCACACCTCCACTTCGCTTTAAAATATGAATCAAATAAGACTAGAAGTAAAATGTTATTAACAGAAAACGATATTGTGCTCTAGGGGAACTGTTAGCTCTCTGTTAAATAGAGTGATCAACTCGTCGATAGTTTATCGAATTCAAAAGCTAAATTCAAATGTTATGTTATTCGCTACTTGAGGTTAATATTATGTGTAAACATTCTTCTCGTTAATCATTGTAAATGCCGTTTTACATGTTACGGCAGAACGATAATCTCGAGAGAAGACAAGATTTACTTTTATATTCAATTTTAGTGGTAGTGTGAAAATATAAAGTGGATTATAAAGCGATAGCAGCCAGGCCACAGATACATTTTCCTTCAGTTTTTGTTAGCTGTTTTCATTCCACTGTTTGTTTATTTGTGCGCACAGCTTGAATCCACACAGGAAGCACAGAAGCACAAACTCAGCCAAGAACTATGGACCGCACGTCTGCCATAAAAACATCGCAGATATGTCGCCAGCCGTGAAATGTTTATATGCATGCGGGTCGGGTGTCGCTGTGTGTCCGACAGTTGCAATTGCTATGTTTGAATATAAAAAGGAAACTACATAAATGTAATGTGTTGTCGTCGTATTGATAGCTACCGAATTCCAAATCCAAATCCCATTCCATGCCATGTTTCTGTTGGCATTGAGTTGTCGCCAATAGCTTGAAAAGTTCTAGCAATTAATCTTTAAATAAGCTTTACTGACATTTTATTAAGGCAATGATTTAGTAGAACGCAATTAGTTTTTTTTTTCAATTACTTTCTGCGCTCAGAAGCAGAAATTCATTGAGGAAATTTAGATGTCGTCGCTGCTGTTGTTTTTGTTTTCACCTGTTCTCCTAGTAAATATAGAGTCATCATAAATTAGGTGTTACGTTTAGTCTGTTCGCTCTTATTTTGTCTCAACGAGCGCAAAGCAATTTATGGTCATTCGAACGCAGCTTTAGCATTCCAATAGCAGTATAAAACTTTTCCCTTCTCTCGATTGCTTGTAAGTATTAAATAATAAATGTACAGAGAATTACTTAGCTGATTGTTAATTAAATTTCTATTTAGTTGCTTTTATTTCCAATGAAGCAAACTTTGCATTAGTTTTGTTTTTGATGAAATATAATAGTAATTTACATTTCAGTTATTGAATTCAACTTTTCTTTCTTATTAAAGCAGTTGTCAAGTTGCAGCTGCAGTGACAGCTGAACTCACAATTTACTTGATGCATCTTGACCATTAGTAAAATTTATTTTTTCCCTTCGATTGTCTTGACACTCTCCCTGTTCATTGCTCAATTCACTCTCTATTTGTCATTCCCTTCTTTCAGCTTGCAATTTCCAATTTTAAAGTAACATTTTTATTTATCAAGAGCGTCGAAGCACCGCGCACCCATTGCCATTAATTTGTGAGGCATTTGTCGCCATTTGGCTTTTAGCTTGCCATCCAGATAACGAGAGGAAGTGGAACGGGAGTGATGAGAGAGAGAGAGAGAGAGAGAGAGAGAAGAGGGAATTGAGCGATTCGTCTGTCTTACTGATTGCAGTTTAAAATGCGTTGCACTTTACAGCAATTGGATGCACTTTACTCTTCTCGTGGATGTTGCTCAGGGACATGGCTGTAAATTCTCTTTAAAAGCGCAGTTTAATGCATATTTAGTCTTTAACCTTTAAATTTGTATATGTCATTAGCTATTATTAAAGCACGCTTCAAGATTTTCTGCCTTCGATACTCTCACTCTTATGGTTAAATTGAATTATCGCTTAGAAGAGACCCTCGCCCAAAAAGGCAAGCAGAGGTTGGCGCCTAATTAGATTGGGTATTAGTATTAGTGAAAACCAATTTAAGAAGGCCGACACGTTGCAGGAAAAAACTTTCGATAGTTTTTGGCTAACTTTGTCGGCAAAGCCCGCGGTGCTTAGCTCAATAAGGCAATTGGGACGTATACATGACTGGACAGTCGATGAATTGGCATCCAGCTGCTGCTGTTGCTGTTGCTGCTACTGCTTCTGATCCTGAGACGTGTGCTCGTAATAAGCTGCGTGTCTGCACAGCTGCTATGGGCAACCGGGAACGCATCACGTCTGCGTCTATCAACTTGGATAACCAAAGCTAATGCTAAAGCCAGAGAGTCAGAACCAGAGTCAGAGCCGGAGTGTAGGGTTCTTTCATAAACACAAACGACTTAATAACTGGAAAGTGGAATGAAGAAGGGGAAGGGAAGCAAGGGCGTTAGTCAGTTCGTTGACACTAAATGGCACTTTAGTGGCTGCAAGAGTGCCTTACTGCAAAAGTACCTGAATACAGAGAAAAGTCAACAATGCCGTGCGTTGCTCGCTCGGTTTATTAAAAGGGCTCAGGCGAATGTCTGGGCGCTATTTGCAACAGCAGGTGAATCAGTTTCAGGCGCCATCCAATGTCCGCTTTTTGCTATCTCTCCAGCTGCGTTTACTTAAGTGACGCCTACTTTTTGCCTCTCTCCACTGCCTCGCCAAACAACCTATGAAAAAGCCGCCACTTTGACCCCGGCTCACCTCAAACCCACAGCCAAACATCGCATCTGCATTCAAAGATTTCTGAAGCGTATCTGTTGTTGGATGATTGTCGCGCTGCCAGCTGTGGAAAAAGTTCCAACCAGCGCCAAATAATGTTCTTGTTGTTCAACTCAAATGTAAATACTATTCAAAATATGGAGATGTAGTTTAACCAATGAATATTTCACAACATTTCAAAACATCAACACACAAGTTGTTAAATGCACAAACTTTTGGCGTAATCTAATGTCACGCCAGCTGATAATTTTCTCGCAGTATTTGGCAGATGTTGATAATAACAAATTACAAAAGGCTTTTAATTAATAAGCGAATTTCTCCACACGTCAGGCAAAACACGAAAATTTTCGCTGCGGGGAAAAGACATACAATAAATGGCATATACTTAACTGTCACTTACCATTTACAGCTTCGCAATGCTGATCATTAATTTCCAGACAAAACGTTCAACTTGGAGTTGTGGAGTGTGTCTAAAGCGCTCGAAAAGAATACTTGAAATCGTGTTTATCCACTGTAGCACCCTTAACTTTTATTGGTCTTTAGTTGCGTTGACGGCAGCTTTCAGCCAACGAAGTGGCATGAGAAATGGAGATACAGCTGTATCTGTAGCTGTAGCTGAAGCTGAAGCTGGCGATAAAGCTGTAGTTAGAGGAGAGATAAGATGTGAGGCTAAATAAAGAAGGCGGAACAAGAAAAACAATAATCAACACCATTTGCCGCTACAAATTAAGCTTCGAGTAAACAAATCGAGCAAACTTCCCCAAGACTTTCTCTCTTTTCATTGCTTTTCGTTCATGTTGCTGCCTTGTTTTATGTCGATAGCTTGTCTACACTTGCCCATGCTTTTTCCGATGTTGTTATTTCCTTTAATTTATACAGGCCTCAAGCAAATACCACGTATTATCTAAGACAACAATACAAATTCAACTTAAACACCTCTGATTAATAGACGTCAAAATATCAATAATCTAATAGAAAATAATAACTTAATGATTTCTTAGCTTGACACTTGAATTTTTAAATTGTTTATTCTGTGCTTTTATTAAGAGGGGGAAAATTGCGTTTATTGGTTTTGTGTGGAGTGAAAATTCTTTTACAGCTTGAAGCAGCGACTTCCGACCCCACAACGTACTTAAATTTTTTTAATTAAGCAAAGGAGTGTAACTCAAAATATACTATAAGAGCTACATACTTGTATGTACTCCAAATTTGCTGTTAAAGTTACTGTATTCATTACGCAGACTAAGTTTATTTAGCATTTTAGGTTCATAGCCTTTGCGTCCATAAATTGCCAAAGTCCTTTCTAAGAGACGTTTTAAATCAATTGAACAGTAGGTGATTATGATATTGTAATTAATGAAAAACGTTATAGCTTAAATTACTCCAAAGCAACTCTAAGCTTTTAATGATTAGTATTATTTGCTTCTGATTTATTAAAATGAAATATTATTAAAATCAAGGATGCCATCTCTTATCTTTAGTTACAGAAGAGTAGCTAATAATATTAACTTCATTCATAATTTGTGAAATACTTGAATGTGTTCAAATAACGAAATTTAAAAGTAATTTATATAATTTTTGATATAATTTATAATTTTTAATATTTTGGTTTCATTTACGACGAGTGTGTTGAGATGTTTAATGTGTAAGTCGGTACAAACATGTTTAGATATAATAAAAATATAAATCATTGCCATGATAACCACATTAATTTTGCTTATTTCATGATTAGGACAAGCTAATGCACGAAAAAGCCTCAACGGTGTGAATAACTACGAAAATTCGAAATGAGAAGTGAACAGACCCTAATTATCCTAAGCTCCCAATCTGAGTAAATAGTAAATACACCAATCAAATATGTTATAGCAACAATTTTAAAATTTATTGCAATGATTTTTTGCTCTGGGCTTAACAAATGTAAACATGAATTTAGATTCTATAAATTATTTTTATTACTAATTGATTAATTCCATGTTGATATATGAAATGCTGCAGCTTATTTAATTATAGCCACAATGAAATGATCTCATTAAATGAATTAAATAACCAATCGAATCGATATGTTGACAGTTATTTCATTTAATTGTCGATTTGACGTCGCTTCGCTTCGAATGCGAGAATATTTAATTTATTCAGCTATTGCCCTCAAGAGAAAAGTACGCAGAACGCTTGGAAATGCGGAAAAGGTGAAAAGGTGCAATCTAACCGCATTTAACATTTGTATTGCGAAAATGTTTAGCCGGAGGGAATTGCAATTTATTTAATATGTTGGCAAAAAGTTTGAAATAATTAAATTGTGTAGAATTATATTTATTGTTCATATGCGTAGCACTTTGATGCGTTTTGCAATTTATTTATTTGGCAGTTGAATGTTGGACAGAGAGAACGGACGTGTTCAGGAATCGCGAATACAAGCATTTCATGACGCTGCAGCCAGGACGTTGGCACGTGTTTAATCCTACTAAGTATGCCGCCAAGCATTCGAAGTTCGAACCTTGGTCACACGACCTCAGACACACGGTTGTCATAAAATGTTAAATATAAATTTATGGCGGACAGTGCGTTTGTAGCATACTAAACACGATGATGTGGAGGGCTCAGGATTCAGGACTCGAAAGCACATTAGCCAAATGAAGCTGTTTCGATTATCGTTGCAACGCTTCAGATTGGTTCTATTGTTATTTGTATTTTAGGGAACATTTCAGCACTAAATGTGCCATGATGACATGATTTGGTTACAATTTTCACAGGTGATGAAATCTCATTTACATGTCGCATACACTGAAAAAAAGAACTGATACTAAAACCAAGAACATTTATTTAACAAATTATGTTCTTAAAATAGCACAAGATGTCTTATCATCTTAGATAAAATTGCTAAATCTAAGAAAATTAATCTGAAAATATCAAATTCTTACAAGAATTATTGAATCCGTTCTTTTGTTCTTTTATTTCTACATTTTCATGTTGTTTACACACTTTTTAAAAGAAAATTCTTATTACATTTTTTTTCGGTGTATTGTCAAACATTGTGAATTAGTCGTATTCTAGTTATTGTTGAAATTAAATTCAATTGCAAATCAAAATTCACTCGTATAAATCTAAATCCAATGTATAGTTATTGCCATGTCAAGTCGCTATGATGGTGCCGTGACTATTTTCTCCCCCGACGGACACCTGTTGCAGGTGGAATACGCTCAGGAGGCAGTTCGCAGGGGTTCAACAGTGGTATTTATTCGTGTGATAATCATTTGATGGTTACTAATTGGGTTCGCTTAGGTCGGATTGTGCACAAAGAATTGCATTGTGCTGGGAGTGGAGAAAAAGGCTGTTGATCCACTGCAAATCGAGAGGGCGACACATAAAATCAAAAAACTTGACGATCATATGATAATAACTTTTGCTGGTCTTACGGCCGATGCTCGAGTACTCATTAATCGTGCCCAGATTGAGGCTCAAATGCATTGCCTAAACCGGGAGAGACCAGCGTCTGTTGAATACATTACAAGGTAATGGGAATTGATTCAGTTTGGTGTTCATTATGCTAATGGCATTACTCGCCACAGATACATTGCCAAATTAAAACAACAGAATTCCCATACGAATGGATTGCGTCCATACGGTGTCTCCTGCATCATAGGTGGCTTCGATATGGATGGCAAGCCGCATTTGTTCCAGACCGAGCCTTCGGGAATCTATTACGAGTGGCAGGCCAACTCAACGGGGCGATTGGGCCAAGCAGTCAGAACGTACATTGAGAAGAATCGCAGTGCGATGATTAACGCCCCCAATGAGGTTGAAGCCGTCAAGCAGATGGTGCGCACCTTGCATTTGTCCACATCATTGGGTCCGAGTTTCTTCGAAGTGGTTGTGCTGAAGCACAACGAGCCGATGACCAAAGTTGCCCCCGAGATGATAGCCTACATGGTTCAGCTCATTAAGCAGGAGGTTGCCGAGGAGGAGGCTAAGCAAAAGCAGCAACAGCGCACCGCGGCGACTTGATTTGGAGTTCGACGTTTTTCTTGTTAACTTCACGTTTGCCGAGAGCGATTTAGTTAACCTTTCGGTCCAATCAAGACTTCATGAAAGTTCTTTTTTTGTTCTCTCTCGGCAATTTAATTTTAACCTCTCTCTCTCTCTCTCTCTCTTCCCGTATTTGGCTCATTCTCAAGGGATGCTTGCGGAATATGCCAACTGCAAGCTGGCAAGGGGATATGGGATAGGTAGGTGAGGGAAAGTAATCAGCACGAAAAATGTGTAAAGTGAGCAAATCACTTAATTTGCCTCAAGGGCATGTTTATATACTTCATCGCATCGTCCATCGTCCTCACAACGCTCAAATGCCTTGACCATTTCAGATGGACGCTATCTTAACTTGGCCAGCTTTTATGTGCAGGCAACAGGATGGCAAAAGACGAGTTAGAAACTTTTAAGTGAAAATGGGAATTGAATTTACGCCAAAATTGAACACCCAAACACACACAATTATACATATAGTATACATATACATATATAGAGCGAGTATTGGCAGTTTGTGCTGGCTTCAATATTTTCAACCTATGCTTACTCACAACTCACAAAATTCAGCCCGAAGTGCCATTTGCAACGTGTTTATTTAGTTGGAGCAAGCGTTTTAATCAAATGTATGCCCTGGGTAATGTCCGCACTATGAGTGAGAGAATGTTCGAACCGAAATCTATGATGGAAAGTTCATGTTCGAGTGCGCGTATTTCGAATTCCGTGAAAATGCAGTTAATATTATCGAAGTTGCTCTAATAAAATTTAGATAATATATTTGTCAATTATCTGGCTATAACAGAAAACTTGTATGCATTAGATTGATATCTAATATAATGAGAGGAACCAAACATACTTTACCGTAGACATCCACTTTAATTGCCTCATTAAACTGTTTCAATTTCTATAGGGTTTTTAAGCTTGTCCATAGTGTAATTTTAAGTGTGTGGATCATACAAAGATTCTTAAAAATATCGTATGTTAAATTATAAATACAACTTTTTAGGGTGGAAATTAAATTCTTTATATGTATTTTGCTTTATTTTTTCTTTTAATTTCATAACTTTCTAATTGTCACGTCTTTTCGGTTTCGTTCCCTTGATTATTGGAATAACTAGGTCTGTAACCTATTCTAGCGTTAGAGTTTAAAATACAGTTCATATGCCAAAAGTTATTAAACAATAATTGTGAACTATCGAACTGACACTATTCATAAATATGAAAATTCAGAATACATTTCGCAGGCATATATATGAACAGTGAGTGAGCAAAACTCTGTTGGAAGCTTTTACCAAAACTTTAATTTCACATTCCTTAATACAGGTTCTTGAGTAACAAAAAACAGAACTGTAATCGAGTATGCTCGGCTGTGATATACCAGTTATTCAGCGTCAATACAAACAAGTGACTTTCTGTGTTAGTATTTGAACTGTACAATTTTAAGGTTAGGCTTCTAAAATAATACTAGAATGGTTTTTGTACATATGTATGTGAGTAGTTATGTTTCTAGATAAATTAAATTTTTTTAATTTGAAACAATTAAATTCAGGAATCACAAAGACTTTATTTATTAGAACTTGATCCAAAAATCGTAGCTTTAAAATACGATTAGTATTCCCTTTTTTTTATTTGCGGAACAATTTTGGAGTCCAATAATATCGTCTCTGAAATACATGTAGGTAACGGCTGTTAACGCTCATCAAGAATATTTACACGGAGATGATTCCTTCGGCCTGTTACCTACATTTCCTGTTGGGACAACACTATAATACCCTTCTATTGTATGGGTAGCGGGTATATTCATACCGTTTTTGCCGTCTTGCTAAAGTGCGCATACCAACGAGTTAGTGCTGAGTCTGCACTTCAGACCACAATATAACTTAAATCATATAGTCCAATAAGTCATTCCTGTATTATTATTTAGAGTACCGAAACTCCCTCTGACCCTTGCTGCTCCACTTGCCACTTGCCACTTGCCACTCATTTACTTTGTCGAGTGTCAAGTGCCGAGTGGGGTGGAGTAACAATGTTGAGTTTGCAGTGAAGTTGTGCTCTGCATTCCCGTCTTTCGGTCGCCTGTGAGTATTTTGCCTGGTGTTTTCTCTTCCTGTTTCACTCATACTTTTCACAGTTAATTTCATTAAGTAATTTTTCATACTGGAACTTTTATTGAGTTTTAAACAGGCAGAGGCACAACGTGGCGAGCAAAGAGAAGGAAAAAAGGGGAAAGCAAACAGTTGGTCAGACTGAGAATGAGACTGAGAAAATTCAACCATTACAAATGCGGAGTGCTTGGTTTTACTCGTATATAATGTACTTTATACGTTTTGTTCCCGTATTTCGTTCAACTTGTTTTCCTTTTCTTTTGTCCCTTCAGACATTTTCTGCACTTCCATTCACTTATTTTACGCCTTTTGTTTGTATGCACTTGTTGCGTTCGCTTTTGTATTTGCCATTTCAATACCCTATGTTCTGTTGCTAAGATGTGGATCAAGGTTTATACGAAAGAAGTTAAAGTTATTTTATATTTTTTTGTCACCATCAATATTTCAATTGAGGGATATATTCTTAATAGATATATAAATCAATACCACTATTTAAACAACTTGTGTGAAGTGGGCCAAAACAAATCATTACTGAGTATTTTTAAGTCGAGAACACACAAAGAGAGCGACGTGTTATTCTTGTCCTTGTTTAGTTCTTCTTTGTTGTTATTGTTGTTGTCGTTTAGTGAGATTTACTTTTATTCATTATTTAACCGCTTCATAGTTAAACAATTTGCATTGTGGGCTTTTCATTTCAGTTTTGCCATTTTAATTAATAAAACAATAAATAAAATGAAATTCATAATTTCTTTGTCAACAGTTTTGCACTTAACTGATTACGTATTAAATCGTATCTACACTATTTGCACAAGCTTTGCTGTTATATTTATCAAGATTCGTCAGAGCGAAATTGTTTAAACTAAAATTGAAATCAATAGCAGAATAATATGAACACATGCTACCACGATTCGGATTGCAATTTTTCGATTCGGATTGCAATTTTTGAAATGTTATTTACGCACATTCTGTTAGGAAAACAATGAAGCTCGCTGTGGTTTGCGATTTCTATAACAAGAAATTGGGTATACGTATTTGTTTGTCTATCAGTAACATTCATTTTGCTCTATGTCAATAAGCAATGCAATACTATATAGACCAAGAATAATTTCACCAAAATGTTGGTGGAATATTGGAAAAATGCAAGCTTTAAATGAATTCAACTGAAAAGAAGTAAAATCGGGTTTAAGCACAATATATTAGGTAAAGAATACACAATTTAAACATCAATCGTCTGGCACAAAGTGACCACTGCAAATGAGTTAACTTTGGCGGCTGTCTAAACTTTCATAACTTTGCAAAGTAGATGCGGATCGCTGCGTTAATTGGAGCTGTGAGCTTCACTAACTGCCAAAGCGCTCAAAAAACTCCGCAGAATACAAAGTCCAACAGCGTCTGATTAACCCGTTGGGGAGCTCGTCTTCAAGTTTGTGGAAGAGCAAAAAAAATCGGAGCGTAATTATGATGATGAGATTCGCCGGGGCAGGCTTCAAATGAGAAGGTGACCCGTCCTAAGAGTCTAAGAGTTTATCAGCCGCATTGGGTCAAATTAAGTTAGGTGCAGTGGGACGCATCGATGTGGCGCCCTCTAATAAGCTAAATGAAAACAAAAATGTCAGCCGCTCATGAAGCGTGTCAGTCAGTTGGTTAGTTAGTCATCCAGTCAGTCAGTCAGCCAGTCAGCCAGTCGCCGATGGGCGTCAAAAGCAACCTAATAACTTGACTCACGTAATAATTGGAATTTATGAGTCATTTTCCTTTGGCACTTGTCCTTTGAGCCACTTTGGGTCTTTGGTCCATTGGAGGAGGATGTTCGGTTACACTTCACTCACAGCTCTTGAACTTTGACTTGTGCTAAACAAAGCGCGTAATGCACACCGCATACCGAGTGCCAAGGCAAGGGTTATATTCCTCGACCCTTTGCCCAATACTATGCTCTGCCGAGCGGTGACTAAATGCCAAAGCGGAGAGAGAAAGGGAAAGTAAAAGTTTGCGCCAAGTTAAAGTGCTTTTAAAAAACCATTAACGTCATTTCCTGCACTGTCTCTGTGCGAACGTCACAACTTCAGGTTAACTATAAATAAAAATCAGTATGTGTTGTAGTTTAATGCCATCTATATTGTGCTTTACTGATATTGGTACTAAAAGGTACTATCATTTGCGATTGCACCATGAATTTGGGATACGACTATAAAAATATTTTCCAATCGAGTTGATATTTATGTCTTCTGGTTTATTGGTTTATCTTGAGCCGCAATGGTTTCTTGTTTTCGCTCTACACTAAGAAGATTTGGTGTCCAATATTGTGTTAGATCCGGCAATCTGGTTGGTTTTTCTTGCACAGCAATCGATTGTTTCTCTGGATATTCGGTTTCCATCACAGAATTCGACTCCTTGTGCATAGTTTCTGTATTTGGATTTAAAAAGCGAGTCAGATCGGGTAACTTTGAATTTGATAATTTGGAAGATGACATTTTATGGCTTTCTTTTGATTGTAGAGTATCCTTTAGTGTTGATTGTGATCTTACAGCCAGACAGCATGCAGAACCCGGAGAATTCGCAGATCTCTTTTGTAGTAGAGTGCTAGATTTTGTAGAAGCTCGATTTGGTAAGCAGCTTGGAATCGATTTAATTGGGTGAGTCTGTGGCAGCTTTGTAGATCTTTTTTGCTTTGTCGAGACTTTTGCCACTAATGACCTGGAAATTCCATCCCGCTTTGATTCCGGCAAAACATCTACACCTCCAGGTTCCCTTTTATTTACAACAGTTGATGTTGATTCTTTCTTTGCAATAGAAATCGGCTCTTCTAGTTTCTCAGGTATAGTTTCAATATTACTTGGAATTTCTGAAGCAGTACATGGCAATGAGGGGATGCCTCTGTATTGCTGACACTTAGCGAGACCACTTTGGACACATGGTTTAAATGGTTGCTCCTCGGATGCCATTTTAGTTATCTTTATGCAGTTGTCAAATATAGAATGACGCTTCTTCTCATTTTCCTTTCGGCATTTTTCCCTATGTTCGTATTTTCTATAGGCCAACTCCGCCTTGGAGAAATAACCTGGCCAGCAAGCGTCACGGCTTGTATTTCTGCGAATCATCTGACCCTCGGGTGTCATGTCTAATTGATTATCGCGTTGATAACGCTCCGCGGCCTTGGCCAGAGGAAACATTGGTCGTCCCACTTCCTGGCAATCCTTCATAGTATCAACCATTTCGTTAAAGAAGTCCACATCATCCTGAAGATGAGGATCCTCCTCACAAGCAGTCATACGCATAAGCTCATCTTGTCGTTGCTGTAGGAATTGCTGTCTTTGACCATAGAGAACGTTCCGCAAATCGGCGGTCACTTTGTCCTGTTGCACCTTCTCAGCATCAAGGAACTTTTTGTTTGTCTCATCGTTTTTATATCGCGTGGCGATTTCAAAGCGTCGTACCTCCGTATCGCGTAATCTCTTCTCGACTCGTTGTCTTCGCTCTTCTTGCTCGTAGGCTCGACGCTGTTTGGCAAGATCTTCTCGGCGACATTTACGTGCAGTTTCTTCCAGATTCTCCTTGGCCTGAGACTCTGCTTCTATTGCAGCTTGTAACTCTTCTCTTTTCCGTTTGCCCTCTTGATGCAGCCGACAAACTTGCTTAGCTCGCTCTTCTTTGACTCGAATATGGCTGGCACGCATGTTTAAGATTTGTTTGTTATAGCGCTTATCAAGATTGCGCTGTGCTACCCGATTGACACATTGTATTCTATGATCAATTTGATCGCATATTTTCTCAACTATGAAACAGAAATCAATATAATGCATTTATTGGCGGAGATATTTAACTTACATTTGACTTTCTCTGCTTTCTCCTTGAGAGCATCCTTATAGGCAAGTCGACAGAGCTCGCGTTTTCTTGCCGCGATCGCCTTGGCAGCCCTGTCTTCGATCTCATTCTGGCACTTGAGTTTTTCCCGCTCAGCAATTGCGTCGTTAACCTCCTGCTTCTTTTCGTCGAGCTTGCGTTGTCGTCGCTCTTCGAGATCCCTTAAGAAATATGTTCGCATGACGAGCGATTTCTCCTTTTCCTGAGCTTTAATCTGCTCCTCGGTACTATGACCGAAAGGAATTAACACCTCGGGGCACTGCTGATCTTCCAAATGTTTCTGACGCAACGCGTCCTGAACAATTTCCTGTTTGATTGACTCGTCATAATGACGGTGCTTGATTAATTCGCTCTCGAGAAGAGCCTGACGCAGTGCACGAGGACCCGGCTTCATCAGATGCAATATTTGATTGGCCCGCATAATCCTTTCCTTACGGAGTTCATCTAGCAGAACTTGTGCCCGCAAATCCTTGGTCTCTTCTGCAAGAGCTTTGTCTCTGGCTGCCTGCATCACATCATCGTCATTGACCTGGTGACTCTCGAGGTTGATGAAGCATTTGCAAAGAGCATCATTGCCATCCTTGAGATACTGCTTATATCGCTGCTCCTCCTCGACGGCAGCCAACATTTCCCGTTTATCGTCCTGCCTCGATCTGGATAAAATTGCTTCGAATCGCTTGGAAGACAAGACGGTGGGCCGAAATCCCAAATGCTTTCGCACGAATTCTTTGTGGCCGGCTTGGGCCCTGCATGCCATGTTGAGTTTCATGATGAATTAATTATTGGAAAAGTGTTTCTCGGCTTTTACGAGTGTTGGCCTTAAATTTTGCAAGTGCGCAGAAATGTCAATTAAAAATGTGTTGTTATGATTGTTGTGTTTTTTTTTTATTTCTTTAACCAATTAGTACAGGCTTTAATTTACGCAAGTGTGCAGAAAAGCCAAATAAAATTAACTACAATAATTGTGTGTAATTGTGTTGTGTAGCTTTTTTTTTCTTACTGTTATAGTGTTTGTTGAGCGTGTGTTCTGTCTAAACATGTTGATTTGTTTTGGGAATCCTACTGCTTCAAAAAATTTCATTTATTTTGGTTGCGAAGAAACTGAAAGATCTTCATGGTATATCTTGCACATTATGGTGTATTTTAAATGTATAGGTATATCCTTATACCAAAGATGCTATATGTAATATTTATCCTTACTTGCTTATACTACTATTTATACTATATGGTATAATACGGTATAGTTAATATATTTTGGTATATTTGTGGGTGAAGTCACTTTTCAAATTGAAGAGCGATTATCTCAAACTTGAGCACACTCGACTGAAGCTTACTCATTTGTCAAATAGTGGTAGGGGATATTTGAAAGTCGAGCTCATTCGACAACAGCCGAAATTGAAAAATATCCGTAAAATCCTGGATACATACTTTACTTAATCTTTCTTACTTGTTCATTTAAATAAATGCTCCTTAAAAGTCACCAAGTCAATTGCTTCAGAAAAGGCAGAGGTAAAACTTTTTCCTTTGGCTGTTCCGTTTGTCCATTTACTTGACTGGCCCCAAAATTGGATAAACCTCAATTAGTGTTTTTTGCCTGTTTAATCAAATTAGGTAAAACCTTGGCAGGATGTTCGATTGGTAGAGTGGGAGATGGCAGAATAAATGTAGGTTAAAGTGCAGCTGGAGGTAGACTACAGCCAACGACAAAATGCTGCACAGTCCAATTCCCAGCTGGCGGAAAATTATACAAAAAAAAAAGGAAAAAAAATTAAATGAGAATAAGAGGCGGGAAAGCTAAGGAAAAACAGAGAACCGCCGAGCAAAGTTGACTTTCATTCGAAAAGTTTTTGTGAAAATCGCTGGGCGTGAATTTGTGCACGCAAAATATTGCGTTTGCTCCGTTTCTGTTCCAGTTTATGCTCGGGCTCCAACTGCGGCGTGGCAGAAGCCGAAGGGGAGCGTTTGCCGTGATCCTATGCCAAACACCGGCGATTATTGTTACAAAATGCAGCGGGCCATGTAATTTTTTGGCAAGGAACACGTAGAGGGACTCAAAAATGAGAATTCAGACTCACATTCTGATTCAGATTTAGATTCAAATTGCCCAAAGAAGCAATCGTCGTTGTTCTGAACTTTTCAATGTGAAAGAGAAAGGGAATGGAACCTGCGGGACTCAAGGGGCGCAACATGCTGTGGAAGCTGTGCTGTGCTGTGCTGAGTTGAGCTGGGCGTCATTGTCTGCCACAGGCTTCTGAAAATTGTTTGGTGAAAATTAGTTTTTCAACTTTTCTCCGGTTCTTTTCCTTTTATTTTCATCTTTATTAATTTTTTCTGGCATCGTCATTTCGTATGGAAAATGAAAATCTAAACGTAGCTTGCGAAATTAATTTGCAATTCGGTTTGGTTTATACATTGTTACTTTCCTCTCATTTAAGGGGCTAATAAAAATCAAATTTGAATAATTTATTATTAATTTAACCTTATTTATCTGTTGCGTGAATCCAGCTGCGTTCCGATGTGTTTGTATTTGCAATAATAATTGATGTTTTTTTTGGTGGTCTTATTTTGAATTCAACTGTGTGCAGCAGCGAATTATTTGGTATTTAGTCAATGTGTCATATGTACTACATGTGTACATGTTATAATCAAATAATAATTTGTACAAACTGTTTCCCTTTACAATAAAAAAATGTGGTCTATGTGGTTAGTTGAAATTTGCAATACGTAATTGTTTGCAGTTATTCCTGACGCTTTTATTGTACACCTGACACCTCTAATAAGAGGACGCTTTATCCATGAATCGAACACAAATTTCTGGAAAACATACGATGTCGTATAAACATAGTTTAATTTATTGAATAAGTTAAATATGTGTTGAATTTCTACTTCAAATTTGAAAGATACAATGTACATAATCCATTTTAAAGCTGAAGACAAAGAAATAAGAGCAGCCATAGAAGTTAAAATATCTGCACAATATAAAATGAAAACAGACCGAAAAAAATAAGTTAACATATTTAAATTGAGCAAGTTAGCTAGTTCAAACTAATAAAATTAAGTGAACAATTGAAAAAGAACGACAAAAAAGAACAAAATTTGTGAACTAATGCCAAGCTTTATAATTGTTGACAACCGTATTTTATTAATTGGCAATATGAACAGGAAATAAATTATTATTTTATTGACTTACTTACTCTGCCTGTATATATTATATAAATGATTCCGCGGGTTGAAATACAGAAGATTTGGGTCGAAGAAAACACAGTTTGAAATGCAATTTGTTTTTATTTAATTTTTATTACACTTCATAAAAATCAATTTCACAATTCATTATGGCATATTGTTGAATTATTTTGTAAACTATACGAGTATATTTAAAATATTTGGTTGTCTAAACTAAAATTGTCGTTGATCTTCAAATGATTTCTTGCAATTAACAATTGTTTTTTAGCTACTACATACTTCAGTAATGAACTATTTAATATTCATTTAACTCACTTAAATTCATGGCCATCACAAACTTGGGTTGATTTTGATTTTACATTTAGTTTTTAGTTGTATTTAATTTAGACATGTTTTATTTCGATAGCTGACTGGCTGGTTTCGATTAAAGAGAACTAGATCTATGTATAACCACAACACGTTTAAAACCATTTATATATAATCTGCTCATCTCGCACTTGGGATTATATTTCCTTAGTAAATTAAAGGGTTTTGACAAAGTTTTGTTACACGAAATTAAAATGGTTTGCATAGCATTTGGGGGAAAGAAGTAGTCTACCATCTCTATGAATTTAAAATGTAAAGATTTTTATAAAACTATGTTATAGATTTTCGAAATAGATTAGATCCAATAGGATAGTATTACATACTAGTACAAATATCTACACTTAGCACATTGAACGATCAGAATAGAATTTCACTTACACTTGTATGTATGGTATACATGACTTTTGATTTGTCATTGTCACATATTGTATCAGAACTTCTTACTTACGAGTACACCTTTATTTATTACTTATTCATTCGATACGTCCATTTATTATTTTCTTTATTCACACCCAGAATAATGTTAAACTGTGCTATTTTTAACACATACTTAAAAGAAAAAAGAATTCGCAAGTCGAGTTTCTCGACTACGAGATATCTTGCGATCAGATGAAATAGATAATTGATTGTACTTTATTGCCACAATACTATGAATGCTTTCTGCTATATCTTGAGTTACGTCTTTAATGATGATTTTGATGTCAGAACTTGGATTCCTGTCAAAGAATGACAGTATCTGCAATATAGAGTTCACAGTCTCTGATCATGACGGAAACATAGAAATCGGCACAAAGAAGCAAAGAAGAGGATATTATCTTAGTAACGGAGAAAATATCATTGAAGTTCGTTGAATGGAATATTCTACATCATTTTGATGAAAAGAAACTGAGAAACCTATTTTAATTGTTTGATCTATCAAATACTTTTCTCATTTGTGTAGACGAACATTAAAGGAACACTCCAGTGAAATATTGAAGATGTAGTTTACGTGGCAATTGGTTCGAATTGGTTTAGTCTAGAACTTGTTTTGTAAGTCGTCGCAGTATTCTTTGAATATACACACACATATTTAGACCTAATATTCTTACACATTCTCAAAGATTGGTTCAATACCATATCGGAATATCTCTATCTGTAATTAGAATTCTAGTTGCGATAATCGGTTTGGGCGTTGCCAGCCAGCGCCATCGATGGCGGAGGACTGTGACAAGAGACGCGGATGCGACTTAGCCGCAGACTGCCCGTATTATGCCCACCATCGACTGGTGCATGCAAAAGAGTCCTGGCATGTCCCTGCTGGTGCAGCGAGTGATGGGCACACATGGCCCGACGAGCCTTTTGACTGTTGGCCAGAATGACGTCCTCTGCGTACTAAATGTCCGGTATGCTGTGACCTATTGCCAGCTTGGCGGCCACAGTCGAGACTGATGTCGAGGGAGCGGCGTCTGTGGTGCCAAGTAGTTTGCTCTTGGCACAATTGGCATCGTGGAATAGATGTTCGCAGAGTTTTGGCTCCGATGTGGAGAATTTGCTGAGCTCCGCTGCTGTAGCTTCCTGTGCTGTACTGGATATGTTTAAATGTAGATCACTGTATTTACTGAATGAGGTTGTTTGATGCTGCTGCGGCTGATGGACCTGATGCATGTGGCCATGGACACCGACGCCGCTGTGCTGATGATACGGAAAGTGGGGAAAACTCTTTTGCATTGCATGCAAATTTCCCGAGCTGACGGTCCGCTCCAAGATCTCGCCCCAATACTTCTCGGACAAGCCTTCAATATCCGGCCGCACTGATGTGTAGCCATCTCCTGTCGATGGTTGACGCGAGTGCTGACTGTGCATTCTGTTGCCGCCCAAAGTGCCCCTTATGTATTGTGAGGCGCTGCGACTTAAACTGTTTGCTCTGGATCGCGCGCAAATGCCAAGCACCGAGCCGCCAATGGAGCTACCAATGCCGCCAGCACCTCCTCCTCCTCCTGCTCCGGATCCGGCACCGCTTGTGCCATTGTTGGCCGGAGGCCTCGAGACGGGTGGCTCGGGCGGCATCGGAAGTGTTGTGATTTCAAAATCATTCGCATTGATGTGACAACATGCTGATTTGTGTTCTGGCGTAGCCTCATTGGGAAAACACTGGAACGAGCAGAGCACAGAAAGAAAATGAAAATTGCATCATAAATCTGATGTTAGTTTACAAAATTAATAAGCATTTTAAATTCGCATCTATTGGTGGCAGTCTGCCAGCTTCATATACAGCTTTGGGCAAAGCAGAGTTTTAGTTCCGGGCTGCTGCCATAAATTGGCCAAACATGACCTCAGTTTTGCTCGTTGTTTGGTTGTTTGGCTGTTTGAGTTCTTCGAAGCTACGCTAAATCATACAACTTCGCCGCGTTTACTAAACGAGCGTATACTTATTTTGGCAACAGCCACTTTCATCCTCCAACAACATTCAAAGAACTCGGGGGATTTTGCAAAATGAAATACGAAATTTTCGTGATTACGTTTGCCGCAGAGGGCGTCATGTTAACGCCGCTCTGGATTTTCGCTTTCATAATTCAAAATCACTTCACAGCGCGTGTTTTTTTAGTGGTGTTTGTTGGTCGCTTTAGAGTGTATTCTATTATACGAAGTATGGCGAACACGGAGGTGCGACCCTTTTTTGAAAAGTTTGTTTACTCTTTCCCATCGAAATGTTTTGAGCTTTTTGATTGCATATTCGAATAAACAAGACCAAAAGTGTTGAAGCTGAATGTATGTAACATTTTTATACCCGCTACCGATATGGTAGAAGGGTCTACTAACTTTGTGCTTGCGGGAAATGTATGTAAAAGGCAGAAGAAGGAGGAAGTATATATATTCTTGATCAGTTAAAAAATGAAGTTATTTCAGAAATTCGTTTGTATTTGAATGCATTACTATTTCAAAATATCAATTGTAGTCTTTGGAATATTTAAGGTTTTTGTGGAAAATTAATTTGGTATATTTTAAGAAAATAACGCACTATTTTGCTATTATTCAAAATGAGTAACGGGTATCTCACAGTCGAACACACTCAACTTTACTTGTTAGCTTTGAGCTTATGAGAATTGAAATTCAAGTTTATTTATGTAACCCCAGACAAATTTGTTTAAAACTTGCATCATGTATGTATGAAGTTAAACACTTACTTTATTTGGCATAAGTTGACGACTTAGACGTCTAAAGTCTGAGTTCAGCAGCCAATACATAAAAGGATTCCACAGACTGTTACTCAACGATGTCCAGGTGACCAAAAAATCCAGGAACGGAGGCAGCTGCAAGAAAAAACACCATCAAATAAATACACCGTTGGTAGTATAGAAGTGTCGGTGTCGTATACGCAATATTATTACACATGCGATGCGTTATCTCTATCGTGTGTTTATAACTACTTGCCTTTGAGCCTGTGCAGGCAGTAACAATCTCCTGAATGGTCCACGGCGTGACCATAACAATGAATCCAAGTGAAATTGCGGCCATGGAACGTGACGTGTTGCCGCTTGAATTCTTCTCTTGTATGGGCACAATCTGTAATTAACGTAGATTCATTTGATGAGCTAATTAAATCAAAGCCATCATAGAACTCGAATATTACGAAGCAGGAAGTATAATATTTTGCTTTTAAATATTTAAGTATTAACATAAAAATTTCAACTATTTTGATTATTTTCAAATGAATTTGACTGCATATTTAATGTAGATATTCTTTAGATACAATTCATATTGAAATACTGCATTTCAAAATGGAAATGAATTAAAACATTGCCACAGAAATGTATCTAAAAGTGTTTATCGAGAAGCATCGCTCACCTTTTTGGTAATCTTATTAGTCATGCTGGGCATTCCAACGAGGCCCATACTCATGGCCATGCTTAAATGGTTCATAACGGGTGCCCGATGATGATGATGGGGATGATGCGAATGCCTGTGACTTCCATGTCCAAATATGTGCGATGATTGCTGTTGTTGTTGCTGCGCCTGATGCTGAGCCTGATGCTGCGACTGATGCTGATGCTGATGCAGATGCTGAGTGGGATGATGTGGATGGGGATGATGGGCGGCTGCTGTAAGCGGCATGGTTGGATCATTCAGGCGAAACCGACTCATATGGAAGCTGGAGCCGTAGCAGTACATCAGCACCATCGTTGTGGGAAAGTATAAAGCACATGTGGACAAAATTCGGTAAGAGGGCTTACTGTAAAACGGTTCGCAGGCCATTAGACCCGTGTTGTTGAAGTAGTAGCCTATGTTTGGAGGATAGAGATACACATAGATAAACGCCAGATGAGCACAAGTTTACTTTCATTTAATTTTCCCTTTTTAGTATGTGTTACTTTATGGGTATGGCAATAAGTCAACTCACCTTTGGGCAACACGAGAAATCCGAACACCGTCAGGCTGATAATCCATGTTAAGCTCAATATAGCAACGCAGCCCTGTAAAATAAGCATACAAACGAGTATATTACACATTCCCAATATATAGTTGCTGCTCGTTAAGTTGAGTTTTTGTTGTCACATTTTGATTGCCTACTCCTAGCCTTGGTTGTATCTATAGCATTGCCCGTTGCCACATTCTTGGACTGCCCTTCACATCCTCTCCGCTTCATACGTGTCCAGTGGGTCCAGCTGGTTATGTGATTTATTGCCGAAGGAGTAAAATGAGCACGTATCTGATTTGAAGTGATTTTTATGCGGAACATTGCAGATGCACGTTCATGTTTATTCGAGTTTTCTATAACGGGACACATTTTTGCTGCATCACGCGTCTTTAGTGGTTTACCAAATTTACATTTTTAATCATTTAGTAAAGTTTATTGATCATTTAAATTAATTTAATTATAATGTTTCTTTTTTCTTTTGAATAAAAAATTATCAAAATACCGGAGGGAAATAGAAACAACTGATCTCCCAAATACGTAGAATAAAGTTGTAGTAATTATCGAAGTTTCTCAATATTCTATTTTGAGGGCTTAGTTAGATTTGAAAAACACACTGTGAAGGCACGATGGTCATAAAATGTATAATGGAACACATCTCTTTTGGTTTTATGTGGTATAACTTTTAAAGTATAACAATTTTTAAGCAGATTTAAAGCAGCATTTTTCGTAATAGATTATTATATGTATATTTTACACCCTATCGTATATTTTAAATGTAGTACTATATTATTGAATGTAGTAATAATCCTTTATATATATTTTTATCATTTTTTTTTCTTTTATTCTAAATGACTAGCGGGAACATATTTGAATCATGTTTCTAATACTTCGCAATACCACAATACTTAAATAACTAAAATCTAAAATATCTTATTGATATTAAAATAATTTCCCAGACAGTTTTTATACAAGATGAAGCTTCTATGGTTCCAGATAAAGTGTTGTTCAGATAAAGTCGAATTGCCAGCACGACGAATATAGCCCAGGCAAATATAACAGGCCATCCACAAGCAAATCAAACGACTCACCTTGTATATAGTTAAACAAGCTTGTGCGGTCAATGATGGTCTTAACTTTTTTGGGTTAGCGCCGAGTGCAACTTTTGGGAAAAAGATATATTTTGGAAAGCTAGAACTGACAAGGGCTGAAAATTAAATTTAAAACTTTTGATTTTGTTACGAATATTGGACAGACTCGACCGCAAACAAAGCAGAAAACGGAACATTTGCGAGACACCACCAAAATCATTCCAAATTCGCGAAAAACTGATAGGCAAACTGTCTGCCCAACATTAGCTCTGTTGGAATTTGAATGACAGCATAAATAAAAACATTTTCGCTCTGATATTATAACAATCTGTTGGTGTCTGTGTGTGTGAGTGTGCTAACTTGCAAAAAGCTTTAGTGGTTTTCATTATTATTTAAATTAGCATTCGCAAGTCAACGGACTTCAGTGCTGCACCAACTTCGAAGCTCTCCGGCCTCATTAAGTGCCAACTAAATGGGACTGAATATAAATTGAATGAAGTTTTCTGTCTAGCAAAAAAAGTTCGGAAAGGTCAAGAACCTTGATACAGGGGTCAGTTTATTTCATGAAAAGCAATTGCCATCAACATATAAAGAATATTAAATCTTCCACTGACACGAAACATTAAAGCCTAATTATTATTCAACTATTTCGATATAGTGCGAAACCTGAATGATAAACTGAGGCTTTTTATCAAGTCCTTAAACATTTTTATTTTGCGTAACAAATAATCCCTTGGCCATTAATTTTCTGTATTTAAATTAATTGATTTTGTGAACTACTTATTATTATTGAGAAAACTTATCAGCCTCTAATGTTTCCGCTCATTTTTTATATAAATGTAATTAAATTTCTTGGTCAAGCTTAATTTAATTAATCGTTCAGACAAACAGTTTAACCGAGATTCAGAATGATATTATTCTAAAAACTTCAACAAAGTTTAAACAATAAACCATCGTTAATATAATACAACATGAATTGGAATTTAGTTTTTGTTGACAAAATATGTGAATAACTTTTTTTAGTGAAATTGAAGAATTTTCATGATTTTGTTGTCGAGGTCGGTACTCAACAGTGAAACTTACTTTAACAAGAATTTCCTGAGAGCTTTTCAAGCAACTGACCTTAAATAATCATTAATTGCAACGTATTACCCCAAAGCAACCAGCGCTAAGTGTATTTGTAAAGAGGTCCTTTGTGCATTTGTACGTTCATTAGAACTTTTCGTTATCATAAATAACATAAACAGCAACATAAAGTTTTGCTCTTTATTTTTCCCGAAATGAGTTGCAATTTATGGTTGATTCAATAAAAAACGCTCCAACAGCTGAGCTGAGAAGTGGCAAGTTCTCTTTTCCACTATTGTACGAGAGTGGCGAAAAGTGGGACAATAAATCGCATAGCCTGTCTGTCAGTCGCCTTGGATTGCGTCGCCAGTTTTCCTTTATTAATTTTTTTTGACATAGAAAACTCTGACGGTGTTCTACTTTTGGCAAATATTATAAAGCGGAATTTGACCAGAAAAAAAACAAATTTTCAGCTAAGCAATCAAATTCATGAAAATATTAACATAAAATATTATTTATATGCTCTTATTGGAAATGTGCATTAAATCTAGTTCTAAGAGTCTATTTTTTTCGTGGATATTGCTGTAGATTTAACAGCAATTTGATATTGTTCGATTAGATTTTTGATTTAACTGCAAAAATGGAAATGAGCTAAACATAAATTTCTTTAAAGCTTTATTTTAGTAGACTCTTTATGCATAAATGTTTTTATTTACTGTTCTCATAGAAAACGACAAAGTAATGAAGAAAATAAGTATTTAACGTAAGTAGTTAAATTAATTCTGTTTGAGAATTAAATTGATGAAATAAATCTAAAATTCTAGATTCGAATTAATCAAATCGCTTTTTATCATCATTTGTTCATAATTTTTCACAGCTTGTTAATTTTTTGTGACTCTCAATGGTGAAAACAAAAGCCATTAAAACATTGCACTGATTTTACATTTTTGATTTAAAAAATGTAAAATTTTGTCGTTTAATAGTCGTCTTTATATTAATGTACATTTGCATATTTCAACACCAGTGAAAAGAAAATATTTATATATATATATAACCGGATGGACTTTTCTCCCGTTTTGTAAATGATACGCGACGTTTTGTTCTTCAAACCAAAAACATACGTCTTTTTACTTCTGCACACAAATTTCGCTTCTTATTTTCCTCTGGACGTCGTCTCTTTATTTTTTTGGAGGCGGCCAAAATGTTTACTTGCTCATAAATTATGATGTCAGTGTGTGTGCCAAAGAGGAAACTGCAAAGAGAGGTCTTAGGCTGACTGCCTATGCTCGTTTGCTGCCCCTTTTCCCCTTTGCCCCCTCGTTGCTTGCGGTTTCCGGGGTGGGCGCCATCGCTTCATTTGCGTGTGTTCTATCGTTTGTCCTACGCGGTCCTGAGCCAGTTCTATGTATGTATGTATGTAGAGGGACTTTTCTGCGGTCGTCGTATTTACTTCACGAGGGAAAAATGTTGCTTTCCTTTTTTTATGCGTATTTTATACACTGGACTGTGTTTATGTGCTGTTTTGGTTTTTTGCTTGTCTTGCTGTTTCATTCTTCATTTTTGGTTTATTCTTCGCTTTTCTCCTTTTCTGGTTTTCTTCTTTTCGCATTTCTCTTGCTTACTTGCCTTTTGTTTTAATGACTGGCAAAGAGCTTAGAGCCCATTATCCTTATTTATCCCAACGTAATTGGCTCATAGATACAACTGTTGTTGCTGATGATTTGGATGATGTTGCGTTGGTGGCATTGGTTACTAGATTTTATTGGCGCGTGATTTCTTCGAATTTCCCATACGCTTTGTTTCATGCAGTTTGTCCTTTGTAATAAATTCTTATCTTAACTTGTCGCTCGACTTATCGCAGCAGACAACGTGCCTTATCTGTCTTGCCGCGCATTAACAAGACCTTCCACATTCCCCTCCCCCCGAACAGACTTATAATCCACTCACCTTCTTGCTAGAGTGCTGATAATAGCGTCGCGGATGTAGTGCACACATGTATCTGTCCACGGCCATGCAAACCAGAATAACGGCGCTCTGTTGCGAAAGTGCACCTCGCAGCAAAGCCTGTGCAAAGTAAACGAGTGCAAGAACATGTTTGCATTGGGTAAAACATGGAGAGAAAGAGAGAGGGAGAATGGAAAGAGAAAGTTAGAATGCGACAATATTTTTATCTGATCTCTTGTTATTCTACTATCAGCAACAAATCGGCAATAAATTATAAAAGCGATATGAGTATAATAACTTACGTTAAAATAAATATGGTTGAAAAAGCTGATGGACCAAATTTTAAATTGCTTCTTCTGTGCAATATTGTATTGCAATGAAATGTTCAACAATAAAGAACAACAAAATAATACATATTTTATAGCACTATTACTTAAAAACTGCAAATTATAAAGTTTGACGTTTGTGTACTTTATTAAAATAGAAAACCATATTTATTTATTTTTTATTTTATTATATTAAATCTAGTATTTAATACTACATTTAATAGAGAAGAGAGATTATTAAAATTTGTCTGAACTGAGCAAAGTTATGTTTTGAGTAAACCTATTTTATGGTAAATTTTTCAACTACTAGAAATTTGCAGACCAAATCATACCAGGACTTATATAAGAGCATTAAAAGTTTACCTATTTTTGTAGAATTGTTTTTATTATTTTGTGAAGTGGAATATTTATTGAATGAAATATATCCTACCTAGTTGATTAAATCACAAAACGAGTGTCTAACCGTTGAGCCGCACTCTCTAAATACTTCTTCATTGATATACTATAAATTTACAAATTTCTGTAAATATTGATTTTATGCTAACTACATGAATATATTTTGAATAATTTTATATTTTTGTGCTTCTTTTTATGGGTTTTATGATATAATACTTCTACAAAAGCATTATATTGTTTTTAATGTTTAAACACTATTATGTTTGGTTTTGCATTTCAGCACTTGTTATTTTTTATATTGTCACATCTAGTAGTCGACTACACAGCTCAATGTAGCAAAATATTACAATATAATGCTCAGAAATAATAAACAAAGAGCTTAGTAATAGTTTGGTTATTCGAATCTATTTTTCTTGTCCACCAAAATTGAAAAATATTAAACAGTGAAAGAATTAACCTCGACAAACACAAAGCAAATATCAAATTTTTGTGTTGTTGTATATTTTATTAAATAAATTTATCATTCATTCGAAATGAAAGATATGACGATACATGTGATATTTTAGAATTCTTGGAAAATAACAAAAGTATCAAAGTAATAAGATTTATTTTATAAATACAACGTAGTTTACTTTGAGTGCATATGTAAGTTCTAAATAATAATTTGGGATGTAGATTTGGTATCCTTGGAAAATATCCGACAAGATCTGTGTCTTCGATTCAATGAAAGCGTAAAGTTTTCGACCCCGTTTGTTCTACTTTAGCTACCATATGTAGTTCAATTTGTATCCTGCCAATAGAGGTCTCGTAAAGAGTTTAACATGTATGAAATCTAAAACGAGTCGGACAACCTGATACGGCTAAACATACATATCATACAACTTATAATGTCGGATATGCCTTCATCTGATTGTTTGGCAGAAATCAATATTCAATATACTACAAACATTTGATCTATGCGTTTATTGCTTCAGTTTAGGCTATTATCAGGATTCCTTACTCACGTGCTTACACTTGGGATAACTTAAGTTGTGACGGTCAGTCGAGTCGGTTAATCTTACCTGTATCTGACAGAATATTTCACCATAAGGCCAGCAATGAAACAATGCAGGCATTAGCCCAAACGGCGTAATTAGCAGACCAATTGTCAGGTCATTCAGAGCCAACGACGTAAGCAAATAACGTGGCTGAAAGCAAATTGCGAGTATAATAAGTGTCTGTTTACTCATCATGAGTGTGTGACTATCCATCTGACTTACCTGTTGATGTATGTAGGCGGCGTAGCGACGATTGTTGATGACAAATATGACCAGACAGTTGGCTCCAATCACACCCAAAGTGAGCACCAAAATGAGCACCGCTTCGATGGTCTCGGCAATGCCAATGTGTAGTATAAAATTGTGGCCAGAGTAACGTGGATGCGAGCAACTGGAATTCTTAACAGCGGGAGCCACGAGCAATGAGCCAGTCTTCAGGTCCATTGCAAAGCTGAAAGAGATTTAATATAGTTTAGTTGCATTTGAGAAACTTTTGTGGAGTGAAAAGTCTGCATTGATTGTAAACTCATATTTACATTTTGCTGAAATTCATTGTCCCATGTGCAAATATTCAACATGGCCGCAATTTGTTACGCCATAATGAAGTCAAAACATGCGAAAGCGACTCGTCGCCTGGACAATTTATCAGCGTAAAAGGAATTCAGATTGTGGCTGAAGCAGCACTCCCAGACAAGTGATAAATAGAGACAATGAATGACGAAAGAGAAGAGGGAAAACAGTGTCCATATGACGCCAGACACTGACGAAACAACGTGCCGACATAATGAACCTTTACAACATAATTGGATGATTTTGCTCGGTTTTTTTTTTTTTTTTTTTTTTTTTTCTCTGCTATTCTAGATTGCCTAGTATTTTAGTGTCTTCACTCGCAATAAATCAGAAATGCTTGCCCAACGTTGATGGCTTTGTCTCTGCGTTCCTTTCTTCTTCGTTGTTCTCTTTTTCACGTTGACATTGAGAAATGTTTCAAAACATAGAAACGTTAAATATATTTGCTTTAAACAATGTACTTAGGCAAAGCCAGAAAGAACAAATTCTGTGCAGTTACAGTTTCTTTAGCTAAAATATGTTCATTGTCATTAATCTGAAGCTCTGTGATTTATTGTACACAATACTTGAGGTCGCACAGCCTAAGTTAAGTCTAAAATCATCTAGAGAAATACCAAAATACTACCAACTACAATCAAATTTGTCACTACAATTTTGTCAGACCTTAAAGATGTGCTAAATGAAGACAAGTAAATAGTTCTTTCATTCTTTTTTTGGCTACCGCAAATCTGCATTTTCAATTCTGAGTTGGGAGGGAGTATTGAAATGCTTTGAATGGATAATAAACTGAAAGACAATAAAAGCGAATAATCTGCGGATGGTTCTGTGCTCGCCCAAAACCAATTCAATTTCCAAGTAATGAAAGGAGAAAACTCGCTTAATTCCGCGTATTGTTAAGTCCCTCGTAATCGAATCGGCAACTGCAGTCACAACCCCAAAAACCTAACTTGAAGCCCAAATAGAAACTGAAGCGGAATCGCAAAATGGAGTTGCTGAATCGGGGCATCGGCAAATGCCGGAAACCAGTGTCAAATGTAAAACCACGTAATTGTTTTAAAATGCGCAATAGCGAATGCGATAGAAAAGCGAAAGAGAGAGAGAGAGAGCTAAACAACATTTCAGAGTAAAACAAATGAATATCGAATGAGATAGAGAGCTCGAACCGAATTTGAGAATCATCAATGTATTCTCTCTCGTAACGAGAACCCAAAACAAGAACAGCAAACAACTACAACGACAACAATAATATAGTAATGAAAATGAGAAATGTAGCCGAACATTGGCAAAGACAAATGCGGAATAAATAATTTAGTTGCTGCTGGATTAGAGAGAGCCACAATCAGCTTTTGAATTTACACTCAAGTTACTTCCATTAGTGGCATTTTGTGCAATTCCATTGCATATCATTAGGTGTTGCCACCGGTGCACCGTGCAGCAGATGAAGCTGCAGTTGGCGACCACCGCACGTTGCTTGAATAATCCATGACCAAACTTATGTCACAAGCTTGGCAAACGATTTGGCCAACGATGACAATGATGGCAACAACAAGAAGCTTGTGTCCACCAAATGACTGCACAACACATTCAATATTCACCATTTAACAGCTGCTCAAAGCGATCTCGACTATGAAATACCTTGTGTAGAAGAAATTTGATGCATTTTTGGGTTGCCTAAATATTCATTTACAATCTAATTTGTATAATGGTTCGAAAATCAATGCTGTTACATCGATTCTGAGAAAATGAATATTTCATTTTCATTCTTTTCTCTGATAAGATTTACAATTTTAAAGCCAAGCTGCAGCACAATACAATGGAAAAACAAGACAGGAGTTTTGAACTGGACTAACAACTTTGTATTCACATTGCATTTTGTCCTCGTTTGTGGTCGGTCCACAGTCGCAGTCACAGTCACAGCAACAGCAACTGCCACGCCCAACTTCCTCCTGCCTTCATAAGTTCTAACACTCCCCCTTCGGTGCCCTGTTTTCTAAGGTCTGTGCGTGCGTGTTAATGCACGAAACTGTAAAGTCCGCTCCTCCATTCAAGCCACATTCAAGCACAAGCCGCTCAATGCAATTCGTGAACATTTGCACACATACACACACACACACACTCACACACATATGCACACGCATGTAAAGTAGTATGAAGGGCTAGTTCTGTGGTTTTGTTCTTAAACGGGTGTTGACAATCCCTCCTGCAAGTGTTCGCCATTGTGTCTGTGTTTGTGTGTGTGTGTGTGTGTGTGTGTGTGTGTGTGTGTATGCATTTCAAATGCAAATTTACTGCACTTGGCTTTGCCATGAATTTTTGTTGTTGCGAGAGCATTTTGGAAGCATTTGCTGGCTTTGCCTTATTTATAAGATTTGCCTTGAAGCCTTGCACTTTCCACATGGGTCAAAGCTGATTCCACTTGACAAAATGGCTAAGTTGCAAGAGACGCGTTGACTGATTGCACATCGGCTGCCCCAATACCACTCTAACAGAATTCGTCCAGGTTTAGGCAATTTCTTCAACATCTAATCAATAAGTATAATTATTAACTTACGTAAGAACATGTTTAAATTTGTTGCACATGTTGTCAGGTGATATGATTGTTATCATATAACAAAGCAAAAATGTGAAGGAGTCGCAAATGCAACTAAGTACTATACATATTTAACATAATGTTGAACTACGCTTTTAGACCTTTTTTCTTAGATGTGCCTGCTCTCAAATAATTAAAAATCGTTTCAATAACATTCGAATTTCTATAAACGTGTGTGCGGAATTTTGAAATAAAGACTCCAAACTCATTTGTCTCATTTGCTATATATGTGATGTAGAGATTAGTTGACGCTAAACTAACCCAGATTTTAGGATTTTACATGTTTCATTTCAAATTTATTAAAATATATGAAGAAAATAAGAGTTTTTGGTGCTGCGTAAATTGGATATGTAAATGTTTTAAAAGTCTGAAATACTTTAAGTCATTAAGTTTTATTATTAATTATATTTAAATACACAGACGTCACTCTTTATTTTAGTAATTATTTAGACCAACGACGAATACTCATAGAATACAATATTGTTCTACCAAGTTAAATCATTCTTGTTGTTTGCACCACTATTAATGGCATTCCATTCGATCGAACAGCTAGCATGTACAACAAGCACAATAATTCCAATGTGAAAAGCGGGCTTAAGAATAACAACACATGCGACTACCAGTGATCATGGGTACAAAGCTCTAGAAAGAGCTTTGCGAATATAAGCTTTTTGTAATAATAGCGTAACAGCAGAAAACAAGCGAAATTCCTAAGGAAATAGTGGCCGGCGACGACATTGAAAGAGGGAGACAGAGCGAGTGAAGTGAGCGAGCGAGCGATATGTTGAGAGCTTGCACATTGAGACGAAACGATGACTTTGCCTCCAATTTTGGACTTTTTGCATGCAAATTGGGTTTGGCACTAAAGTGCAGTACTGCCATTTGAATGCCAGTGCTGCCATTTCGTTAAGCTGGTGCCGTTAACAAGGGAGGTTAATCGTATGATTTTGTATTGGTTATTAGTTGTGATATTTGCGCACGTGATAAAATATAGACAAATATACTTTTATAAGTGTACGTTAATATTTTATTCACTGAAAATGGGTCACATAGTCGAGTACACTCGATATTAAATCCATTTTCTATTTTTCCCCTTTTGAAAGATAATTAATCAACAAAAATGTTTAAAGTAATTTTTAAAGTATTTCAACATCAATCATTCAATTCGTTGTCAGCTATCAAGTGTTTCAGCAAAAATGCAGCTTTAATATATGTATTTGTTTTCTTTTGTTTGCTGTCAGTCAAAAGTTGAGTTTTCACTTCGATGTTTGAAATTGGTATAACAAGGTGCCAAGCACAGATGCGCTAATTGATGTCTAGCAGCTGCTCTTGTGAAAATGTTGAGATTCATAACGTATACGTACATTCGTGTTAATTTGTGTCTGTTGATTAAAATGAAAGACTGACAAAACTTAGTTGCCAGATGCATGCATTCCATAATTTATGACACATTATTCTTGCAAAATATATGCTAATTATTGTATCTTTGAGAGTTAAGTTGAGTGCAAAGTTTGCCCGGGATGAGAATGCTTCTCCATTGAAAAATTCAGATTTTCTGACATCTGCATTAATTAATTTAAATCTTCCGGCTTAAGCTCTGACAGTCGATTAAGTTGTATTAGCTCCTTGAGTTTGCTAAAGTTGCGCCATCAAATTTGGTCAAACGAAGTTTTTGCTGCAGATTCTGCTGCAATGTGCACACATTTTAATAGCGCATATAATTTAAGTTATAACGTTAAACACATTAATTTTTTAATAAGCAATTTTGTGGTGGATTCTTACTCTGAACAGCATTTAGCTTTAATACCATTCATATAAAAGCCGAATTGTACGCCGTCAAATCAAAATTAAAGATCTACGTGAGCTAACTTCTAAAATGCGGCTTGCCATTGTAATGTGAAAGCAGTTATAAAATTACTGATTGAGTTAACAATATTTAATTTAAATATCATACATTATTGCCTCAGCTTGAAGTGAAAACTCGATTGAATGCTAAGCATAATTTAAGCAAGGATGCTTTAGACGAGAGTGATCGACAATGAGATACTGTGTGTCCATTAGTTCGTAATTATCTAACAAGCTTTCATTCATACATTCAATACTCTTTAAAGTCGTTAACATGTGTTAAGAACTATATTTGCTTCTAAAAAAAGTTGTTCAACATAATTTATAATACAACCATCACTGATTATGGACTTAACAGACTTTTTACTGCTTATCAGATACTGCAGGGTACACAATATAAAGGATGAAAAGGTGAGAAATATTCATGCAAGCAGAGCTGAATGAAGTTTCCATTCGAAGGCGGCACAAACGGTGTTTATTAAATTCATATTTGTGAACGTGCAATACATTTTGATTTTGATTATGTGCTGATAAACCTTTAAACAGGCATTTGCCGAAAACTTTTTACTAAATTATCACCTGACTGCAATTAAGTAGGTGTATGTTCAGCAGATACTGGATGGAGGCAATTGGCAGGCAGGATGGGTCAGGAAAAAAGACTGCAGAAATTATAGTGATTGTGTTTGCGTTGCGTTGTCACGTAGTTGTAAAAATTGGCGTAAATGTTTTAAAAGTTTCATCAAAGTTGTTATGAAGTATTTTTGCTTCGTGTGTGGTGTGGTGGAAGGCAACAAATGGAGGAGACTATGAGCTCAAAAAGTCATTTAAGAAACTGCAGCGTCCGCAGTCATATGAAATTAGTTACATCATTTTTGGGTGGAAGTTGAATTCAACCTTTGTGTTTCTTGTTTACCAGTACGATGGGAGACAATTGCTATAGAGTTGGGCAAAATTGCAATTGAAGTTTTAATAATATTGCGGCTTTTGTAAGTTTCATTAAAAATAATTTAAATTTAATAAAAACATCGTGAGAAACTTTAGTGAGAAGTGCACGAATATTTATTTCCCAATTCATTCACGAATGAAAACAAAATCCTTTTTATGCCTATATGTGGAAGCAATAATTTAAGCGAAACCCAAATGATTGTTTAATATTTCATTTAAATCAAAATTTGAAATGCAATTTTTTCACTGCCACTCGCGACATATCAAACTCCACATTTTTCTATTTTGTTTTTATTTATGTGTGTTTCTGTTGGTATTTACATATATATAAATAAATTAATAAATTTATATTATATTTATGGCGCCGTCGGAAATTTCTTAATGATATTGTAGGTATTAAATTTGTCCAGCGTTAAATGTGTTGTGCAGTGTTGTAGACACTTTTTATTCGATACTCGTTTTACTTTTGATTCTTATTTAACTCTTTCGGGAGTCGGACAAAAATTGTACATTACTTGAATGCTTGTGCATTCTCTATTGTTAGAGATTGCTATTGTTCGAGACTTATGGAGAGATTTAATTTAATTTGTATTTGCACCAATAATTATGATATTTGGAGAAGATTCAGGGAAAGTGACGATTTTTATATGTCAGAGTTAAAATATTTCATAAATAATTGGAGTAAATCTGAGGGCAAAATGAGAAATTTGAAATTATTTTCAGCTGAGCTCCACAATATCTATTGAACTTGTCTATCGGTTGGAATTTAATTGGTTTCGATTTCCTCATATTCTCAAGGCAGTTTTTTTTTTATGTTGAATGCTATACACAACCTCAGCTATTAATTAGTTAACCTATGAGAACTGGAGGCAAAAAGGTTATTATAATTAAAAATCTTGTAAATTCCACTGAATGGAAAAGTTGGATTTTGCTTTGCAAACTTGTCTGTATCTTGGCTTGGGGCCAAAGTGGGACAACTCGTGTACTATAGAATAAACCAAACTACCTTTCTTTGTGTGGGTGAACTCAGGTTTATAAGAATCCCAACTCACACCCATGTACATACATGTGTATGTAAGGTGGAGTGGGGTGGGGTGTATTTGATAGGCACAGCTCATTTGGACTGCACAGTGCCTGCTATTTACATGCTCCTAGCCAGTGCATGTAATTATAGTAAGCCCGTTGGCATTTTTAGCATTTCTAAGAAATGTTTAGCTTAGACCTTTGCAAATGCCTGGCTTTAGCATTGGCTTTGGCCATGATAGTGTTTGTAAGTTGGATATTCAACACAGGAGTATGAGATAAATATCCAGTAAAAAGAATACTCTAAAGCTTTGTGGCTTTATTACGGTTTCATTGCAAAGTGTATTAACAAGAAGTTGTGCGTAAATCAGAAATTCAGTTCCTCACTCAGGTTTTAGTATTGATAAACTTCACAAGACTATATAGTAACATTTTCTTTTTGATTAAGTCTTAGCAATGCGAGTTTAGAGTTCGCACTGTGATTATTTCATGTCTACTCCAGCTCTATCAGTTTCCATTTAATTAATTAAAAACAAATAAGATAGTCTAGCACACTCGACTGTGAGATACCCAAAACCCATTTTGAATATAAGCAAAACAGTGCGACATTATTATATTTGTATATATTAATAACTTCTACCTTTTTTATGTGATAGCAAGATGCCTCCTTCTGCCTGTAACACACATTTTATGAAGGCACAATGTTATAATATCCCTCTCGCTTATTTGACTTCATACTGTATGTTCTTAGTAGTGTAATTGAAATGATTTTATAAAACGTTTTGATTTTAGGAAATTCAATACTTGAAATCGAGCTCATACACGTATGTAATGAGGCGTATGTGTGTCAGTCAACTTATCCGCTGAATTAGTAGCACTAAATAGTCGTTTGTTGAATTTTAATTGCATTCAATTCAAGCCAAAAGCTTGTTAAGACTTCGCACAGTGAATCGTTTTGTTAAAACATGTCGCAAAAACAACAAGTTGAGAAAATAATCTATTATTCGCATCTGAGCAATGCTTGCTTGGTATATTTATATTTAAGTCTTTTTTGAGTTAAAAACAACAATTAGTTGGCAATCTTAAATGCTCATATTTCAGAAAACTAAAATATTTTATAGGATATTCAAGAAAATTTACAAGCCTTACAAAATTGATAACAACTTTTGTTGATACCAACAACGAAATTTGAGTTTTGCTCAAAACTTTTGTTAAATATGTCACTGTGCGTTGCAAATCAATTACGCTCATAAACGATGTTTAATTATGACTTAATTGGAAAGTAATTAAAATTAATATGGTAGTGTGAATTGCAGACTTCAATTGTTCTCAAAGTATTTCATAAATATGTATAATAAATTAATTATAATATAAAATCAATGTTCGTAGCTTTTAACAAGCAAACTGAAGTCAACTTCAGTAACTGAATTAAAATTTAAACTGTTTTGTTCACTAACCATTTTGTCCCCCAAGCTCTACGGTGCATTTTTAGATTATTTTCATTAGGTTGGGGTTGAATTGTGCTTAGTTTTCTAAAAATTTGTCAGAAGAAGTCTTTAATTTCATTTGAGTAGATGCGTATCGAGATTTGGTCTGCTTCCTTTGATGTATCGATGTTATTTATTCATAACCATTTATTTTCTGCATGGAAAACTCTAACTAACTATAGTTTTGGTTTTCTATGTAAAAATTACCTAATTATATCTCTGACCATACTAATTATGTATATTTTGAAGCATCATTAATAGCTGTCAGTCTTAACATCTACATATTATTGACTATACAGCTACACCTAACTTTTTGTATATGATTTAGTAATGCAGCATTTTAAAGGTGTTTACTTTAGATTTCATATCTCGTTCCAAGTTCAAAATATTCGCATCGTTTTTCAATAGTAACTACTACTTCTTATGGTTTATTCTTATTTGTTTTTATTTTTTTATTTTAATGAACATAATTTAAAGTCAAGTTTGCATTTCTGTTTTGAAGCGCGTCAGATTTACTTTATGTATTATTATTAATTTAAATTTGATCCTTTTTTGATTATCTATTAGTAGTTTGTTTTATTTGTGTGAATTTCAAGTTCTTAACAGTAAATAATAAAAACATGGACATTTCTGCCCCAAAAAAAAAAACATTGCATATACACACATTTTTTGTAAATAAATATATGAAATAAAAATAAAATAAAAAATTAAAGAGCATTTATTTTCAGTCATTATTATTATAAAACTTTTGGTGTTGGTGATTAAATTAACATTTGCTTTATTGTTATATCTGTAATTAATGATTTTTTCTTAAATGTACATTCTTTCTCTAGCATCATCAGAATCGTCTGTGTGAATGACATGTTTTAACCAAGATAGATTCCGTCATCATTTATTAAAATGACATATTTTTTTGTGTTAAACTCTTCTACCGGCGCGTAGGGAATCGCGTCAGGTTTAAGCGGGAGGTTGGCAGAGTTTTCCCTTCCATATTGATATCCATTACGCACGGGCTTTACACTTTGCGGGATGAAGTTCCTTAATTCCGAACGGTCCACTTGACTAATGCCGAGGTCTAGAATATCTTTACCTATTTTATTAAAGCTCATGATGTTGACTTCGCCCGGCGTGATAATGCGGTCGAAGATGAACTCAAAATTGTCTTATTGGCACATGGTTGCTGAGGGTATTGAGGCTGCTTGACGATGCTGCTGGTAACTCCTAAGACTGGTTGCTGATGCTACTGGTAGCTAAGGTTGCTAGTCACTGAATGATATTTTACTTCGACGAGCTGGCTGCTTTTATACCCAACACAAGACAATTTTCATTGCTGTTAGGATCCCTATGAGTGAGGATCTTCAAAGGAAACGACAAATGGCTTCCTAGGTCAGCATAACTAATTGCGTATCTTTACCCTGACAGTTTTTTATACAAGACGGTCTATCCTGTTGCTTATTCTCTACCTGTTCAAAAGATCGAGCGCACCTTTGAGGCTCCCCTAGAGCACCGACCCTTGACCTTTTTCGTCGCATCGTCAGTTAAGCGCCTCTTATCGCCTTTGACCGATCAGTACGTGTAATTCCTTCCACTTATTTGAAGTTATGTTGGAGTTACGCACTGTACTGAAATTTGTATCTTGTTGCAAATCAAAGTAAATTTCCTCTTGTTGCATTCATATTCCAAAGTGTATGTTTCATAGTACATTAATTATTTGTATATTTATGTTGTATTTGTTTTGTTTATGCTACCCATGGGCTAGAAGCTCCATGCTAATGAAAAATGTATGTTACACAGATATTTTTGATTCAATCTTCTGAAGTATTTAAACTAATGATCAAAACATTATTATTGTGTGTCTCTATTGTGTGTCAATCGTACAAACACAAGTTTTTGTAATGCGTAAATTGCAATACAAGCTTGGGTATGTTTTACAAAGAAAACGGTTCATGAATTTAGTTTTAGATATTGAAGAGGCTCCCTCTGAAATCATTGAAATAGTACAATATGAACATAAAGTTGTCTAAGTCAATACAAACAGTACTTAATATTGCACTGTTTCTAAGACCTCATATATTTGTAAAAATCTTCTCATTTGGACGATGTGAAAAACATGGGATAAACGGAAGGTCCCTGCATTGATAGTATCCAAATTAATAAATTTCTCAACCAATTTTTAACACCAACCTTCCACAATTGAAATAAAGAACATAGACGATCCAAAGTAGATTAAGTCAAGTTGTTAAGAAAAAAAATATGACAACTTTTAAAAAATTAAAGAGTACTTCATCTTTGAACTATTGGTTAATCAATATCAACATTCATTTTTCATATGTATTCATTAATTTTCGCCATTTATTGTTCTCTTAAATATTCATTGAAAATTAACATAGTGTCGAATTGGGTGCTCTGAACTCTTGGGCACGTTATTGGCTCGAATTAAAACGAGTCAAATAAATTAAATGTCAACATATGCAATTGATTTCGGTCACTTTATCACGTTGTTACGACTTCAAGAGTCAACGCCTTCAGCATTAAATATTTTTTGCATAATATTGGTAGTCCGATTGTACAGAAAAATAATTACTCTGTAATTTTCTTCACTGTCTCAGTAGTTGGAAAATTAAATTTCTATACAAATCTAATTTTTGTGCAAGGAAGTGTTAATTAGGGTCACCTGTGGAAATGTCAAGTTTGGGATAATAAAAATGCAATTTAATTAGGATCGATAATGGATTTGTGAGACGAATCGTACGTGCCCCGAGACGGAGCGATGAAGGGATCGGGATCGGGGACGGTGACGATTCGTCACACAAATACATTATCGATCCTAATTTAGGGATCGAGGTTGCGTGTCCCGAGACGGGACGATGAGGGGATCGGATCATTTCTATTATCTCTCTATTATTTCTTTCCACAGGTGACCCTAATAAAATTGCATTTTTATTATCCCACACTTGACATTTATGACAGGTGACCCTAATTAACACTTCCTTGCACAAAAATTAGATTTGTATAGAAATTTGATTTTCCAAAAAACTTGTCTCGAGTACCTTGCTCAGACATAAGAGGTGGCTGACATGCAAAACTGGTATTATTTTATATTCATCTCTTCAAAATATTTAAATTTCTTAGTACACAATTACATTTAATAACAAATTAACATATGTAAATGCAGAGCAAAATTTAAAATAGTTATATCTTTTAATAATATTTATAACTGTTGATATAATAATGGAATATATATGTATATATTTTAAAAACTTATTTTTTATATATAATCTTTCTCTTCCTTAAAGTTAAATTTGAATGTTTGCCTTTCATTTTTGAATAGCAATTTTTTTTTTATATTTAAGTTTATAGTATTGTTTGTTGGAGCTACATGCCAGACATTCCATATTTTAACTGGCATAATTAATGGTTGCCTACCAATTATTAATCACTCACACAGCACAAGTTATTTGTCCTTATTTATTAATATCGTTTCTTTCATTCGTTAAATATAGTTCACAAATTTATATTTTTGAAATTTCCAAGTCTAACTATGTTAAGGGGGAATTAAATATTTATTTAAATATCCAAGCAACTATTTTTGTAGAAAACAAATACAAAAGAAATTAATTGTCAACGGAACAATATATGATGTTTTGAACGGGACTCAGAAAAATCTCAAACATTTTTTATATATTATATGTAGTTAAATAACAATTCCATCACAATAAAATTATTATCAAAGTACGCACGGGATGTCATGAAAATTTGCCTATTATAAAATATTGTATTTCAAAGTAAAAAGCGTGAAAAGCAGAAATTGCTTAATTTTTTTGGTATTCCAAATTATTAAAAAATTAAATTAAATTTTATCTGTATTAGCTTTTATGGACCTTTTAACATAGGTGTTTAATAATATTGAACGACACAATAAATTTATGTTTTTTAAAAACGAAAATACACATTTGACATTTAGACCATAAATACAAGTTATAAGAAAATATTCGAAAATCTGTATATGCGGGAAACGATATAAAGTGCCAAATAAACACTCATAAATTTCTATTTACCAAAATCCAAAGTGGAAACGCAAAACCAAGAATTTTTATAAATTTCAAAGGAAAATGTATCACGCTTTTCTGCGTTGTTTTGGCTTTTGGCTGGCCACAATAAATGAATAATGGCAGCAGAGTAAAGACCAAATAACACGGAGTTTTCTACAAAACAAGGTTGGTATGCGGTGAGTTTATGCAGCTGGGAGGAAAAAACAAATACCCAAGTCACGAATGAAACGTGCATCATTAATTGCCAGTATCCATTGAGTATCGAATACTAACAAAGTGAGAAATTCACATTAGAACTTTATTGGAATTTCAGCCTCTACGAGGCATAGATGCGAGACTGCCAAAATAATCAAAGCTTTATGTGCAGATTACCAAATTATTAGCAATGTACAATAGCCAGCAAGTGAGCTTTGGTTTTTGCCTGAATTACCCATTTCAATACACAACATCAAAGAGTGTGAGATGTGTGTTTAGTTGGTACATTAACCAACGTTTCTTTGCCGAAAACACTTTTCAACTTGCCAAGCTATAACCCAATAAAACTCAAATGTGTATTAGCCAAGTGATTGCATGACTTTCAACGCCCCATTGTTATGAAGACAATGGATTCATTTTGGGAATTAAGTTTCGATTATATGCTTCGCACACACACACAACATTAGTGTTGCTGTTTATTCCTTTTGTTTCTTCAACCTCTGTATAACAACTAGAATGAATTCCTGCGTTATCGATATATGAACTTCTTGTCGATTCGACCGCAATCGCATGAAAGTCACATCATTAGCAGGATCCAGATCTCGGACCACATTGCGTGCCATGATCGCCAATGCATGCAGATGACTAGCGTAAGCATAAGAGCGTCTCTGACTAACCGTAGAGCGCATTGGCCTTCCGTTGGGATCCATTACAATTATTTCACGAGCCCCACGAACAGCGAAATTATGGACGAAAGCATCATCATCATAGGCTCTGGTACGTCTGCTTTGCGTAATTCACATTCACTATATGTTAAAACCAAGAATGTTAACATACTCACGCTGACTGTATTTTTGTTGTTCGTCTCGTTGGTTGTGCCATATTTTTTTTTAATTGTGATATTTATGTCTACAAATTTAAGCATAAAATGGTTTTAAAATCTCTCAAGGCTTACTTATGTCAGAATTATGTAATTTCGTTTTCTTGTGTATTTGTGCAAATTTGAAGGAGCTATGCGTGATCAGGGTCAGCATCAAATTCCATATCTGTTGATTCGTCATCTATGACTTTTGACTAGCTAACTGACAAAATTACTAGGTTATATTAAATATATATGTATATATTTAAATATATTGAAAAGTAGATTGCAAATCTTGATTACGCCCCTTTTCGATCTTTAAAAAAATCTTGAAATAAGATTTTTGGTGGAAATTTTGAAATCTTATAGTTTTGGCTCAAGATTTTTTCCACGTTTTTTTTTTTGCGTTGTTCATTAAATTAAATAACACAAGAATATGTACAAATGTTGTAATATATATTTGGTGTATGTAATAAATGTTATTGATCACTCATTTTAGATTTTCTTTTTTATTAGCATCTTAGGTAAAAATTATCAAATAAGTTTACAATGGAATGCGATTCCGTAGATATTCCATGATGGAAGCAGTGCCCATTGCTAAAATTTGATGACGAGGCTGACGGAAAGGATTTCCAGACAAATGCAGCTCATCTATACTCGTAAGGTTCCCCAGCACTGGCGGTACGATCTGTATATTATTATTGGTAAGATTTAGAGTGCCAAGTTTAGGAAGTGCCCCTAATCCATTATCAGTAGCATCGATTTCTTCAATTTGATTATCATTAGCAATAAGTGTTTCCAGACTTTCCAATTCGTAGATGCAAGTTGGCAATTGTTCGTAACGATTGTGAGAAATATTTAATTCACGGAGCATTTTAAGACCAGCCAACTCCATGGGCAAGCTACGAAGCAAATTGCCTGATAAATTTATACGTAAAAGACGCGAGAATTGCGATATGAAGGAGGGTATGAATGAGATTTGGTTCTTAGACAAATTCAACTCTGTTAGCAATTCGCTCATATTTTGCAGTTCCGAAGGAACTTTAGTCAGCAAGTTATCTTGAAGGCTAACAATATCGACTAGCTCATGGCACGCCATCTCAACGATGTCTTCTGGCAATTCCGTCAGATCTTTCGAATTTGCTTTGAGAACTCGAGTGTTGCGCATCGAATACTTATCTGGAAATTGCGGATCACTCTTTGCCGATTTCGCTTTTCCGCCCTGTTGGCGGGGACTATTCAAGCCATCGCCAACCATTTTAATAGAGCAATTGACTACGTTATTTATTAGTGAAAACTAGAAAAATTTGATTTTATTGAAACGACGATTTTAGTGCGACTGAAAATAAATTTGTATCATTTGCTTGAATTCAAATGACAATTGTTATGACAATTTTCGAGAGAGTAAGATGATTGAAGATTTATTTTTGAAGGTGTTTCACAATTTGCATATGTACACATACAAGTACCCGTTACTTCGAGATATAATTAATAGAACTTTAAAGATTTGATTTTCGCCAAAATGCCATCGATAAAATCTTCTACTAATGTTTTAAATAATTAAATTAAAAATGGGTTTCACGTTTGCTATAAAAGCTCATTAAAGACTGAGTCTTATACACAATTTAGTGATGCTTCTATCTTGAAATTACCAAGGAATAACAAGTAAGAAAGTTGCAGTCTACTTAATGGGTTTGTAGCTGATTCTTTCTGCCTGTTTAATTGAATGGAGGCACAAAGGAATTATACCCTTCGGCCATGTATAGATGCAGTCGAGTGTCCAAATTAACATACCTTGAAATCTAAAAATATCTATTTTTATATTTGGTATAATATAATACTCATTTTTAGACCCGACCGAAGAAACTGCTGTTTTCAGCGACTTCTAATATAAGTATTTTTGTAAATACTGCAGGCTATTGGTTTTGCTTCAATGGGAATACACATGCAGTATGTCGATATTCAAAAATATGCGTTTAGTATGTTTTAGTATTACGATAATACCGCTTTGCACTCGTCTACAAACTTTTGAACTGTAAAAAAAGATAAAAATGCGTAATACTATATTGCTAATATCAGTAAACATACAATTTTATATGGCCATTTGGATCTCACAGATTAAAATATAAAAAGTTCTATAACAGGTGTTCACAGAGAGAGCGGAAGTTCCCCCATACGACAAAATTGATAATTCGATTCAACTTAAAGAACTCCGCAGCTTTTGATGGCAACGAGCTGATTATTCTTTGCCAAATGAGCTGTAGCGTCTTGAATCTTTTCCAGAAGCTGAAGTCCCTTGCGAACCTTACCAAAAGCCACTCGCTTGCCGTTCAGAATCGACAACGGTTTGTAGCTAATGGTAAAAGTTAGCGCAGTCCGAGCATTACCGCGCACATAGCGACAAGGAAAGGAAAGAATGCCAGCATCGACGCCATGGTTGAGTACCTCGAAATCGTGTTCGATATTATTCATATCGAGATTGCGATCCGGATCCAGGGCTATACAGCCCTCAAGCCAAATGGGCGCAAAATTTCGAGTGAAGCTAATGCTGTGATTACTCTGATTGGAACAGATACGCATAAATTCTAGCACAACTTGGGGGCACGCCTCCGTGAAGAGCTGAATGGCAAGACGACCCCGTATTTGCGTGCCAAGGACCTCTACATCAATGTAGATTTGTGGACGTAGCAGCTTACACAGAACACTCACATCGCATATGTTCATGAGATCCTCGTAACGATGGAGCACATGCATTGGCACCTCATAGCTGAACGTCTTAATCATTTTGACCTTGTGATGGGATTTTCCCATAGCTGGATCAAACAAATTTCCACCTGGATTAAATTTCATATTCCTCTCTTGCTGTTTCCGTTCCTTCTCCCGGGCTACGCTGGCATTCCTCCAGCGACCAGCGGCCAAGCGATCCGGCGATTTGGTGAATGTCCGCAACGTGTTGTTGCTCTTCCTGTAAAGCGCCGTAAGCATTTCCATATAAGAAAGCTCCATCCCATTACCCTCGCTGCTCTTCATCTTGGGTGGTGGCAAGCAAGTGTTCACCTTGCCTTTAATGTTGGCCAGACGATCGCGATGCTGACGATATAGATCCCTTTGTTCATTCATACCCAAATGGGATCGAGACTTTATTTTAGGCAGCTGGGACTTGCTTATAGGCGTAGGAATCGCACGTTGATGATGTTTGAAATTGTTCTTCATCGCATTCACATCGATATTAAAAGTGTGGTTATGCATCTTTGCGTTGCTGTCTTCTGGCTCCGGATGATTGTAAACTGGATTGGTCAGCGTGTAAGGTCCGCGTTTGACAGCCGCCACATATGGTGTCATTTGTTGACTGGTGTTCTGAGGGGACTTCTTTACTCGTGGTGGATTTGGGACCTCTCTTATAAACATGTTTGCACTTATTACTTTGTATCTCTATTCAGAATGAAAATTTATACATAAATTTTATCTCAAAATCGCTCGTTGTGGACTTGTCGAACTGACTAGAAGTTATTATGGGGATACGATTATTGAATTCCTAAGGTTGCTAAGACAATTGAAATCAAGTAAGAAATCGAAGACATCTGACATTTAGAGTAGATTGTTGGTAGTGTTTGTGCATCGGAATGCTTTCGGGGTGAGTTTTTGTTGATCCGCAACTGAATCAACAAAACAAGATTCCCGATGCTGTTGTCATTTTTATGTGTGTTTATTTCGTCGGAGTTATATTATGCAAAAAGCCAAGCTGCTGAAAATAACATAACGAATACAACTGAATAAATGGTTTTTTATTTAATTTAATTTTTGCATTGTTATTCTTATCTCATTGCCTTTTGATTGACAATTGACTCGAATACAGCATATGAACAAATCATTATGCATTCAATTTAAATAACAATTATGTTGAATGACTTTTATTAATTACATTGACAACTTAAATGTGAGCTGTCCTTTTGCAGTTACCGTAATTGATTTGAGCTTATTTCAATCACTATTTTCTCGATTATAATTATAAAAAGAACTATCTTATTCTGATGGTTAAGAACAATTGCGTACTTATAAAGTTCGATCCCTAGCCAAATCGTTGCATGCCATCATTAACTTGCTACAAATATTTCATTACCTATTTCATATCAATTTTACGCATTGGAAATTTATTCGGTTTACAGTTTTCAACACATTGTCACAATCGAATAATTATATTCTTGTTTCAAACTCCATAAATGTGCAATACCAAACTGTTAATTGAGCTCAATCATGTGGCAAAACTCTGATTTACGACAAAATGGACCAAAAGTGAAAATAAAAGAGAAATTTTATTTTTATTGCGCAAAAGTAAAGCTAGTCTGTGCGACCAACGATGCGTGCCAGGCAACTGGAGGGCAATTGAATCGAACCCGTTGCCATGGCAATGGAAGTGGATAGATTGCACAGCGATTGCAAATTAAAGCTGAGTAAACAAAGACTAGGGCAATATTTACCCATTAGGGAATAGCCTGAACGCAATAAAAATAATATGATATTTAACATTTGATGTTTTCATTTACAATTCTTAACAATGTTCAGTTAAATACGCAGTCTTGAATAAACTGAACTGGTAATTATGGTCGTATTTTATCAAATTGCATACGGTCATTGAACTTTGAGTGAAACTAAATTGGGAATCAGAAATGAATGCAATCTGAATTTCCAGCAGGTAGATTTAAAGTGCGAGGTTAATAATGGTCAATGTGGTTATCATTTGATTGCAATATGCTCAATCAGCTAAAATCATTTATCGACATTGCATGTTATGGTTAGCAAGGTAAAAAATCACTCACAAAAATAAAATTGATTTTAAATTACTTTTAGTTTAGTTGACTACGCTAAAAAGGGATTACTATGTGTGACGTTAAATATTCTTAAATTAGTCCGACAAACGTCATTTAATTACTTGAAAATGTGACACAACAAAATTAACATCTGTGATTTGCATAAGCTGCACATATAATTTCACATTTAGTCTAATTAAAAAACATTTCCCATCTTTTTTAAAATGCGTGATGTGAAGTGCATTTATGTATGAAATATTTATAACTAAGCAACTAATTTATTACATTGAGCGAACAATTTCATGTATTCTGATTCAATAAATTACTCTTTTGTTTGTTTGTTTTGTCACTGTAACAAACATAATAAGGTCATGTATTAAAGGGTATATTTTGTTTAAATACTTGCGATTGCCAGATTTTTCATAATTGCTGGCATAATTATCGGCATAAAGCATCTGGTGCCCGCATAAACATTAAATACTGCATCGATTTGCATTAATTGAATGTTAATATGCTAAAGATTTTGTGGGCACAATTAAATGATTAATGACATGATTTTTTGTGTTGAATGTGTGTGGTCACGATAAGGGCTGGATTAAAATAAATATAAAACAAGAACGAAAGTCCAATCCAATCCAGTGTGCTTGATTGTGAGATACCCACTTCCTATTTTGAACAAGAAGAATACAGTGCGGTTGTTATATTGATATAGTACTACAATAAAAATAAACTATAGAGTATTAAACATACGAAATTTTCAGCTAAAGCAGCTGAGAACTTTAAACATTTTTCTCTGATTGCATCCACAGTTTCAGAAGTCATAAATAGTGTAGTTAATATCTATCTAGGTGTTCTTTCGAACCATACGGACATGGGCTCGTTGTTGACTCTGATCAAGAATGTATATACTTTATTGTGTATATAGATGACTCCTTCTGCCTGTTTTCTGTTGGCACAAAGTTATAATACCCTTTATCCCTATAAACAGCGGGGTTAAATACATATGTATGTTAATATGTGATGGTAGCAGCTTCCCCACATAGGGTAAATAAAACAAGGACAATCGTACCCCTACGAGTATTGTCTATCAGGGGCTATCAGCGGCGCCTTATCAATCAATGAGTCAATGATGGCACTGACTTCAAGTATGATTAAAGGGCGCTGGTGAAGAGGGATGGAATGATGCTTGTCGCTGAGTGAGAGCGAGGCAACTGCTGAAGACAGAACCTCTTAAGCACTTTTGTTCTCGAGTGTCACACAGTTGCATCAGCTTTGCCCAACCATGCCACTTGATGCTGTTACTCTGTGTTTGAATGTGTGTGTGTATCACGAGGAACTATTCAAGTTCTATGTTTTTACTTATTTTCACTTATACTGTCAGCGTGAGTGACTGACTGACTGTTCTGACTATTCGCCAGTTAGTCAGGGCTTAGAGTGCGAATGTTGTTGTGTGCACAATATTTGTATGCCCCATACATCGCGAATTCGTGTTGCAACGCTCGACGCTTGAAAATATGTCAACAATGAAGATGCCAACTGAGCTGAGGGACGAACTCGCAAATGTAAATGTAATCAACCATAGAGAAGAGCAGTGGGAGTCACTGGCTCCACTTTGGCAATATAATCAAATTTATAAACGTCGTCGTCGTCAGTCGTCATTCGTCTCGCATTCGTATGCGCACAACTTTATTTGTTTAGCCTACAACACACCAGTTGCAATATGCATACATTAAATGTCAGTAGTCGTTGTGTTTAACTTGGTTTAATGGAAAATAACATTTTGAAATCCAAGTGCAAGTGCGCCGCTCTGTGTTTCAGTCGATGTAACGCAGAGCGATTTAATCGCTGTCGTGAATGCAGCTGCCATCACCTTAAATATATTATTGCCCAGATATAACGACATTACTATATTTTCCAGATTACGGGCATCAGACACGACTCATTTCATTTCACTTCTCAAGATGCTTTTAGCCGCCCTTCGATGCTTCCATTCGATTGCCCCAATACACAAAATACTCATATGTTTTGTCTTCAGCCAGATTTTTTTGCCTCGTCTACACATTTATTTTATTTCTTATGACTTTTCGAGGTATGTTTGTATGTAAAACCGTATGGGGCCACCCAATAATGTGTCTGACCTTGCTGTCTTGCGATAAAACCACCGCTCTCCAGCTCCCGCTCTGGCTCCTTGTCCTATTCCCATACATTGGCTCAGCAGACACACTGCCATCAAGTTTTATGCTTTTATGTTTTCATATTTTTGCGTGTGTTTTTTACGATGGCTACCAAAAATGGAAACAAAAGCCGACAGCCAAAAGTTAAGAGCATAATGGAGGATAAATGCTTTGACTGTATAAATGTGCTTTTATGCTGCACGCTTTGACGCGTTTCTTGCCATGTCCTACGCATGTCAACTGACAGCTCCTCACTCAGTGCTTTTCGTATTTTATTATACTACACACTGCGAAAGGAAAACAGAGCTTACACGAATATTTGATACGTTAAGGGTGTACCCAACAGAGTTTCACTTTCTCGGTCAAACCTTCCTTTCAACATAACATATTTCAGTGCAGTTTGTCGTTAGGGCCACTTTATGTTTTGGGTATTTCCGGGGATTTTAAGCTAAACGGTTCCATAAAATGCCATGCAAAAAGCATATTTGAGTATCTAAGATAGGTTTCACTTCTGAGTGTGTATAGCGAACTTTCATGCTGGCTGCTCAAGCTAGATGTTAAAATGGGTTTCACATTTCAAATTTAAAGCAGGTGAGTCGAGTGTGCTCGACTGCGATATACGCTTAACCATTTGTAGTCAATTCAAAAACACTGCGAAAACAGCATCATTGAAATATATAAAGTTCATATATGGAAAATATACTGGAATGTACGAAAGTTATAACTGTATACCATTCCTTTAAAAATATATCAAAGAATGCAAAATTTAAAAAATTTTGTATCATATCAATGAAACACTTATATCTGAATCTATATTATGCTGTATTTTAATAATCTAACTTTTTATGTGAGTATATTTTATATATTTGGGGTCGGAGATGCCAGCTTATGTTGTTTGATATATAATATTATATATTATATTATATTTTACTGCTTGTTGACTGAAAGTTATAATATCCTTCTACCCTGCAAGTAGCGAGCTTACAAATTTTAGCCATTTTAAACATTTAATTAAAGGTTGGGTTCTTAGGACACCCAGAAAATTAGATTGCCTATGCGTGTATGGTAAAATCCCTTGCGCATTGATCCACAAATTCATGGGACATAAAGACATCAGTTAATTAGGACCATTAATGTTCTGACAGCAGTTTTCGAAGCTGCTAATTAACTAAATTGACAAATCAAGCATACAGCCCCTCAAGAACTTAATCACTCAGTAACAAGCCATAAAAGGGGAATAAGAGGGAGCTTAATTAGCAAGAAGACAAGGTGTTAAGAGCTTGACGATATCAGCTCTTGAGCCACCAAAAATATTTAATCTAATTTTAGATACTTGTAAAGGCTTTATAAAAGGCACACCGTCGTTGGTCGCTGGTTGGCGTCTGGTGACTTGGCGTGGCTGGCTCTAGACTTGGCGGCATAATAGCCTACCCCAAGGTATACAGGAACTGCTTGCAACTGTTTTGGCTTAAATGGAGGTAAGAAGCTTACCTTTTGTTGAAAGACCCTGGAACGAAAGTAAAAAAAGAAAAACCAAAAGGTTAAATATGGCTGGGCTTAAGATAAGATTAAATTTTAAGTATACATGTAATCCCGAAACAATTTTATTAGTCTATTCCACAAATGCTACGGACAAGCCGGTGGCCAATTAGATTAATGGCCTCATAAGAAGCGGCGCCTGTCAAACCCTCAACACCCAAAGAGATGAAGTGCTTATACTTAACATCGCTTCATCTTTAGCTGCTGAGCCCCTCAAGCAGAATGTATTTTAATAGCAGTGCATTTAGGTGTAAAGTAATCTTTTATGGCTTTTTTTATTATATTATTAACATATTTTCTAACTTTGCAGAGAGCTAAACGAATTTGCCTCTGGCCAATTCTATTGTTGTGAAAATAATATTTTACAGCTTTGTCGCCATTTAAATCAATATCGTACTTTCAGTTCCTAAACAATTTGCCACTCTCTTTCATTGCAAAAGTCATATAAATAAAGAAAATTGAGTTTTGATATGGCTTTTATTATTCACCAACTAGTTAAAACAAAATTCTTCCTCCATCATCATAACAGAGTAAGCAAAAAATAGCCAAACTCTTATATTGCCGCTTTCAGTCCACAACTTGCTGACGAGACGCTTCTGCCAAGTTTTATGGAATACATGTGTCTGCCAGTCAAACACAACTGTTCCTGGAACACTCTGAAAGGACCATGCAAACACTCGTATATGCATCCACGTATAGACGAGCTTATGCAACAGCACCCAAAGAGTTGGTTGTTCAAAGCAATTTACCAAAACATTACAAGCTATAATCGGTAGGGATATTTCACTTGATGCTCGCACGTTTGTAACACGTGTTAACAGCATAGCTCACCGATGTTGTTATTCTAAGGCAACACAAATTTAGCTACAAGATGTGTGCTTTCTACTTGAATTGGGCAACAGTTTTCAAGATGCAAAATTAGGTTTGTGCTTCTAGTTACTTGCATTGATCGCACTGTATGAAGTTTAATAATATATACATCAGCATTCGTTTCTTAATTCTAGTGGATTTAATATTGTTTTGAATATTTCTGTATTCATTTCGAAGTAAAACTTTATGCTCAATTTTGGGTGCCGTGTCCCTTATGCCCACAAATCAAAACTTTATTCTCTGATGCTATGCATCAATGGCATACTTGTCAAATGGGGGAATGATAGATTATTTTAACAACATTCATGTTGAGTTTACTCGGCTAGAAGTAATCTTTAATGCTCTCAATGTTTCAATGCTTGTCTTCTTGAAGCATGCTTAAGTTTCAGTTGCATTTAAAACTAAATCAAAAGCTTAGTTACAATTCAACTAGAGAAATGTGTTTAGCAACATCAACAGTATTTTTCCAAGCTATGTTATTGTATAATATTCTTTAAATAAATAACGCAAATAAGGGTTTTATGTCTAAAACAATGCTTAGATGCCCGATAAAGGAAAAGTTTATATAACTCTTTCTTAAAAATGTTGCATATAAATTTTATTGTACATAAAAATTAATTAAGAGATAATCATCAGAAAGAAAATCTAGAGGGTAATGAAATGTAAACATTTTAACATTAGACGTTTGAAATTTTAAAACTTAGAATGCATAAATACAAATGTAGATTAAAACTTGAATGAATTTAGATTTTAAAGACCAAGAGAACAGTGAAATATCCAGTCAAGCACTCTCGACAAAATCTTTTTTACTTATCCGAGCGATTTGTCGGAAATATTAAAGATTCCTCTATGTCCACATACTCGTACATAGAGCTCGATGGAGATGACCACAAAGCAACTGTGAAATAGTTTTTCATATCCGTCGGCAGTTTACATTGTAACTGCTCTGGCCTATTCAGTGCGATCATGTGGCTTGTCACCTGGCACTGAAACGCTGTTTTTGTCGCAATCGTGTGTCTGGCAGTTGTGTGATTACATATTCATGGCATTTCCTAGAAACCACTGCTTTTTCCATCGCTTAACCTTTGTCCTTTCATCTCTCAAGTTGCATTTTTTCTTTCGTATGTTGCACTTGCATTTTGAATACAAAGCTCAATTTTTTCTCATTTGGCTTGCGGAAATTTGCTCTGCAGTGCAAATCAAAGTCATTCGCTTTGCCATTGTCAACAAACTTGCATACAACCTCGGTCCAGCAGACACACACAAACATTAGTTCACGCACACTTAACCGCCCACATAATGTATCCGTCGTTATATAAACACTTTGCACTCTTCTTTTTGTCCCTCGGGCAAAGTCTTTCAAGTCATGATGTGTACGAACATCTTGGTATTGCTTTCTTCAGCCAAGCTCTAGGTGCTGATATCAAGCTACCATGAATTTTATACCAACCCTACCCAGATTGACCCTCTGCTTATTTGCAATGGATTTTGATATAAATATTTGTAGACACTTTATTTTAATACAAGTAAGAAACTTAAAGACGAGTAGGCTCGTCTTTGAGATACCCATTTTTCATAAATGCAAAAAAAGTATGTTATTTTTCTTAAAAAATGCTAAAAAATATACAAAAAATATTAAAATGCATCGAAACTTATATATGGTATATCGACGTTCTATTAAATTGAAAATATGCAAGAACGTTTAAATTATACTAGACTATTAACCAATTAAGCTAAGATCCACATAAAAAATATTATTTGCCTAAGACATTTACAACAAAACAATCAACTTACAATACGGTCAATATTGATGTCAATGAATGAATTAAAAAAAAAACAATTTAAAAAATTACTTTTTGATTCCTTATTTGTGTTATTCAGTTAAGGTGGTTTATCGACCCAAAAATTGCTGCTGCTAGCCGATGCTTGTTCCAAGTTATGATACCAGTGTTTTAACATCAATTTATCAGTGGAAGAGTTATCTGGGAGTTTCGCTTAAGCTTCAACCTTTGCTGCATATAAAATTACGAAAAGTAGAATTTGTAGGTACTGCTTATGGTCCTAAAAGAATTCGACCTTGTTAAGAACCTCAAGTAGAAACCCCATCAAATTAGCATTACGAGCAGTTAGAAAGTAAACTCTTTAGTTTATGAGGTTGCATGGCTGAGGGTAACTTGAAGTTGTTGCTAGGGTGCAACACAACAGGGACATGACCCTGAAACTTGAAAGCTTACTATGTTAGAACTTGTATATTATGTTCAAGCACTTCCTTATTATTACATGTATTATATGTATCTAGAAATGAGAAATAAGCGTTGCAACCTGTATCTCATGATGCTCCGAGTTGCAACAAAAATATTGAATCAAATTTGTGTTTATTTAGACGCACGCTTACTTGTGTTTAAATTTGTTAAATATTTATTGCTTTAATGAGAATGGAAAGTTGATATGCAAAAATATTTGATTGTTTATAATATATAATATAAATATAATATTCAAATGAATGTACTTAACACCAATCTAAGATAAAATGTTAAAATACATACACACACCCAGAATGCATTTGACAAAATGTTAAATCATCAGCACAAAAAATAACCGATAAATAAAATTAGCCAATAAAATAATGAATCGCACGCATTCTGCGTTGTGTCGTTATTTCAATTAAGAGAGAGAAAGAGCTCTGTGTTGCATCACATACTTTGGAGTTAAGAAACTGTTATTTGCTATATAGGGGCTTGGAATTTTAAGATAAAAAGGTCAGCTCTTTAAGAGAATTTACCTCTGTATTTGAAATAATTGAACACGCCCTAACACCTTTATTCGTTGTATGTTAGTTGTGTCCATACACAAGTGATATTTGATTTGACTGAGTTTTGAATTCTATTGCCACAATTACTGTGATGTTTTAATAAAGCAATTATCTAGAAATGTCGATTCTCAGCATCAACATCTCAAAATTTGTAATGATGAGTATAACATTGCAGAGTAAATATTTGCAATTAATCAAGAAATATTTTGATTTATTAAACATTGCTTAAACAAACTGCCTGTAGGCAACAATTGTAATACATCGATAAATGAGTGAAGAATTTACTGTAATCTCAATGCATCGAATTACGGTCAAATTAGCTTTAAATCAAGCACATCAAGTTGCCATCTTGGGTCTCATTGAGTATACGCAATGTTTTCGCATTTTGCTTACGACTATGTGATGCTATTGCATGGGCTAATTTATGCATTTGTTTACATTTATTGGGATGGCTTAGACAACAAACAAGCACAACAAATATAGGATAATATTTATAGTAGTTCAGTTGACTTGCAGTTGTTCAATAAATGCTGATCAAAGTTCACTGAGACCAAATGAGCCTGTGTTTGTTGACAATGTAATTTGCAAAGCAAATAATTTTCAGAAGGCGCCAGCAAACTTTTCCAGAATTCATTTGACGCACATAATTTAATATAGTGGACCCGTTAGCAGACGCATTTATTAACCACGCACTTTTCTCAAGACATTCGTTTTTGGTTATGTGAGTAGGGCACTATTTTTAAAGGTTTTTATACCAGTTACACACATTGTAAAAGGGTTTTATAGTTTTGTGCCAATATGAAATGTATGTTACTGGCAAGCCGATAAAGTTTAGGAACAACTGCTAATACGATATGTCCGTATCAACATCTACATTTCAGAGACTCTAAGAGACAGTTACCACGTTTTTCTTTTATTTGAAATGAGCACCGCATATCTTTGCCTGCACAATCACTCTATCATTCTTATTTTCTGTTGCAAATAGTAGTAAAATTTGCTATGTTATTCATGGTGCATATAAAGTTGATTTTCAATTTTAAATGTCATTCCCCTTGTATGTGCAAATTATGAATCCGCATGGAGTCCTTTTTATTCGTGATTAAAGTTTAATGATACTTTTGTAATAAAACTCTTGTTGAAAGTGGCAGACTTATGATTAAGTGTTGTGTCAAGTTCATTGTGAAATTTTGAATTCAAATGTGAACTACACAATCATTCTTTAAAATGCTGTAGTATGATAAATCCAAATATAAGTTTAATTAAAAGTTATCATTAAAGCGAAGCAATTTTATTTACGAAATATTATTGACAGTAGTTGAGATAATATTTACTGGGAGAGGAATCGGAATTAAGAAGAAAATAAGTCAAAGATATTATCATTGGACGAGACAACATTTAATAACGTTTCATAGAATTAAATAGGCCCTCGAGCATGAAAATTGTTGCGGTGCATTGATGTCAGTATTAAAACAACATGTCGTATTTTTATCTTCTGCCATACTCCACGCAGAGTACTTAAAAATACATACGCATGAATACGACACAGACGTCACTTTAAGGTATTTAAATTCGCAAAAGTTGATGGCGTTGCGAGTGCAAACCGGAAGCTGGCGTAGCAACTTATATTTTCGTATGTAATTTGTTGTCGTTGTTGTCAGCGCCACCTGTCGCCATAGGCGTGGTAACTGATATTTCAGACCAGACTGTGCTTGCTGCATGTGCCCAGCCCAGTCGCTGGCTGCACACCACACTCACTCATACTAACACACACACCCAAGTACTAACACATACATAAGTTAAGCACATATATATACACACACACGCATGGCATGCGAGTAATCTACATGAAACGGCGGTAGGTTGTTTTTTCCGCTGGCTTTTGCCGCAGCTGCCATCACAACAAGTTTTTGCTAAAGTAAATTAAATTTTAGCTTAAATGGAAACTTTTCTTTTTGCCAACGCATCTCTCAAGCCTTCCCCCTCCCCGCTCGCCACGCCGACCATTCCGTTGCGCTTCTCCTCGGGGCAATAGCCACCGCGTGTACTGTCTTAGTTTAGTGGGTCTTAATTAAAACGCGACTCGTCTCGCAACTTGAAGCAATGTGTTTGTGCGCGGCCCTTGATGCTTAATTAAAATACTTATACGACATGGTGCACGCCGCCAGATGTGATGTATGTCAACAGCTGTTAATGCCACACCTGAATCATCATGCCGGTGTGCACGGCAAGTGAATCAAGTGTTTTCCACCCCCTCCTTCTCCCCTCAAAGTATACTACTTTTGTGCGTTTGTGTGGCCGATTTCTTTCGTTCAACGTGTTTACTCGCTTTCTTAACATTTCCCATTCTCATTCTCAGTCTCAGTCTCATTCGTGTTGCATTCCAAGTTTCACATTCTTGTCCCTACTTCGCCAAAGTGCGCAATCTGCGCTAATTTGACGCCTCCTCAAAATGACACAAGCATTCACTCCAACTGCATAGTTCATGTCGCAGTGGAAACATTATGCACCACATACCAGACATTTGACTTTTTCAACTTTTCCAAAACGTACCTTATGCGTGAAAAAATTAAAAAAAAAATGCATGAGTATATGCATGATTTGCTTACAACTGTTTTTATGAAATTGATACTTGCGATTGTAAACGTGATAGCCTGTATTACTCTTAAACACTTGTAGAACTAATAGAACTCATGTTTAGAAACCAATTTTAATATCTCTTGATATTACGGTGCCTTAAAATCAAGTCGCCCAAGTCGTAGATATTGTAATTTGCATACAACAATCAAAATGGCTTAGTTCATATTTCAAAACGAAATTAAACAAGTGAGAAAGCTAAAAAATAAGCTTATTCACATGAAAGTTCGAATGGACATTAACTTAAACTTATGCATATAACAAAACATTTGAGTATTATATAATTACAAATTTGCGAGAGAGAGCTTTATCCTTGCTTGATCTATAAGGGTTTTATTATTTTGCATGATGAAATTGGTGTCAAAACGTTTTATCGAATCAGAAAAGAAACAGAGAAATGAATACATTTGGTCTTTTACATGATATATAGAAAAGACTATAAAGACAGTAATGTAGAACCACTTTTGGGTAAATATTAGTCAATTCGGCAGCTTAGTTTATTCAGCATCCGGATTCAATGTTGTTTATATACGTATTTAGAAACTAGTGTCGAACCATACGATCTGTGATGAAGCATGAAATTTCTTTTCATTTGATTGGTTTTGCTTAGTGTAGTTTATGTGTACGACTTTATTCCTCACTTAAAGAAAATGCAAAATGAATTTGGGTAAAAAGTATAGTGTAATTATTTATTTTCAATTTTTACAATTTTTACCAAATTAATGAAACAACATATTCTTTGCAAGGATTATTAACGCCAAGTGCGAGCTCGATCAGATCGCGATATACAATAGGTCTTTGATGGCCGTAATGCGGCTTTATGAGGATCATTCGAAAGAACATGAATAAAAGGATGATCTCTTGTATCGACATCAGATATGCGTGCATTGCTGGGCGGAATCACTGCGAGGGATTCGTCGCAATTGTCATTATTACGATTGGAAATAGCCCGAGAATCCATTTTACATGTCTTAATAATCTGCATGGAACCTGGACAGGGACGTATAGGAAGATGATCTTCATAGCAGACTTCTCTGCACACATCTATTGAATTATTGCTGTCTATGGGCGGCATGCCTCGGTGTTGAAAGCATTTAACGGGACAAGATGGAACACACGGCTTGTATGGCTGCTCTTCAGCTGCCATTTTTGTAATTTTAATGCAATTGGCGAATATCTGATTCCGAGCCGATTCTTGTTTCTGGCGACATTCCTCGTTGTGCTCGTATTGTCTATAAGCCAAGTCCGCTTTCGAGTGGTATCCAGGCCAACAATAATCACGGAGTTTACTCCTGTGCACCATTCGACTTTCTGGTTCTTCGTCTAACTGGTTTTTGCGTCTGTAAACTTCCACAGCCTTTGCAATTGGATAAATAGGTCTTCCAGCTTCGCGAGCCTTTTGCGCTGACTTCAGGGCATCTTTGGTGAAGTTTAAATCCTCTTGCAGATAAGGATTCGCTTGGCATTCGGCCATACGCATTTTTTCTTCCCGTTGCTTTTCAAGAAACTCGTCTCGTTGACCAAACAATATGCTACGTAGCTCAGACGTAGCTTTATCTTTGCGTATTTGCTGTATATTAGCAAATCGTTTGTTCGTCTCGTGATTTTTCAACCGTCCCGCAATTTGATATCGACGAATCTCAGCTTCTTTCTGCCTCTTCTCCCTCGCTTGCCTTTGTTCGATTCTCTGGTAAGCACGTCGCTGCTTAGACAATTCCTCTCTCTGACATTGACGCCGTGCTTCGTCCATCTCGACCTCAACATCATAACGGTCCACAAGCTCTTCATGCAGCTTTCGATTTTGTTGCTTGTTGGCCTCTTGCTGCCTGCAGACTTCCACTGCTTGTCTCTCTCGATTCTGAATGATTTTATTACGTATAGCGTTGACTGCAACATTGTAGCGTGTGTCCAAGTGTCGACGCCTTGCATTATCCACACATATTACTCTATCATCTATCTTATTACATATTTTCTCAACTAAATGGGTAAAATGTTATTCAGATACAGTTCACATTTTAATATACATACACTTTACTACAGCTGCCTTCTCTTTTAATGATTCTCGATAAGCATTTCGACAAAATTCGCGCCTTTTCTCTGCAAGTTTTTTCGCAGCCTTCAGTTCCTGCTCGTGGAGACATTTGTACTGCTCGCGTTCAACAATGCCTTCGTAGATCTCCTGTTCCTTCTCATCTGCTTTTTGCTGGCGCCTTTCTGCGATGTCTTTGAGAAAAAGAGCACGAACCACGATGGCTTTTGCCTGCTCCTTGGCTTTCAACTCTTCCTCAGTCAGACTACTTGCTGGCACAAGTGTTTCTGGACACTCAATCTCATCTCGGCGTTGCTGGTCTTCAGCATTCTGAAGTATCTCGCGATTGACAGCTTCATTGTATTTGCGTTGGTAAATCATTTCGCTTTCCATCAGCGCATGATGAAGGGCACGTTGTCCTGGCTTAAGTTCCTCCAATATGCGATTTGCCCGTATTATTCGCTCTTTGCGTGTTCGTTCGTCCTCCAATCGTATTTGCTTTTCCCTGATTTCGGCTTCTCTTAATTCCTGATCTAGCTTCGCTTGTTTCTCCTCATCCAATGAGTGAGCACCGACATTTGTGAAGTGTTTAAAAAGTGCATCGTGTCCGTTCTTGAGGTATTCCAAATATCTCTCATCCTCTTCAGCTGCCGCCAGTTTGTCCCGCTTTGCACCCATTGTAGATCTATATACAATATCATTAAAGCGCTTAGCACTCAGTATCACAGGCAAAACTCTGCGATTCTTGAGAAACTGGACGTGTCCAGCTGGTGCAATACAAGACTTATCGAGGATCATTGTAAAATATCCAGGGCTTTTAACAAATATAGAAATATAGTGGCGTCTTTATTTGTACTGCCCTAAAGTGTGTGGTTATGAAATTTCTTGAGTTCAAGAATTTCGTTATTAGTTTTCAAATAGCTAGACTATGAATTCAAGCTCGAGAATGGATGTTGTATTTAAGTATATTAATGATTAGGGGAAAGGTGACTTCGATTGCTTGATATTTGACTGGTAAATTGACAAAAAGGGTTCCTTATATTAGTTTTTAAAAAAGATTACATAAAGCATTGCTCTCACATCTCTTTTTATACGCGAGACTCATAGGGTTGAAAGGTATTATAACTTTGTGGCTCCAGGAAATTTTTGTAACAGGCAGATGAAGTCATCTCCGACCCCATAAGGTATACAAATCTAGATCTGAGGGACTTGCAAGACTTTGCAAGAAACTCAAGTTAATTTCACAACCACTTCCGCAAACGCAAATTCGATAAAAATTCAATAATTTTCGCTACATATAATATAATAATGACTACAGTATTTATGAATCTTAGGATACCATGAGATAATTGTTGAAAATTTGTAAGAAATACATTTCTTTGGCTAAAAATGCCTTCTGAAATAGGGTTCTTAGTTGCTTTGGTTGAAAATCTAGTTTGTTTAGCTCTCTATGGTATATTTTCAATGTATTCCGATATCAATATACCAGATAAAGCCAGATATTTCTGAAATTTGACAATGTCTAATATTGACAATAAGAATATATTATATATTATATTTAGGAATTACTGTTTTTGAACACACTTTTAAACACAGGATCGATCCCTGATTCCATTTAGCAATCAGGCCACAATCCGATGCCGAATAGTAGTCGTAGTGCCTTCTGATCTGTACTTGGCTTACTAGTTAATAAATATAATAACTATTTTCTATAAGGCCGAACTTAAAGGATCTATTCATTCGTTTAACCCTTCATGGATAATTGGAATTTTGAATCGAGTTCATGTATGCTTTTGATTTAGCTTCATGTTTGTTATTAATTATTTTTTACCACAATACATGAAAGCCGCAAATTGAAAACGATTTATAACCACCAAGCAATAACTTTCCTCCTCTTATGTAAATTTACGCGAGTCTATCTAGACGAGGATTCTGGGTTGGGTAAGATTTTTCCCTTCAGCAAACAATTGGCTGAGTATTTTTTGCTGCTTGTGACGTTTATTATATTGCATTATAATACAGATATTTGTATTTATGCTCCTTGTGGCGGCATTTTTTAACTCTTAAATGGGGATTTAAATACAAAATATATACACATATACATATACTTGTACTTGTATCTGTACGAGTGTGCGTGTGTGAGTTGGTATTGGTGGGCGAATCTGAGTGTTTGCGAGAAAATCCTTTGGTGTGTGCTAATTTGAAATGCGGTCATATGTCGCTTGGCACTCTTTGTGGCTTGTGTGCCATTGACATCCTCTGCTTGTATGCGGCTCAGTATATGTGTGCGTGAGTCTTTGTGTGTGCATGTGTTTGTGTGTGTGACAGGATTTTTCGGATTTATTTTAATGCGTTTATATTTGCTTCAATATTCCATGGTGTTGACAATACATGAAAATTATTCTGAATGTATGTGTGTGTATGAGAGAGTATCTGTGTGTGTGGGTGTGTGTGTGCAAGTGTCTCTGACTCTCGCAACATATTTATGAATTATTTATCGATATGAAGCATCAACAACAAATAGCGACAGACAACAAAGTTTTCCAATGACTTTGGTAGCCTTTTTAAACTTCGATGTTTCTCTCTTACAAATATTAAAACGAACGAACGATTTTATATTAAATATTGTATTTATTGATAAGCTATTAAAACGTAAGAAAAAATATAAATTAGTTTTTAAATATTTATGAATTATTTATCCTCATATCTGCTATAATTTATATTCAGTTACGTTTCCAAATGATATAAGAATCTAAACATACAAGAACAAGTTCGGGCTTAAATATAAATTGAACAATCCTCATTTTAATCTGATAATTAGTATCTCTTAATTTCAAAACAAAGAAAAATATATGTATATTTACTTGCTAACACCACAAGTATCAGGAATATTCTGAAAATGTTGTGTGAATATACTGTATTAAGTAGGAGACATTTTGAATAGCTTTATATAGGGCAACATTATGTATACGCCCCATATACTTGAAAAAAAAACACCAAATCATTTTTATTTAACTTGACCCTTCTTTAACAAATGAAAGTTGCCACATCAAAATGTATCTGACCATAACTTTCACTTGTGTGGCCGCAAATTATCCGATCTTCTAAAATGTTAGTTGAACGGATTGATAGACAAATATAAGCTCTGTTTATTATTACTTGATCGACTACATAACGCAGCACATGCAACTCGATATTTTATGCTCAGATGGTAATCAACAACAGTCTGCGCTTAACAGGCGGCATACACAAAAGACAGCAGGAGACATTAAGCATCGGGTCTGGTTTGAATGTGACGGTTATATGTGAGCGGAAACGGAAAACAGATTTGTGACTGAGGGTAGTAAATTGTCAAAGGGGTGAAAGTATTATCGCAAGCAACCGCAGAAATCATTAACGTAAATGGCATAACAAGGCGGATAAACGCGTTGAAAATATAAGAAAAGAAAGCGAAAAATAAAAAGGAATGCGAAATATTGCGTAGCCGCCCCATTGGCCAGAAATAATTTCGGTCATGCTAGGTCACGTCATGCAGTAAAAATAACTTTCAAGCTGAGCTCGACGAAACCTAAAAAAAAGGTTAAAAGCCGGTTGCAATGCCCAAATTTTCACAAAGCTATAGAAAGAAGTGGATCTGAGCTGCTTTGCAATTTTATTACCTTTAAATGCATGAAACTCTTTTAAACTTAATTGAAAAAAAAAAAATGTAGACTCCGATTATTGGAAATCATTTTTCAGGAAAACAAACTTCATAGATAGTTTTATATATTATGCATTATGTGTGCTCAATTAAATTATGTTAAACAATTTATGGAAATATTTTAATATATACATAACTCAACAATACTTTTTTGTTATATATGAAACACGAGCTTATATGTATACATACATACATTTTGCCATGAGTACATGACCAAATATGCAAATTTTATTAATATTATCATTTATAAATACAATTTTTTTATTAATTTGTGCCAAGACTTAAAGAGTACAAAAACAGGGTATTTCGCAGGCGGTGTCTCTCATAGAACGTTACTTCTTTTCGTTTGAAATCGATTTCATAAATACGTTCTAAAAATAAAAGCGTTAAATTTAATCCGCTTTATGACTGTCAAAAAAGAACTCGAGTAATAATATTGAAATGCTTAACTAAAACATACAACATAAATGTAATAGCATAAACAAACAAACAACAAACATAAAGGCCAATGTAAACAATTTTTAAAAACGAAAAGAGATACAGCAATTTATACTATAGTAGACCTTTTACTTCTAAATCTTTTATTGTTCGCTATTGAAACGAAAAAGCGTAGCAAAAAAGTAAAGCGTATTTAACTTGAACTGTTTGAAATGTTTATTTTAAAAAAGAAAATCAATTTGAACAAGGTAGTCCGATAAAATAAAGTTATGCAGGATAATTCCCAACATTATTTATGATTCAAAAATGCAGTGTATATTTCTATAGTTGCATATGTTGGAAATTGGCTGATTATGGACTTCAAACGATATATCAATAATTTCCTATTTAATCATGTACATATATAGAGAGCCAAACAGCCGGACGCGGCTAAGAAATCTCAGTTCTGGGTGCTGGTGCAAAGTATATAATCTTTATGCAAATAAGTTTTCTTCTGCCTGTTACACACATTTCTTTTTGACAAATTTGTAAGACCCTTTAAGACTTTTTTTTTAAGTAAAGGATAGAATAAATTGAGATTAATATTGATATTCTCTACAGCACGTTGTCTGAAAAAAACATAAGAAAATTTGTGATGATTTTTGCTTTCATTCTTTACGCTGAGCTGCTGCATTGGCAAAAGTCTCAAAAGTGTTTATGGCTAAAGGCAAGCGTGAAAGTTGGCCAAATGCGAAAGCGTAAAACGGTGCAAGCTTAATAGGATTTAATTCTTTGCTCTTTATTTAATTTTTGTGCTCTATGCGACCAGCCATAATGCAGCAGAGATAGTAAATACAGTACGTCCTTTTCCACCAACAAGGTAAACAACATTCGAAAGCGCCACAAACTCTTTAAACAAACCAACCAACAAGGATTAAGGACGTATGCTCAAAAAAAAAAAAAAAGAAATGCGTGTCCATAAAGATACTGCGCACTAAAATATGCACAATCTCAATAAAGATTGTTTGCACACTTGTTATGGGGCTTTGAAAAGTTGGGATAACAAAAACATGAGTGAATGCAGACGAAGACGAAAAATAAAGGAAAATCAATGTTGTTTATCATGTCAATACAAATGTAGTCGAATGAGAATGTGTGTGCACTTTCTCCTTCTCTAAGAGGAGATGTTGGCGCCAATGTCTCCTTGAATTTGCGCTGGTCGGCAATAACAAATTTTCAAATCCGCAAAAAGTCGAGTACAAATAATACAATCGATTATTTAGACAGCTTAAAAAGCACTTATGGCTCAGGCAGTAAACAAAATACAAGTGCGTCTCATACACTTGATCTCTGTTGTTGGGATGAATTTGTTTTGTTGTTAGCAAATCTTGAATATTAAGGAACTCATAAGTGCACACTTGTATTTTATCAAGCTAATAGTATAGATTAGGCTTATTGTCGGGTTCACTGTACTTTTTATTCCTTTCACAGTAACATTCGTTTACAATTAATGGGCTCATATGTTGCACTTTGGATGTAGCATATGTACACAAATATTTGTTTTTCCGACCGGAAACTTGCATCAATTTTTTAAGGCAAAATAAATTCGTAATTTTTTAAAATCGATATATCATGTCCAGCCTCGGTTATTAAATGTTAAGCTTGCAACCAGCTACTGCAAATCGGAAGCTCTCTAATAAAAAACATTCACACTAAGAGCTCTTCCAGCATTATTCGACTTTTAGTTGCCCTGCAATAAAGTTAAATATTATACTATACATTTTGGTCATCCATATGTATGTACTCCCTTCACACCATCTGTAATGGGTATTATGAACATATGGGAAACAAATATAGAAATGGCATATAACTGAAGGCAACACTGATTAATGGGTTGTGGAGATTGGATGTTGGTCATGTAATTCTAGCGGTGTTAAGTATTTTTTATCAGAGAAATCTCTCAAATAACATGAGAGTATCTAGCGGAAGTGAACAGAATATTCATTTTGTAGAGTATCCATTTATTTGAGTACTCACACGAATCTCTTTGACACTACTTTCGACTGTGTTCATGGCACTAGTCAGTGATGCTCAGGGGAATTTGGCGCTAAGGCGACTTATGCACAAGACTGAAATAAATTATTCGAGTAGCTCGTCAGAAGTTCAGTGAGTCCATTTTTGGCCGGAAAGGAAGCGCTGCAGAAATTATGATAAGTACTTAAAGATAATAGGCCATGTAGCAATCAATGCGAGTCCCAAATCCCAATTGTAAAGAGCAACCGAATGTTCGCATTGAGCTTTTGTGCGTTGTCCTTTTTCGGTTTTTTCGGTACTTTGGTTCTTTGCCAAGTGCATGGTCAACGTCTGACTCTATCCATCTCTCTTTTCCTATATAGTATCTACATATTTCTGTTTCGCTCAGTTGGCTGCTCGAGCAACCTACAAATTCACTTAGATGCTTGTCGACAAGTACGTCTGCCAAGTTTTTGTTGCATTCGGAATAGAAAAATTAAAATCATCAGAACAGTAAGAATAATACAAGCAATGTGCCAAATATCCTAGAAAATCTCTGTTTTTCTATCGGGGAATAAGAAAAAATACATAAATGCAAGTGACGGCATTTGTTGCATGCCAAAAAAGATTTGGACTCTGAAAATAACAAACAGCAGGAAAATCGCCTTCAAAATGTGCCTGAACCACATTTTTGTAGAATAACATAAATTATGGATCTACAAATTTGTTGTGTCTGCCCACATAAAGTCGTTTAGAAAAACAAATGCATATTAGATGAGATTTTGCGTTACAAACTCGATTTAAAATATTTCTATACAATTTAAATAAAACAATCTAAACAAATATGAATGAAAATAAAAAATGTCAACAAACGATTAAGTAATGTTAATAAGGGAGAATATTTAAATATTTAGATCAGTACAGAAATAAAGGTCAATAGTTTGTAGTATAAATTTAATTAATTAGAGAACTCAATCAGTGATTTGCGCTTCTTTTCAACTTTAAGACACGCTGTAAACATTAAACTATTGTTAGCTGAGTGCTTTGTCCTTTTGGACAATTGGCGACGTGATTTTCAAGTTAACTTCACACTTGACTATGCTGATTGCTGACAACTAAAACTTTTTTTCTATGATAACTTCAACAATTTTGAAAGCCTAGTTTTTAATGCTCTCAACTAATGAATACTCCCTTAAAACATTTCGTAAATTGCCCAGAATGGGCCCTTGCTAACAAAGTAATTAACGTAAAGGAGACAAATTAATACAAATGCAGCCTGAATAAGAAGAGGTGAATAAATTTTGAGTCAAATTAAATCAACTGACAGCGGAACTGAGAAAAAGCGCAAAGAGTTGGATAATTCTAACTTAAGGATGGGAAAAGAGAATGGAAATAAAGATGATGGCAGGGAAAAAAATGAATAAGAATTTATTTCAAAAATGCAGGATGATGGCGTGAGGACTGCGATAAACTAAAGTAGATTTCAGGCCGAATTATAAACAGCTGTGAGAGCGTAACGCGCAAGAAATGTCAAATGTCAGACAACTGGCTGTCCATTTACCACTTGAGGGGGGCACAAGGGTGCCCTCTACAGGATGGACAGGTGGGCGGAATGCGGAATACGGAATGCGAACAAAGGCTGCCTTGTCGTCCCTACTCAGTTTTGTCAAATGAATAAAAAGGTGTCTGCGACTGCCAGAGACACACAAACACACAGAGACACGACCAGAACATTGCCAGAGGCTGTAGGCTGAGACCTGAGACCTGAGTTGGAGGAGCATCATAATGCAAAATGAACAAATTTTCACCGACTGCAGAAAATTTGTTCTTTAAAAAGGAGAAATGTCAAAAGAACTGAAGATTCCAATTGCCCTTCCCGTCTGTGCGGAAATGAAGTTTCTCTGCAAACTCTTATTAATTGAAATTGAAATGCCTGGAAGGTCTTCGATGCACTCACTCGGTGCCTCAAAGAGACTATTTGCCCAAGTTCAGGTAATGCAACTCGAATTTGGTTTGTTCTTGTGAAACTACATTTTCAGGTTAAAATAATTTGAGCATTTCAAATGAATTTACTTCAGTAACCTGAACCATGTAAATGAAATTTGAAATTTAAATTACATTTAGTTTTAAATTAATTTAATTTAATTTCCTTAAGGATAATTTGTCTAATCATATTGTTATTATGAGTATCTACATATGGGGAATTTAAACTTACATCAAGAGTGTTTGGTCATAGTTTCCATACCTATAAAGTTTACATTTCAAACTATGTCATTATAGTTGATTTTCCGACTAAAGTTTTAGTTCTTGTTTATTTTCAATATACGCTGCACTAACAATCATATGGATAAGTTTTATTCTACAATGAATTGAAGATTTAAAAAAGTTTCCTAGTGAAAATAAACCTTTTATTGCAAACGATATACTCAAGAGATATAGCCAATAGAATAACATACAATCAAATTTATTAAATCAAAAAGGTTTGCCAAAAAAAGAAAAAGCGATTCGTTAGATCCTTTTGTGGCGGGCATAATTTAATATTTGTAAGCTTGAAATCCAAAATACTTGAGTGAATGCTTTTTCGTGATTTCATATTACAGACAAAACCAAATAACTAACCACTAGGAATAACAAAGTCAATGAACGCACACACTCGCAGCAACCCAGACAAATTTAATGAGAGACTCCGTTGGAGGGAGAAATATGTATTCTGTGAGTGTGCACAAATTATTGTCCCGGGAACATACTATATATGTTATATGTATGTGGACCTATGCTATAAATGAGTCTGACTCTGAATCTGAATGGATGAAGGGTGTTGATTTACATTTTTGATTTATTTTATTTATTTAAGCTGATGACATCGACTCATCTTTCACACACACGCAGTGTACTGGATTACTTATCACAACTTATACGCATTTATTTGTGTTTTTTTATTTATTTTTGCAGTCTTTATTTTGTTTTATACCCGAACACTTGAATCACTGAAACGGCATAATGTATTGAAGTGAATCGAAATTTTTGTCAGGCTCAAAAAATATATTTTATATAAATACTTTATCAACAACACAAACCAGATGATATCCATACATACATATGTATGTATGCAGTCATGCCACTCTGGTAATATGATTTCTTGTTATCGCGGTTTTTTTTGGGATGCTCTAAAAATGGAAACGAATATATTCCCGCTGAGTTTTTCACTTGTTCTGTTTTGTCTCTTTGCAATTGTTGTGAATTTATTGCGGCTGTATTTGTCCTTGTGCACGCTTTGTCTTAAATATTATGTTTTTTTTTAGGTATTTTTTTACAGTACTGGGCTAAGATTTAGAGTGTGCGACACTGGAAACACTTTCCTCAGAATACAAAATATACAGAGGATAGCCTATATTTAACTTGAGTGTATATATCTTTCATAATGCCGAAGAATTATTATTTCAATGCGCTGACGGAATTTAATTAATTTCATACAAAACAAAATAAATATATATATAAATATAGTTGACCATTTATATGTTATATATGAATTAAACCCTATTTGAAGGCGTACATGATTCCACCTAACTGGAAAATTCGAAGTAAAAAACTACAACAAGATTCTTAATGAAACACAACGACTATAGCATGAACTAAATTGTTTATATTTTCCATTTGTTTAATTCTTCAAGACTCATTTCCCTTAAGCTATTTATTACATCATATCCTCTTGGTTTTAATTTGAACAAATAGAATCATCTATACAAAAACCAATCATATATTTAAGTCCCACAAATGAGACAGATCATTAATTACATACATTTGTGTACTACAAGAGAGTATAAGAGTAGGAGATAAAGCTTCGACAGATGCTCCTCGAACTGTTTGTCTTTTACGGAAAACGTAATTCAAACACATAACATAGTACAAGCCTAATTTATTGTTGTCTTAGAGCCATACAAAACGAGTTTTTGCTTGTTTTAGTTTTAAGTTTTGCATGCTTAAAAGACTCCATAGATACGAGTATTAGTCCTAATAGTGTGTGCATGTTAAGCTCAAGCACACAGAACACGAATAGTAGCAGACAAATCTGAAATTATGATTCTGACGTAATTAGACAATAAATTCCAAAACTTGGAGAGGAATTGGCAGAATATTAGAAGTTCAACTAAAGGAGCACACATGTTGAGGTACAAGCTATTTATGTAGTACTCTTTGCAATGTTATTTTTGCTGCTGCTGCTGTTCTAATGATCACACAAATACAAGGAAACACACAAATAGGCTTTCACCAGGCTGAGACGAAAAGCAAACATTTGGCGAATATAACAAATATTTTAATTGGCATGTCATTGTTATTTATTACTGGTGAACTTGTATAACCAACTCCAATTAGCCATTGCTTTTGAAATCATTGAGGACTTTACGAGTATTTTCCATTGTGTTTGTGACCATAATTAACTGTAATTGCAGTCAAATATTGCTTTGCCCTTCACATGTTAATTGTTTGGAAATAAAGGCAAAAAACCGGAACATAAAAACATTCACAAGTGAATCTAAGTAGCTTATCAATAAGCCCAACCCATCGAATAAAGCAATAACGATAACTTAATGCCAACCGAAAATGTTAAAACGAGCGACATTTTAAAGTTAGAGAGTATTTTGGTAAATATAATAATGGACAAACTAGGCAAAACTTTAAGCATTTGAGTTCACTCTAATAAAAAACTTCTGAAGTGAAAATAGAAAGTATATTACAAGCTTCAGTTGGTTGTTTGTAGCTAATACTTTATTCTAAATAATGAAAGTTATAGTCTCACAGCTGAAGACACTTGACATATAGATATATATAAACGCATTATATAGCCATTCATTCCATGGGGACATTCTGAGTTGTACTCGTAAAGCATATCAGTTTCAGCTTCAAACCGAAAACAGACAATTCCCAATAGAGAATGTCCAGCATCATTGAGTTTCTGTAAGAGATGGCCACCAGACGAGCTGCTAAATGTTTGTTATGTGTAGAAGTAACAGCAAGTGTTCGCATGGAATACATCCTTAGTTCTACTACACACTACCCCAGAGTACATATTATATTTACTTAATTATAGATGCGACACGCAGCCCAATTGTTCGGTCATCCTGATTCAGAAGAGGCGTGACAAGGACGAAGTGAGCTTCTCTCAGCTTCAGTTGGGAGCATATTTATGTGTTGGATGGATGGAACTAAATTGCGCCTGGACCAGATGTTTAAGTTGGTTGGACCCTATTATGTATGTATATGCCTCTCATTGCAGCTATAAAGTAACAATTAGATCTAAAAAAAAAACAAGACGAGCACGCGACACACGCAATAATACACGTAAATAATGCTCAAGAGATACAAACTCTCCTAATTGGCAAATATTGTACACATCGCTGAAGATACATTGAAAACACGCATCAAGTTGTAATTGTGTGTAGATATTTAATTGCAGTAATAGGTTCTTTTTTAAATTTATTTTTGTAACAAGTAAGAAAGCTAAATATAGCTCAATCTTAATCTTTACTACTTCTTGGGTACCGAGTAAAATGCTGACATGTCATATATCTTAAAATACAATATACAACACAAAAAAATTATAATTATTACATTTTAATTTGAAAATGTATTCACGAAACTATTTTAAGAATATCACTCTTGTAGTTTTAGGTATTTTTATTAATAAAAAAATTTGTTCTTATCAAATATTTATTTATCAGCGCAAAATGTTAACAGAGTTCAAGCATATACATAGCTCGCTCTTTAACAGGATTAATCACAATTTTGTACAAGCTTTCAATACTGAAATATATTTAGCGATAGCGAAAAGGACCAAGTTAGCATCGTGTAGGTTGTTGAGTACTTATAAACGTTAAAATTCCAATGTACGAGTATGTTCTTGTGTGTAAGTAACTTGTCTTACAATAGCATGCCAGTGCACTTACCATTCACATCGCTCGTTTACTCGGGTGCTCTGTGTGTGTACCGCAGGTTTACCTATACGCGAACACTTTAAAATGTTTAGCCAAAACTTCCGGTTACTTCCGCATCCGACAAAAGCACAATACCGTCACAGCAACCCGGTGCGTTGTTCACAAAATTTCAAAGTCTAAACTTTAGTTGTTGGCCGCCAAGAGCACTAGCGAAATATACTGTCACAATTGCAAGTGAATGGTTAACTTCACAGCTGCCTCTTAGTCTGTCTAAAATGCTGACCAAAAACTTTGGCGGGGAACGAACGTGTTATGCAGCTGCCGGTCGAGTTACGAATACACTTAACTTATAAAGCCAACTTTGACAGACTTAATAAGTACAACACTCTTCTACAAATAATTTATATTTAGAACATTCTTCCTATAATTTCTCGCGTAAGACGACAATCGTAATAGTTCTACACTTAATAGTATTTTAATCGGAATGTTAATTAATTTTCTCCTTTTAATTATTTTTTAAGTGGATTCGCCCAGAGCTCCAACAGATTGGAAATTACAATTCGAATTTCCAAATTGTTGTGCAATTTTGTTTCCGATGTTGCAACCGCACCGTCTAAGGAATCACCGCAAACTGATTCCCTGTGCCCAAGTCCCTGGACCAGACAGTGGAATTGCCCCAGTGCAACATCCCTAAGTCACAAAACATCGCACAATTTTATGAATGGTGCGATGTTTCTTACTACTGCCGGAACATTTTGGCATTGGAACACGATTGGCGCATGCGTCTTATGTATATGCAAGACTTATAACAGTTCCACGGGTCAAAAGCGAGAGAGAGCAGCGACTACACGTGGTGCCCCCAACAAGTGTGATAAGCATTAAAACAAGCGCTGATAACACCAGCACTCAAATTTCCCTTCTTGTCTAAGGTCAAGGACTCAATGTAAAGAGACATTGTATTAGCAAAATAAATTACGCTGTGTAAATTACGTACTTAGTAAAATTGTTTCAAAATCACAATATTTTTTTATTACACTCTTAAACATGGAAATTTACTCTATACCGTAGGGATACTAAATTTGAAGACAACATTGCTTGCTACTATATTCAAAATAAATCATTTTTGCAAGTTTATTCAAAAAATCAAACCGTAAATAAATGAATGTGATATTCATTTTATTGATTGCTTCTTCTGTAGATTTTAATAACAAACGATAAGTAATATAAGTAAAGTAATAAGTATGTTAATAAAGGCTTATATCTGGTTGACTTTAATATTATTATTATTATTATTACTTTAATATAGCTGTTTAAATAATACGTCGTAATGTGAAGTTCTGTTAGAAACCTCGTTCAAGTTGATATTATAGTGGTCTCTCGTCCTCCACTATCTATAATTGAGCTTTCCGATAGTTCGAGGAGAAACGGTTCAACCTCATTTTGAATGAGGGTAATTTAAATAGCAAATATTAAATCTTTGACAAAAATGACTCATAAATGCAAATCATGCATTTAGTTGTGCTCTGTTAGGCTCGATAGACAAACAAACACCTATTGCATTAATTTTTTAAAATTGTTCAAAAATCGTAGAAACTAATTGTCTACACAATAGAAAACAATTTTTTTTTTTTATCATTTTTTAAGTATTTCTCAAGCTGAATTTTGAAAAATAAATTTAAACTTTGAAAAATTTTCTGGAGAAAAGAGTTTTGCCAACGTGTAATGAAAAGTGTATATTTTTCAGCCTAAAAGCATGCAATATTGAAAACTCAACAATGGATTCAACAAATTCCAGCTGTAGTTAGTTGGGCTTTGAAAGGCCTGACTATCAATTTGGGTAGGGGAAAAGTTTTACGATTGCTATTTCGCCGTCAACCGTAGAGGTTGACGGTCTTGTTCGCAAAGTCCATTACGAGTGCAGCTATAACATAAAACATATAAAGAACAAAAGATAAAAGTAAAAATGCAGTAGATTTTTACTATTTTTATTCGTGTTTTTAGCGTCAAATTGATCACGGTGCATATGTTTTTATTCCTCTTCATGAGTTAAAAACATGAATGTGATAATAAAAAAGAAGCAGAAAAAGAATCTAAACAGAAAAGGATGATAGAATAGGGAAGCATATTAATAAAGTTAATTGTATGCGGATGTTCCTTATTCTTATTGTTTATTGCGTATTTGACGAATGTAAAATTCTTTTGTGATCGAAATTATAAAGGAAACATGTTAATATATCGCGAATCACTATTAATTTTTATTAGAGTTAAAGAGTATTTTATTAATGTCAATAGGACGCCGTATAAAGAATAAATAATTTGATCAGCGCACAAAAATATCATCATCTAGGGAGACGATGTAGACATGAACTCCAGAGGATATATTGAAGAAATTCTAGATTTTCGTCTGGTCTCCTCCGCCCTAGTTTATTCTAAATAGCGAATAGCAGTTTTTAAGCCTATATGTAGATATACCCAATAGAATTTAGACATTATAAATGAATGTTGAAATAATAATATTGGTAATCTATTCTATAAATGTGCATTTCACAATATTTAGTTTCTGAACGTTAATTAAATTAAACTCTCAGCACATTAAGTAAATGGGTTTAATATTATAGCACAACTGCATCTGAGTCCTTTGCGGCAGGACCTGACCAAGCAATTCACTTTACTTATCGTACTGTGACTGCTTTGCTTTAACAGCAGAATTTTCGTGGAGTATTATAATTTGCCATATCAACTACCAATAGCCTTTGAATTTTCTGCTCGAGAAAGCCAATTAACTGATTAACCACAACTGTCAGGAAATCATCAAACCGAAACTGAAGACGGCGACACTGACATCGACAATTAACGGGTCCACGAATATTGTCTCATTTTATCCAAATGAAATGGAGACCATTGCATAAAGTCTTTTTGAGTTTCCAATAGTCGAAGCAACTGTTGCTTTTTTCTCAATTCGTTTTCATTTAAGTGTTCCTTTTTCACTGTTTCACTTTCAAAAGAAAATATGTTTTCCTACTAAATTATTTTTTGTACTGCCTTCATTTAATGGTAATATATGCAAATCATTCAAGAGCTATTACGAAAGTTGCAGCTAAGAAGTGCTTTACTGTGGGGATGTTCAAGAACATATCAGGGCTTATGTTAGATTCCATTTAGAGAATAAATTTAAATATATATATCGCGAAAATTATTTTTGTATACGAAAGCTAAATACTATTTTAAAGTGTGGTTTATTTTCAACTGTAAAGCGCGGTAAATTTGTAAATCTTTGTCCTTTGACTAATCGAATGAATCAACGCACAGACAAAACAAAGACTAAGATACTTAAATTATTAAACAAAAAATTAAAAATGTTGATTCAAACAAAAAGCTAAACCAAACAAGTCTCTGCGATTTAGGCGTTTGAAATATATATTTTAGGATCGAGGATAGCTTCTTCTGACTGTTAAGTAAGTATATTTTCATACAATGTTAAAATGTTACTGTTTTACTCTATGGATATACAAATAAAAAACTCCGAGCAGTTTGATCAATTAAGCAAGTTTTAATTTGCTTCAATCATTTCTATTAAAAAACATAAAAATTATTTAGAATAATTAAAATAGTTAGAAGAAAGAAAGAATCTGGTTTTAAATATTTTTAGTCTAAGATATGAAAAGTTAGTTACAGATCAATCGAGTCATCTTTGTTTGCGATGACGTACCATCTAAAAATATCTATTTAAAATGCTTCTTAAGTCGAAAACATAGTTAACTGTAGATCTTTAAGGGAATGAACACAATTAAATAATTAAATAATTGAAGAATTATACTTTATTTTTAGAGACAATTTTGAACAGGGTAATCTAATCGCTTTTTACTCTAGACACTGCCGTAATATTTATGCGTTAAGTAAGCAAATTCGGCAACCGAGATAAGCAAAAATATTCAACGTTAGAAGTTTTTTATGCTTTTTATCCATGGCGTAAAAAGGCGTGTGGTCGACGACATATTCCCACAGGTAAGTCTTTTAGCCACGTCTAAGCGACACTATCTCTGTTAATCTGTGCGAAGTCTAAGATTATATGTGTATATATATGTATGTATAAAACGATAGCAATATGCTGAGGTGTTACCCGAAGATAAAGCTTCTTTTGACGCGTACTTGCGTTCATATTCACATAAAAAAAAATCCCGGGTGTCCAGTTCAGCAACACAAGTATATTTATTTGAAGCACGTACCCAAGTCAGCTGTTTCCTGGAATGGAAAATAAATAAGATAGCTAGAGTCATGTGGTCGATTAGTAACATAAACAGAAAGCCGCCCAAACAATATATGTATGTATATATTTGCATGCATAATATCATAATAAAATTTAAGGTTATTTCAAAATTAAAATTTTAAGCTTATTATTTTAGTTATACAAATAAAATCCGACTTTATACATAGAGTCTTTACTTCTCAAAAGCATTGATTGCATAGAAATCTTTGTTTAACTAAATTTTCGTATACGTTTTGAGATCATTTTCATTCAGGCAAACCTGGTTTATGTTTCAGATAGACATTCGTAATGTTTTGTAATTATTTTAATTGTACACATTGATGGAATAAAATGTGACTGTAATGAAAATAATCACAAAACATTTCCGTAAATCTATCTAAAACATGAACCAGATTTGCCAAAAATGTAATTACACTTCTCACGCGATTTTCCCTTTTAAATTAAAAATAATTTCAATGAGGTTATCTTCAAGAGTTTGAAAGAGGTTTTGAACTACCCTTTTACACTGTGCTGCCAGGTATCTTTCTTATACATATCAGAGCAACAAACCCTTTAATCTACTTAATGCGGTACGTTGGATAGAGTTAGTAATAAAATTCGATAACGATATTCTGCTTTTGTGGGAGACACTTACGATATATAAAGCAGCAACAGGTTTGTGAAAAATTAATATTTGATTTGCCTTAAAGTAAGCACAATGGCAACAAGAGCTTTGTATCCCACAACTTACGACGAGGAGACCAAAATTTGGAGCGGCATGAGCAGAGCTCCCTTTTTTGCTCCTGACTGCTCGGTGGGATCAGTTTTGTTCAATGCCATGAAGAATTGGCCCAACCAAACTGTCTTGGTAAATATAAACAATGAAATCGGATGAAAGCTGTTTCTAATAAGTTATTTTCCTGGGGCGTAGATCAACCATGAGGATGGAAGGCGGATCGGCAATGCTGAAATGCGAGCACTGGCCACACGCCTGGCCTTGTTTTTGAAAAAGGAGAAATTGACCCACAATGATGTGGTTGGCATCATTGGAGTCACAAGCACATACTTGGCACCACTGGCCGTGGGTTGTTTCTTCAATACGACTCCATTCCATGCGGTGGCTGTGAATAAAGAAGCCAGCGTCATCAAGGGACTCTATGAGCTGACAAAGCCAAAGATCATGTTTTGTGATGGTAACGACTATGAACGCATTAAGGAAGTGACCAAAGAGTGGGCACCCAAATTTATCACGCTTACTGGCCGTGTTGAAGGCGTTCCCAGCATCGAGGATCTGTTGAATCCCACAATGCAAGAGCATTTCTATCAGTGAGTGAAAATAATAGCAATTCATTCAAGCAATTGAATTTACATATCTCTTTCTATTTCCCCCTTTTAGACCAGAGCCATTGGCCGTGGATGGAGATCAGACCGCTTTAATTTTGTGCTCTTCGGGCACATCGGGTCTTCCCAAAGCTGTAGCTATTTCCCACAAGCATGTGACTAGGATTGCACCGTAAGATTTACGCAATCTTTATTATTTCACATTTATAAAATGTCTTTTTTTTTAGATTTTGCAATAGCACCGATATTATATTGACCAACGCCACTCTCGACTGGGCGACAGGTTTCATCAGCTCAGCAATCGGTTTGATTTACGGTGTCCAAAAAGTCATATTCGAACGTCCATTCGAGGCTGGAGAGTTTATTGGCATGATCAAGCAATACAACGTTTCTATTCTTGTATTGAAACCTTGGCAGACTTATGAGCTTTTCAACCATCCATTGGCCACTGAAGAATCTTTGGCTAATATCAGAGTGATCTTCATAACCGGCTGCTGGCTCTCCACTAAAATCCTACAACGCGGCCAGAGTTTAATGAAAAAATGTTTGATTGTGTCTTCATATGGAGCCACTGAGACAGGCGCAATTACGGCAAACATTGATCATAGCCATGATGATTCTCTTAATAATGTGGGTCGCATCTTTCCCGGAATGCGTATCAAGATTATCGATGAAGACGGCAACGCTCTCCCCCACAACAAAGTCGGTGAAGTGCTAATCGACATTGGTTCCAAGTGGCTGGGATACTTGGGCAGCCCTGCCGATACTGAGGCTACATTACAGGATGGTTGGATTAATCTCGGCGATCTGGGTTACTTCGATAATGACAATAATCTGATCCTTGTGGATCGCAAGAAGGATTTGCTGAAGTACAAATCAAATCACTATTGGCCAACAGAGATCGAACAGATCATCGCAGAGTTGCCTGAGGTATTAAATGTCTGCGTCGTGGGAATTCCCGATCCCTGCATCGGAGAACTTGCTGGCGCACTGGTCATCAAGAAGCCTGGAGCCACGATCACCGAGCAGCAGATAATCGATCATGTGGCTAAGCGTGTTGTGGTCGAGTACAAGCAATTGCATTCGGGCGTTAAGTTTGTTGACACGTTACCTTTGAACCCAAATGGAAAGATGATGCGAAGCTTGGCCAAGCAAGTGTTTTTGGCATGATTAAATTAATTGAATGTAGAGTTTGTTATTAATTATAAGTTATATGTTGTTCCTTTACCCCCATTGTTCGGGTATAATAAATATTTTTTTACGTCATATCTATACAAATGTGCCGACTCATTTAATAATTTGTTACCAATCGTATATTTTCATTATATACAGCCGAGATTATATATAATTTATCTACCTAGATACTGTGGTTTATAGAGAAAGTCAAATCAGTGACATTTATCTTATACATAACATTTCATTTGGCCACTAAATAGCTATTGAAAGTAATCGTATTCCTCAAAATATTTTTTATCTATTGAATTGGAATAATAAAATAAATTGAATTTTTCAGAAATTGTATGGTTTATTATTTATTATCTATGATTATTTATATAGTATGTACATTATTTATTATCTATATAATATATATCACTTATAGTTCTCGCTGATTATCACATTTTTGCACATAACAATATTACTTTTGTTAAGCATATAGTATTTGTATTCAAGCTGTGTGAAGCATGGTATCGATGTCTTCTAAATATATTTAATTATAAATATTATTTCATTTGCAATGAAACTACTTAATTTTGTCACTTGGATAAAAATATTCAAACCCGCTACCAAGAGGGCAGATGGAGGTATAATTTGTTAATGACGGCATATGTTTGTTTGTTTGTCCACTCACGAAAATATCGAAAATCAAGGAATCATCTTTACTACTTGCCCTTCTTAACTACTTTCCCGTTATTTTAAAAGCTGTTCTAGAAATAAATTTACAGACAACCATTCTAGCACGATTTTGAAGATGTGCTTTGGATCTCCATTCTGCTGAAATACTCTTTTAGCTTCGTCGTAAGCACATTATTCCACTTATCCTGTGTAGTGGCTCAGTCTTCCACCAGGTGGAGCAACTCCAAAACATTCTTCCACCTCCACCGAGTTTAACGGTTTGCTTGACTTGGTGTCGCTGCCAGCAATAGAAGACAGGAAACAAGTAATTTGGTCAGACGAATCCAAGTTCAATAGATTCCAGTCAGATGGTAAGCGACACCATGTCAAGGAAACCATCACATTGCTTTGCTTTTATTAAACAATAGTACCGGATAGCTGACAATAAAACTGCTTTGAATTATTTCTCACACAAGGTATTTCAAATATTTTTTAAATGTCACACAAAATGCGATTGCCAAAGTTTTTACAGTTTACAAAAAGGCCTGCTCACGCAAAAGACACGAATACATTTAGTAACTTTAAAATAAAAAGTAATCACTCCGAGAACTAAAGAAAAACTAATGTGAAAAGGGGCCATGCTCAAACATTGCCTATTATGGTATTATCATATCAGATTAATGTACATAAAGTCGTAAAGGAAAGAAAAAAGCACCGTTACGCACCTCAATAGACGACGACTGCAATATAAAACAAGTATACGAGTAGATGTATATTTCAATTGTGTTATCAATTTTTTATTATCCACAAATTAATTGACTATTGCCAACAGATTAAATACGTATAAGTTTTGTTGATATTCAAAACACAGTGAAAGCTTCATTACCCATGCAAGTGCATGCTTCAAACGTTTCTTAAATAACTATAACTTAACTTTTTTAATTTCATTGTGAAAATAGGCATATCATTATAAATATATTAGCAAACACTTCAGTCAAATATTTTTTTGGTCGAACTATTAATTGTACAAATTGTAGGAATTCAAGACAATACAGAAACACTGCTTTTGTATTTTTGTCATATGGCTTGAGTAGAAGATCATATGGTGAAGTATTTAAATTCAAGCGTAAAGTTTATGAGAAGGTCTCATTATTCTTAATGTTGTGGATCAACTCATTGAGAAAGACGGTTGTTTTGAACTCATTCTATGAAAAATATACTTTTAGATAAGATAAAAAAGAATCTTTTGTATAATAAATAGATTTACCTGCGTCACTTTCCTAATGTGAATTTAGTGAATGGAAAAAGTTAACATAATTTTCGTTAATTTATGCACGTGTATGAACTCTGATGAAAGCAAACATTGCCAATATTCAGCATAAACTTGGATAACATTATCTCACTTACAGTAGACGTTATTCTCCATTGAATAATTGCTGAATGGCCGTGACTGAGCAGTAGACGATAATAATGAAATGAAGATATATTTTATTTGTGATATCGATTTATTATCAATAAACTGAAACACCTGTACGCAAAACAAACTGAAAATACCACAACAATGATCAAAGTCCGTGCGAAACTACCGATTAATAATAATTAGGAATATAAATACTGACAAAGCATAATTTAAAACTTTAGTAGTTCTTATTATGTACAACTAGTAAGTAAGAACCTGAAAATATTCATACAACAAAGTAGATAAACAGTTTTGATACTCGAGATGTCTGCAGAGTAAATGAACAATAGATAACAGCAAGTACGAAAAAAAAAGAGAAATGAAATGGCCATCAATCAATCAATGACAGCAACTTGAATTTGAAAATCTTACAATCACGTCAGGTAGACAGATCGGCAAACGCTTTGAGCGTATGCGAGACACATGGACGCTGATTGCTAATGTCAATTGAAAAGAGACTCAAGTGACACATGCGTATTTAAAATGCCAATCAAATAGAAGCCATGGTTACCTTTGAAGGTGATGTGAGAAGACTTTTGGGTCGTAAAGGTCGTCACACGCGTTACATCTGATAATTTCCGTTCAACAATTGCAAACGCCTAAAACTATGCTGTAAATTCGTCAGCTGCAAACCACAGACAGCTAAATTGGGGGCTGGAGCTCTGGTCTCTTTGTTAAGTACGAGGGGATGCTTTATGGCGGAGTCAGCGACACATTCAGGCACAGGCACAGGCTCAGGCCCAGTCGAGTGTGCTTATGTTTATGCGCATTTATTTACGACTTAAAATTTGAATAATTTACGATGGCGTCGGCCGAAGGCGAGAAATCCAGTTCAGTACACTCCCCTAGATGCTGTATTTGGCCGAGAATGTGTGTTTGCAACAAGGCCAAAAACAACGAAGAGGATTGCGTTCTCTGGAACTGTTACAAAGTCAAGCCGAAGCCCTAAAAACATGCAACTTGCCATGGAACATTGAATCTGTTTTTTTGCGAGCTAAGGCTATTGGCTCTCTGGCTATCGCCATGGCTATGCCCATTGCATTTGCGTGGGAGATGAGAACTTTGTTCAAGAACGGGCAATGTAGATGTAAGTACTAACAATACCAACTGAGCAACAACAAGAACAACAACGACTTTCAACTGCAGCGACCAGATTGCGGCGAGTAACGGACAGCCGACAACCGAAAGCGGTCAGTGGACAGCGGACAGCAGACGGCGGACAGCGGACAGCGGACAACTGACGGCGGAAATGGCAACAGCAGCGAACATAAACGGAAACTCAAAATACCGCTATAAAGCGGAAGTTAAATTATTGCAATTGTGTTGGCAGCGCATTTCATAACTGCAAAGTGTACGCCCTCCCTTTCCGTCACTGGCATAGCCATTTTTAGTTGTTTATCCTGCCATAATTGTTATTGTTTGTAAATAGTACTACAATATATAGATGCATTTGCACCCAGAATCAATACAGATTCAAGGCAGAACAAAGTTGTGATACAATTCAGAGCAGTGTTTTATTGAAGATTTTAAATAAGAAGTAAGAAAGTTACAGTCGAGTGTGCTAAAGTGTGAGCACACATTTCAATTCAATTCATTCAATTAAATCATATTCTACGAATATAATCAAAGATTATATCAGAATATTCAAAGATTATATTTAGAATATTTCGATGTAGTACTACATTCTAAATATAGCATACACTACAAAATATCGTAAAGATTGTCAACCAAAGCAATTGAAATAGAAGATGACTCTTTCTGCTTGTTACATTAATTTCACGTAGGTATGAAGTTATTTCTCTACCTCATAGGTAGCTTGGATAAAAAGTGCAGAGCAAGAACACCAAAGCCATCCATCAGATACTAACAATAGATTGACTGCATCAGTCAGCCATTCCACATATCTAATTATCCCTGGCTCAGCTCGGCTCCTCCCTAAACCCATTCAATGAGGCACATAAAGAAATGTTTACATGCAATTACCGTTCTAGTGTTGGGTTGCCAACTCGAACGCCATTCACAATTGTTTATTACATTTTCAGAGATCAGGATTAAGTCGTGGATAAAGCGGAGGAAGAGGAAACGGAGAAGTAAATGCGAGAAAACACACAGAGAGAGGAGTGTCTAGGTCGCATTCTTAATTGCCGTGCCTGTAATTTATCATCGGATGGCAATTTTAGCTTGGAATCTGCAGTGAAAAATGCTGCTGGCACTTACAACCACATGCACAGAACATACATAGGTCTTATGTGTTTATCGTTAGTAGTCGTTGTTGGCAATGTGTGTGTGTTAGGAAAACATTAAACAGATCCAAACGAGAAAGGTGTACTCCAGTACTCCATTTGCGACTACTAAGTGCTTGCTAATTGAATTGTAGGGTAGTACGAATTTACTAAATATATCATTGCAGATATGCCACAATGATACTCTAATATTGAGAGCCTAGTACACAGCACAAATTTACTAAATTTTTCATCTCAAATATGCGACAAAGATACTCTAATATTGAAAGCATAATAAATACTTCATTTGAGCAGAGTTTAAAGAAATTATCTGGCAATAAACTCGAATTTTCTATATGTATCTTATCTCCAATATGCAACATAGATACTCTAATATTGAAAGCATAATTAATACTTTATTTGAGCGACTAGCTGAGTAGATTTTAAAGAAATTAGTTCGCATTAAGCTCACATGGCCGCAGCGAAGGCCACAAAAGTCACAATGCGCACGACTATCGCAAGTCGTATATTTATATAGCCCTTGCGCTAGCGAATTTAGACAGATTTATGGCAGGGGCATTAAATGGCATTAAGCGGCAGGCGAGCACTGTTTCCGTTTTCTTCTTTCCTTCCTCTTCTTGCTGCTTTCCGTTGCAAGCGCTGCACTTGATATTTGGGGCACTTAATTAAGAGTTCTATTTGAAATTCCCGTGTTCTGGAATTGTGCAACCAGCAGCTCGTAGATGCAGCTGCCACGGCCACTGCCACTGCAAGTGCAACTGCAACCGAATTTGCGATAATAAAAACACATGTTGACAGACACCGTCAGTGTCTTAGCTACTTTAGGGGCGTGCTGCGTGGGTTGTCGGAGCAGACAATTTTTAGTGCCATTTAAGCCATTTGCACATTTTCGTTTATGGTCTCTGCCATTTCATTGCTGTCTTCCTGTCAACATATCCCGCAACAGTCGTTGGTTGCCATTGCGGCTGTTGCTGTGGGCGCACCTATTAGTTTGGGACCTGGCACCGCGTGCCTCACCTCATCTCGCCTTGCTTCGCCTCGAGTTCTTGATGCTCTTTTGTTTGGCGCAAAATTGGAATGTCATAAAAGTGTGTTTGCTTATTTAAAAAATCGTAAAAGCGAGTCAGGATGAAAATAAAAAACATGCCATGCGAGGCCATCACTTGCTGTTTTTCTTGTTGTCCATGCTCACATATTTCTGATGGCCATTGTGCTTTAGCTTTGGCCTTACGAGCCTTCTATGTATCCTTTTGTGGCGCCCTTTCCTTTCCTATCCTGCTCTCTAGTTGCTCTCTCTTTCTCTCTCTGTCTGTTCTGACTTCCGTTTCCGGTTGCATGACTTGGCATTGTTTCATTTTGATTGTAATTTTTTATTACTTTGAAGGCACACATGCTTCTTCGAATTGTTGCTTGATTCACAGTTGGCATTTCGCTTGTAATGAAAATCAAATGAATATTGAAAAAAATTGTTAACCTCATCATAAAACTCTCAAGATAGAGCTAATAAAACCGACCTTAAAACCATTTAGTAATATTTAATATTTATACGAGGGACACCAAGAAAAAAAGATAAAAGTTGTATTTATGCGTGGCATTTGTCGGTCCGATTTGTGATTTTTGACAATCATTAAGATCATCGAACTGTGTCGCCAATACGTAATGTTTCTGATTGCTTAGCGTTTGACCTTTCAACCCTTTTTACACCCGGAACCCAAAAAGTTATGCTGACTTAGAGTCTGAAGTGGGTATATTTGGCCACACAAGAAGTGAGGATACGAATATTTGAGGAACAGCAAATAAAGTCTAGAATTGTCCAATCCAAGAGGAAAGGGCCTACATAACGAAGAATTCGAAAAAAAGAATTGTCTGTAAATTGTGGTTTACGTAAACTAAGGTCGGGCAAGGCGCAACTGCAGATTTCTTTCTTTGTTTGTTTTTAGGATTTTTTATTTCAGTCAGAGGAAAGTTTGTTTGTTTCCTGTCAATATAAACGCAACTAACTGAAAATGTGAAATTCTCATACAAATTGCGACGTGATGTTAAATCCTTAAGTCGTACCTTTAGATTAAAACGCTTTCGAAATGAATCCATATATATTAAGTTAAAGCGTAGCACTGCATCACTTAGTGTCCCAATTGGCAAGCTCGTCCCTTGACCTTGACTTGGACGCCGAGCTAGACCGAGAGTTAGAGTCGCAGATGGCAGTAATTTGATTTAATCAGTGGCGCGTGGGCCAAGGACGTGAATGGTAATGAATTATTCATTTACTCGAGTTACAGTGAAAGGAAAGGATTTCAACTGCTTTCAGCTGTGGCTACGCAACCAATTGTCTCGCTGATGCTGGCTTGAGGCAATGGTAAATGGTTATGTTTATTTAAACAAAATCGGATTGAAGTCAATTAAATTCATTGACTTAGAGAGCTGGGTCAAAAATTCGGCATAATGAAGTAAATAAGTTTTGTAAATTAATTATTCGACAAGTATTCAAATGAAACCGTATACATATTATTATATTCAACCAAATTCGAATTCAGTTTGTGAATTCACTTCACTTTCCCAACAATATGACAATGTGGGCTTAAGTCAAGAGCTGGTCAACACCATTGAGAACTGAGGTCGAAAGATACGAAAATGAATTATAAGTTTGCATGAAATCAATTTATATGGACTGCTGAACTCTGTGCCCCAACTCCTCAATTTCTGCGTTGCCTGAGATATGTGCAGGGGAAGTCGGAACTGAAAGCTGTACAGCAAAAAAAACATTCATACAACACGTCCTTAAAGAACTTAATTAACTTTTTTTGAGTGTCGTCGTTGCTGTTGTTGTTGTTGTTGTTGTCGCAACCAATGGCCTTTTGGCCAGAAACGCACGTTGCCTGGGTCGTGGGTCGTAAAAAATATTCAGCAATATTTAACTGTCACATTGTGCGCCTTTTTACGTTTCAACACACACATAAACAAGCAGCGATGCGACTCTTGCAAAATATTCTCAATATTGTGACCGGAATACTGTTAACTCTGTCCCCCTCGTGGGTAGCCGCCGGACGTGATGGGTGCATGCACCTCGAGGTTCGACATATGTACGCATAATATGTCATCCGTATCAACACTTTAACATTATGAGTAACCTTTTTATCGAAATACTTCTCATCTAATTATGACAGTACAGACTGTCAGTTTAATATGAAATACGAGCATGCTGATTGCCCAAAATAACTTTTAAACGACTGTTAAAGAACCTAGACTTACTCACGGTAATTTTACACACTTCTGCAATTTGATACAACAAAATATATACATTCAGGTATGACAGTTTGAACGAATTGACTGACTGACTGATTCATAAATTCACTTATTGAGCAATTAATATAAACTATAAGAGCTTGCACTAAAATTTTAATCATGCAATAAAATAAATTTTCGAAAAACAATATCGTTCAAATATATCAATTATACCTAAAAATATTCATATATACCAATATATACAATATATTACTACATTAGGCATAAACCATAATATAATACAAAATATACGATTTGTCAATCAACACAACTAAGATTATATATTCTTAATCACCTATAACTTATATTAAAGCACTCTGCATTCTAGCACTCCTCAACCTCTAAAAAGAGATAAATTCAAAGACGAGGTTAGGTTCCGAGAACAACATTTAGTTCAGTAAAAAAATTCAAAATTCTCTAAAAATGCAACGTAAGGTAAATTTTGGTAAAGCTGGTTAGTTGCATGTAAAGTATATGTCATAAATATGGAACAGCGTGCACAAAAACTAACAAGTAAACAAATGATGGTAAACGGCTGTCATTCAACTCAATTTAAGGGCAATTAATCATTCAGAAAAAAATATTTAACCCAACTCTGTTTAGTGCGACGATTTGCATCTCTTTTTCTAATGACTTTTTTTCTATTTACTAATTTAGTGGAAAGCACCACCGACATTCTCCTTTAACCAACATCAACAGTCCAGTCGATTCAGCCGTAACCGTGTGTTTGTCTGTCTGTATTTCTGTGCGTGTATTGTAGAGATTATAAACATATAAGAATATATAGTATATATATAGATACACCAAAGGGCATATAAATTCTTGTAGAACCGCACGTTCTTCGCCCAAAAATAATAGAAATCGATTTTTTTTTAATATCCATATTATCTTAACTTTTTGGATGCATAAATTGACTTCCGATGGAAATTAGACCACCTGAACAAAAAATATTTTTTGCTTTAAGTGATTGTGCCAACCAACTAGCGCAGGGTACCTCATAGTCATTCAATCTCTACCAAAGTTTAAAACTGTTGTTTTCTTTTTTTTTGGATTTAGGAAAAGAATTGAACAATTTGCTCTTCACAAAAAATGTTTGATAGCGAGAGAGGACGAGAAGAGCATTGTGGCCATTGCTTTTATGTCGATATAGCAAGGCAGGATTGGAATCCTTGGATTTTGTACTTACTATATACATAAATCTGTGTGTATCTATTAAATTGTAGTATTTATTTCGGTCTACTTTTTTTTATATAGAATACACTAGAATCAGTCCATCAGTGTTGGACATAGAAGTTTTAGGTGTTATTTTTTGATGAAGCAACACCATTTGAACGCCATGCTGGGAATAAATAGTGGTTTTTAGTAAGGATTCTGATTCGACAGGCGGTTAGGCGGCGGCAGGACAAGTGCAACCGTTCACACGCTCCGGCATGGAAATGACGTGAATGCGTGCTGAAAAAGGATGAAAAGCAACAACTTGAAAAACATTCCATCAGCTGCAGCAGAAAGACAGAGAACAAGCGGGAGCAACAGAGAGAAGGAAAAGGAGAAAGAGAGGGAAGACAACCATAGAAATGTAAATTCTGATGCTGAAAGAGCGGTCGAAGACGAGTATTGTTTACATTAATGCAAAAGCCCGAACGCATCTTCTCAACCGTCTGACCAACTTGGAGTCAATAACTCTTCATGCCAAGCTCCTCCAATTGGTGTAGTAGTACGACCTGAACCGGGTTCAGCTGCCAAACGAAGCGTAAACCAACAAAAGGTATGAAAAACCATTGACGGGGAATGTTGAATTGAAAAAAATTGTAGCAACCCACCCAAAGGTCACTAAAAGAGGAAAAATGGAAAGATATGCAAATATTGGATGAGACAATCAAATATGCAGTAATTTTTTGCATCAATTGACTTGGCCTTATACTCCAGCCCTTTCGGATTGACGAGGGGTTCTTGTGCTCTCATGACTTCGTAGCCGAACTAGCAAAGAAGTCCTGAAATGTTATACGAAACACGCATCTAAGGAATTTTGTATTCCTGATCAGGTCAAATAGCTTTTACTCATATGTATATATTGATTCGTACTTGTTCCTTAAAACTTCGGCCAAAGACAAATTTATTTAATATTTTATATAAATCTCAGCTTATCGTAATACCATATAATAGCCAAATAAATTTGACATTTATGATACAACGGCTACTTGTCGTTCACTGCTGACAGTAAGTTCAAAGGTATTTCACATTTATCTGATATTTAATTTAATTTAATTACTGAAGTATATTGGACGCCTCTGCACTACGTTGCTCAGAAAGTTTCATTTATTTTGAAACAGTTGGTATTCCAACTTAAGCATGGCCAAGCTACTGACGCCAGCTATTTAAAGTTCAACAGGAAAACCACAATGAATCTTGAAAAGATTGCTGAAAAGTTGTAAACTCCCAGTGTACTAAGGGAAATATCTCTGCGAACGCATAGAAGAATTAATGAAAACTAATTACCCTTACAACTTTTTTTTACATTTTCTTCGCACAATCAGTTTAAAATTCTTGCCACGGATTAAAACTGCAACCGCCATGCGACATCTGGTTTTCACTTGTTGAAATTATTTATTTCGTCTCTTACGTAAGGCAAAGCTCCTACAAGGTGAACACATGCTGTCAATGTGGAACGTTTAAAAAGCGATTCATTCTTAGTGAATATTTCTTAATAGTGATTATTATTCCGATGATAATGTCGATTCCGTTTCCCGTTAAAGGAAAAGGAAAGTTATCGCTCAATAGACGCATCTTGCGAATCATACTCATGAATACGCCAGAACCACATTTTGAATGCATCGCAAGCTCAATGGATTTCAATGACTACGCAGATGCTTAAATGTAATTCACTTTTATGAGCTTTGTAAGAAATGTCCTTCGCACACTCACAGGCAGGCACTCACATGAACACATACGAATGCATTTGCGCTGTGAAGGGAAGCCATCAACATTTTTTGCACTCGAGCGCACAATTTGCAAGTAAGTTGGGTATTGTTAACCCTTTCTATAATGTGGAATTATAATTATATTGTAATACATATGCATGTATATAATGTAAATAATTAGTATCTAATGCTTGAAATTTAAAATCAAACATTGGCAGAACTCGAATTTAAGCCTTTGCCTGTTTTGAACATTGTAGACGACAATTGACATGAAAACGAAGCTTATACAGCTTTCTAAATTTTGGGACATTTCCTGGACAACTTTGTCAGTTCGAAGTACTTTGTTGGATTTACGAGTACGTGCAAGGAGTTCTTGATGAGAGATACTTGCTACACAGAAAAGGGAATGAGATTACGAGCAGTGCATAAAACGAGAACATTACAAAGTTTTGTCCAAGTTAATCTGGCTATGGTACGATTATTGAAATATTCAAAGGTCGACGAGAGAGCGCCCAATAAAAGAGACTTACTTAAGGGACAATATTAATGAAAAGCAGACTTTGAGCTAACAGAAAAATTAAATAATATTTTCAAGTTAATACGTTAATAAAGCTTTACTTAAAATATAAGTGCGATAGCATAAAATAATCATAAACTTGCAGTAAAAGGCCGTCACGCCAAAATGTCACAGTCTTAGAAATTTATTTATGATCTTGGCACCCCACTGAGGTGCACATGCTTTGGTTCGTTGGGGATGTTTGAGAATCCCTCTTCATGCCTGCTCATAATAGTCATCTGTGCTAATGACTTGGTCACTTATTTGTTGTGTGAAAAATCACTGGCATAATATAGTCGCAGAGGCAGCAACTGCCACGCCCACAGCCATTTGTCTTGAACAGTCAGGGGCATAAAACTGTTGACATGTCATTTGTCATATTCACACGCTTCCTCCTACCTCAGTTGTGCCCCGTCCCTGGGGAATATTGTTGTGTTGCACTTGTGCGAATCTGAATTCAGGTAAATTAAATGGATAATATGGCACAAAGTAAGTGTATAGCAAGGAGTCTAGAGAACTCTGTGAGATATAAATTAAAAGTAAGCCTTTTCGATGTCAGTTTAGTATTTCAACAAAATTCAGATATGAACAATTTACGAAATCTTCGAGTTGGTAGAGCTCCGTTCGGCCAATGGTTGCGTTGCTATACCAAAGGATGTGATGAATCCAAGAAATGTACTAAGCTCCGATCAAAATCTATGTGCGGAGACAAAGAAAAGAATGACCAAAACAAGGGAAATCAAAAAAAGGGAGATCAACCAAAGGCAAACCAAAAAAAGGGAATCCAAACAGAGGGAGACCAACCAAAGAAGGCCAATAAAAAAGAAAGCAATAACGAAGTAAAAAAGATAACTTTGATCGAGGGACAGGGTGTGGGATGTGAGTTGATTCAATCGCTGAAGACAGTGTTTGATGCTGCCAAAGTGCCCATCGAATGGGAATCCTTCCCAGACGAACCAAGCAGCCATAAGGTCTCAAAGGAGCTCTTGGACTCATTGAGACGAAATAAAGTCGGAATCAAAGGCCCTATCGAGGATCCGCTATGGATGAAAGATCTGCGCAAACAGTTCGATCTCTTTGCCTACACCGCCGTTTGCCGCAACATGGAGGGTCAAGATAATCCTTATGGTAAATTAAATTGTGTTATTATACGCGATATGATGGAGGGCGAGTACTCGGGCATTGAGCACGATGTTGTCCCAGGAGTTCTGCAGTCTATCAAAATAAGCACTGCTGCTGGAGCGGAACGCATTGCCAAGTACGTATTTGATTATGCGAACGAATTCGATCGCAAAAAAATCACCGTGGCTCACAAGGCAAACATAATGCGGATGACCGACGGCAATTTCTTGAAGCATATGCGAAAGGAGGCAATCAAACACATGCCAGATCGACTTTTCGAGGAGCGTTACATGGACACAGCTTGCTTAAATCTCATCATGAAGCCGGAGACCAACGATGTACTCGTATCGTCCAGTATGTATGGCGATGTACTAGTTATGATGGCTTCAAGCATCACGGGTAGCAAAGCAATGTGCCCCGGATACGGTGTCAGTCCCCATGGACGTCTCTACGATACTCTAAATAAGGTGGGCGAAGAGGTGGCTGGCAAAGATCAAATTAATCCTACTGGCATGCTTTTCTCCGGAGTTCTTATGCTACGCAGAATTGGCCTTATCGATCAGGCAATGTCTATTTCCTGTGCTATCAAAAGTGTTTACAAGGATACAGATATGCGCACTAAAGATATTGGTGGCAAAGCCAAGTGTTCTGAATTCACTAAGGCCGTGTGTGATTTTATTGCAAAACAGTAACGATATATGAATGTCGGACCGAAAGAAATTTTAATTGATATTCGCATTTCATTCATTTTAGATATTAATCAAAATTTTTTTCAATAAAATTTGATAATGTACATCTAGAAACGTTAATCAATTATCAGCAATCTTTAGATAATTATATTAGGAAAAATATCCTTTTTGTTTACCAAGAAAAATCACTAGCCAAATTTTAGCTCCAGAGGGACATTCACGAACGAATGAACAAAATTACCCATATCTTCAGTATACGACCTTCATCGCTCTTTTTTTTATTTGTTCAATTTTGTTCATTAGTTTATGTATGTTCCTTTTTTTGTGATTTGTTGTCGCATTAAGAAAACTGAATAATAATATACTTAAAATACATAAAACCAAAAGGGAGTCTAAAAATGTAGAACATAAAATTAGAAATATAACTATATGAAAATCAACGACGAATATGACACTGAATATGTTAGGAACACCATCCAACGAATGAATCAAAAGACTTAGTTCACTAATTAAAAAAAGAACCTATTCAGTAAATTGAACAAAGTTTACACAGCACTGTAGTCCACTCTGTACGTGAAAGTTATTGAAACTGCAATTTTTTGCATGGGGAATATGAATAGAAAACCAAAAGTTATTCCGTGCTCGTGAGTGAATTTGGGATAAAAACTGAATCTACAGATTGAATTTTGCGCCACAGGTAATGTCTGGCGCAATCTGTGGAAACAATAGCCAAAAGATTAGCTTGAAACAAAAGTTAAATTTTTAAATTTGTTTTATTTTAGCTCAGTTTGTATTGTGAAGTTGTTTAAATAATAGTTTTTTAAGGAGTTAAAGAGAGTTTAAACGATAAACCGATTTTAAAGTATTTTTTACTAAAAACTTGCTATTAATAACGTGATTAAATAAACTTGAAGGTTCGCCTCGGTGAGCAGTCAATAAGGGTCACGTATTGGCCGCTGACAAAGTAAGCCAAGTTGCTCCAATTGCTTCTAAGATGCAAAGATGCCAAGAAGGAGAAGCTGACTGCTGACAGGAAAGGAAACGACAAGACAAGACAGTCAGATGCCGTTGCCGTTGCCGTTGCAGCTGCATAAAAACTTGTTAAAATTTAATAATTTATGGCTCCTTCTTGGTCTCTAGTCTGTCCGAGGATGGGCTCACAGACGCGCCCAAGTAATAAACGTCAGTTTTTGTGGCCTGCTACTGCTAGTAGTAATAACAACAATAACACCAGCAACAACAACAGCAACAACAACAAAAGCATAAAATTGCCCAAGTTTGTCAGACAGGAGTGGACTGACAGCAGTCGGAGATATGAGGGTAAGCGTATACTAACTGTACAAACTGTACGGATGCAAGCCAAGGATTCTGCCATCCAATTTGGCTGCCTGCTCTAAATTGCAAACATTTTTTTTTACTCCTCCTGATGCTGCTGCTCCACCGACTCCCGGTTCCGCATCCGCTTTCACTGTCAGCTCCCACTTCTACTTCCACTCCGCCATCTTGTAACTATACTAATATGTAGTTGTAATTAAATTTCGACTCTGCTTGCAGTTGGCCATAACTTAGAGAGAATGCTCTAACTAGTCACACCCCTTCATGCTGCGTCCTTTTACTGCTTTGCTGACTGCGATTTATGAGAAGCCAGAGGGCCATTTACCTGTCAGTTGTGTTTTCCACTTGATGCAAATTGACCGACGACACTCGGTTAAGTTTACTTCAAGTTTTTAGGCCACGTCTCCGTCTCGATGTGACCACCATGTTGATTCTATTGTTAATGTCAAAAGATTCTGCTGTGTGCAAAAGTGTCTGATAAGAGCAGAGAGTGCTGTTATTATATTGCTCCCTGGGGGAACTTTAGTGGCTACTTAAAGAGCAGTTATATTCAACAGTTTTCCTAATCAGGTAAACTAAATGTTGATGGCTCTCTTCCTTAATTACAAAGGTCAGACGAGGATTTAATTATGGCTTTCTCACAAATTCCCAGACAACAACCATGCATTTTCTATTTTTATAAGCCCATGTATATAACCCTGACAATTACCATAATAAAAACAAACATAAACAACTCAAATTGTTACATTCTTCTTTGTTTCTTTTTGCGAATAAACTCATGGAAGAGTTGCGCCATTTACGGAATTAAAGAATTGTGGAATCATGTTCACATACGAGTAATTACAATTACGTGCTGTATTATTATGCATAAAAACGGCATTCTTCAACATGGATATAAATTACATATATTCCTGGCAACTTTATGTTGTTCTTGCCGTTCCTTTATTTACATGTTCCATGCAAGTTTATAAATCTCAGTCAACTAAATGTAAAGCACTCTCAATTCGTGACAGGCATGTAAAGTAATACAGACAATTGCTTATGCTCAAGCGATGACAATTGATGTATCTACTTTGTTGAAGGACATGAAGAATATCCTCAAAAAAATTATATATATTAAGACTTCTAGTTGTTCGTAACTCAATCTACATATACATAGACACACTTATTATGTTCAAAAGAATGATAATAAAAGACAAAAGTTGAATAACTCATTTCTCATAAATAAATTTGTATTTAGTTATTCGCTTTTAATAATTAAATGTCTTTATGGCGTGAAACTGCTCTGGTCTAAGTTTGATGTTGAATTTAGAATAGCTTCTTTTAAAACTTTAAACCACCGTCTAACATAGTTATAAAAATTGTGTTAACCTGCCACTAGGCAGCGTTTGAGTTAAGACGGAACATTCCTTTAGTTCTTACTATGCAAATTGCTAATTGTACTCATCAACACTGTTCCGTGCCCCTCCTAATGAGAAATGCAAAACAGTCTCAATTTATAAAATGTTCAATGCCAAAAAGGAAACGAAGAAAAAAGAACGAAATGCGAACGCGAATGAGAATGGGAATGGGAATGAGAATGATAAAATGAATAAGTATAAAATGAAAGTCGAGTCAGGGGCGCGTTCGACTGGGGTTTTGTACTCGTTATAGCTTTATATAGAAACTTAAGTGCCCAGAAATGCGCACGCACTGAGGCGTGCAAATTGTTTGGGGACCTGAAAGATGCGAGATGTTGAGCGCGATGTCTTTCCACTGCCTCCCCTCCAAGTGGATCGGTGTTCGCGAAAGGCAAGCGAGCCGCTGCAGTAGATTTTAACAAAAGTTCCCAGACGTATTTTTTACTTTCATTCGCACTACATGGCGCATTATGCATAAAACAAAAAACATGGCCGAAATATAAGAACTGCGAAAGGACGAGCTGCGATCCGGGCTGGGAGAACCACGGAACTGCCACTGTGTGTAACGGATGGCATTGCAAGTGCTATAAGTTGGTGTGAAGTATTTGCATGAGAATGCAGAATGAAGAATACAGAATGCAAAATGCAAAATGTGCGGGAAAGGTGTCATGAAAGCGCAAAGTAAATGCAATATACAATAAGAAAGAACAAATTTCCTGGGTGTCTGTGTTAAGTTGGTCAACATTGCACAGCATTATAATGTATTAAGTATAAGAATAATGTTCGTTCATTAAAATAGAGTGATACAATTACGAAATATTACGACTAGCTAGTTTTCTCATTAACCTACAGCATCTGTCTCATGCAAAGGTAATTGAACAACTGAATTCTAGGTTTAACTTTTAGGAGCTCGAAGCACCCGAGACTTGTGTATAACAGTTTAGGCATCGAGTGCAACAATTTGGAATGTGAAACAGAGACGATAATACGCTGCAATGGAAAGACTACGAGACCGAGACTAAGGCTGACAGGCAATTTAACATAAATGTACACAATTTAAACAGACATCATTTACATATTTTATGCATTTCATATTAAGTGTCAAGAGGAAGAGGAATGTGCTCCTGCATGCCTTGTGCAATTAGGACTATTAACTTCTGCATACGTTGAAAATGGAAATGAAACTTGTTAAATGTTCAATAATCTGATACGAACTAACCTGGGGTAATTACAATATAATTGATTAACAAAGAGAGTGTATTGTAGTAAAACACTTTCGGAGAGATATCCGCGTTTCTTAAATCGTATTTAGAGCGACCGAAATCAGTGGCAAATTCATGTGTGTAAGCATATCCACAATACGGAAATTGAACATCCGATGTAAAGTACTAAGTGCATTGAAAGAGGCAGACAGTCTGCTGCTGTTGTAGCTACTGTAGCACCGACGGAAGCCATCCAAAAAAGCCCAACTACTGGTATTTCAGAGGTTGGAAGCCAAACTCATCTGAACTGAACCGAACTCGAACTCAACTCAACTGAGCTGAACTCAACTGAATTGCACCGAAACAGAAGCAGAAACAGAAACTAAAATAAAGTGGATAGTGTCACACACATAAAATGTATAAGTTTCGAAATCTCACACAGCACACAGGATTGGCATAGCATAGTGGGCTGATAATGCTGATGTCTCCTAACTGCTGTTGTGGTGGGAGGAGGGATGGCGCCTTCTTTCCCATTCATATTCTCAAGTCCAACTACTGTTGATGTCCATGCAGAAGGCTATGCAAGTTTGCAGAAAGGCGTGTGGCAGGCAACGCGTTACGGTCCAAATCCGAAATCAGAGTGTAGCAAAGAGGAAAAGGAGACGTAGTCGAGGAGTTAGCCACGAATAAATGGCGAATTGTGGATACGATGCCGAAAACGGCAACCAGGGCGATTACAACAACAATTAGGTGCAGAATTCCCCAAACTGAAGCAAAGAAGCAAAGAGCGGAATACAGAAGAAGCAGAAGCAGAAGCAGACGGCGAATAAGCAAAATAATGTGACAAGGCTAAATGCCGTAGCTGATATTGCACGACTCCGGCAGATTCGCAACTTCTGCCAATTGATAGAGGGTTAAGCAGTTGCCTTGCCTGCCTTCGGTCGCCGTCGTGGCGAGCCATTTAAGATCTCTGCTTTTTTTTTTTTTAACTGACTAAGCTGAACTTTTGTGTCGTTTAATTACTGTAAAATCTAACAACGTTGCCATTGTGCAAGAATGGCGACAAACTTTAAGCACAATCTGCTGAATTTGTTCAATTTAATTGTTAAATATTGTAGAAATATACGATATCGGTTTGTCACCATTTCGTTTAATTTTCGTACTTTCAAGATATATAAAAACTTAACTCATATCGCAGACAAAAAAAATGTTGTTTGTTCGGAAACCCGATTAACCTGCTGCGTTAAGCTATTTAAAATATCAAATGAAAGAAATCTTAAAAAATGTTTCTCCAAAAAATAATTCTTTGTGTGCGAAAACGTTCATAAAAATTCATTGGAATCATTTCACATCTCCAAATATTCAAAAATATATTATTGTGATTTTTTTTCTACTTGAAAATATCGCTATCTTTTAGGATGCTGATTTTCGTCTTGCTGAGAATTTATAAACCCATCAAAATAATTTTCCAAGGCCAATATTCACATCCTTGCATTAAAGAGGCGTCCATAATTTCGACAGTTCAATGGTTTAATATACAATGTACATCCATATGTATTTAGCATTGCACATATTGCCTTATATGTATGTATGTTACTATCTACTATACTATATATACTACACTATAATATCTGTTCATATGTAGTTCTCTTCAACGCTGCGTTCCCAACAATTGTTCTGTCGGCAGACCATAAACGTGTATGGAGTTACTTCATGCGGCCATTTGGTAAATGATTTAGACGCCAATATTTTTGAATTATTATTGTTAAATATGAATATTTATTATAGTTCGCAGTAAAATTGTTGAACGCTGCTTAGATTTAACTCCCATGGGTGCGTGTGATAGAGCATCATTTTTATGATTTTCGGTTTATGGCCGGCAATTGTAATACAAAAATGAATGTATATATTCTCTTTCTATTTGTTTTAGTACGATTTGGGGAATTGGTTTGGGTAAATGCGAAATAGAATTACCAGCGTACAGCTATTTGAGTGCGGTTTTAGCTTCTATATATGTATATATTTGCTTCATTTTAAAGTTTGCATTGCAAAATTTTTGTTTGAGGCAAAAGAATAAAATTGCAGAAACTTTTGGGATGGCTAGATAATGAAGAAGATTTTTTTGCCAACAAAGCAAGTGTATTTTAATTGAAACTCTGAAACTCTCTGCAACAAGAATATAGCCAAGCTCGAGTAATCTAACAATACAATTTGTTAGCAAAAATAATTCAATTATATATTGTATATATTTTTTTTGCACAATATTTTGTTTTGAGTCTCTTGAGCGGCGAAGCGATACGAATTAAACAAATATACATACATACATACATATATATTATTGCAGAGCTCAAGATAATAAACAGAAATGGAAAATTGAAAGAAAAAAAAAAGAACAAAACAAAACAAAAAGTCAACTATAAAATATAAAATGGACGAAAATTGCGCAAATGCTTAAAACAAAATTGGACTGCTGTAGCAGAAAGCAAATACGAATGAATAATTTATGGTAACACATGCAGAATACTCGTAAGTCGACAGAAGGTCGTATTGCCTGGCTTCCTGGCCAATGGCCAATGGTTTCAGGACCTGCTTTTCGTCCTCTTCCTGTTCCTGGTTATGCGTGTGGTGTGTTCTGTTGTGTTGTGTTGAGCTGTGTATGGGTGTGTGTATGTGTTTGCTCGTGTGTTTCTTTGTGTCCCATATTTATGCACATAAATTGTAACGGCTTTTTAGCTCTACCTTATGCAGATTTGTTTAACTTCAAAAGAAATAACAGAGCGAACAGCATTGGACGCTGTTATTGTTGCTGATGCTGATGCTGATGGTGCTGCTATTTCAAGTTTTACGCTAGCATTAATCCACTAAACCGTAAACAAACGAGCGCAGTCAACAAAGGTCCAACATGTCGTATGAGCTATTAAGTGTAGCATTTGTGGCCCCATTTGTTAGAATGAAAGTGCAACTGTGTATGTGCATATCGTCTAGTTATAATTTAAGCTCACTGCCCGCCCAGGTTGCATACTTTGCAAGTTTTCTGCAACTCCAAGCTGATTTCATTTCTAGTTGACTTTTCTCTCAAATATTAAAGCAAAGATTTATGACACCAATTGGGTATTGCAATTGAAAAATTTTCCTATATGAAAATATGAAGAAAAGCAATTGATACAATTGTCAAATAAGTGAATAAATTACCAGCGTTGTCTTACTGCAAAGCTTAAAGTTTGACCACAGCCTAGCCTAAAATCTATATGACAATTGCATTTTATTTACTATGCACACGATAGATTAACACTAATATCGATAATTTATCGACATTCAAGTGTTGCCGAAAAGGGAGAATGTCGAAACTACCACAAGAAGAAATAAAGCAAAAGTAAACAAGCCGTCAATCTAGTTGCCAATATTAAAGTTTATTTACATATTATAAACAAATATAACAGTTTAATTGCTGTTAAACCCACTTATACATATATTTGTAAGTACTTCGTTCGTAACATGAAATTAAACTAACTTTTCGACATGTAAATTGTTTTCAAATTCCATTTAATATTTCATTTCCGTTTAAAAGCATCGACGCAATTTATTAGAGCTCTACTGATTTCGTTTTACGCTTCTTAACACTAGAGCTTTAAATAAAATTGGCTGAAGTTATCATAACTCACTAGCTATAAAAATAATTCTATTAATTAAAGTAATCTATCGCGAGCTCTTTCAATTAAAAACACATTTCAAAAATGTTGTTTTAATAAAAGTTAAAAGTGGTTTGCGTTCGGATTTGTTTATTGCATGGCAAGTTGCTATGCATAATTGCCCTCGTGAAGAGCATACAAATGTTTTCTGAGAAGTTTTGGTTTATGTTTTCTATTTCATCAACATAAACTAAAACGAAAAAGCTATTAACTCGAAATATAAGTCCGAATGTTCAAATGGACGCGTGAGCTGCAGTTGCTGTAGAGTAGCTGGATGAAATATACAACTCTCTGTCTCTCTTCACCCCTCTATCTCTCTCACTCTTTCTCTGTGCTTGGAAAGTGAAGCCCGACTGAGGGCTTTGGGCGTGGCACCATTTCCCTCTTGAATTTGCGCAAATTTACACGAATTTGATTATTATTATGATGGCAATTTGCAAAAATGTCATCTTGCAGCAGGCAAAATACTTAGTACAAAAAAGAGGAAAAATGAAAAATATAGTTGGACAAACGGAAATTTCTCATTGCGCAAAGTGGCGCAGGACTTTCAACTCAATACAGGGTGACTGTCTATACCTCATTGAAATGGAGCAGCTGGCAGCTGGCTACTGGCTGCTGGTCAGAAGATGCTCACGATGATGCTCACCCAGCGTAAAATGCTTGCCAGAATCCTTGGCATCAATTGTGTCTTCCACCTAACAGAAATTTATAGTTCTTTATAGAAGCTCTGCGCGTTTTCTTGCTATTCGCTTATCGCGGTCCCCCATAATTATGACGCAGTTTGTGGCGGTGGCAGCGGCATTGGCAGATATAGAGCAAGAGGTCCTTTTTCTCTTCTCTTTCTATCTGTTTCTCTATCTTCCTTCATTTTCCCAGTAACTGTTGGTTGGTGACCGACACACGTCCTTCGTCTGCTTCATTCGTCCAGTACATCCTGCTGCAGGATGTTCAATTTTCGCTTGCCTCTTATTTCGTTGTGCCATTTTGATTTCCTTATTTGCCTTGTCGCGTTTTGCATTCATTTGCCTTTTGCACTTTATCTACCAACATTGCATTACTTTAAGTGGCATCTGCACTGTGCACACCACCCCCTCCCTGCCCCACCCATTCACCCTCCCTCTTCCGCATTATCCCTTCTATGCCCCCGCTCGAATCTTAATGCCTCAGCGAGAAGGCTAGGCACAACTCGACTCGGTGAAATTATCTGTTAGCCAAATCAAAAGTTTTGCGCTTTTATGTGGCTCTGTCGTTCTGTTCTGTACTGTTCTCTGCTCTACTCTCAGTTGTCGGGGCAAGTGGAATGGGCGCGTCAGTTAGTGGAGCCTGAAATTGTGTCAAGGACACGCAGAGCTCGGGGCTGTCCTTTGGCGGCAAATTCGAGAAATTATTGCGGAAAAGGAAAACAGCACAGCAAACATTGCTTAACTTTCATTGCCGACTTTTTGATTTATTTACAGAAACAAGAGCCCAGCACAAAAACACTCGCAATTACTAATGAAAAGATGCTTTTAACAATTTGCCCTCTTCAGGATAGGCTGACAAACTTATCGACCATAAAGTACACCCAAATGTGGTTTTATTATTTGCCAATAAATCTGATAAGAGAGACGTCTGATTTCACAGTCGATTTCAATAAATTGTGCAAATTTGCTTAATTCAATCAACTGTAATTTGGTGTGGATATAAATCATACAATTCCTATTATTTCCTCTACAATTAACTATTAATTATTTTTAAACAATTTAAGCAATTTACTTCTTGGTGGAAGGTAATCTACAAGAGTTGGAAATGTAGTTTCAACTGCAAACAACAATTAGCTTCAGAATGGGTTGAAACAAAGGTAATTAAATTTATGCGTATCTCAGATGCTTTTACTAGAGCCAAGACCGCAGCTCAACGAGTTCTCAGGTCGAATTACAACTTTAAATTGACTTGCCTGGTATTCAAACTCACAAGTTCACACACTCACAGTTTCACTCAGGCATTCACAGTGGCTTTTGGATTTTATAAGATTTACTTTTCTGGGTCATACAAAGGACGAACAACTTGGGCTCAGTTGGAGACTATGCTTTAACCACCTGATAAAAAATTGCCTGAATATATGGTTGTATATATGCCACAGTATGTGAAAGGATCTAGTAAGAGGCAAGTGCGAGAGTAAGTGAATGAAAATGAGTCACAAAAATGCATATAAAAGCACTCACTACTGCACACCAACCAAGGACTGTCAGAAACTTGCTGCACACCTTATCAATGATGCGAGTTTAATGCACATCCACAAGCCCAACTTTTGAGTATTTGCTTGCCTATTATTCTGCAATGCATTTTACTCGTGTTGCCTGTCAGTAGGCTATAAAGTCATATTTTATTCTTCTTTTCTTTTCAATTTTCATAAGCATGAAACCTGGGCAACACGTCAAAGTTTCAGTAACTTCATAAAGCCTTATATGACAGCGACGTGGCCCAAACAGAAGTTGAGAAGCAGCAACCCTTCGTGACCAACCACTTGTGGATGTATTTTATATTTTTGCTGACCCTGTCCACTGTTTTAATGCCTTGACGTTAGCAAAGTCAAAGTTCAACTTATTAGGCAATTTTGATTCTGGTTGGAGACTGGGAAATTAACTAAAAACTTGTTGTAATTGTCAGTAACCAATGAAATGCGCATTTGCTATGTGCTTAAGTTTGCGACAGACCAAAATCTTTGCAAATACTTTCTCATAGTCAATTTACGTACAACTGCGAGCTTTGCTTGGTCTCTCGAAACAGTAGAGCATACCATAATCAACTCGACGCTTCAGTTGTTTTGGACTTTTCTCTGCAACTCCCCGTCCACTTCCTAACTTCTATCGCTACCTTTCTAACTTGTTCGGCTTCACATTGCTGATTGCGTCAGGCGCAAAGTTTACCACTCGAAAGTTGTTCATAAGTATTTTGCCAAGGGTAAAATAACTTTGACATCAGTTGGCAAGCAAAGTCTCCCAAGTATCTCAAGGCACAGTTTTCCATGCTAATCAACTGTGGGCTGGAAAGAACGACGACAGCTGCAGACAAATCTGCATTAGTTGGAATGCAAATGTGTAAATGCTTTTGGAGTGCATTGTACAATCGATTGCCAAACTATTTATAGAATCATCAAAATGCCATCACGTTTAATCCGAGCACTTTTCACTCATCAAATGCTTTCTTTAAGTTTTACACGTCAAATCATTTGTTTTGAGGGGAAAAATTCGTCAATCTCGTTAATGAAGCTTCATGGCATTTGGCATTCACTGGGCGCTATTGGCTGTGGTTCGATTGCCACGTATGTGAGTCTCAAGCTGCTCGATCAGCCACAGGCACACCACGAACACCACGAGCCGCAGGAGATAGTGTCCAAGGGACAATGGTGCCACAATTGGGACAGTCGCGAACATCAGGCCTCCAATGTGGGTGCCCAAAATCCGGAACCAGTTGCGCTGCGTCACATTGTTCTAGTGCGGCATGGGGAATATACATCGACAACCGATGGCAATCATCTGACGGATTTGGGGCGCCTTCAGGCACATCGCGCCGGACAGCGGCTGCTGGAAATGGGAATCGCATGGGATCATGTGGTGGCCTCGACGATGACGCGAGCTCAGGAGACGGCAATGATCATTCTGAAGCAAATCAACTTTGACCCGCTCAAGTTGAAGCGCTGCGAACTGTTGCCAGAGGGCACGCCATGTGCAGCTGATCCACCCCAGAATCGGACTTCATCCCAAGTGGAAAAGGCGACTCGACGAGACGGACCACGCATTGAGGCTGCCTTTCGGCGCTATTTCTTTCGCGCGTCCCCTGAGCAGAAGGATGATTCGTATTTACTCATTATTGGGCATGCGAATGTCATCCGCTATTTAGTTTGTCGTGCCCTGCAATTCCCACCCGATGCCTGGACCCGATTTAGCCTCAACCATGGTTCCATCACTTGGTTGACAATCTGGCCAACTGGCTATGTCACGGTTCGGTGTTTGGGTGATGCAGGCTATATGCCTGTGAATGAGTTAACCCACCGACGACCACGAAAATCTGTAGACAACAATTAATTGTAAATTCTCAATACAGCCAAGCTACGCATTTACATATATTCAGAGTTAGCCCAGATTTATCACAGAGTCGATGTACAAATAAATTGTAAACAAGTTAATTTAGCAATCATTTTTTTTATTTTAAGCCACGATTTATAGTCACAGTCTATCACGTGATAACAAGAGTGGACCAACAGCTTGCCAACTTGTGCATATATTTTGAAACGAGTAACTAAAATATGTATAGTAAACCAATTATGGAACCTGGTGCAAAATCAACAATTTGAAAGCTACTGTCTGTTCTTAATTCGTTTGGTTGACAATCTGGTATATTTTGTACTCTATGTAAGTTTTAGGAATAATACTGGTCTGTTTTGCCTTGATTCAAAGATCGAGTATCTGTTAGTCGAGGACTTTCGAATGTAGCATTCTTACTCATTAGGTTACTATAATCTATGGAACTCATGTTTCCGTTCTCATTTGAATAAATAATATTACAATATACTAGAACAAATTGTCGATTATACAGAAGGGGACCTTTTAATTCTTTCCGCACAGACAAACCTGATCGGCATCTCCAAACCTGATCGTTGTGAATATTATAATATTCCACTCATCTACTCAGTTATGGAATAGTGTGAGAGGGTTTTAACTTAAAAAGTTCATTTTTTTGTCATATATAAAAACGACATACAATTTATGAGATATTTCAATATTCATATAATTTATGCCTTCTGTATAAAATAAAAAAAAAACCCAAATTAGATGATAATCACTTGACGTCAAATCCATGCATCAATATGTATTAAAAACAACTCAACCCTGAAAATAAGCTAGCATAAATTTATCCTCGTACTCAAATACTTGAGTACTTAATTTACACACAATTAACGGGACACATTCTGGGATGTATGTACAAAGGCTTGTGTGTGTGAGTGTGACGTTGTCGTTGCGAGTTGACATCATTTACAGCCAGTCTTACTGGCATTATAATTTGTAAAGCTTTCCCAAACGAAACGTGACTTTTATGCCCATTTTGTCATGGGAATGGCTTTTTGCCATGGCCATTGGCATTGCAGCTGAAGCTGCAGGCAACGGTAAAAAGCTCTTTAACTTTGGCCAAAATCACTTTGCACGATTTTGGCGAGTGGCGCTGCCTGCGGTTGCCACGCCTACTAAATGCTGTCAGGTCACCCCGCCTCGCCCTCCGCCACCACATTTGTGCACTCTTTCGGTTTTGTCACTGCTCATTAGAGCGGCTATAATTTCGGTTATTGTGCTCTTCCCTGATGTTCGGTTTTGGTTTTTGTTCTGGTTTTCGTATTGGTTATTCTCTCGTTATGCTCCACAGTTTGAGTTGTTGGTGTTGCTGTTGATGTTGGTGTTGGTTTTGGGGTCAGTCGCGACAACGCTTCTGGTTGTGTTGCTGCAGCTGCTTTCATTACCCCTGTCAGCGTTCTATGAAATTTGCATCCTTACCGTATAAATGTAATTCCGGGTCGCCACAAAATTGCATTATTTTAACCCATGGGGTGATTTCAACGTCACAGCACACTAGTCAACTATTAAATATTTGGACAATATAAGAGAAATTTAAATATCAAATATAATAAGGAAAAATTCTGCTGACCAGACTGTTCGAATATGAAATAAAGTCACCTCAAAACAAAAGAATTATAATTCTATGTTAACATATATATCGCAATATTTTTTGATTTTCATTGCAGCTCAAAACTTTTCCTTTTCTTGTTTGTCCTCTGGGAATATCGGACGCATGGCCTGACGCTTTTGACGATCTCTGCAGCTTCCACAAATGCGCATCGAGAAGAAATATACCAGTTCTATGAAGCTCAAGCCGGAGATGCCCATAAACAATCCTAATATGCCTCCGAAATTGGATATCAACGTAGATACACCCAAGAGGATTGTTCTCTTAATGGCTGTGAACTGTTGCTCCTTGAAGAAGACGGTCAGACGAGAGCCAATAGCACTGCAAACAACGTTCATTGTAAAAGTCTTTAATTTATTTTATTTAATACTGTTATATACTCACTCAGTGCGTTTGTACGGATCCCGAAAGGCTATAAGAGTTTTTTTAAAATTTAATTCAGCTCGGGAGATTTCAAAGTTATATTCAAGCGATGTGCAGGCTGGCATACAATCGCACATAACCTTGACATTGGGATTTACAGTCTTCTGCATGGTCTGATTTTGTAGCAATGCATTAAGTTCATCCTGTGCGGCATTATAACAGGCTATTCCAGCTACACCACAAACTGGAACATCCAAGGGCTCTGCAAGTAACAATTGGTATAGGGCTAGGCAATTGCCAGCTAATCATATCACTTACTAGGCATCCAGAACTTGACGCAACCACACTTGGCCATGGTATAGTTGGCCAGGCATTCGGTCTGGCAATTGCTCTGCGAGTAAGCTTTAAAGTAGCGAAGAGCGCGCTCATCATCGAAGTAACACTGGCGCCTACAAAATAAATTTATCATATAATTACTTCAAATGAAATACCCCTTTGAGTGTTCTCACTTTTCGGCGCTAATTTCGTGTAAATTACTTGTGGACACGATATAATTGGGGATCACGCCAACCATAACCTCACTACCATGAGGAACAAGTATGTAATTATTTGAGGTAAGCGGCACACTCTCTGGAGAGTTGAGGAATACCTGCAAATTCTCATTTTTAGTGAAGAGTATAGAGGCAAGAATGACCCACCTTGTAACCCTGCTTAAAACTGCGACAGTCGTAGTCGTAGTTATGCTGGAGACCCTGCAAAAATGCAAAGAATCCATTCCGCACTGACGACGCAATTGTTCGCTGAGGATACGAATTTTGTCCCTGATCGACAAAGCCCGTGTCCAGGGACCAATTTCCGGTAATCTTATTGAGAGGAGGTAAATCGACATCAAAGTAATCGTCAAAGCTAACCACATCCGGATCAATGTAGCTGACAAAACGTTCATCTCGATATATATCCTTTGGTCGAAGTCCATTAAACTGATAGCAAATACCCTCATCGGTAGCCACAAAGTCGAATATTTTATTGCAGAAATAGAAACGTTTATTCCATCTGCAAAACGGACCCGTCACATTCTTCGAAATGGTCAAATTCACAAGGGTTTTTGACACATCCAGTGGCGGTAAGCCAGATCGTAGATTCGACAGCAAAGGGGCAAATCTGGTTGCCACATCCGAGTCACAAATGTGCATTGTGGCAGCCATGCGTTGCAAGCTGCAAAACGATAGATTATAAAATATTTGCGGTAGAACTATGTCTCCCAATCTGTACTCAACTCTTCATCGTTTATGTCGGAGAAGTCCTCGTTCTGCTGGTATTTATCCCAAATCAGTCGCGATACATTAGCATAGTCAAAAACGTTGCGTTCCATTTTGATTTCAGGACATATTGTAATGGTAGGAAAGGGAATCTTGTGCACAGGCACGAGTGTCTCATCAAAACCTAAAATCACCGGAGAGTCTTGCCACTTAAGGTACGTTGCCCAAATAAGTGAGACCGCGAAGTTGACGGAAGTACACGTCAACACTAGCCAGTATAATCTGTGTTTCGATTAAATGTAGATACATGTACAACTTTTATTTGCAATGAAAACATACTTCTCGTAAATGGGTCGATGCACCTCGAATATATAACGTAAGCCGTGAATAGTCGTGCTCTTCGAGTACTCCAGCAGGAGACCCTTGCAAGCGGACAGACGACTGCCATATCTAATCCTAGATTTAATAATCACATCACTCGGTACATCGCTCAAAGCCGCTGAAGTGATGCTTCCGCGCTGAAGGTCAAATCCGGGTATGGCCAACAGCTCTGGCCCTGGCAAGACGCTGCTGAGCTTCTCCCCTTCTTGTTTCCCTTGCTCTTCAGTTGCAGTCATATTCCATGTAACGCCGCAAACGTCGCTGGTTAAACTAAACTGTTCTACATAGCGACCACCGGCTTTATAGCTATGGTTACTAGGTGTGACAGAGCACGCTCCTCTGGGATGTATTTAAATGTCGTGAATGCTAGATAGGGGACGGTCGGTCATTCCTCCAGGTTGTTCCTTGTACTGAGCTAAATGATTGGATAAGATATACTTGTTCCCAAAACACAAGTTAAAATTCCATTATTCTTCAGTTTTAAAATGTATCTTATTCATATAATAAGAATGAGTGTTGAGGGCTATAAGCTGCTTTAAGATATGAAGCCAACGCATGGGAAAACCCAAAGCATGTAAGGCACATTTGCATTGCACAACAAGGGATTACATGCACTCGAAAGCATTAAGCATCCTTTCTGAATTGCAAAGTGCATCACAGATTACTTCAAAAAGCTTCAAATAATAATTTTTATTTTGTTTAAATTTTTATATAAATTAACACAAAATATATAACCAATTACAGCTGAAGCTATACAATCTTTTAATTGTTAGTAAAAAATTCTGAAGATCTTCAAGAAATAATTTCATATGACTAAAACCGACTGAAACTTACTTAGGTTAGGTTAGGTGATACCGGCTGCCCCTGTACGGGGCAAAGCATAGACCAGTGGAGGTCCGTAACTGTACCGGTAGCGTATCATCGTCTCAGAAGTCGCATAGAATGGATGCATTTTTGGCAAAAGCCAGCAGCATCCTAGGAGGTAGCCGTTAAACGTCCCGAAGATCGTTGTGGCACGATGAATTAAGGTATTTCAGCCGGAGTCGGGATAACGCTGGGCATCTACAGAGAAGATGCTCAAGTGTTTCCTTAAGCCCGGGCTCGTTGCATTTTCTGCACTGATCACTGTTCGTGATGCCCAGCTTTACAGCATGGATAGCTGACAAACAGTGACCAGTTAAAATGCCTAGCATTCGCGTGCAGTCTTTCCTTGTAAGCTGCATGACGAATTTGGTTAAGTTTTTGTTAGTAGAGGAATACATCAGCCTTGCAGTTTTGCACGAGTTGGCATTGCGCCAGCTCGCGTCCCACTGAAGTCTAGAGCGCACCTCAATTTCCCTGCCTAGAGTTCGCAGGGATATCGGAACATTGCACATGTTACCGACATCGAGCCTCTCTCCCTCTTTGGAAAGAGTGTCTGCGATCTCGTTGCCATCGATGCCCTGGTGGCTTGGAATCCAATAGATACGCAAGACCGCTGATGCGTTCAGCGACTCTATTGCTCTTCTGCTGTCCAGGACAACTTTGGACTTGACCACATCAGAGTGCATTGATCTTATTACAGCCTGGCTGTCAACAAAGATGTTAATTGAGTTACCCTGTAATTGATTACCTGTAAACCTCGAGCCAATTCGGCAGCCTTGCCAATGACAAAAAATTCCGCCTGGAAGATGCTGCAATGGTCTGGGAGTTTATAGGATTTTTTGGAGACCGGGTCTGGGCAGTATCCGGCCGCTCCGACACCATCATCCATCTTCGACCCGTCGGTGAAGAGGTTGAGAGCTTCGGGAATGCATAACCCTTCCCGCCAGCAGTCCGGTTCCAAGAATATTGTTTTTATATGGTCAGTACTGGTAAGGGGGATAGTATAGTCCAAGTCTCTACTAGTCTCCCTACCAATGGCGCTGTGACCATAGCCTAGCAGACCCAGATTGCCTGTTGCGGCAATCCTTAGGGACGATTTTGCAGCTATGGATTTCGCGTATAGGTTCAACGGTTCGACACCAGCTATTACCTCGAGGGCTTTAGTAGGCGTCGACCTGATAGCGCCTGTGATATACAGTAGCGCTTGACGCTGTATCCTTTCCATGATGGATAGGTACGTCCTTTTTTCCGTGGCCTGCCACCACACTAGAACACCTTAGGTGAGAATAGGGCGAACAACTGAGATGTATATCCACCGCATTAGATTAGGAGAGAGGCCCCAAGTGCAATTAAGCATCTTTTTCGCCATGTACAAGGCTCCGGTGGCCTTCTTCACCCTTTCTAACACATTAAGCTTCCATGACAGTTTGCTGTCCAGGACCACACCTAGGTATTTTACTGCTAGGCTCGGCTTTAGCATTGTGCAGCCTATTTTAGGGGGACCACGCAGTGACCTTATACCTCTTCGTGAAGAGGATAAGGTCCGTTTTGTCTGCGTTAATGCTGAGCTTGGCTGATTCGGCCCATGCTTTAACTTCCCGTAAAGTAAGTTCCATTACGGAACTAAGGGTGGTTATCAAAATGCTTATGTCATCGGCATAGGCAATTAACTTGGGGGCCCGTTTAGTGAATTTTTGAAGTAGGTAAGTAAGTTTACGACCAAATTCCAAAGGAGAGGCGAGAGAACCCCACCCTGGGGAGTGCCACCTCGCACTTCCTTTGTAATGGCCGCATCGCTCCACGTAGCCACCACCCGCCTACCGCAAAGAAGGCGTTTGACCCACCTGTGGATCGCTGGAGCCGTGCTGGGCCCTTCATAATAGCGTCAGTAGTGACGTTATTGAAGGCGCCTGAAATATCAAGAAATGCACCCAAAGCATATTCTTTGTAATAGTCTGCTTTTTCGATGGAGGCTACTAGAGCATGGAGAGCTGTCTCAATGGACTTGCCCCTAGTATACGCATGCTGATTTGGGGACAACAGATGCATTGAGTTGCTTCTGATGTGCAAATCAAGTAGCTCTTCCAATGTTTTTAGCAGGAAAGAGGTTAGAGGTTTCTGAACGGCTGAGCCGTTCCTGTTAAAAGGAATGGTAAATTGAATGTACTTATTATCCGAGAATGACGGTCTATCCAGGACCCTCCACTCTTCTACATTGGTACACTCAGTCGCAATAGTTAAGCCCAGCACATTACAAGAGGTGGAACCTACATAGGTAGGTACCTCTCCTCTATTGGCTAGTCTAAGCTTATAGTTAGGGATAAAATCAAGAACTGACTCACCCCTGTCGTTAATGTCGGGACTTCCCCAGACGCTATGGTGGGCGTTGGCGTCCGTTGCGATTATAAGGTGTTTATTGGAGGAGCAGACCATGTCCACCAGCCTCCGCAGCTCGTCAGGTGGAGCCAGCATGTCGTGGGCCATGTAGCATGATACCAGCAGCAAACATCCTTCACAGCTCTACAGCACCACCACGGTTAGATCGTCATTGCTGTAATTAGGTCGTAGATGAGCTTTTAGCCCTTTTTTTACAAGGTTGGCAGTTCTCGATCTACTTACCAATGTCGGGACGTATAAATCATAGTTAAGCGACTTCAGCCCAGCTACCGTGTTGCCCGACGCTATCCACGGTTCTTGGACCAAAGCCGCGTAGGCGGACACTTACTCCAGGGCAAGGAGTAGCTCCGCCGAAGCCGTTTTGGACTTATGGAGGTTGAGTTACAGCACACTCATTAGAGGTTAGCAAACTCGCGGAGGGGACCGTCTGCATGGACAGTTCCTCACCCACCTCCTCCGTCTCATCAGTCAAGCTGAGGTGCTGGGTGGCGTCGGTCACGCTCTCAAGACCGAGCCTGCCTCAACCTCCCCTGACCTCAGCGTGTGTGTGTCCTGGTCGTTGGGATGGCGTTTTTTGAGGCGAAGGTACACGCTTCCTAAGCCCCACGCTATCTTCCCATTGCGCTTGTATAGCAGATCCTCGGCCTCCTTATTGATCTGAATGATCACGTGCTGCCCACCACTGGGTAAAGGTTCATCAACCTTCAGCACGGACCAGTCACTCGACGGAATGGCCTGGTTCTGCTTTTTAAGCAGCTGAAGCGCCCGCTCGCCCTGCACAACTATAGGGAAAAGGACTTTCGTCTTCGGCATGGACGGAATATTATTCCTGTTAACCACGTCCAGCTTGGCCCCCTCCCACAGTCCGTCCAGTTTAGGTACGGTCGCTTGCAGCCACTGCAATGTTGGGTCGTCCTTGCATGTCAGGATCTTGACACCATTCATCCTGCCAGTGCCTTCGAATGTAGGCATTGGACTGTCTGGGACATTCTCCATCCTGACAAACAGTGCGTCGACCAGCTTACTATGGGTCAACCGCCAGCGCTCTGCAGACATTTTCCCGTTAGGGTCCCCTCTGTCTATGAGTGCAACGGCGAGATGCCGCCTGGCAGTTTCAGCAACCGTTGCTCTCTGCCTCGTTCTGTTCGAGTCCGTATTGGTGGAGCCAGGTGCTCGCAGCCTCTTGCTCACTGGGGCCCCTTGCTTGGGACTCTCAGTGGACCGTTGGCGCTTGCTTGCCATGGACTGCACTTTAGTGTCTTTTGGAAGGAGGCTAATTTGGTTTTCCCGCATCCACGTGTTGGCCCAGGCAAGCCTCTCCTGATCCTTGACGGACAGGTTTGCTACGCCACTGAGTCTTGCGTGAATACGGGTCGCCGCCTTAGTTTTGGCCTTCTCCTTCAGCCCCCGTGCCCCACAACGCAATTTTCGGTATATTATTGGGTTATTTTATTATTTAATTGGACATCCCACAGTTGTTTTCAACTTTTTGACCCGTTATTATTTTATTTTGAGTTACATTTACAAAGAAAACAAAATGTGATATAATAATTTATACATTATATTTAAAGTACACACATTCCATATTATACCACATTGTCAGCCAAAGCAACTGAGACCCCTTGTAAGTGGCGTCTTTGCTCATACAAAAGTATTTCTGTAATAACTTCGACAATTCTTATCTGATCGCAATCAAATTTTCAGGAATCACAATTACTATAGTTATTATTGTATACACTAGCTCTAGCTTTAGAATTACGCTTGTTATTCAAATTTGAAACAAACTTGATCTGCGTGCAAGCTTAACAAATGCTGTCGAAAATTATAGATATATCTCTTATAGTCTCTGAGATCCAGTGTTTCATATGGACAGACGGTCATGGCAAGATCGCCTCGGCTCTTTATTCTGATCAAGAACATATATACTTTATAGGGTCGAAAATGCCTCCTTCTATCTGTTACATATATTTCCTGCCGGCACATATAAAATGCTTTTTATACCCGCTACCGATAGGTTAAATTTGTACACGAACGAAATGTAACTGGCAGATGCCACATGACACTAAATAGTTGTACATATCAGCGTCTAGATCAGCGTCAAAAGCTAGTACGATATAGCCATGTCCCTCTGTCTGTTTGTTTGTCCATATGCATAGATATGTAGATACATATGTATATAATTTTATTTTGAGAGCACTTGTTATTCTTGCATGCGGATTAAGTTTGTTCCATATTTTTTCACCACCCACTTTTCTCCCTATAATTTGAAAAAATATGCATAACTTTACAGTCCGAGTTGCTAAAATTGGTATAAACTTTAAAAATAACAGTATTCCTGATTCCAGAAAACTGTTTTGCGACCGGATGGAAGTTGTCGGAGTTATTTCAGAAATACATTTGTTTGGGTCTTTGTAGCTTTGTTTGACAATTCAATTCAACAATTGTTTGTATTCTGTTATATTTTAAATATAGAATAATATTGATTTACCAAATTTCGGTATGTTTTAGTATTTTTGTGATATATTTTGGTATATTTCTAGAATATGGTTTTCTTGAAAATGGGTATCAATGTTTTGTTGTTTGTATGTGCATGCTCCATTGTTAGAAATTTTAAAAAACATGGAAAATGTATAATTTTATAGTTTAAATTTAAATGGGTTAGTCAGTTAGAAACAGCGATCGATTGATCCTTTTCTTGTTTGTCCTCAGGGAATATCCGACGAGTGGCCTGATGCTTTCGGCGATCTCTGCAGCTTCCACAAATGCGCATCGAGAAGAAATAAACCAGTTCGATGAAGCTCAAGCTGGAGATGCCCATAAACAAGCCTAATATGCCTCCGAAATTGGATATCAACGTTGATACACCAAAGAGAATTGTTCTCTTAATGGCTGTGAACTGTTGCTCCTTGAAGTAGACGGTCAGACGAGAGCCGATAGAACTGCAAAATTTGGGTTCGTAAAGGTCTTCAATTTATTTTATTTAATATTATATTATTATATACTCACTCGGTGAGTTCGTACGAACCACGAAAGGCTATAATAGTTTTTGTAGAATTATATTCGGCTCGGGAGATTTCAAAGTTGTATTCAAGCGATGTGCAGGCTGGCATACAATCGCACATAACCTTAACATTGGGACTTACAGTCTTCTGCATGGTCTGATTTTGTAGCAAGGCATTAAGTTCATCCTGTGCGGCATTATAACAGGCTATTCCAGCTACACCACAAACTGGAACATCCAAGGGCTCTGCAAGTAACGGATTGAGGCAAGGCAATTCCCAGCTAATCATATCACTTACTGGGCATCCAGAACTTGACGCAACCACACTTGGCCATGGTATAGTTGGCCAGGCATTCGGTCTGGCAATTGCTCTGCGAGTAAGCTTTAAAGTAGCGAAGAACGCGCTCATCATCGAAGTAACATTGGCGCCTACAAAATAAATTTATCATATAATTACTTCAAATGAAATACCTCTTTGAATGTTCTCACTTTTCGGCGCTAATTTCGTGTAAATTACTTGTGGACACCACATAATTGGGTAGAACGCCAACCATAACCTCACTACCATGAGGAACAAGTATGTAATTATTTGAGGTAAGCGGCACACTCTCTGGCGAGTTGAGGAATACCTGAAATTTCCACCGTTAGTGCACAGTATGGAGAGTCAAGAATGACCCACCTTGTAACCCTGCTTAAAACTGCGACAGTCGTAGTCGTAGTTATGCTCGAGACCCTGCAAAAAGGCAAAGAATCCATTCCGCACTGACGACGCAATTGTTCGCTGAGGATACGAATTTTGTCCCTGATCGACGAAGCCCGTATCCAAGGACCAACTTCCGGTAATCTTATTGAGAGGAGGTAAATCGACATCAAAGTAATCGTCAAAGCTAACCACATCCGGATCAATGTAGCTGACAAAACGTTCATCTCGATATATATCCTTGGGTCGAAGTCCATTAAACTGATAACAAATTCCCTCATCGGTAGCCACAAAGTCGAATATTTTATTGCAGAAATAGAAACGTCCATTCCATCTGCAAAACGGACCCGTCACATTCTTCGAAATGGTTAAATCCACAAGAGTTTCTGACACATCCAGTGGCGGTAACCCAGAGCGTAGATTCGACAGCAAAGGGGCAAATCTGGTTGCCACATCCGAGTCACAAATGTGCATTGTGGCAGCCATGCGTTGCAAGCTACAAAACGATAGATTATAAAATATTTGCGGTATAACTATGTCTCCCAATCTGTACTCAACTCTTCATCGTTTATGTCGGAGAAGTCCTCGTTCTGCTGGTATTTATCCCAAATCAGTCGCGATACATTAGCATAGTCAAAAATGTTGCGTTCCATTTTGATTTCAGGACATATTGTAATGGTGGGAAAGGGAATCTTGTGCACAGGCACGAGTGTCTCATCAAAACCCAAAATCACCGGAGAGTCTTGCCACTTAAGGTAGGTTGCCCAAATAAGTGAGACCGCGAAGTAGACGGAAGTGCACGTCAACACTAGCCAGTATAATCTGTGCTTCGATTAAATGTAGATACATGTACAACTTTTATTTGCAATGAAAACATACTTCTCGTAAATGGGTCGATGCACCTCGAATATGTAGCGTATGCCGTGAATAGTCGTGCTCTTCGAGTACTCCAGCAGGAGCCCCTTGCAAGCGGACAGACGACTGCCATATCTAATCCGAGATTTAATAATCACATCACTCGGTACATCGCTCAAAGCCGCTGAAGTGATGCTCGCGCGCTGAAGGTCAAATCCGGGTAAGGCAAGGTCTGACCGTGGCAAAACACTGCTGAGCTTCTCCCCTTGCTGTTTCCCTTGTTCCTCAGTTGCAGTCATATTCCATGTAACGCCGCAAACGTCGCTGGTTAAACTAAACTGTCCTGCATTGCGACCAGCGACTTTATAGCTATGGTTACTAGGTGTGACAGAGCACGCTCCTCTGGGATGTATTTAAATGTCGCGACTGCTAGATAGGGGACGGTCGGTCATTCCTCCAGGTTGTTCCTTATACTAAGCTAATTGCTTGTTTGGATAAGATATACTTGGTCCCACAAAAAAAAGTTTATATTCTTTTATTCTTAACCTTTAAAATGTATCTTATTCATTTACTAAGAATGAGTGTTGAGAGCAATAAGCTGATTTAAGATATGAAGCAAGCGCATGGGAAAACCCAAAGCATGTAAGGTACATTTGCGTTGCACAACAAGGGATTACATGCACTCGAAAGCATTAAGCGTTCTTTCTAAAGTGCAAAGTGCCTATGTCAATTCAGAAAATTCTCTGAAACTGGCGGAGGTCTACGCTGGAGTTGCAACTTTTAGCTGGAAACTACAACAGATGTTGCCAATTTTGTTTGATACAATTTCAGAATTAAAGTTTTAAATTTACCAGCAAAGTTGTTGAAAGAGGCTGCTTGAGGCTGCTACCGTGCAAATCCGAGACTACAAAATGCATAAATCAAAGGAAAATTGAATTTTAGCTATGAAATGCATTGCACACGCTGAAGCGCAACGTTGTCATCGTTGTCGTTGCCTTCATCGTTGTCCTTGACGACACGCTGTGAGCTTCTGACAATATGCAAGAGATGGCATACCGAAAGAATCCTTCCTGCCATCATCAACCCACCCAACCCCTTTCCCATCTGCATATGTAGCCGTCGAAATAGTTGGACCCCCTGCAGGCGGACGCAAACGCACTGCAAAAACTTTGTCTGGCTCGGCGTTGATGCCACTTTAAAAATAAAATTAACTTTATGCAAAAGACGCAGACAAACTGTAAATATAGAATAAAACTTAAAATAAATCTTGGTATAATAAAGAGTTTTAAATTAACGAGGCTTAGATCCTTTTATAATTATTATAATCGAATATCTTTTGCTATTGCAGATAAAAACACAATGGTTTAGTATCTACTCACTTGTTCTCACTTGTCACACAGATTACTTCATTTAGCTTCAAATAACAACTTTTTATCTTGTTTCACTTTTTATATAAATTTAACTCAAAATATATAAACAAGTAAGAAAGCTACTGTCGAATGTGCTCGACTGTGAGATACCCTCTAACCATTTTGAATAAACGCAAAATATTGCGGTATTATTAAAAAAAAAAAAACCTAAAATACTAAAAATATAGCAAATGGTATATCTGATCGCAGCCAAATTTTCAGGAATCATAATTACTATTGTTATTCGATTTTATTGATTTGCGGGGGCGGAAGTGGGCGTGGCAAAAATTTGAAGCAAACTTGATCTGCGTGCAAACACAACAAATGCTTTCGAAAAAAAATTATAGCTCTATTTCTTATAGTCTCTGAGATACAGTGTTTCCTACGGACACACAGACGGACTTGGCTAGATCGTCTTGGCTAGATCGTCTTAGCTAGATCGTTCTCAAGAATATATATACTTTTTAGGGTCGGAGATGCCTCCTTCTACATGTTACATACATTTCCTACCGGCACAAAGTTATAATACCCTTCTACCCTATGGGTAGCAGGTACAACAAGTACAGCTTGAGATATACAAACTTTTTATGGATACTAAAAAACTCTGAAGATCTTCAAGAAATAATTTCATATGACTGAAAACAACTGCAACTTACTTGAGTTGATAAAAATATTTTGTACTCTATGGTATTTTTAGAAAGCATTTTTCGGTATATTATTGAAAATGGGTGGCGGACATCTTACAGTTGATTACAGTTGTTTTAACTTTCTGACCTGTTATTATTTTATTTTTGAATTGCGTTTACAAGGAAAACAAAATGTGATATAATAAATATCGTATATTTTAAGTTCAAAAATTCAACTAATAGCCTGCAATTTAAATGACTTTACTAGATTATTTTACCGCTAGGTTAGAAGAATATTATAAATTTGTGCCAGTAGCGTAACCTTAAAGTCAGAGTCGCTATAATTGGTATAGACAGTATTCCTGATTCCAGAAATTAGGTTGCGATCGGATAGAAGTTGTCGAAGGTATTTAAAAAATACATTTGTAGCTTTGGCATTGTTATTTTGACAATATGTTGAAAAATTAAATATCAAATAGAATAAGAAATTAAATAATTCACATTTGTTAGCTTATTTGATGAAGAGTTAAATTTAAATTACTACAAATGTTTTTTATTGGATCGAGCTAGTTCCACACAAATATAAAAAAAAATCATATCATGAAATTTCTTAAAAGAAACTAAAATAATGCTAAGGAAACCACAAAAGAATAACTATTTAAATTAAAAAAATATATAATTTAAATTCTAAACTTGCGAGCAGAATACATGAAGTGCTTCAAAGCTTTACAATAATACCAAATAGGTTAAGTAAATGTTCGCTAATACCATTTATTGATACTTTTCAAATAATGTATATAATGAAATGAATTTGCAACTATAATACTATAATATACGAAATTTATTTTATATGACGTTAATTTCCTCGCAGTCCAAAACTAATCAGTTAGGAGCAGAAATCGATTGATCCTTTTCTTGTTTGTCCTCTGGGAATATCGGGTAAATGGCCTGACGCTTTCGACGATCTCTGCAGCTTCCACAAATGCGCATTGAGAAGAAATAAACCAGTTCGATGAAGCTCAAGCTGGAGATGCCCATAAACAAGCCAAAGATGCCGCCGCAATTGGATATCAATGTTGATACACCAAAGAGAATTGTTCGCTTAATGGCTGTGAACTGATGCTCCTTGAAGTAGACGGTCAGACGAGAGCCGATAGAACTGCAAACAAATTGGATCGTAAAAGTCTTCAATTTACTGATATCTCAGTAGTAGTACTATATACATAATACTACTATATACTTACTCGGTAAGTTCGTATGTTTCACGAAAGGCTGCAATAGTTTTTGATGCATTATACACGGCACGAGAGATTTCAAAGTTATATTCAAGCGATGTGCAGGCTGGCATACAATCGCACATAACCTTGACATTGGGATTTACAGTCTTCTGCATGGTCTGATTTTGTAGCAAGGCATTAAGTTCATCCTGTGCGGCATTATAACAGGCTATTCCAGCTACACCACAAACTGGAACATCCAAGGGCTCTGCAAGTAACGGGAGGTGTAACAATTGGTATACGGCTAGGCAATTGCCAGCTAATCATATCACTTACTAGGCATCCAAAACTTGACGCAACCACACTTGGTCATGGTATAGTTGGCCAGGCATTCGGTCTGGCAATTGCTCTGCGAGTAAGCTTTAAAGTAGCGAAGAGCGCGCTCATCATCGAAGAAACACTGACGCCTGCGAAATACTTGAATATTATAATTACTTCAAATGAAATACCCCTTTGAATGTTCTCACTTTTCGGCGCTAATTTCGTGTAAATTACTTGTGGACACGACATAATTGGGCAAAACGCTAACCATAACCTCACTACCATGAGGAACAAGAATGTAATTATTTGAGGTAAGCGGCACACTCTCTGGAGAGTTGAGAAATACCTGAAATTTCCACCGTTAGTGCACAGTATGGAGAGTCAAGAATGACCCACCTTATAGCCCTGCTTAAAACTGCGACAGTCGTAGTCGTAGTTATGCTCGAGACCCTGCAAAAAGGCAAAGAATCCATTCCGCACTGACGTCACAATTGTTCGCTGAGGATACGAATTTTGTCCCTGATCGACGAAGCCCGTATCCAAGGACCAATTTCCGGTAATCTTATTGAGAGGAGGTAAATCGACATCAAAGTAATCGTCAAAGCTAACCACATCCGGATCAACATAGCTGACAAAGCGTTCATCTCGATATATATCCTTGGGTCGAAGTCCATTAAACTGATAGCAAATACCCTCATCGGTAGCCACAAAGTCGAATATTTTATTGCAGAAATAGAAACGTCCATTCCATCTGCAAAACGGACCCGTCACATTCTTCGAAATGGTTAAATCCACAAGAGTTTCTGACACATCCAGTGGCGGTAACCCAGAGCGTAGATTCGACAGCAAAGGGGCAAATCTGGTTGCCACATCCGAGTCACAAATGTGCATTGTGGCAGCCATGCGTTGCAAGCTACAAAACGATAGATTATAAAATATTTGCGGTATAACTATGTCTCCCAATCTGTACTCAACTCTTCATCGTTTATGTCGGAGAAGTCCTCGTTCTGCTGGTATTTATCCCAAATCAGTCGCGATACATTAGCATAGTCAAAAACGTTGCGTTCCATTTTGATTTCAGGACATATTGTAATGGTGGGAAAGGGAATCTTGTGCACAGGCACGAGTGTCTCATCAAAACCCAAAATCACCGGAGAGTCTTGCCACTTAAGGTAGGTTGCCCAAATAAGTGAGACCGCGAAGTAGACGGAAGTGCACGTCAACACTAGCCAGTATAATCTGTGCTTCGATTAAAAGTAGATAAAGGTACAATTTCTATTTGCAATGAAAACATACTTCTCGTAAATGGGTCGATGCACCTCGAATATGTAGCGTATGCCGTGAATAGTCGTGCTCTTCGAGTACTCCAGCAGGAGCCCCTTGCAAGCGGATAGACGACTGCCATATCTAATCCGAGATTTAATAATCACATCACTCGGTACATCGCTCAAAGCCGCTGAAGTGATGCTCGCGCGCTGAAAGTCAAATCCGGGTATGGCCAACAGCTCTGGCCCTGGCAAGACGCTGCTGAGCTTCTGCCCTTCTTGTTTCCCTTGCTCCACAGTTGCGGCCATATTCCATGTAACGCCACAAACGTCACTGACTCAACTAAGCTGCTCCGCAAAGCGCTAGTGGCTTTATAGTCAGCTCAGCGATGGTTACTGGGTGTGACAGAGCACGCTCCTCTGGGATGTATTTAAATGGCGCGAATACTAGATGGTGCTTAGGGGACGGTCCGTCGTTCCTCCAGTGTCCTGTCCCTGTACTTAGCTAATTGCTCGTTTGGATAACAAATACTTGGTCGCAAAAAACAAGTTGAAATTCTATTATACATCACCTTTAAAATATACTAGGAATGACTCTTAAGGTCTATAAGCTGCTTTAAGAAACGAGTTTTGAAGCAAGCGCATGGGAAAACTTTAAGTATGTAAGGTACACTTATGTACTATACATTGCATACAACAAGGGATTACATGCACTCGAAAGCATTGAGCGTTCTTTTTGAAGTGCAAAGTGCCTATGTTAATTCAAAAACTGCTGAGAAAAAGCGGGACTTCTGCGCTAGAGTTGCAACCAATTTTGTTTGTGACAATGTAAAAATGAATGTTTTAAATTTACCAGCAAAGTTGAATGAGGTTGCTTGAGGCTTCTACCGTGCAAATCCGAAACTTCGAATGCATAAATCAAAGAAAATCTTAGTACTAGCTATTAAAGAGATATAATAAAGAGTTTGAAATTAACTATCAATTTATTAATTAGATCCTTTTTTAATTATTATAACCGAAATCTTTAATTTAATATTGCAGATAAAAATACAAAAGCAGTCTTGGAAATGTATGTAACAGGCAGAAGGTCCCATAGAGGGACTATAAGAGATAGAGAAATAATTTTCTTTCGACACCACTTGTTATGTTTTCACACAGGTCTTAAAAATTTGGTTGCGAGTAAAAGTTATTTAAAAAATGCAAACGGTTCTTCGTAGCTTTGGCTGACAATCTGGTATATTTAATACTCTATGGTATATCCTAAATGTAGTACTATATCAATATACTAAATATAGCTTCGGTATTTTTGTAAAATTTAGTCGAGCCCACTCAACTGTATTTTTTTATATTGAATTTAATTTACATAGACAACAAAATGTAAAATACATAATTATTTGATATATTTATGTTTAAACAATTTACTAATATCATACATTTTAATTAGTTTACTGTCTTTTTTCTTGCTCAGTACAATTATTTAAAATTTTGTTATTACAAGTTGAAATAAGCTTTTTATGTAAATTTCAAACCTTAATTGACAAAAATTTAAAGATTCAGGGTAAATTATGAATATTGTAGATTAAATAAGGAATTGGTTAAAGAGCATGACAAAAGTATTACTTTACAATTACGTAAAAATATGGAAGGCGGGGAGACTTGTGAATGAAGAAGTATATTTTTGTGTATGGTAATTAAAAGGCAGAATCAAGTATGAAATCAATAAAGAGAGAGAATATTGAACATAAACTGTATTTTCACAAAGCCATCGCAGGCTTTAAATGCACTGAATAATTAGTACAACATTTAATCACTGCCTCATATACATTTCTGTCCTCCCACTTTCGGTTATGATACCCGACTCTTCCCGCCATTTGCTCGGCTTACACGTGCTGGGAATGGAAAGCAATAGAATGAAGAATTCACCACTGTTTATAGGCAATTATACCACACTTCTCTACCGGTCTCTTCTGCCACAAAACGAAATAAAGAAAATTTATATGTTTTCTTTGGTGATTATTGGGGCTTTGAGCGTTTGTCAGTTCAGTCTTGTGAGGTCTTTTGAATATATAAAACGTGTCGAGCTACAATTCATTGAAAACATATATTTCCATTGACAATATATCAAATAATTAATATCTAGCTCCAGGATGCTGTGACGGGCTGGTGTTTGCGAAAATTAATAAAATAAACCTTAAAATTGATTTGGTGTAAAAGGAGCTTACGCATTCGTCTTATCAATTAGTATCAAGAAGATACAAATTAGTGAAAAGCAAATATGTAAAAGTGAATATTTTGCATATGGCTGCAATTTTGTGCAAACTTTAAACGATTCGTTAAATGCATTTCCCATATAAATAACATATAACAACAAAAAATAATACATTAAACACAGCTAATGCTATAGAAAATTCGAAATTAAATGTGGTAAACGGAAATGAGTCTAAATAACTCCACATTTCAAACAGCTTTTGTTGACATTTGGATTTTAATGAGTTTCAATTAAAAAGCGTATGTGAAATGTCAGAGCACATTTAACAAGCAATATTAAAATTCCATATCAAAGAAGAAAAGGGAGAGTGTGTGTGCGAGACACAAAGAGAGTGGGAGAGGGCACACAAATAAATCAATCAATTAAAATTGTAAACGAGGTAAATTTACTCATCATATAATTTATTAATTAGTAGATTTTTCCGCATTGGCAACAGCTGGAGCGTTACCGTCATCATTCGAATCGAACTCATTGACTCCATTGCATACATTCACATGACTCGCCACTGTAAACGATTGCTTTCAATATCCATCAAACTTTACAACCACACGACATACTTTAATTACTAAATTGCACAAATCGATTGAAGCGAGTTGAATTTAATAATTAAGTATACGCCGGGTACTTTCTCATGACTAGCAACATCTTTTAGTAACGAAGTTTATATTCTTTAGTGAGCAGTAATATTAATTAGAGAAAAAGGGTTTTCTTATTTGACCTCAGACATGAACTTTGCCACCTTTTGTCATTATACCCGTAGTTATTATAAAACGGCTTTGACTAATATGCTCCTAACAATCGCCGCTACACATTACGTATCAAGTTGCCTTCAAAAGAGCTTGACCACCAAGCGCCTTGACTCGTGTCCATTGAGCTCACTATACTCGAGATATACAAAGAGATAGAGCAAGTAAAACGAGCGAAAAGTGTAGAGAAATATATTGCAGCGAGTGAAATTGAACGCCAAACGCTCTCCCCATGCCCAATGATGGGCTATCGCATTTTAATGACCTACTTTTTGAGCTCAAGACTATTTAAGTTTCGCTCGTATTGGTTTGCTCTAATTCAGTGCGTTGTAAATCCCAGAGGTAGCGCAATTAGTATTTCCAATACATCGGCGTATTGTCAAGGAAAGAGTTCCAACAAGCTTGCGGGGCTTCGCCAACGACTTGGACCCCCTTCGAATGGTGTGACGTACCCCGAGTGCCGAGTGTAGTTTACAGCAACTACAAATCGAGACAAAACAATATGCGAAAATAAATATGCATGTGTAAGGAGAAAACGTTGCACAGGCAATGAAAGTCATTACCCACGACGCTCAACGAAAGCAAATTTCGAAAGCCCAATTGACAGCAGTTGAGAGGCCAAAGACAGCATGGAGCAAATATTGTAGTACAAATAGTAGCAAAACAAAGAAAAAATAAATGCAAAATAAAAGGAATAGAATTAGCGAACGTGTCTGTAAAACTCAATTCAAGGCGTTAACAGACATTAAATGCATTTCGAATTTGGGCCAGCACCTTGGATATGTGCTAAGAATAGAAAATAGCAAACTTGGCCAAGGAAACAATTTAAAATGCAAGCCAGCAATAAGGGAGGATAAACACACGACTGACATTGAAAGAATGTGGTCCCTCTGAATTCATTAAAAAAAATTTAATCATATTGAACTTAATAATATTTTATTTATAGACAAATATTCCTTTGGTTAATATAAAATATGTACGCCTTCCGGAAGTCTCTTAAATTACAATAGATAACAATTTCAACAGCAAATTAAATTCAATGCGAACAACATGCGAATATGTCCCACAGCGTTATATTTATTAATTTATAGGCGCATGTGTCATACGGGGTTGGGTAGGCATTAATATGAATGCATAATAGGAACATAAAATTCCAAAAATATTTTGCCAAGATTGACCCCGCCTGTGTATTGTGGCTGGGATCATGCGCTTCTGTGTATGTGTGTTGGCAGACATTCATTGTCTTCTACTTCAACCATTTATTCATTTCAGCTTCACATCCACATCCAATTCCAGGCCCAGGGCCCTGTCCGAAGATGGACACACGTATACACAATCTAACACTGCCAACGCCAGCCGCAACAACAATTATGTCCACGTCAGCAGCAGCAGCAGCCGCAGCAACAACGGCGATGGCCGCTGCGATGTCTAGGGCCACAGCAACAACAAATGCCCCACCAGCAACAACACTGGAAACAACAACGACATCAACTGGACCAGGCACATTTTTTACATACAGCATACCAGGCATGGACATCGCGCCGGGACCATTTATATTCACCTACGTTAGTGAATTTTTATCGCTTATCACGCCGGAAGAATTGCCGCTTGGTAAGTCCACAGTATGGCCCAAGAAGTCGTCGGAAATGTAGGATAAGAGAAGGGTCAGGGTTACTCTCTGCCAGGGTTTGTATGTATGCGCCAGCGTGGTCTGTGAGTGTGTTGGTGTCAAGTTTTGTCGGCCTGCCAACGAAGAGAGGGAATTGAATGCCGTTTTAAGCACAGCCTTTGTAATAACATCCAAATATCATTCATACAGATTTTTTGAACTTTTTAAAAATATAAACCGGAGTAATAGTTGATGCATATATTTTATAAAGTATATCTTTCTAGCTTCTGCTAAATGAAGTTAAGGATATATTTAACTTAAGGATAGGTTAAAGAAAAAATAAAACGTATAATTGAGTTGGATAAATATGTATTCATCATATGTTCATAGCAATTTGAGATATTTAAAAAAAAAATGTTTTTTTGGTACTTTATGATAAATGGTATTAAGTTATATGAAATATACAAAATTTTGGCACATTTTTAGAATACATTAATTTATTTTTGTGATATATTTAATCAACGGGTTTCTTTTTTAAGTGGTACACACACTTGACTTTAGAATTATTTTATTTCATGCATTTTAGTTGTGTGAAGCTTATCGAAAATAAACATAGAAAGAACATTTGCGAATATGGATAAGACTCCGGTATTTTTCAAAAGTGTAATCCACCAGTTAAATTATACAATGTCAATTTAATTATCCCTAAGTATAGATATTAAGTACTTCAAATTGGCTTTAATATATTTATCTTAACACAAAAGGAAATGAAGCATTTTTTTTGCACTAGACGCAGAATGTGAATGATTTACTTTTACGTATCTTGTCCATTCAAGCATTGCGAATGCCATTTCTGTCCTACATTGGATTAAATTATGACACTAAATTCATCTGGCGTATGCTTTATAGCTTTTACATATATTAAGCCGTGTACTACACGAATTTTCTTTCCGCCGCTCCCTTATCTAAAATGCAAGTCATTTTACTGTCCACAAAAACTAAAGAGAATGTTGAACATGAAATTGAAGGAAATCTGTAGTTGATTTAGAGCAAAGTCAGCGTAGACAAAGCTTTTTGGAAATTCAAAATGAATAATTGAAAATTATATATCAAAATTAAACAACTAGTTGATAGTTGGATAGCTGGCGGTGCAGATGTCCAATGAGCAAAAGCTTGATAGTTTTATGAAGAAGTATGGCGAGGTCGAGGAGATAGCACGACAATATTTGATAGCCAACAACTGGGTTTTAGAGCAAGCAAGCCTTAAATATGAGGCCGATAAAGCCAACCGCATTGTACAGAGCACGTCAGAGATAACGACGGACAAATCAAATGCTAAGAACCAACACTCTAATAGCCGGGATGAGCAATCGGAGACGCACAATGATGGTGCATCTGACAGTTCTCTTCAGAATGTGCAGATAACGAAGCGAGTGCAAATCGATGACTCAACTCCAGCCCTGACCACCGTCGATAGCGATCGCAGTATGCGTACCTGGGGACATGGCGTCAGTCTGGGCAGTGCTCATCCCATCAATCCCCCGCCACCACGGAATACGGGCCAAGACACCGACTCTGAGCTGGACGAGAATGAGCATATTGTTGTGGTGCTTCATCTTTGGTCAGAAGGCTTCTCGCTGGATGATGGCTCATTGCGACTCTACGAAGTGCCCGAAAATGAACGTTTTCTGCGTGCCATAATGCGCGGCGATTTCCCCTATGAGATGCGAGAGCTGGGGCAACGCATTGAGCTCAGTGTCCAGGATCACACCAACGAATCCTATCGTCAGCTATCTCGCAAACAGTTCATGGGCTCAGGTCGTCCTCTAGGCACACCAAACCAGCAACTAGAACCCGCACCCTCAACCCAAGTGCTATCCACAGAGGAGCAGCAACATAACCAGGAGCAGTCAGCCGAGCATGCTCTGGCTCTTAATGTGCAGACAAACGTAACGACCATCCAGTTCCGTTTGGCCAATGGAAGTCGAATTGCCGCCAACTTCAATCGCACACACCAAGTCGCTGATCTCTATAGATATGTGCGCATAGCTAGGCCCCAATATTCCAGTGTGAACTTTATGTTAATGACCGCATTTCCACGGCATCCGCTCCTCGAGAGCGATTTGCGTACCTTATCTGAGGCTGATTTGCTTAATGTGGTCGTCATCCAACACATTAACGAAGACTAAATGACAAATATAAAAACTATTTTACAAAAATACAAAAATTTTCTAAAATGTATTAGTCATTTTAAATGTGCTTTTATTCCTCTAGCTTAATAGGGTTTTAAAGCTTTAAAGCTGATAGTCCAATTTAAATATTTATATATTTAATTTATTATAATATTTAATTTAAATAAATTGAGAGATACATATGTGGAATTCAAAATGAAACTCTAACGCAAACAACCGTAAAAATGAAATATGAGAGTCTTTAATTACAAAGCAAAACAGTCCAAAGGCAGTAATACAGTTAAAATAAACCAAATATACCAAAAAATACTGAAATATATAAAAAAAAATCTATGTGTATAACAGCATAATACTGAACTTAAAATATATTTTAGAGAACATCTGCAGTCGGTTTTACAATATAAATCATTTCTTTGGGCGGACGTAGCAAAAATCTAAAATAAACTTTCTTTGCGTATGCATATCTTGAATATGCATAAAATTCTAGCACTTATAACTTTTATAGTATCTGGCTTCTAGATGTTAATGCGTAGATGCCTTCTTCCGCCTGTTACTTACATTTTCTATTTGCTCAAAGTTTTGGGTAGCGAGTCGAAAAACTCAAATCCTAAAAAAGACTTATAAATGATTATTCATTTCATTTCATTTAAAAAAAAAATTTAACTAAAATATCTTTTGAACAAATGGACCCAATTAAATTTTTATTATTATTTTTATTATTATAATAATTCATATTATTTATTATAGATAATATGTTCTTATCATTTTTAAAAATTTACTATAACGAATATTCTCAGATTCTATACGGGATGTACTACATAAGAATGGTAGCCTAATCGACTTTGCCTCTAATGTGAGTATTGGGTATAATACAGTTTTGCTTTAGTCATCAAACTGAAAACACTTTCCTTACTGTAGGCCATTAAAATCGAATCGGGCTTCATCGCACTGATGAGCATATTTGCCATACTGGCTTTGGTGCCACTGATTGCCACCTGTGCTTGGTGCTGCGGCCGTCGGAGCACACAGGATGAAGTGGACCTCATACGGAACGCCCCGGTGCACATTCGCGACGAGTCCTTGGAGGAGAGTCTGCGATGTCGCAAAAGTGCCTCGGTGGTCACACTTTGGATAGTCTTCATACTGCTCACGTAGGTTGACCAATGCAATGGCAAAGTTGTAAAGTGGGACAAGTAATGTTACATAGATCATTGAAGTTAACTTCATGTTGGGGTATTTTTCAGGCTGAGCGACCTTAGCATATTTTATGCCAATAGTCGGCTATCGACAGGGATTGAGATGACGCCGGAGATGGTCAAGTCGGCGGTGCACGACGTCGAGGTTTTTTTAAAGGATACGCATCTACAAATCAAACACAAACTAGATAATGGCTTTCATGTTTCCGTCGAGAAAGTTGTCAAAGACTTGGAAGGTCAGTGGGTGCACACCGAGAGCGCAAAAAAGTTTTCGCAATGCCAACTTTATGACCATTGCCGTTGTGCATTTTTATTGCTTTCGACTCATTCATATTATATGTAGCATGCCATATATGCCATACCAAAACTTTGTGCATTTCATTCTGAATTATTGCAGTTAGTGTACTCCTTCCGACTCCATTCCCATCTCCTTCTCCATCTCCAACTCCCTTTCATGTGGCCAGAATCTGAATTTGCTCTATGTTCTCCTCTATTCACATAATAGACGTGGATGTTCTCCTTGGCGAACCAATTCAAGCGGAAATATCTGCACACACTGGCCTCGAGCTGGCATATGATTCATTGACAACACTTAGCTTGGGTAAGTCCTTAAGGTTAAGTGCTCCTTCGCTCCGATTGTTTGGCCCAGCACCATGAACGTAGTCTTGACCCAAATGCCTTTTGTATTGTTCGACTGAACGAGGCTATACAAAATTGCATAGAAATGGATTAAAATCACATAATCCAAGATTGTGCAAACTACAAGACAAGGTCTGAGGTTGCGGATTCAAATATAAAATAGATTGTGCTGTATTGTGGCACATCAAACACTCAAAATAATACTCCACTCTGCGAATGCCGCACAGCCAATGGTAAATATATCGAAGTGCACTGAGAAAAGCAATTGTTTGCGCCCAATTTCATTATGAGAGTGAAAGACTTGAGAGGATGCAGCATGCTCCAAAGCGGAATCCGAAGTCGGTCTATAAAAAAAAAACTGGCAACAGACATAGTACACAGGCTGAGCTGAAGCTGGAGCTGGCATTCGCATCCGGAGACAAGTTGACACAAGCACAAGGACAGCACGAATGTCAAGACGACAACTGCATTATATTTTCACACAATATGTAATTTAGAGCAGAACTCTGTCTACCAACCCCGACTACCCTTCTTCTTACTTCTGGTCTAGCCCCAAATAAATATGCTACAATAATATTTTCATGGATTTTGTCGCAGCGAATGCGGAGCTCATTTATCGCGTCCTTATGCTTCAAGAGACCGTCGGACGCGCTCTGAAGCTCTCCCAGGAGGCAGCCGCCCGCATGGAGGAGCTACAGATACAATTATCCGTGCTGCAGCGCCAGTGCACGTACCGAGATCGTCCGCTCTGTGACACATTGCGTATACGCAGCTTCGAGGAAAACGGAGTTGTCGATGCGCTCAAGACGGTGAGTTGGTCAGAGTTCAGAGGTCAGAGCTGGTTCTTTAATTCACCATTCACTCTTGTTATTATGTGAACTCTCACTATCATAATGCCTTTTTATACCCGCTACCAGTAGGGCAGAAAGGTATCATAACTTATGTAACAGGCAGAAAGAGATATCTCCGGCTCCATAAAGTATATACTTTATTCTTGATAAGCATTAATAGACAAGATTATATAGCCATGTCCGTTTGTCTGTTTATACGAATGAACACATAAATCTATTATATTATTACAGATATAACTATAATTTTTTCCGACCCCACAAGCGTACTTTTAAAGCAAAAGTTGATTTTTTGTACTTTCATTAATAATTAAAGTATTTATAATACCTGAATATTTGGTTGTAATCAAAACAAAGTCGTAGAAGTTATTTTGAGTTGAGTTTTAATTGAGTCTTGAGTTGAGTCTTAATTGCTTTGGTTGATATATTTTGTTCTTTATGGTATATTTGGAATGTAATATTATATTAACACACCAAATGGAACCAATTTATTTTATTATTTTTTGGTATATTAATTTAGCATTCTTTCGATTTTATTGCAAAAGTGTAGCGGGTATCTAACAGTCGAGCACACTCGACTGTAGCATTCTTACTTGTTTCATTCAACATTGTCCTATACTATATTTGGTAACAATTTGTCAGCTGCAAGAGGACCAGAGCATCTTCCGCATGCGATACTTGGGCGAAATTGAATTTGGTTCCACTGTCAAGAATCTGACATCGGAAGTTGGCGTCTCACGTTCAATTTTCAGCAATTTCCCGCAACAAGTTAAGCACGATACAGCATATGAACGAAACTGTAAGTCCAATCAAGACACTAACAGATGAAAACATTGCGAATTATAATTTTATTACTGCAAGAGTAAACTAAAATCCACTCGTTATCAGCACGTAACACATACAAAATATTCTTGACAAATTGAATGTAAGAAATTTGTAAAGTTTTGCCAAGAAAACAATGTGTCCAGCTTCCAACATATTTCACAATCACCTTTAGAAATTACTTCAAGTGCGTTGTTGCTTCGTTTCATTTCCTTTTGTTTTGGCCAGCAAATTCGATTTTGCTATCAATTAAAGTGTACAATACAATCAATAACACACGATAGGACAGCTGCCAGCACTAAATATAAGTGGCAACATTTTCGAGCCATGCAATTTCTGTAATAATCAGAGAGTTTTCACTGGCTTGTGCTGGATTGTGAATGCGAATGTTGGAGGTGGGCGACAAGTTTAACACAATATTAATTAATGTCAACGGGGCCTCGATACACAATACTCAATGCTCGAACACTAATTGAATTGCCAAACTGATCCATCCGCAGATACGCTAGAGCAGCTGGCGAGCATAAGGCACAGGACGACAGCCAATGCCCAGCTGTTGACATCGACAATTAATGCGTTGCTGGAGCGTCTGGATCGAACGTGGCCAGCACTGGAGCCGACTTACATAGAGCTTAAGGAGTGGGCGAACACGTACTGGGGCATTGGCTGGATTGCCGCCATGGTCATCGTTTGGGTGCTGCTCTTTATGTTAATGTCCTACTGTTGCTTCCTCTGCGAGTCGAACGCCAAGTCCGGCATTGTCTTCTTCGTTACCGTCTTGGTCATTTGCCTGGGCAGCATTGGGCTCACCTTCTATGGGGTCTTCTCCCTCGCCATTGGCGGTAACGTCGAGGTCTTCCTCTGTCGCTCCATCCAAGGCCCTAACTACGAGATGCTGGGCAAGCTATTCGATAAGCCCGGCTATGTGTATGCAGCAGAGCCCCAAACAGGCATCATTGGAGAGCTCCTTCGTCCTGCTGGCGTTAATCGCTCCGTTGTCAATGTCAATCTGGGCACAGCACTCAGGTGAGTCGCAGCTGCTAATAAAGTGTAGACGGTAAACAGAGAAAAACTACGTTCCAAATTCAATAATTCTAATTATTTCAAATACAAATATTACTCAAAAGTTAACGGAGAATATTAATTGAATTAAATATAAAAAAATATATATATTTAGAAATGTCATTCTTGAAATAAAATTATGTAGAAAACTTGACTATGAAAACTATTCTAAATATTAGTATACATTTCTAAATGTAGAATAAAAAAAGTCTAATCGACATTTCCTTGTTCTCATTTTACTTTATTTATTTTTTACTTTATCTCAAGTCTTCCAACCTATTTCATATTCAAAACACAAACAACAAAAGGAGCAATGTTAAGAACACAAAGTATACTCCTTCAAAATTATAATTCTTAATTCAAGAATGTAAAATTCATATAATTTAACTCATACAATATATAATGAAGTATATTTTATTTAAAAAGTTTATTACAAATCACGTTAGACATTTAAAATTGATGTTTGAGATACAGTTTCTGAAACTAATTGTAAAATCGTAAAAACTTAATGTGCATTTTTGTTTTTAGAAGGTAATTTTTCTCTGTGTGTAAACATATCATATACGAGTACTAATATGCGTCTGCTTAGATTTCCCAGATTCCCTTAACCCGATAAACCAGCATGTAATGAATTTGATAATCCAATTACTTTGATACTGTACGTGCCTGTAATTTTGATAGAACACTTCCCCAAGTCGTACCTCTGCCACCAAAATGAACAATTAGCTTTTTGAAAAGTGTCGCAAGTTAAAAGACCTTATTGACATGTCAGAGGTCAATGTTTTTGCTTCGCGCATGCTTCAGTGAATGTTGAGAAGCTCACATGTTTGTAAGCCATAAGCCGTGCTTAATTACCCCAAGACCAAACAGCACTATCACAAATTTACACTAGGTATGTAAATTCCAAAAGTGGAAATAACTGGCAACGAAATCTTGTCACTGCCCAAACACTTATTATGCCAACCGCAATGCACACTGCCTGCCGAGACTGAAGACTGGAGACAAGAGCCTAAGGACAAGAAATTCGAGACGAGAGACTTTAGATTGCAGTTGAGACAGCCAAGCCGCAAAATTGTGAAAGCCCTATGAGTTTTGTTAGCCGCACATGGCACTCAATTTTACACAGAATATCCCGTTGTAGCACCACAGTCCATAGCCACAGCCCTGTACTAGCCACACCCTTTGGCCGTCGTCGCCGTCGTTGTCACACACACATACACACACCCACAACCACACGACCAGCACTTGTAGCCACAAATTTTAAGCCCGATTCCAATTATCTGCACAGATACAAATGCGCATGCATGCGAGCGTTGCAGAATATGCATGACCGCATATTCTTCCCCTCCTGCCTGCTAGAGGCCACACGCCACTCGCCACCCGCCACCCCCTTGCAACACTGTATAAAACTGTCGTATGTGTGTGTGGGGGAATGTGTGTGAACGGGATTTTGGGGCAAAAGCAGCCCGAGCTGAACGTACATTGAAACGGAAAAGTAAACCAAAAATCTCTTCTCATTTCTTTGCAACTACAACGAACACCCAATAACTCACAACTTTGTGCACTCACACACGCACTCACACATACACTCACACTCGCATAACAATGAAATACACAACACAAAACACAATAACCAATGGCAACCATATCGATGATTGACACACACACGGCGTATACGTAATGTGCTGCGTAACAGGGGCTGCGAACAAAATCAAGCATCGTACAATGTCTTTCAATTGGATGCATTCGTTAATACAACCAAAATAGCCGACTTAAAACAATTCCCGAAAGTATCAACGGCCATCGATGCCATTTCGGTATCGGAGCGAACGCTCCTTTCGCTGACCCAATCTATTCAGAATATTTTGGAGAACATGTTGCAAACGTCCGCTTTCAATCTGACCACGTATCGGAACAGTGTTGGTGCACCCACGCCAGAGAAGGATTTGGCAACGTTCATTGATCAAATGCAGCGCGTTGCCCTCCAGGTGAGTGCATTCAGTTACAGGGTTCCTAATTATACCTAAAGGCGCTTAAATTGAGATCGGGTATCGGTCAAGAATACAAGGGAGAGCAACTGAGCATGTGTTTAGTCCCAATAATTGTGCATTTGCAATCACTGTAGATTCAAGATGTGGCCACTTCGTCCCGCATGACAACTTTGGGCAGTCGGTCGAAACGATTGCAAGCTTCGATACTGCAGCCGCTTGAGAATCTCCAGAATGAAATACTTTACCATCTGACTGCGTTGGAACTGCAGAGAGATCCCTGGGCGAAGCAGGTTAATCAGACACTCAATCACTTGAAAAACATTCAAGGATATTTGGAGAACAAAGCTGGGGAGATCTGTCACAATCTGACGCGCGTCTATACAGAGCGGTAAGTGTCGAACATATATATACACACACACAAGCATGCACACATATGAAGAAGCACTTTTCAAAGTTAATTGCACTGAAATCTCTGAGTGATTTTGTATGGAACGACTACAGTTGAATCAACACTCCCGACTCCCATCTACGTCTCGTCTGTGGCTGGGCAAGCCAAGAGAACGTGTCTGTGTTTCCATTTGTGCATATGTGTGCTAACATTCGAGTGTGTGTTGCTCTTTCAATGCCAGGCAAAACAACAAACAAATAAACAAACAAATAACCCAACAAACAAACGAGCAATCTCAAGTACAACTGGTAGAACAACTGGCAACTGGCAAATGGTAAATGGCAAGTGGCAACTGGTACATATGTAGTTTTGCAGTTTTATCAGATAATTGAAAGTCGTAATCGTTTGATTAAGTTTGCCAAGTGTCATGATTGCATCTCTTCTTCCTGTGCTCAACTTAATGTTCTACTCTTTCTCTCTCTCTCTCTCTCTCTGTTTGCAACTTGCAATTCGCCTGAAGAAGTTTGGCAACAAATAACAAATAAAACAATCGTTGAAAGATGCATTCAGCAATTCAGTATTGAGCTCTCAATATCAAGCACTTTAACCAATTGAATTATTGTTTGTTTGGTCAACACTGCTCTATTCTGCTTTCACCACTCAACAGCCTCAAGACATACCTGACCAGCAGTCGAGCCACAATGGAGTCACAGCTGGGGGATACCACAACCAAGTGCCGTCCGTTCTACGATACGTTTGATGCCAGTCGAATATTTTTGTGCCGCAATCTGGTGGACTTTGTTAATGGTCTGTGGTTCTTTGTCTTTCTGACCCTGTTGCTCTGGGCCATTGGCACACCAGTTGGCCTCAATCTGATCACCATACAGACGCGACTGAATGCCATGTTGCTGGCACAGAAGCGAAACAAGGGGAAGCAGCGCAGGAGTGACAGAGACAGTGAACGGGACCAGCGAGGAACTGGCACACGTGGACGCCCGAAGCAGCGGACGAGCAACGCTGGGAAGCGAGAACAGCAACGGGATCGGAGCACTAGTAGTGCAACAGCACGCTCCCGACCACCATTGTGAGTGACCAGAGGCAAATGAAGAGAAAGACAGTAGTAATATTGTGATCCACAGACGACGCACTGCCACAGAGGAAACTTTAGACATAGCTGACGAGGACTCCACGCCATCGAGACAGGGACAACACCAACAGCATCATCACCCACAACAGCAGCGGCGACAGGATTCGGAGCAACGTGAATTAGATCGTGAGCGAGGTCGTGATCGCGAGCAGCGAAGCCGAGAGCGTGAGCTGAGTCGGGGACGAGAAATGGCGATGACACCAGTTCGAAGTCGCCAACAGCTGTAAGTAAACCGTCAACAACACAGATGCAGCTTAGCGGCACATCATCACCACCTTTAGCTCATCTCAAACATTTCATCTATGCCCTTGATTAGGCGTCGCGCTGAACCAATGCCCGAGGATGACAATTGGGGTTCATCCAGTGCACCCAGTAGAGCCAACTCCAATGAGCGCGAAAGCAGTCAGTCTAGAAAGATCATCAACATTTGGCAGTCGAGAAATAAGATCAAGGCACCGATGTAAGTTGAGCAAGGAAACCCTCCCATCTCAATTTCTGACCTAGGATATTCTCTGTTGTCGTTGTTGTTACTTGGTGCTGCCGCAGTCGCCGCCAAGGTACTGAGGAGCTAGACTTTGAGGATGAACAGACACAGCAGGACAGCGGCTGGAGGGCCAAGTCCAGCGCCAGTCCCGAGTTGCGGCAATTCGAGAACCGTCGCCAACAGCAGCAACACCCGGACAATCGATCCCAATCGCAAGCTAAGCCCAAGTTGTAAGTGTCTCAGAGAGCGTCAGTTAACTGTAACAGCCTCAGCCTCTAGCGACACAATATTTTATTCAAGGCGTAGTACGAATGTGGACAGAGCTAGTAGCCAAGTGGCTCGTCGTCCGGTCACGCCCGTTCTGAACGTCAATCCCGATGTGCCAGCTGCCGTGCCAATGCCCCGAACGCCGATGCGTTTGAGGAGCAAGGTGTCATTGACAGCCCGAGCCGTGCAGGATATTGTGAATAAGCGAAGCCAGCGCCTGTGAGTCATCCATACATCCATCCATGCAGCCAATCCTAGTACCATGCCTTGATCCACTTAAAACTAGTCACATTCAGTCGCTGTCATCTCTGATTTGTAATACCTGATATTTCCCATTAATCTATGAAGAACTTAGTTAACTCATCTTACTCTTTCCCACAGCCAACGTACTGGTACCGATGAATTTGATCTGGATGAGAGCGATACCTACGGTACTGGAGCACATTTGGACGCGGACGTCGCTGCGTAAGCAAAATGCAAAAGACAATTGATGCTCTGACGCAAACATTTGATTTTCTCCCTTGTTCATTCTAGCGCACGTCGCACTCCGCCACGCAGCGCACCTCCGCCTCCACCGCCACCGACGACCGGGATGAACAGGTTCTACCAACGTTATTGAACATTTATCGAATGAGTTTTGCTTTTTGTTTCTCTTTTGGTTTTTGATTTCTAATCGAATATTGAGCTCTTGACAAGATTACCAATCCAAGCGCATACAAATTCTTATGTGTTCACAGCGACAAAGACTATATAATCTGAACCTAACCGAAAACTCAACCTTTTTTTCTTGTACCGCCAACCGTTTCGTTCCCCAACAACCCATCAAATCAATCCAAAATCAGAAGCGGCGGCGAACGCACTGTACGTTGGAACGAAGAGGAGGATTTTGTCTTCGAAGATGCTGACTCACCTACACCAAATCGCCATTGAGAGCCCAGCTTGCTAATTAGTTACCCTTAAGATATATCTTTTGTATTTCAACATAATAATATTTTTGATTTATTAGGATGAATTTAGTCTATTCAGTCTAGTCTACGATAGTATCAAGCTTTTCAATAATTCTTAAGCATTTAAGTTGCGACTAAATCACAAATAAAGAATGGTGCAACAATCACATACGATATACAAAGTATATAATAAATAAAATGTATTTTGAATTCAATTCGATTCGCAAAAAAAGATCTGAAACCATTAAGAAACTACTTAATTCTATAGAAAGTGATTTATTGGTCCTACTATATCTATTGAAAATCGTTGACCCCAAACATTAGTGAACTAATATAATATTTAGGGTTTCATTCGAGGCTTCATTACTTTTGATGTCAAACTGGTTTATTTTGCACTTTACCAAATATTCGTTTCGATATGTTGCTTAGTATTTTATCAGTATTCATTTTGTATATTAGTGCGAAAACAGCGCTTTTTTATTAATTTACTTTGCTTTCATTGGATATGAGTAGTATGGGTATTTCTCAGTTGAGTACTATAACATATACTGTATCTTTCTCACTACTAGCCAATCCAATGTCGAAACACAAAACAAAGAAATAATGTCATTTTTAAGAAATGCAATCAAAATATTACTAACTACTAGCTACATTTTTTTTTTAAATTTCACTTTCTACCACATATAAAGTAAATACTATACAAATTAATTTAAATGAATTTCATACACAAACAAATTGAGGTTTTTGGATTTGTTAGTGAATCCACGTGTAGTAAGTTCATTTTATTAAGTGTTCAATTCATCGGCATACAGGTAGGTAGGTAATATGTGTAAATATTGTCAATATAGTTTACTTCTTCTTCAAGAAGGGGCTGATGACAGCTGGGGCAGCGTAGGTGGTGACAGGAGCAGTGTAAGCAGGAGCGGCATAAGTCGCCACTGGAGCCACTCCAGCGTAAGCAGGAGCACTGTAGACGGAGGCAGTGTAGGCGGGAGCAGCAGCGGCGTAGGTAGAGTAAGCTGGGACAGCAGCGGCGGAGTATGTGGTCACTGGAGCAGCAGCGGCATAGGTGGCAGCATAGCTAGGGGCGGCAGCATAAGTGGTGGCAGCAAAGGCGGGAGCTGCGGCATAAGTGGCAACTGGAGATGCGATGTAGCCAGCCTGAGCGACGGCGACGAAGAGAGCAAGGCAGATGAGGAACTGAAAAAGTATTTGAGGATTAAATAAACATATTTTTATAAGGATTTCTCTTGTATCTTACTTTCATATTGGAAGTGGTTGCTTGACTTGTGTTGAGCGACTGATGCTTTTGGCCAATTAATTCGACAGTTTTATAGCGAAATTGTCAATTGCTTTGCTTACACTTAGACGTCAGACTCTATCAAACGAGTTTACGGCTTAAGACAGCCCCAAATAAAAAGTTGAATTAGAACACAATAACAAACATATTTATTTATTTATTTATTTATTTTTTTTGTATCTCAAACTTCTCTTTGATTTTTGTATATTACTTGATAACGTTCAATGAACGCGGATGCCGCACCTTATACAGAACCTAGAGCGAAATGTTTGTCAATCGATCGAAGCCGCCGCGTGTCAAATGGATTAATATTTTCCATTTCATGTCTCCGTCATTCGCGACAACTGAAATGTGTAATTCAATTTGAGGTAATTATCTCAGATTGTTTGTTCGACTGGGAGTACAGTACACTGAATTTTATATACATATATTATTATTACTAATACATTTTTTAGCATAATTTAAACATCAGTGACAAGGTATAAATAGTATATTAATGCAGAACATTTAAAAAAACAAGTATGAAAGCTGCAGTCGAGTGGGCTCGACTGTGAGATACCCGCTATCCATTTTGAATAATAGCAAAATATTGCGGTGTTATTCTCAACATTTACCACAAAAATACTTTAAAAATGTAGATGGTATATTTGGTATATTGATATGGTACAACATTCTAGATTTACTATAGATTGCAAAATATACCAGATTGTCAGTCAAAGCAACTAAGACCCCTAGCAAGTAAACAACTTCCACAATTTTTATCTGATCGCAACCAAATTTTCAGGAATTTTTATTTGAGTTTTGTCAATTTGCGGGGGCGGAAGTGGGCGTGTCAAAAAATTGAAACAAACTTTATCTGCGTGCAAACATAATAAATCCTGTCGAAAAATTATAGCTCCATCTCTTATAGTCTCTGAGATCTAGGTGTTCATACGCACAGGCAGACATACGGATATGGCTAGATCGTCTCGGCTGTTGACGCTGATCAAGACTATATGAAATATACTTTATAGGGGCGGAGATGCCTCCTTATGCCTGTTATATACATTTCCTACTGACACAAAGTTATAATACGGGTATAAGAAAGTTATTGCAGAAATAATTTTGTATTACAAAAATCGCCTACTCTATTTGGGTCTCTATAGTTTGTTTTGAATGTAGTACTATAACGATATACCAAATATTGACTTTAGTATATTTTAGTAGTTTTTATACCCGCTACCCATAGGGTAGAAGGGTATTATAACTTTGTGCCGGCAGGAAATGTATGTAACAGGTAGAAGGAGGCATCTCCGACCCTATAAAGTATATATATTCTTGATCAGCCTCAACAGCCGAGACGATCTAGCCATGTCCGTCTGTCCGTCTGTCCGTATGAAACACTGGATCTCAGAGACTATAAGAGATAGAGCTATAATTTTCGACAGCATTTGTTATGTTTCGACGCAGATCAAAATGGTTTCAAATTTTTGCCACACCCACTTCCGCCCCCGCAAATCAAAAAAATCGAATAACAAGCGTAATTTTAAAAATTTTTTGGTATATACAATAATTACTGTAGTAGTTATGATTCCTGAAAATTTGGTTGCGATCAGATAAAAATTGTGGAAGTTATTAAAGAAATACTTTTTTATGGACAAAAACGCCTACTTACTAGGGATCTGAGTTGCTTTGGCCGACAATCTGGCACATTGTGCCGTCTATGGTATATTTTGAATGGTGTACTATATCGATATACCAAACATACCATTTGGTACATTTGTAGTATTTTTCAGTATTTTCGGTATATTTTGAAAATGATACCGCAATATTTTGCCTTTATTAAAAGTGGGTAGCGGGTATCTCACAGTCGAGCACACTCGACTGTAACTTTCTTGTTCGTTATAGTAATTTGGTATATGTCTAGGATATGGTTTTATTTTAAATGGGTAGCGGGTATCTCACAGTCGATCACACTCGACTTAAGATGTATAAATACATTAATATTAAAAAATTCGAGACGCCTTCCATTTGAAACATAACGAGTATAATCCCCACTAAAATTAGTAAGGAATGGATAAATGAATGGATAATGGATAAATTCTCTACCAGAAGTATATTTCACTTAATAATTTAAATGTAATATTGTTTTATTATTAGAAAGCGTTTAATGATAATAGATGTGAATTAGTCTAAAAATTATTCTAATAAACCAATTAAATGGGCAAAGATATTTTGGGTAAAAGCGGGAATGTTTTTGTCATTCAATATACAAAGAAATACATTTGTTGACTAGAATAGCAAATTTGTGATGGCGACAATTGATCAGACAATTGAGTTAATGCTTAGCTTAATCTTTGGTATTATTATAAGACACACTTTGGACAGGAATTGCAAACCACCCAGCCACAGGCACGTCCGGTTGTTACGCTGGTGACTTAGGCAGCGGCGTTCCTGATGCGGTGTCCTCATGGAACATATGCGTTTCTTGCCGCGGCTGTTTACGTCGCACGTCAATCTCGTAGAGAGCTAATCCAAACTGATGGACAATCGAGCTGAATTGACGACTTAAATAGGATAAGCTAAAGTTGGGCGGTTGCTCCACGGCACAAGTGCCCTTCAAATCGTCATGCGTCCAATGTGGTGCATCCACATCGCAAGGATGGCGACCCTGCAAGCGAGGAAAGGCCTCCGTCGAGAGATGCGGATAGAAGACAGACAGCAACTCGAAGTTCAGATAGCTGCTGGCATTCGAACGTTTCAGCGCCTCGTGCAGCTCACCACTCAACGAAGCGGGCAGAGCCAAATACATCTTATAGCGTAGTCGATTCGGTCCATTGCGCTTCAGCTCGCAGTTGCCCGAGATGAGCTTGACTTTATGCATCACAGTGTCCAATGCCAGACCTCCATATTCATACAGAAAGAAGTCGCGCTGGTGTCGATAGCGTTGATGCGTCTGTGGATTGAAGTGTAAGACTCGCGAGCTGGGCACGTTCACCAGATGCAATGGCAGACTGTATGTGTGGGATGTGAGCAGATGCACGTGGGTGGCGGTTGGCTTCGTGGCCACCACGCGAGACATCTGCTGGGCCAGCGGAAATATGCCCGCCTGGTGAATGAAACCGAAGAACAGCGTCATCACCACATTGCACACATACCAGATGCGCAAGAGATGCGGAGCCGAGGCCTGCCTAGATAGGATGCGTTCATAGAGCCACCGAAGCAACCGATGCTGTGTCTGGAAGGGATATGTCGCGCTGAATCCAGTGACAAGCTTGGGTGCGTGCAGCAGCAGCAGCGGGAATGTGAGAGGCAGCAGAAAGCGTGGTTCCTGATGATTAATTAGCGACAGAAAGAAGAGCGGCACAAATATGGCACCCGACATCAGCGAGACAATGCTCTGGAAGCGCGGCAGCAGTTGATATTCAGCGCAAAAGAAGCGCAACAGCAGCTGAGCAAAGGCCACCAGGGAAGCGAAGCCGAGGACATTGAACAGCAGCGGCATGTTAACCAGCAGATGCACATAGCAAGGATGCACGCCATGCGTGGCTGTCTGAGCCGAGTCCAGATTGTATTTGATGAAATTCCAAGGCGTGAACACAAAGTTGTCGATGCCCAACTGCAGCATGTGCAGCTCGCCCACGGTCAAGTGCTGGTAGTACAACGAATCACAGAAGATGAACAGCAGCAGCGCTGGCAAGGCGCATACGCAGAAGAGTCCAATGCGTAGATTGAAGTCCCGAAAGTTCACACTCCGGGTGCCCATGCCGCGGAGCAGCCAGAAGAATACCATGGGCGCACCAAAGAGTAGGAATGTGGGACGATTGAAGACGCCGGCAACGCAAATGCTTGACATGGCGAACAAGTGCTGTAGATTGTGTGCCGGCAGAGCATTTTTCAGTTTCCATATCTTAACACGCTCACTTATCGACGCCGCCTTGTCATACTTCTCCTCCAGATATTCCTTCTTATACACCACCGTATTGGTCTTCAGCATGGACTCGGCAACGAGCCACAGCAACCAGGAGCACATGGCCAGTTCCAGGGTATTGGAGAAGGTGCGTGTTCCAAAGACGAGCAACACCCAGCAGCTACCCAATGCTAGCAGACGAATCTCATGGCGCAGTCCATACAATCGACAGATGCGATACAAGCACCAGTCATTGCTGTACGAGATTAGCGTGTAGATTAGGCGAGGAAACACCAAATACGCATAGCTATTGATCAGTTCCACCTTCCAATAGCTGCGCGCATACAACGCCGCAAATTCGTAGAAACTCCATGGCACCCGAAGCAGAGCCCAAGGAAGCGTTATGCTCCTCACTGGCATTGTGTTGTTGAACTCCCAGGTGCGAGTGTGCTCCAATCGAAAGTGATCGCCTGGCAATGAATATGCATGTAGTTGTGCGAAAGTGCTGTAACTATGTCAACTCACCTGTCATGACTTCGACACTCTGGAAAAATTCATCAGGATGCACGTAGCCCAGTTGCGGCACAAACACTAAGAGCATACGCAGCAGCGCAAAGAAGAAATAGGTGTTCAGGTGCCCAGCGACGGGAGTTCCCTTCTCCCACAGCTGGGACAAGTGCCTGGTAATGCGCATTCTTGCCAAATTGCTAAAATTACCAAAAATTTAAAATAACACAGCCAACTATGAGTTGATTTTGTGTTTGTTTACAAAATTCATCTAGACAAATATTGATTAGATTGGCAGCCCCATTTATGACCTGCCGATGTATAAATGATAAAACACTGTAATGCTCAAGATGTTCTGTTATACTCAATGTGGCACTGTTAACTTACATACAGTTAGAGTACAATTGGAAAGTGGCGCCGCAATTCAAATTGCCAGCAGTGCAAAACGAATATTTTTATTATTATTGTCAAATCGGTTCTATCGACAAATCTAAGAATAAATATTTCCTTTAATAGGTTCAGTATAAATATGAATACATACGTCCACACATAGACAATGCGAACATAGTAATTAGCGAGAGGTATGCAAATTGCGTTTGCATTTAATTACAACAACATGAGAGACACCGTTGATTCAGAACAACTGCTGCTGCGTCTCTTCATGAGCCACCTTCACGCCGATAACATATGAAAGTTGTTTGTGGTCGTATGCGCTGGGTAGGAAATTCTATATCAGATTACTATTGTATTAGTTTAAATATACAGACGATGACGCGATACAATAATTATCAATGAGATACAAAATAGTGTGCAAGCTATTAAAACGCTTTAAATGTCCATTGACAAAATCAACAACAACATCAACAATACGTCGTTCTTCGAAAACACGCAAATGATCGCAATATTGTTTCGGTACACAGCACAAAAACAAGAGAGCAAAACACCGTAAGCATCGTCGTGACGTCACAGCTTTAAATTGATACCCGAGCAATGCAGGTTGTCTTTATTGCAACTGTGATACAAATAGCAGAGAGCGAGTTATGGAATTCGAATGTAACCTATATATATTCCTCTTTAGATTTCACCTACCCCAAGCATACTTATTATAACACTGCACTCATAGGGCGCGCACAATCAGTATTCCTCCGATACTGCATCCGCATCCGACGACGTCTGCGTGTGCTAAAGTGTAATTGAACTGATTTGCATGATGCTTGAAGGAGATAATTGAAGTATCTTAAAAATTCTCTGGCGATAAAACAAAAACAAACATTTAACTCGTGCTCCAAGTGATAATCAAGTTAACAAAATGTGTTTATATGTTTTCGATCGCGGAAAGTAGATTGTTCATTCAATTCTGATCGGATGTTACCGCGTACTTAACTTAAAAGCTCTATCGCTAATAACTATCTGCAATTCCAACTGAATGGTACAGATAGTAAGATCAAATTTCTTATTATCTCTAATATTTGGTGTTCTTTGAGAAGTCAAAATTTAAATTGATAAAAAGTTATCGTCTGCGAGTTCACTAAAATACAACAATAATTAAGAAGGCTAACATCAAGTGTGCTCGTCAATCATTAAAATCAAAACATTTCAAAATGCGGATTGATTCTTGAAATAATATTTATTCAACAGATTGCAAGCTAATTGTCAAGAATTAACATAATTTAGCTTGCGTGTCAAAAATATTCGTGGTTATTGCTTTAAAATTAGAAAATGTCGCTGCCAACGTTTCTTAAGTGAATAAAACAATTTTTATTTTTAATAAAGATGAATCGTATAGCTAGCTGTTAATTACCACATTAATTAGAGCTAATAATGATTTTAGAATTATTTTTATGTTTTTCGTACGAAAAACAAAAAATTAACGGTAAACATAAAAACGTCCTAAAATCAATCTTAGATCTAAATATAGTACTAATACAGAACTACATATAAACGATTTTAAGCTTATGTGTTTTTCACTGCGACATTTTTCGCCAGAGAATAAAACATAAACTCTTTAATCGTTATGTGGAAGAAATGATTAATACGAATACCGTGTGCCTAGTGTTTTCCGAAGCACATTGTTTTGAGAGTACTCTACAGTATATTTAGTATATTTCTATACCAATTACACTTTATACATATGTATATACATTTGGTATAACTTCTTGACTGCTTAATTTTATATTCTTGAGTAGAACTTTCATCAGATTACACTTTACATACATTGTTTTAGAAATAATGTATTCAAATATATACTGAATGTTGCATTAATTAATAAATTTGCTTGTAAGGTGCGCACTAGATATCGACAGCCCATTCAGCAAACTTCCGCGCCTCTTTTGCCACACTCTTAATAAAATGTGGTAAGCAACAGTTTGTTGTAATTTAAGTTGTAAACGCCACCTGTCCAACTCAGGCATAGCAGAGTCCAAAACACCACAAAGCCAAAGACAAGCCCGCCTAACGGCAGACACGAGAAGGACTCGGTTCGCCGTTTTCGTCCTTACGACGATTTTAGAACCTTCGGGCGAAGCAGCTCGAGTATAAAAGGCGACTTCACGCTCGCATTTCCACCAGTTGCAATTGCAAATCGGCGCGCGCCACTCAAATTAAAAACAGAAAGTGACAATTTTTGTAGATATTTCAAAGTATGTATTTTTTCATTGTGTGCTAAAGTTCAAAGTGTTGCATAATGCTCTCTTTAAAACTCTTAACTATTTAAAAAACAATCATTTAAATGTATTAAAAATCTCTGCTTATAAATTGTGGGTGAGAAACATATAGATAATAATAAATTCTTCATCCAAAATGATTTTGTGATTTTTTACCAACTTTTTATTTTACTTGTTGCATAATGTTTTCGTTAATTTAATGTATTAAAAATCTCTGATAATTGTGGGTGAGAAAAATACATTTAAAAAAAAATTCTTCATTGAAAGTCTAAAGTAATTTTTTGAAATATTTTTTACAACCTTTAAATTTAATTTGTTTCAAAATACTGATCTTAAAACTATTATAATTTAACAACTAATCAATAAAGTGTACTGATATTTTCTGCTGACAATTGTGTGTTTGAAAAATAAAAATGATTCATTGAAAGTTTTATTAATTTTTGTTTAACCTGTTGCATAATGTCATAACTCTCTAACTATATTTTAGAAAAATTATTTAAATGTAATGAGAATTTATGTTAAAATTAAACAATAAATTAACAAATATAAATTTTAGCTGAGAAAAACATATTTAATATTAAATTCATCATTGGAAACTTTAAGTTTTAATACGCAATCTCAGACGCGTCTCAGTTTTTCTTTCAACGAACCTTAAGATATCTAATTAATATTGTGCCGTGATACGTAAATTGTCTTTAATACATTTTGTTGAAGAAAATTCTATACTTTTAATTTCTTCGCATTCTAATTTGAAATCATGTTGACACAATTTCATACATTCATTGTTTCAAAACTAAGAGACGTTATTAATTTGCCATTTATATGTGCCGTATTTTCCGTATCACAAAGTGACTTTTAATTATTTTGAAATTGTAATTTTCTCTCTGTGATATATTGTCGCCTTATCAACATTGTCAATGAAACAGCTTGAGTTGTAATTTTCATATTTTATCTGCTATGAATGCGACATGTGCACAACATTCAAGCCATTAAATTGTAATTAAAAAACGATAGCACATACATAACTCACACTTTCTTTCAACCTCCCTCCGACTCAGCTCGCTAGTCTAGAAGAATACAATTATAATTTAAAAATTGCAAATTTGTCCTATGCAAACAAAAGAGATTCACTTCAAAATGTCACCAGAAGGCAGATAAAATAAATAAAACTTAAAAAAGCGATTTACACAACATTAGTTTAATGCAGAAAATAAATTCGAATTCAGCTGCTAAACAAAAAAAAAGTTGAAACCCCGCCGGGGGCTGTGTACGCTTTGTAACTAAAACTGATAAAAGCCGAACACATATATGCGAGTTCCATAGAAGCCATAAGGACTCACAACATTGACATTGGACGTCGTCAATTCGGTTCAAGAGGAAGGCAGCGGACAGCAGCGAAGCGATGTGCACCAATTGATTGCCGTTGGCCAACGCATCGCGGTTTGTCCCAGTCGCTGAGCCATAGATTACCAGACAAAGGACACCTCGGGGAATCCGATACGACCGAGAAAACAAATACATTTAACCCATATGCGCTGGTGCGTATGCTTGCTACTTCTTTTCAATAGGCGTATTCGAGGCTAACTTCAAATAAAATTGTCAGTAATTAAACTATAACATTTAATAGAGGAACAACACAGAACAAATGTTGATGAATTGTAGTTTTCATATGAGGTGAATTATTATTACTATCAGAAATTGGCTTGCTTGATACACCCCCATATTACCTCCCCTGCAACATATTTGATTTTTCAAGCACACGTAATGTCAGTGGCAATATTTGCTCCTTTTTTCTGCTGTTTGCGAACAGCAGTTGGAAACAAGCTCGTTAGTTGCACAATACACAATACACGCATCGATTGAAGTAATGAGTAATCCTTTAAACACTTTCAGTAAATGACAGTCGCCATCGTTCTTTAAACTCTGCCTCCCCAACGATGACCGAAGTGTATAGACTGTGTTGCTAAAGAAGTCAGGGGAAAGCTGTGCGGAGAGCGGCGAAGAAAGAATTGGGGAGGAGCAGGAGCCCACATTGGCTCCGCCTCTAGCTCTGGCTCTAGCTCTGGCTCTGACACAGTCGCAAACGCATCCCGTCACGCAAAAGAGCATAGGGCTGGCTAGGCTAGTGCCGCGATCGGCATACTTGGCCTCGGCGGCCCCACAGGCACAACCAGAGATACAAACGCTTGGCAACACCATGGATCGCAGCAGCAGCAAGAATAACAGCACCGAGTTTGGTCACACAGCGCCGGCTTCAGGTGCGGCTACGCCATGGGGCAACAACAAGGAGTCGCCAAACAATGAGGACGACTCCAATGAGGATGATGGCGACAATGCGACACCTGCCAAGGCCACTGATCCCTTGGCGCCACGTCTAGCCAACAATGAGGTAAGTCAAATTCATTTGGTTTCTATAACTAGCCACAGTTATCAACTGATTACAGTTATATGGTGAGTGAGCTGCTCACTCAACTGAACAAGTGAAAAAGAATCAGTTATTCAATGAACCGAGCACGTAAACAAGAGTGAGCTGCTCACTGAACTGATAAAGTGAACGTGTTCTTTCCAAGTTGTTCTTTTTTGTTCACATGTAAAAGCTCACAGTTCATTAGTTCATTTGATCACTCTTAACTCGCTCACTTGTTCATTACTTATTGCTCACTTATTCTTCTTAGATCACTGTGCTTCTTTTTAAGTCGATTCTTTCTTTGGTTTGTCTTTGCGACGCCATTGATTTTTAATTCTAAAGTACAAAACATACATACGCCATGTTTTTGGTTTGACGAGGAAAAAAAGTTTACTTTTTATAAATACAAATTTAAAATAAACATTCGCAAAAAATGTGTTATTTTAACATAACTCCAATACAATATATTGGTAATGCGTCCAACTGCCTTAGTAAATATTCTTATTACATTTTAATAAATTTTCATTTTAATAATAAGGATTTTCATCTAATGTCAAGTTGTAACTGATATGTCATTTTTTTTATTACATATTATATTATATTATTGCAGCGTATTTTGGTAGTTTCCGTGACGGAACGTCAACGAGAGACTTGGGGCCAAAAGGCTGAGTTTCTTTTGGCCGTGATTGGCTTTGCCGTTGACTTGGGCAACGTCTGGCGTTTTCCCTACATTTGTTATCAAAATGGCGGCGGAGCCTTTTTGGTGCCCTACTGCGTATTTCTCATTTTTGGAGGTCTGCCCCTATTTTATATGGAACTCGCTTTAGGCCAGTTCCATCGCTGTGGCTGTCTCAGCATTTGGAAGCGCATTTGTCCAGCATTAAAAGGTGAGTGTTTCTTAATATTTCTAAAGCTGCTTAAAGTATAATATTTCCCTAATAATTTTGCTTAATATTACACATATTACGTACGTTAATGCAACGTAAATAAGTCCCCAACGTATTTTCATGTTTACAGTCTCCCATCAATTCTTATAAATGAATCACAAATATTGAATTAAAATCACGAAAAATCCATAAAATGTAATTGCATATTGAAATCTATCAAGCAAGCAATAAGCATTTTATATTTACCGAACAGAGAAGCGGAGAGCAGAGGCAAATGCCTGCAGCTAAATGTGTAATGTTTACAATATATAAATTAACAGTTTCAATATTGCGTATACGCAACATGTGCGGAGGCAAATAATTTACGTATTTCATGTTTGATGTTTCATTTTTCATGTGTTTCACCGTTGAGTGCTCGTTTCTGATACTTGAGCAAAGATAACAACTTATCGCAGCACTCCCTGCCTTAGCTTGCTTGCTTGCTCGATTTTGGAATTAGGCGACCCGCAGAGTGCGGTTAATAACATTCATATCCCAAAGAGTTGCTTCTATTGTCTGGGTTGTGACTCTTGTGCTGACGACATTATCAGTTGCTCTGAAAAAGGACATTTCAGCATGGCCACTGGCACAGTTCTCAGCGTCTAGATAAGTCGAATCAAAATGCTGCAATAATTAATGCTGCATTCAAGTGAAATTTGTATTTGAATAGCGAACAAATCAGGCGCAATGTGAACTCGTAATTAAATTGTCAACGAGGCGAGGCGTCTTCTTAAATTGATTTATCTCGATAGGGCGAAGTAAAAGTAGCACAAAGTTTGTGTATCAAGTTGATAATTTCATTAAATGGCAAACAAAATGCGTTCAGCTTTTGCAGCCAAATGAAAACACATCGTCAATATATTCTTGTTCTCGCATGATGCAAAGGATGATTTATCCTGCGGCTATCAGTACTTTAAAGTTACAAGTAACTTGGGCACAGTTTGCTGAGTCAGTGGTCGCTGCTGAGATTTTCCACCCCCCACAACCTCAACCTTAGAGTCAGCTTCAGCTTCAGCTTTAGCTGAACAGCAAACATCACTTTGTGGCAGTCATTATTTGTTCAACAAGTGTTTGCTCTTGGTAAAAACCTTTGCGCTAACTTTTTTGCCACTGCTATTAAAATGAATTGCAAACTGAGCAAAAGAAAATTGCGAGCTTCTATGAGGAAAAGGAAAAGAACTGCCAAGGCGCAACGGAAAAGAGACTCCCAATCACGTGACGTGTCTTATTGGCATCATCAAACAAAACTGTTACCAAAGTACTATATAGAAGTAGTCGATGGGTAATGGGAGACGAGCGACTGCAGAACAGGTGTGTGCTTGCTTGCCTGCTTGGAATTAGAGGCTTCTAAAGGCTCTTTGGTATTGTCATTTACCGTCAGTGCCGTCGATGGCAATAAGCAAAAATGTGTAAAATGTCACGTGGGAATATTTGAAGTTGATGATTTTTCTAATCGCCATCAATCAGAGATTGGCATTCCCCAGCTGCACTCACGCACATACAACATTCTTTATGCGTGCTTATTGAAAGAGTAAGATGTTTATTATAATTTGTGAAATAAATATGATTTTAAACCTGAAGGTCATAAATTCTCCTTATTTAAACTGTCTTTTATTCTTGTGTAGAAATTGTGTAATGTTACAGGCTGAAGATGAAGTGTGAATGAGATTATCTCTTCGATTCCAGTGATTTTTGTACCATTTCATAAGCAGGATGAGTTCAATAAAAATTAAATAAAAACAAAATACCTAACAAAAATTTACTAAAATGCTAAATCTAAAAAGGATAAAATCACACGTAAAATTTTATATTTAAACTAACGTGCTTAAACCGGAGCTTCGCTCGCTTCCAAGGAATAAAAACCTTATTAAATTAATCAGGGCCGCCACAGAAATCTCTTGGGATTGTGTCTTGGGGATTTTTTACATGGAACTAAAGGAGCCACAAAACTATAAAACTATTTTAAAATAATTGAAGTAAAGTCATAGATTTAATGCTTGGCAAACCTGCGGGAACTTTACAGTGATATATTATATTATATTTACAAACATAAACCAAAAACCTAAAAAAAAATCAGAATTTGTCTGAGATTGAATCCTGGTAAGCTAAAAGCTTCAACACTAATTCAGCTGCTTAGGCTTAGTAATAGTAGTAATGTCATATATAATAGTAATATAGTGAAATAATTCAGTCTTACTTTACGATTAAATTTCGCAAGCTAGTATAATTAAAAGCGCTTGCTCCGTACGATAACATTTATGTATATCCATAAGAAATAAATATAAAGAAAAATGTTAAGCCAGAATATGATATTGCTCCTGGAGTAAGGACGTCCTTTTTGCTGGTTTCCCTTTACATATAATGTGTTTGTTTTCCAACTTCAGGTGTAGGTTATGCTATTTGCCTCATCGATATCTATATGGGCATGTACTACAACACAATCATAGGCTGGGCGGTGTATTATCTCTTTGCCTCGTTCACCTCGCAGTTACCATGGACGTCCTGTGACAATCCATGGAACACTCAAAATTGTATGCCAGTCACCAGCGAGAACTTCACCGAGCTGGCTACATCACCAGCCAAGGAGTTCTTCGAGTAAGTACCAAGTCAAGATTACCTTAACTTTTAAATATATCCATGTGGTTAACCACAACGTAGGCGCAAAGTTTTGGAGATTTACAAGAGTGATGGACTGGACTTCATGGGTCCAGTGAAGCCCACGCTGGCACTCTGCGTATTTGGGGTATTCGTACTCGTCTATTTCTCACTGTGGAAGGGAGTTCGAAGTGCCGGAAAAGTCGTCTGGGTGACTGCATTAGCTCCCTATGTGGTGCTTATCATTTTGTTGGTACGCGGAGTCTCGCTGCCAGGTGCTGATGAGGGCATCAAGTATTATCTGACTCCCGAGTGGCACAAGCTCAAGAACTCCAAGGTGTGGATCGACGCGGCCTCGCAGATCTTTTTCTCGCTGGGACCCGGCTTTGGCACACTCCTTGCACTCTCCAGCTACAATAAGTTCAATAACAATTGCTACAGGGATGCGTTAATAACCAGCACCATCAATTGTCTCACTAGTTTCTTGGCTGGATTTGTTATATTCTCTGTTCTGGGGTAAGCTGAGTACTATATATTTGTATTAATAATTATTATTATACATAATATGGAATCATACTCGTATAATATATCCTTTCATATATATTTCCTTTCATTATGTATAGGTTTTAGGAATTCTTGAATTTCATTTATATTACTTACAACTTAAATAACATATACTAAAATGTTTATGTATTATTATTAATTTTAATTTTAGATACTATACAGAATATTATGCACAATACATATTACAGCGGATACGTTTTTTTTTTTTTTTAATTTTTATACCTACTATATTACTTTAGCTTATCTAGCTTATTTTATGATTTTTTAATTGCAATTACATTACTTTCTTCTATAATAAATTCGGATTTTCGAATCCCTTGCAGCTATATGGCCTATGTGCAGAAGACATCAATTGACAAAGTTGGCTTGGAGGGACCGGGACTAGTTTTTATTGTCTATCCGGAGGCAATAGCCACGATGAGCGGCTCGGTCTTCTGGAGCATCATATTCTTCCTTATGCTGATCACGCTGGGATTGGACAGCACCTTTGGCGGACTGGAGGCGATGATAACAGCGCTGTGCGATGAGTATCCTCGTGTCATTGGCAGGCGACGTGAACTCTTCGTTCTCCTGCTGCTGGCCTTCATCTTCCTCTGCGCACTGCCCACAATGACCTATGTAAGTAACATAACAACCCCATCGAGCGGCAAGTCGTCATTCCATCGCATCCATCGCTTATCTTTCAACTGTCTTGATTCGTTTAATTAACTGTTAAGTGGTGAGTAGGAAGGGGAGCAGCTTCTCCATATGCATGAGGCATAGTGGAATGTGCCGCATGGCTCATTAAACGCATCTTCTCTTCCATGACTTGCGATTGTCTGGCTTGTTGCTAGAGAGACAGACAGACAGACACCTGTTTAAAGATGCCAGTTTAGCTAAAGCAAAAAACGATGGATTGCCATGTTAAGTGCTTTTTATCGTTCCTTCTGCTAATCTCACATACTTACTCAACAACGCACCCACTCGAGTGGGTCAACAGCTATCTCCCCACCTCTGACCATCCCTTTGCTTTCCGCTTTTCCTGTGCATTTTTATCACCTGTCAGTTGGTCGCTCGGTCACTTGTTTACTTTGGCCTGGACAAGCAGACTGGAGCACACACACACACACACACACGCAACACCAAATTGGTATTGCCATTGGCTTTTGTGTTGTTATTGCTATTGCTATTGCTATTGCTATTGGTCCAAGTCCAAGTCCGAGTCGAAGACGAAGCACTTGACGGCCACGATAGCCACCCATTGCCACTTTGTCTGATTACATTTGAAATTGTAATTTAGTATCTTCTATATTTTACTTTGGCTCCAACCACTTTGGTTCAACTCATGAATCGGTCAATAGATCAAGTTATTCCGCACGCATTTCGCAAACCATTTCTTCAAGTCTGCATACCTTAACCCAATCTCACAATATATCATTAATCAGCCGCAACTGCATCCATATTTTGATTCCTTCCCATCTCTTTTTCAGGGAGGAGTCGTCTTGGTAAATTTCCTGAATGTCTATGGACCCGGTCTGGCCATACTTTTTGTCGTATTTGTTGAGGCTGCGGGCGTCTTTTGGTTCTATGGCGTTGATCGCTTCAGCGCGGACGTGGAGCAGATGCTTGGTTCCAAGCCGGGCTTATTCTGGCGGATTTGTTGGACTTACATTAGCCCGGTTTTTCTGCTGGTAAGTAAGCCGGATTAGACCTTTTTTTATACCCGCTACCCATAGAGTAGCCGACAGGAAATTTATGGAAGAGGCAAAAGGAGGCATATCCGACCCCATAAAGCTTATCGATACGATATAGCCATATCCGAATGTCCATATGAAACACTGTATTTCAGACACTATTGCTGCACCCAGATCACGTTTGTTTTAGAACCCGCATCGATAAAAATGTAGAAGTCACTTAAGAAATAACTTTAAATAACATAAAACGGCATCCGCAGTCGGGTCTTAGTTGCTTCGATTGATAATCTGTGTATTTTGAATGTAATAGTATGAATATAGCCTTTGGTATATTTTGATATTTTTCAGTATATTAATCTTATATGTTTTCTGAATGATACTTCACAGTTTTTCTTCTATTTAAAATGAGTAGCAGGTATCTATAAGTCGGACACTCTCGACTGCAACTTTAATATTCGTTAAGTATCTATGTATATGATGGACTATGACGATTTATTTCAGACAATCTTCATATTCTCAATACTGGGATACAAGGAGATGTTGGGCGAAGAATATTACTATCCGCCGTGGAGTTTTCAAGTTGGTTGGGCAGTCACCTGCTCTTCGGTTCTGTGCATTCCCATGTACATGATATACAAGTTTTTCTTCGCCTCGAAGGGCGGCTGCAAGCAACGGTTGCAGGCATCCTTTAAGCCGGACGCCGCATGTGGATCGGTGGTGCCAGGACAACAGGGCACTTCGGTGTGACATGACAATGCTGTGCATTTGAATATTCACACTAGCAAGACCAACATCAAGATTTATAATTTAAATTGTAAGAGTTTTTCACCAACAACAACAACAACAACTAAGGCAAATGAAATGCTGGACTTCAACAGTTACTACGCTTACCACACAAATAATCTTAGCTTTACGGATGATGTCGAACAGGAGGATGGCGATGACAACGATGCGGAGAAGGTGAAGGTGATGCCACAAACAAGCGCACGGAATGGCAATGATATTATTAGTGCTAGTCTTAGCCATAGTTTAAGTCTCGGCTCGGTCAACGAGAAATGCTTACATAGGAATCCAACAACAACAACAACAACAACAACTGCTGCCGAGGACAATAACTGCACCCTAAGGATCAGCAGCTGTAAGCCGCTAAAGTTCCCGTTGGCCAGTGAGTGGTTGGTTTGAATAGCAACCAATTAAATACAACATGTTATAAAGCACTATAATTTATACCATTTGTCTATATCAAAACATCGAAAGCACTGCAAGCAGCCATTTGCAGAGCTTTCGTATGGATTGAGATCCCTCAACAAGTATTTATCGTATAAAGCAATCTTATTAGTAATATTTAAAGCCAGAATCCAGAATGCACAACTGGGAATCTCATTGTTTAAACCGAAAACTAGCTTAAAGACGAGTCTAATCTTCATATTTATATTTCAATCTACAATTATAACAGATTGATTCTAAGCCAATGTCAAATATGTTGTATATTATAGTATTAAATTAGCAACATTGCATTATAAATATGTTAATGCCATTGTTAAAGGGTCAATGATAGAGAAACATGTTATCAACCTAATATATAAGTATAAACTACAGTAGTTAACCTTAACTCAAAAACCATTGTAAAACAGCCATTTACAATGGTTTATCTTGATACCAAATGCTTTAGTTTTAATATGTTTAATTTGGTAGGACCAAATAAAACCAAATAAGAAAAACCAGCCATTCTTTTATTCCAAGAAATGTAGTCTAAGAAATAGAATATATTCAAATAATGAATATTAGATGCCAATCCATGTTTTAATATTTTTGTTTATAGATTTTCATACCGGTAAGTCAATCTAAGTACCAATCATAGCGTGAACAAACTTCAAAGTTATTCCATTAAATCAATTTTTGGGGTGTCAGAGCTTTGTTTTCTAAGTGAAATTGCAGATTTAAGTTTAAATTAATTAAATTTTAATTACATCAACTTGTTGGTTACTGTTAGCATATTTAGCTACACAAAATATGGAAAGGAGGATCTTGCTGTTCGTATGCATATATTACTAGCTATGTAAGTTATTCATGTTGCATGTAGGTGTTATGAACTGCATGCGATTGATTTTTGTAATGTGTAACACTCTCCGCTCAAGCTGTCCAAAAGTTGCTCGTAAGTAATATGGATGTTGGTTTTGTTGTCGCTACTCTTGATGTTTTGTGGTTGTGATTGCGATTACGATTCTGGCGGTTGCTTCTTTCGTTTGCGACGTGATTTCCTTTTTTTCCTTCGTTCCTATTTTTTGGCACTCTTGCCTCCATCGTCCTTGCTCTTGTCGGACTTCTCATCAGCCTTCTTATCCTTGCTCGCATCCTTATCCTTTGTGTCTTTGTTCTCCTTATCCTTGCTATCCTTGTTCTTATCCTTCGCATCCTTATCATCGACCACCTTCTTGCCTTCTTCAGCATCGCGATTCGCCAGTTTGTTGTTTATCAGATTATGGAGAGCTATAATCGATCGCACCATAGACGCCAAATAGACGACCAGCATTTGATCGTTAGTCTTCACATACATGGTGCTGGTGAACTGATCGCTGGTAATGTCGGGCAGGAGATTGAATATGTCCTGCAGTTGATAGACTATCTGATGATTGATGGGCATCTTTCCATCGCCGACTCGCTGCAGATACTGTTTAATATCGCGCAGTTGCGCATTGAGTCCCTTCAGGCCCATCAGCTGATTTGTAATCTTCTGCGACAGACTTCCCACAGTCGTGTCCTTGATGTCGCGCAGCAAATGCTCTACTCCGACCTCCTCGGCTTCCTCAGCACCAATTTCGCTGGGCACGTGCTCAAATGTTTTGCTAGTTGGCGAGCCATCATCGTGCACCTCCTCAACAGATATGTACGCCTCTGTGGGCAGACCCAGATCCTTTGGTTTGGCATCTATGATGACCAGTACCGAGTTGGGACAATAGCGGCGGATAAGCTCGTTAATGGCAATGTCATTCTGATGCAGTTTGGGTCCAGTGTGATACCAGCCTACCACACGCTCGCGTGCATTTACTTTCTTAAACATTCCATACATATTTTCAAGGTAATCGTGGTCCAAAAACCATACAGATTTGTCCTTGTCATCCTCATCAAATGGAACTGAAATTAACCAATCAATGATAAATAATACTCTCAATTGACTATATATTTTATTAGCTTACCTGCAAAGCTGTTGGAAACATCCAGCACTCCCTTGGAGCGCCAGCAGCCAAGTAAAACGCCGACGACGCGTTTCTGATTACCAATTTTACCCATGCGATTGAAATGATCCACAACCGATAACAACACCAGCGGGTGAACAATCACTTTGTTTACACTGACCTCCAACGACGGCATTTTGATTTTGTAAGATTTCTTTAAAGTGTTGGATACTTATTACGCACAGCGTACTCTTCTCAACTATTTTTCAAAACGTACTTGCGACAATTTCAACAAATACTTTTTGTTGCGGGTAACAATTCACCGAAATGACAAGCAAATTCTTCTTCTTTGTCGATTCGCTTGGATTCAATGTGACCGACGTTATTCAAAATATACTGCAAACTCATTTTATTAGCAAAACCACCAACAACAAACAAAATATATCGAAAGTGGTCAAATTGCTTCAGAAATATCGACGTGTACTGTGGCTAATTGTATCGAAAAGTAAATATATTAAAAAGTTTGAGAACTCTGATATATTTCTTATTATGGTCGAGGCACTTGCTACAGATACAGATGAAAGAAATAAATTAAATACTGATTTTTTGAAGTACTGCTACATTTCTTTAAAAAAAAGTCGATTGAAGCAATGTAGCAAAAACAAAAACAAACTTTTTGTTATTTTGTTTCAATTTATTCTGACTAATTATGATTCTATATAAAAATATTCAAATGCAAAGTCAGTACGGAAGGCATTTGACATTATTACCTTATAGAGTAGTAATAATAAACAAAAATATATACGCTAAATCAGCTGTTTATTAGAAAAGCCCACAAATCTGATTATACAGTTTTGCAAATATATATTTTTACGATACACAGCACATTATATTTCATAAGAGTCAAGTCAAACTAAATTATTATAGTTGTACTAATGGTGCCTCAAATTCCAATAAATAATTTTTTAAATTCCATTATAAAAATCGATTTATCGATATATTTGAATAAATAGTTGTCTAGTCTGTTTATGAATTTCCAATAGTATCACTTCTACAATTAGCATGATTAGTTAATAAAGGAATTCCTGATAAATGTCGTTATCGTATTTGTTTAATACTTCATATGCAAGTGTAGTAGTACTGTCTATTATTGCCCTTGGCGGCGCTACGGTCGTATATTAGTCGTGCTCTTCTGTCACACAGTAAACGCCATTTTGGTCAGTGGAATAGGTAATGCGTGTTGCCATATCGTCGTTTAGAAAAGATAACTGGCCACACTGGTGGTGTTGTGCGAGAGAAATTGACAAAATATCCAAAGCAATTAGCAATTTGAGTGCAAAACGTTTTTTTATCTACGCGTAAAAATTGAGTAATGCTTCAAAAATCGCTGGTCGCGTTTGCCGTTTGCATTGTTTAGCACATACTGATACGATAGAATGAATGCGAAAATGCGATGAGGTAATTGTTTTTGCAGCCATCGCTTGCTTGCTGCGTTCGTCTACAGTTTCACACACACGCCCAGTTTGATTGGCGGCCGCCGCGTAATCATCAATGAGCAACTATAAAACGAGGTTGAGGCTTTAAGTGTGCATCGTGTTTACAAATTGTGTTGCATTTTTTAAATGTGGATATGCTTATCAGATATTTGAAAGCCGCTAGCGGCGCAGTGCCAAAAAAGTGTCAAAGAAAAAAGTTCAAGTCGCGGCTCCAGATTCAACTCTCGTAGACGACACACACGAACACGAATACAAACACCAACACAAACACATGCAAATGCACACGCACATACACACACACTCACACAGTCGCCCATCAGAGAACACACACAAACATGCATGCTTACACACAAAAGTCGTCGTCGTCGTCGTCGTCGTTTTACGCTCTTTCTGTCTACGTCTTTTACTTTTCTCGTTTGTAATCATTTTCCAACCATTCGTCGTATGTGTTTCTTTCTATGTGGTGTACAAATATTAGAGCTCGAAAGCTGCTAATTAAATTATAAACATACAGAAGCGTTAAGCACTGGAACTCGACGTCGACGGCGAGCAGACAGAGTCCAAGCAGCGAGCATAGTCAAGCCCAAACCCAAAAGTAATTTCAACAAAAAAACAACACGAACTCAAATTCAGTTGTGTTACTGTGGCCCATTTCTAATTTCATTTACGCTAATAGGAGGGAAAAGAGGCAGGTGAGAGTAAAGATAGTTTAAATAAGAAAAACGAAGCAATCAATGAAGCTCGGGCTCAAACTCAATCGCAATCTCAATCAATAATGCATGTGCTTATTTCTGCTTCTTCGTTCTTGTTCCATGCTCAATGTTTTCACGCAGCTTTCACCAAATACAAATCGAGTTTAACTTGGCGGTGGCCGCTGCTCCTTGCAGCATGTAGAGGAGCAAAGTACATTAGCTAATACTTTACACCAGCGGATCTGTGTAAATTGACGAAGAAGAAGATACGAAGAAATTTGAAGCAGCTCCAAAATGTCCTTCATAACGAACCTGAAGAAGGTCTTCCACCTCGGTGGTGGGGGCGAGGCCAAGAAGAAGCGCCTCTACAATAATATCAAGATGGATACGGATCCAGCGGAAGTTTGGGAAATGGTCGGTGAATTGGGCGACGGCGCTTTTGGCAAGGTCTACAAGGCACAGCACAAGGAAACCAAACGCTTTGCGGCAGCTAAAATGTGCACACTAGAGGACGAAGAGAACCTCAGTGATCACATGGTTGAAATCGATATACTCTCTGAAATAAAGCATCCAAACATTGTCGAGCTGTACGAGGCGTTCTCTCTCGAAGACAAGCTTTGGGTGAGTCATCCACAAAATATTTGTGTTTGATTAGAGGCATTTAAAAGTGTGTACATGGGATTCCCATTCCCATTCATAAGAATAAGAAACTTGAATTAACGCGAATACAAATGCCTCTCAAATAATTTTTGCTGTGCATTCACTAATTGCTCTTATCACACTTATGTTCAGATGCTAATTGAGTATTGCGACGGCGGTGCCCTAGACAGCATCATGGTGGAGCTGGAGAAACCATTGACAGAACCACAAATTGCCTACGTGTGTAAGCACATGACCGAAGGCCTCACATTTCTGCACAAGAATAAGGTCATACATCGGGATCTGAAAGCGGGCAACGTTCTACTGACTATGGAGGGTGGCGTCAAGCTGGGTACGTACTTTTCAATTAAATGGTCAGAGTTCGATCCAAATTAATTGAGTGGTTTCTGTTTTTTTTCCAGCGGATTTCGGTGTGTCGGCCAAAAATAAACACACGATGCAAAAGCACGATACATTCATTGGCACGCCGTATTGGATGGCGCCGGAATTGGTACTGTGCGAAACGTTTCGTGACAATCCGTATGATCACAAGGTTGACATATGGTCGCTAGGAATAACGCTCATTGAGTTGGCCCAGATGGAGCCGCCGAACAGCGAAATGTCGCCAATGCGTGTGCTGCTCAAAATACAAAAGAGTGAACCGCCAAAGCTGGAACAGCCAAGCAGATGGAGTAAGGAATTCAACGATTTTCTGAAAAAATCTTTAGTCAAGGTGCGTGATTTGTTTTTACTTATGTTTGTTTGTTAAAACCAATCTAATTTATGCATTTTGATTTTTACAGGATCCCCAACAGCGACCCACAACAGATGTGCTGTTGCAGCACGGTTTTATCAACAGTAATTTGGATGCCAAACCCATCAAAGATCTGCTGCTCGAGTACAAGGCAGAGGTTGTCGAAGAGGTGGTCGACGATGAGGCTGAGGTATGCTTTATGGCCTATTTAACAATTGCTCAATTTCCCAGCTGCCAGCACATTGCACTAGTAAACCACCCAGTGCTAGAGATTGAATCTAACTCTATATTTTGTATATTTCTCTATTACACGCTGCCTTCTCGTCCCGTCCAAAATCAAAAACAAAAAAAAAAAACCATGCAAATATTGTGCGCAATGTGATAAATCTTTTTTATATATACTTATTTAATTCTCGGTCAATTGTCGGCCATTTTGCGTTCTTGCGTTCTTATCATTTAATTTGTGTATATTTTTTTTTTTTTTGGTTATTGTTGTTGTGTGTTTATCTGCAATTGATTTAGAAGCTTAAACGCCAAGTGAAGCGGCGTTCGCTCTATCAGAGGGTTGGTAAGTCGTTCTACAAAAAAAACCCACACAAGATCCCATGAACCTTTGCACGCTCTATACACAGCGACAATTTATACATACTTCTTGTTTTTATAAACATTGCCAAATATTTATCTTGCTTATTATAATTGTTATAGTATATGCATATTTGAATGGCCTTCTTTTGCAGGCCACAATCACTTAGCAGCAATTATATATTAATTATGAAATAAGTATGCATGTGTGCACTTGATTTATTACATCTTAAAAGCCCAATCTATTTTCGTTCTTTCGTTAATTGTATTGATCAATCTTATATTTGATATTTTAATCCAATATAATTTATTAGCCATAAAGATAACCATCTAAGCTTTATTCAGTTTGATTGATTCTCAATGCGTTTCAACGTGACAACGTTTTCGTCTACTGATTTTATGAGCAATAGACTCGCCTTGATTATTCTACTACGTTTTTATCTCTCTCTGTCTATTAAGATTGTGACTCATTTAGCATTTTTATTTGTGTCTTTTTTTGGTTTCCACTTGTCAGTGCGATATCGCGTTATGGGTCTATAGGATGGGGAACTGTTTAAGTTAGAACTGTTTGCTAATGATAACTTTTTGTGTCTTTTGCTTAGGAACCCCGCAACTCGGCGCTCCAGCTCGACCTGGACGATGACTCTGCTTCGCTACAGAGCCAAGACATTGACAAACGTAAGCGTTGCTAATTAGAAATTATGCGGATGGGAAATACTAATTGTTTGCATTTTAGTTCCAGGTACACCTACATCCATATCGCGGGATTCCAAAGAGCAATCCCTTCCAAGTAGTAGTCTACCAGCAACCGCAGCGTCCGCAGCAGCGGCTACAACAACAACAGCAACTACTAAAGCAACAACACCAGACAAACCAAACCACAACAAGGAGGATAATGCGGCCGCAGTGGTCGAACCAATACCAATGGCGCCTCCACACACTAAAGTGCCGGCACCAGCGCCACCGTCACCATCCTCACCAGCGACGCAACAACAACCGAAGGTGCCACCAGCTGCTGCTGCACCGCTGCAACCAAAGGCAACTGAAGATGTTATTGCAACAGAGTCAAACGAAAAGACGGACGCAGACAAAAAGGTGAGATTACGATTGCTCATTTTGAATCGAATCATTATTCTAATATAAATTATTTTCTTTACTATTAACAGCAACACTTTGTTAAAAAGGAAAAAGGCAAAGCGCCTCCGCCGCCATCGGTTATCGCTGCTGCGGCAGCTGCCACGGCTGCTGCTACTGCAGTTTCAGCCTCTTCAAAGCAGCCAATGGACAGAACTTCGCCGGTGCAGTCTGAAGTGGAGCCGGCTTCAGCTTCGCCTAAGAAATTGCCAGAGCCAACAGCAGCCATTGAAGTCAGCATTGGCCACGAAATCGCAGAGTCGAGACCGCAGCCACCTTCCCCGACAGCTTCATCGATTATTTCTGTCCAGTCTGTGGCATCTACCAGCAGCTCTGGTAGTGCAACGGGAGCAGTGCTGAGCTCTAGCACATCGTTGATAACCATCAACAGCAGTGATGCATCGCCGGGATTGCGTCAACAGGTGCCGGCACCGGTGCCACCGCCACCACCGCAGCATTTGGTGCTGCCGAATAGTCTGGAATCGATCAGTCAAATCACTGTTGTGACAAGCACACACCCGCCGGTGATTATTGATAATTCGCAGCATCAACCGCCGGTGCAAAATGAGGTCATCATCGTGTCGAACGATTTGAATAAGAGCACACATCTGCATGAGTCATCCACGGATGACGACTTCCCCTCGCTGGACGATAGTCTAGGGGATCAAGTGAAGCAATCGTCGATGATACTATCTGTTAATGATGGTCCAGAAGGCACGACGCCATCTTCCTCTGCTGCTGTTCATGCTCGCAAGCTGGACGAAAGCGAAGTACTGATTGTAAGTCCTTCGTATGCGGACGATGATTCGGCGTATAATACTGCGTCCGGCAGTCATGATCACAGCGATCAGCTGTTGCTAATGGACACCAGTCACGTCTCTGTTGTGACAGTTGGCGATGAGGTCATCAAGGTAAAAGACAGCAGCCATCAGCAGCCCAATGTCAGTGGTAGCGGAAGTGGAAGCGCAAGTAATGCACGAAAGCAACCAAACGGCATTGTGCCTGAGGATGTGAACATCATTGTCAACCGCTTTAAGCCTGGCCAAGAGCAAGAGAAACGCATCTCGCCCGACATCAGCCTTGGCTCCAGTTCCAGCGAGAATGGATCTGTGCGTGGACGGCGTGGAGTTGAAGTGCAGATAACAAGTGGCGGCGGTGGCGATGCAGACAGCATTGGCACTAACACTAGTCAGGACAGTCGCAACGAGGTGGACAATAAGCAACATCAAATGATGCCTCCACCCCCGCCTTTGGTCTCTATAGGCAACAACAGTAACCACTACCACCATCAGCCGCAGCCCATTGACGAGGAGGAGGAGGCCGATGTGGTGGTCATTCGCCAAAAACCGCGTGTGCCAGCAGCTGCAAAATCTTCAGGTGTCGGTGGACTAACTAAGGAGGAAATCGAGCTACGTAACTTACGCAAAAAGACGCGTAAGCGAACTCGTAAATTTGAAATTGATGGCGTGCAGATGACGACAACGACCAGTCGTGTTATCTATGGCGATGAGGAGAATGGCCGCATATACGATGATCATGATTTCCGTAAGCAGGAGCTGCGCGAACTGAAAATGCTGCAGAAACAGGAGAAGAAGCAACAAACAGAACTTCACGTGAAAGAGCAACTGGCCAAGGAACAGCAGGATCGTCGCTTCGAACAGGAACGCATCTCGTTGGAGAAAACATACGAGGCGGATATGGATACATTGGCGCGGCAGCATAAGCAATTGATCGAAAAGACCGAGCAGACTCAGGAGAATGAGCTGCGAAGCTCCTCGAAGCGCATACGATCCGAGCAGGAACAAGAGCTTAAGATATTCCGTGAAAATCTTAAGCAAGAGATACGACTGCTCAAGCAAGAGGTTGATTTGTTTCCCAAAGATAAGCGCAAGGATGAGTTCAAGCAGCGACGCACTGCCATGGAGCTGGATCATGAAGAGAAGGAGCGATCTTTCCTCGATTCCCTGAAAGAGCGTCATGAGCTGCTGCTACGCAGACTCAGCGAGAAGCATCGCGATCACTTGGCCACTATCAATCGCAATTTCTTGCAACAGAAGCAGAACGCAATGCGCACGCGCGAAGCGCTTCTCTGGGAACTTGAGGAGAAACAGTTGCACGAACGTCATCAGCTATCGAAGCGTCATGTCAAGGAGCTGTGCTTCATGCAGCGCCATCAGATGATCATACGTCATGAGAAAGAGCTCGATCAAGTCAAGCGCATGTTGTTGCGCAAAGAGGAGGACATGCTCAAAAAGCAAACCCTCGAGAAACGCGCTCTTCCCAAGCGCATCCGAGCCGAGCGTAAGGCGCGTGATCTTATGTTCCGTGAATCGTTGCGCATATCGACAAATCTGGATCCTGAAATTGAGCGTGATCGCTTGAAGAAGGTACGTAGAATGCGTAGTATTTGTTGCCCAATTCTGATATATGTTTTTCGTTTGAAAAACAGTTCCAGGAGCAGGAGAAGAAACGTTATATGCAAGAAGAACGTCGCTTTGAAGTCAAGCATCAAAAGCAATTGGAGGAACTGCGCGCTACACGTGAAAGCGCCATACGGTTAGTAGTCTATTAGTTAAAATTGTGCTGATCCAGAAAAACTAATCGGATATTATGTTTACAGAGAACTGGAGCAGTTGCAGAATGAAAAACGCAAGGCACTGGTTGAGCACGAGCATGCTAAGCTCTCTGAGATTGATGAGCGCCTCAAGGCGGAGCTAAGAGATTGGCGCGAGCAGCTTGTGCCACGCAAACAGGTGTGTATTTTGAAGTTTTGCTTTAACTTTTCCGCTCTCCTTCCACCCAATCTTCAACCCAAGACTGGTTTTCTAACGAAAGCTATCCTCATCATTATGTTGGTGTTTTTGTACAGTTGTGCGTAGACTTGATTGATTTAAAGTTCTTATTAATACTATTGTAATTATATTTTATGCGTATCCTTGGTTTACGGTGATCATTTTGGTGTATTGTGCTCTCGTCTTCCTTCCTTGCCCCCGCCGTGACCTGACCTGCCCTGCCTAGTCCCATTCCGTTCCTATAAACCTCTCAACGTCCACAGATAATCAAAAATCGGCAATTTGCGTTTTTCTAATATCCGTTTTAGTATATTAAGACAGTACAAACTGATAAAGTACATAATTTTTTAAAATAATAATTGAACAATTTTTCGAGAGGTACATACAAAAATAGTCCACATTTTTTCGATTTATTATGGGCACTATAAGAAATAGGAGCCTTTCTTTTTTTTTATTAACATAATTGAGATCTAAGAAAACAATTAAATTGTGTTTCAGAATAATTGACAGTTTCTTATTTGAAAATCAAATTAATTATGGTTTTATTTTATCTAAAATGACTGATATGACGCACATTTAAAGTGATTTCGGTTCTATATGCAAAGTAAACAAGATCTTTAAATGCATATTTACATTTTATTACGTTTAATTTAAACAAAACAATGTTTCTCAGAGGTCCACCAACTTTTCTGTCCGTTACTGAATTACAAACTTCTTTAGGTGTTTGCTGATATAGTGCAATATCCAATAACGTAATTCTTTTCTTTTTTTGTTTATAGGTTTCTTTTATATCCCACTTTCCCTTTATTTAACGTTATGTTCTGGCTTAAGAATTATAATTAGGCATTTCAATAGTGAAAGGTCCCTTTTGGGAATTCTAAAAGGTCTAGAAGTGAAAATTTTTTTTGCTTTATGTGCTCGGAAAATTCCTCTTGGCAAACAGTTACAAAACTTTTTTAAGTTACAAATATAACATAATCTCATAGGAGCTAGGGTCCTGAAATTACTTCAAGTGGAGGAAAACGTACAAATTAATGCAGTCAATTTGATTAGGATGTAATTAAATTGGGATGGTTTTCCTTTTGAAAACAACACTTTTAATTTGTGCTAGAAAAAATTTCCAAAAGAGTGTCTGTGTCAATTTAAAAGCGGTGACATTTTTCAAGGAGGGCTAACCTCTACATAACATACAGTTTTCACTGTAATTTGCTCGTTAACACATTAATGATAACAATTCTACTTGACAATGTTTAAAACAAAATTGCCGGTTTTTTTTTATTGCGCAAAATAATTATAAAGCGCTTATTGTGGATGTGTGTGGCGTGTTGTGAGGTAGCGGAACTCAATCGATAAACGCGTTCGACTAAATCAAATTACATATATATTTTTTATCAACTTTTTCTCTCTCTTTACACCCCCGCAAATGCATACACTTTGGTGGCCTACTACTGTACCTACTCAATTACTACCTACAAAACTAAACAAAACATAAAAAAATGAACTATACAAAATGTGTAAAAAAAAACCAATGCTTACTGCTGTGCTTTCCAACTACTAACAAAAAACAAAAACAAAACAAAAAACCGATGGCTTGCATGTGCTAACCAACTGAAATTAACTCAACTCAAAACGATTCAACGAATCAGAGACTGAATGTCTTGATAAGCGCTGCCATTGACGAGCACGAGAAGCGCTTTGGGCTTGTCTCCAATCGGGCCGAATTTGAGGATCTTGAGGTGGAGCTGCCCCTGCGGTTGCGCGGCATCTTCAACGATCGATCCGCTCGATTGCTGCCACGCAACATCTTCATCGATCCCCAGCAGTTGCCGCGTTCGCGTTCATCGCTTTTAATGCTTGGTGGTGGTAGTGTTGGCAAATTGGGCAACTTCCGTGGCTCGGCGCCCGATCTGAGTCGCAGCGTTCCGAGCACGCCGATAATGCACAAGCAGCAGCGGGCGCAGATGAGAAGCGACCTCGTACTGCAGGAGGAGGATGATGACAGCCACGTTGAGCCAGTGAAAAGAGCAAGTGTCGCCACAATGCCCGCAAGAAGTGAACTGCGTTTAATTACACAAATGCCCGCGGCCAATGAGATGGTCAAAGTGGTAACCAGTACGCCACAGCTGAACAGCGCCGAGGATCCCAGTGCCAAACCAGCTATGAGCACATTCAGACAGACGACTCCGCCACTGCCCAAGACACCCGACGAGCTTGGCCTGGTGTCGAATCGATTTGGCAGGCCCAACGATGCCAACGACACAGTCGAACTTCGAATTCGCGAGGGACCAGTGCTGACTGCTCACACACAGCGTCTGCTGCACTCCACTTCATTTGCCATAAAGCGACCTTCGCTGGCCAGCCGGAGCAGTGGACGATCATCGCTGAGCAGTGCACAGTCCATGTACAACATGCACGAGCTGATGTCTTCGACGCGTTATTGCAGCGACGCAGAATTGGTTTTCGATGCGGGGCGCAAAGCCGCTGCGCTGCTGGACGAGGTGCAGCCTCAGTTGCGTTCCACAGTGAAGCCGACGCTTGGCAATGCCAGCAATGGCAATGGCACAGCGTTGAATTCAGCCACCAGCACAGATGATTTCTACCACGACTTGTATGCGGCCAAGTATCGGCTGCCTCGTGTCACTCATCGTCAGCTCAGCCTGGATGAGGATTCATCGGCGATCTGAATGGGCCGGGAGAGCTAGATACTGCAATATGTCGTCGAGCACCACGAACACTTGCTTCATTCTTCAAATTCGAAACTCTTCGCACTCGCCACATTTAAGCAGACTCTTTTCTTAACACTTTTATCTTACTAATCTGAGCTTTGTCTTTTCCTGGATTTGGTGCTTTCTGGTGCTTAATCACACATATCATCTTAACTAATTTGATGCTACAAATATCCTTAAACTTATCTCTGACTAATCAATATCTTCAATGCATATAACACCAGTTTCTTAACCCCGATAGATGCCATTACAAATTGTTTGCCAAAGCTTTTTTTTTTTGTTAATTACAATATGAAATATACAAATTGTTTTTTATTATGTATTAATACCAAAGGCTTTATTGTTTTTGGTAAGCCAAATCCGGGCTGCCGTCGCATTCCATTCAGCAGTATTATAAAGAACAGTACTTACATTCCAAAAAGAAAAAAAAAGAAAAGTAATTAATATATAAATTTACAAGTATAATATGTAAATCAATACTTAGCCAACTTGCAAAGCATTCACTTAACTATAAATTAACTTATACATATTGATACAAATATTCACTATTTTCATCATGATGTTTCATTGTACACCCACATAAAACAACATCAAACATCTATGTCAACCACGCGCTATTTTCATATGCTATAAAACCAAAAACAAATATCAAAATTATGTTCAAAAACCCTTTTCTTGCCGGCTCTTCTTCTATACGTAAAGCAACTACAACACCAGCTGCAACAAGAGGTTAGTTTATGAGTCTGAAGCGCTCTCCACTCTATCTACTATCTAACTATCTAAGAATTGACGAATTAATTTGCATGCCAAATATGTTAATTATAAATATAAGCTTGCATCTATTTAGTTGCTTTATTAGACACATTGGATGTTGTGTATTCTATCTTTAAAAGAGTGTTTTGTTTATGATTTTATTTTGTTAACATTTTTACATAAATGCATTTGTTATTTTGATTATTTGTTTGCTTTTTCGCCACCTCAGCGTCTAGAGGAGACTTTCGCCCAGCAGCTGGATGAGATGGAAACATTGTACGGCGGTACCTTAATTGTTTCAATGCCCTCGGATACACTGCAACGTGACCACTTCACAGGATCAACGCGCAGCAGTCTCAGCTCCTACTCCGAGGGCTGAGAAGAGAACGAGAGAGCGAGAGCAGCAGCGGGAGCAGCTATGCAACAATTGTCAGCCATCTATTTAGGCTATCGTCCTCTATTATCCCCCCTCCCTCACCTACATATCTGATATATAAATATATGCTTATCGTATATATAGATATATATATATAAATGCCAAGCAGCTCGCGTCGGGCAACTGAAATTTGTGACGTCGTCGGTAGCGTTAAACATAAGTCGTAATTTTATTATTTTGCATTGTATTTTAGCCTACATACTTATTCTATTATCTATTACTCATACTATAACCGTGTAAATGTCCTGTCTAACTGTAACTCTTAAGCAAACGATATTCAACAACACTGGCAACTCTATATTTATATATCTACGTACACACATACATATATCTATCAATTGTGTATTGCCTGCAGACGAACTTTAAGAGCAGCATCAAACAATCTACTTAATATATTATATATTATATACGAATAAGTATATATTACTTGTTAAATAAACAAAAACAAATAGACAAAAACAATATGTATACATTAAACACGACACAGAGATCTTCTTTTGTTGGCTTTATCGCTTTTGTAAATATATTTACACACACACATACACACACACACCGACACTTACACGTACATAGTATGTACATTTAATAATATTTCATGTCTTATGAATAGCCCAAGCGTTTACTTAACGATACAGACATACGAGCAACATCATGTTGATTAAAATGATGCTGTTATACGACAGATATATGGACAGAGAGATTCTGAGAGAGAAAGAGTTTAGCAAAAGTTAATGTGGCACATTTGAATTACGATTATGTTAAACGATGGCGATTCCAATGATTGCAGCGTGTGAGTGAAGTGAGAGAGTTGGCCAGGCGAATGATAAAAGATATTTATATTTGTAAACGTTTATGCTTATATATTTTATATACATATACATATACATATACATTTAATTGTAATTGAATGAAACAAAAAAAAAAAACAAATTATTAAAATAAATTAATATAATTTAAACGACCAAAAATCTACGATTGTTTTAATTTATTTGACTGTGTTGCATTATAAAAATTGTATTAATATATTATAGGGACTGTCCCTATGTGTTTTTTTTTCTATGCCATAAAGCCTTAAAAAACTAGCCAAAAGGTAGCCAGCAAAGTTTGAAATAGGTTCATAGTGTTATTTAAGTAAAATGTGCGAATGCGCTTTTCCAGCGCCTTCTTGAATTCCTTTGCCAATGCTCAGCATAATCGTCATCATCACCATTTCATAATCCTGCGAGTCCCATTCACGGGCAAAAGTTGCCACTGCTGCTGATGAAGAGCACAAACAGCAACTGTGCTACAGTTAGTCAGAAGCATGCTTGAGCCAATGTCCCCTTGGGGTACACGTAAACCGACCGACCCCTCACTTCCCCCCTTCATACCATCGACTACCGACCACCTACCGCATTCCACCATCCACCCACAGCTGGTTGAGCACAGTTGAACAGTTGTATTCTGCACTTGCCTGTTGGCGGCTCTTTCATTCATATTCATCCTTTTAGTTTTGTGTTGTATTTTTGTTGCTTTTTTTCTGCTGCTATTTCAGCGGCTGCTGCATATACACTTGACGAAATTCTCGTAACTTTTCGCTATAAACAGACTAAGCATTCTTGGGAGAACTGAAAGAACTGTGGGCACACTTTCCTTGTGCAAGCATATGCTTCGCTGGTCACACTGTTTGCCATTTACTTATTCTATTACTTGTGTTCATTATAAATTCTCTGAGTGTAGAGACACACACACACACACACACATATTGGCATGTATGCATGTATTGTAAGAGTTTCTCTGCTTTTACAGCCAACACCCACACACACACATTAGCCGACGCTGGGGCCATTATTGAGCGTGTTGCTGAGGATGCTCGCCATGTTGCCCAACAAACACAAATTCCAGCACAAAGCAAAAGATAACAGCTTTGACACAGTCTCACACACACGAGAACCTCAATACATACACACACGCACACGTACGCACACAGCGATGTTCACACAGCTTCCTGACTGGTCAGAACCCATGATACAATTATAGAAGGTAGTGCCGTCGGAAAAAGCTGTCCGACTTTAAACAAAACAATGAGTGCGAGTGAAAGAGTCTCAGCACAGCAGTGTGAGCGAGACGACAATGAAATGCGCATTAACCCTTTGACGATGCAATTAATATTTACATATTTTGAAGCTGATATTAATGTCTCTTTAACATATTTTTAAAATGTAAATTGTTTACGAACAATATTAATAATATATATGAGAATTCTCTAATTCTCTAAATGTTTTAATTCTAACCGTGTCTACGGCATACATTGCAAAATGTCATTTTGCGCAAGGGTTAATTGCAGAAAAAAATTCGTCCGCAGACAACCTCTTGCGTCGAAATACGAATGCGTACTGACGGAAGCTTTTTCCGACGGCACTACCTTCTATAATTGTATCATGGTCAGAACCGAGTAACGAGAGAGAACCACGAGCCGAGGCTCGTTTTACTGAGAGCAACACTGCGAGAGAGAGGATGAGCGTCGTGCTCTCGCTCTCGTTTAGAATGTACCGTTAAGGTATATGCTTGAAGCTTTTCAGTGTCAGTCCCGGACGAGATTTAGCAACGTGCGCTTGGCTTCATCATCAGCTCTCCAGCTGACAGCGAACGCGTGCAACTCGCGACGTGGAAAACACAAAAAAAAAAAAAATAATATTATAAGATAAATTTGCGATAAAGTTCACTATAATTATTGTTATTAACAAAACAACAAGCAGTTCGGACTGCAGCGTTATTGTTGTGTAAACGAGAAGCAAGCATTTGGTTTCAAACGCGCATTGCGAATAGGAAAATCGTGTTGTATATTTGTATCTATAACACAAAAGCATAAATTTGATTACAATGTTAAGCGCAGGCTGAATGTAAAAACTTTGGGGCAGCACACACGCGAAGCGCGTCAGAGCGTTGACGGCGGCGTCGACGTCAGCATCGGCGTTGACGCAGCGCCTCTCATTGTGTATAATAAAATTTGCAAAAAAAGCGGAATGAATTGAAGCCAAGCAAACGACGTTGACGTTGATGCTAACGCTAACGCTAACGCCAGCGTTGACGGAGACGCTAAGGCTGATGCCAGTAAAAATGTGCGCGCACAATACAAAAAATTACAAAGCATACTTTTGGGAGCGGCAAATGGCCAAAATCAACAGCGGCAACATCAGCAGCAGCAGCAGCAGCCTTAGCAGCAGCGACAGCAGCCAGCTCAAACAACAACAATTTGAACGCTTCAACTGATGCTGAGCGTGCACAAATAAGCTAAACAGTGGGGGAGTCGCACATACCCACAGTAACGAAGAAACGAAGAGAGAGAGAGAGAGCGCGCGTAAAAGAGAGCTTGCGCCGCAAAACGAATCCATGTAAGTGGTGAAAACAGTGAGAAGCAGAGCTGTGTGCGTGCGTGTAAATGCGTGTGTGACTGTCTGTGTGTGTGTGTGTGTGCGTATCATCGCCAATTGCTGTTGCTGTTGCTTTTTCCAGTGCTCTCGTTTTGATTAAGCTTGCGAGTAGGTCGTTTGTCGGCTCGGATCGGTGGGGCGCGGCAAGTGCTCGCAATATGCTAAGAGTTGGACTGCCTCGGTCATAAGGTGTAACCAGCAGCAGCAGCAGCAGCAGCAGCAGCAACAACAGCAGCAGCAGCCGCTGTGCCCATCACAAGCAGCAGCTGCGGGCAGCAATTCAATTTCCGCAAACAAGCAAAGGCCAGCGCCGAGAGCCAGCAATTAAACTCGCGCAAAGAAATTAACATAAAAGCTAAGCAGCAACGCACAAAAGTAGGCAGCTAGTTGCCTTTCATGCCTTTTTTCCTCTTGCTGAAAGTAAAGATCCCGGCGGATTGTCTGCATTTGTATGTGTGTGTGTGTGTGTGTGTGTGCGTGTACGTGCGGGGTGTGTTAGTGAGTGTGTGTGACAGCGACAGCAAAAGCGCCCGCATTAAGCGCCCAAAAATTGTACATAAAAATGTAGATAAAATTAAGGCAGCTGCTGATGAGCTGATCAGACTTGCATATGTAACATGTAACATAACATATAACGTATATCTGAGTTCCCACGCATACACACACACACACCACACACACAAATACACAGATACGCAAATGTGCGCTTATTTGTGTATGTGTCAGTCATAAAAATAGCGTAATAAATTGGCAAATGAAATTCCGCGCGTAGCCGCAGGTTGCTTGTGTCCTGTGTGTGTCCGTGGAGTGTAGCAGAGCGGAGTGGAGAGTGAATTTTTTCGCTTCACATAACAAATCCAAAAATCCTTTTTTTACGGGCGCGGCAGGCAATTCGATTATTTGCCAAGAATCGACGCTAACAAATTTGAATCAATCGCTAAGCCGACAGTTGACCAAGAATGCCTCTGCTACTATTAGCTGGTTGGCACTTGGCACTTGGCTCTTGTCTCTGTTCCGTTGGCCTTGCCCAACATAAGCTGACGTGGCCAAGGGTTTGGCACTAGCTCTTCGCTCTTAGGACACTTGCACCCTTAACGCCCTCAACAACAACAACAACGACAACGACAACAAGAACAACGACAACGACAACAACAACAACGACAACATCAACCTCACCCACTCACCCTTGGAGTAGCGGCAGCAACTACTTATTATATTACATTTGCCCCTTTTTTGTGTTTTGCTTTTATTTTATTTTATTTTTTGTTTTTTGTCAAAACATGCTATATATACTACAGCGATTACTGTTGTTATGGCCAATTTCCTTCGTCTCTCCCCAGCGTTGATTTATGCGTATGTTTGTGCCAGACAGCAATTGAGATAAATATTCAGTTTTTTGATTGATTTATTAACTTGGCGCGCGCGTTTAATTGGCCACCCTGCGATTTCATATAATCTCCACCTCAACCTCAACCTCAACCCAAAGCACAAGCTCACAACATAAACTCAACTCGTACTCGGTCACCATTCAAGTGAAATTCATTTCAATCCCACTGATTTGACAGGCATTTAAATGGCGAAAAGTTAAGCACTTGTCAAATATACTCAAATGAACTCAAGAATACTCAGGTTAGGTTAGGAGAATGCTTAATTCTATATGTTATAAGAATGTCTGTCTCACATTCTGACTGCCTCGTTACCTCGATGCTTGCTTGCTGAATTGTTCCCTTGTTACATGTTATTAAAATTGTTACGCCATTGCATACTTGCTAAATACTTTCTCTGTCACATTTTTGCAAGCATGGCTTACATTAGGCACTCTCATTATAACGAAAAGTTTATCACATGCTCCCAACACCGAACAAATATTTTTGTTCAAAAAGTTTCTTTAATTCCATTCCCACACACTTTGCCATATTAAATTGTTGTGTAAATTTCGAATTCGGCTCCAAGGACAGCTTTGTGTTGGGCTCCGCTTTGGTGAAATTCTTATCCCACGATTCTTACGGTCTACTGATCATTAATAATTCTACAAAGTACTTTCCCACCTCTCTATATATTCTATATATTTCTCAGTATATTGCTTAGTAAGTCAAGGTATGTTTAGTATACCAAAATAAAGGATTTCGAAAAATGTCACTTTGCTTTCTCATTTCCTTCAGCAGTTTAGTTTGTTTTGCCGTATTTCAGCTCAGTGATTTTCCATCCAACTATGTTTAGTATATTGTTAAAAATAGGTTATCAAGGTATATTTAGTATATCAAAAATAAAGTAACGCTTTCAAAAATATCCCTAAGTTTTCTCAATTATTTCAACAGTTCGCGTTTCTATGCCGTATTTCAGTATATTGTTTATTTGTTTTTCATCTATCTATGATATGTGTAGTATATTGTTTAGTATATGAAAGTGTGTTTAGTATATCAAGAGTAAAGGGTTTCCAAAAATATTTCTTTGTTTTCTCAATTCCTTCAACAGTTTGCTTGGTTGTGGCGTCAATAAATGGTTTATTTCAGACAAACAAATAGAATCCTCATTTATATTGTATTTAAATGATTCTTTTATTAGTTAGATTGTTGCACATTAAAAGTGTTGACAAAACAACGATACTCAACCGCTTTAATAAAGCGCCTAATTGAAATAGATTTGCCGGAGCTAAGAACTGTTTTATTTGCTTAGTATTTTATTGCACTAAAAGCTTTCCATTGTCAGTTAATTCGTTTATTTATAGCATTTATTGTGCACATTTAATCAGTCCAGAGCGTAAAATCCCGTAATTCAATTAAAAACTTATGTTTTGTGTGCGTTTTATATTTGCCATTTTCCATTTTCTATTCATCATACGCTCGTATTTTGAGTTTGCTAGTTGCATGCTTAAAGCCTTTTGACACATTTGTGATGCGGATGCGGATGGCAAAAGCGTAACCTAACACACGGACAATGAAAGTATTGAGAGGAGAGATTCATTCGGTTGGATGCTGTCAATGCTGTTGGGAACAATAGGGAAACAACTGCCAATGGACCCAATGTGGATCAATCATGACGCATATCAAGTCATATTCATCAGTGGCAGTGAGACAGTTGAAAAGCCGCTCAGTCCTACGTTGCGTATGTGTAACTTATTAAAAAACTTTCCAAATCGAAACACAATGCACGCTAAACACACACGCAGCGACACTTCTATTCTCTGCTTGGAATACATATACAAACATATGTATGGTATTGTATATGTGTATACTGAATATGTGTGTAGCCAATGACAACATCAATAGTTTTGAAAAGTGTCAGAGGAAGCCGCCTTGAACATTTCCGTGCCAAAGTGTCCAGGGGCGTTGTTGCGATGTGTTGAGGTTGGAGGAGAGGGCATGGAGGGAAGGGAAGAGGCGTCTCGAGAAGCTGAAAACTGCTTCGTCGCCAAGCAAGCTCCTTTTCCACTGTCTGTTGCATGTTAGCCGATTGTTGGCACAATACCAGCAACAGCAACAGCAACAGAAACAGCAACAGCAACCATAACAAGAAATATGTAGCTAAGCGTGGGCGTGGTGTGTGTTTATCTGCAACTGTGCGACAGCAAAGGAAACGCATGCAAGCAGTTTTTCATTTACATTTACATTTACATTTTCATTAAAACAAATCAGACTGAAAATGTCATTTGGAAAAAGGACAAAGCGATGTGGCCGCAGGCGACTTCTGTGTGTGTGAGTTTCGTTGAGTGTGTTTGAGTGTATCTTCATCTAGCTGTGAGAGTGTTCGTGCTTGTGGGGTAGTTGAAGAGCTGGCAAAGGCAGGCGATAGCTCATAATTCTCAGCTTTTATTTCGCCTCTTTGCAGGACCACTGCGAAAATGCACACGAAGATGGCGTCAGCGCTGCGTGGGTGCAACGAGGATAAGAATCAGCATCAGATTCAGCTTCAGCTTCAGCGACAGATTCAGCATCAGCATCACCAACAACAGCAGAAGCAGCAGCAGCAGCAGCAGCCAGAAACAAGTTGGCATTTAAAAGTCACAATTTAAAAGGAACAATCAAACCGCAAAGCAGACACAAAATACCAAAGAAAGCAAAACAAAAAAACGAAACGAAATACCGCAAAAAAAAGAAATTTTTATAAAGCTAATTGAAGAATATCAATCATACGCCATGGAGCCCGTTATGAGCTTGGCATTGGCTGCCCATGGCCCGCCCAGCATACTGGAGCCGTTGTTTAAAACCGTCACTACGAGCACAACCACAACAACGACCACCACAGCTGCACCGACGACCAGCAGCAGCAGCAGCCCCACATTGAGCCCCACCACCGGCAGCACGCTGCTGACGGCAATCCTAGAGAATTTGACGTCGACGGCGGCCAGCGGTCTTTATGATCCGTATGGCAATCAGACGAACAGCACGATGGGCTTTGAGACGAAGGGGCCGAGGTACTCGCTGGCCTCGATGGTGGTAATGGGTTTCGTAGCGGCGATTCTGAGCACGTTGACAGTTGCTGGCAATGTTATGGTGATGATCTCGTTCAAGATCGACAAGCAGCTACAGACGATAAGCAATTACTTCCTCTTCTCGCTGGCCATAGCGGACTTTGCGATTGGCGCCATTTCGATGCCGCTCTTTGCGGTAACCACAATACTGGGCTATTGGCCACTGGGGCCGCATGTCTGCGACACTTGGCTGGCCCTCGACTATTTGGCTTCGAATGCCTCCGTGTTGAACCTGTTGATAATCAGTTTCGATCGATACTTTAGTGTCACACGGCCGCTGACCTATCGCGCCAAGCGCACGACCAACAAAGCGGCTGTGATGATTGGTGCCGCATGGGGCATCAGTTTGTTGCTGTGGCCGCCCTGGATCTACAGCTGGCCCTACATCGAGGGCAAGCGCACGGTGCCCAAGGACGAGTGTTACATTCAGTTCATTGAGACAAATCATTATATTACATTTGGCACTGCGATTGCCGCATTCTATTTTCCTGTGACGATCATGTGCTTTCTCTACTTTCGCATTTGGCGCGAGACGAAAAAACGGCAAAAGGATTTGCCCAATCTGCAGGCGGGCAAAAAGGATTCAAGCAAACGTTCCAACAGCAGGTGACTTTTCTTGTTAAAATATACGTTATAACTAGGGATGGCAAAGCAATTTCATGAATTGATTATAAGCTCAATTTAAACCGTTCCATAATTAATCAAATAATATGACAATTAGCGATTATGATTGTAATCGACTATTCAAATGATTTTCACACAAAAATCTTCGATATTTTTAAAGGGAAATATAATGTAAAATGTTAACAATAATAATTTACAAAATAATATTTATATATTTTACTTTAAAAGTATTTGAGTTCGACTTATAATTGCAATCGCTTTTCTATCGACGTATAATCGATCTATGGTCTATACCTTTGTTTATAAGTAAATCAAAATGATCGATTATTGTGTATCGTGCCATCACTAGTTGTAACTATAGCATACTTCTTAGCGCAAAAATGTACTAATTTGTGTAATCTGTTGCTGCAGTGATGAGAACACAGTGGTCAATCACACTGCTGGTGGCTTGCTAGCCTTTGCCCAGCTGGGAGGCAATGATCACGATACCTGGCGGCGTCCACGCTCCGAGAGCTCGGCGGATGCGGAAAGCGTTTACATGACCAACATGGTCATCGATTCGGGCTATCATGGCATGCATTCCCGCAAGTCAAGCGTAAGTTATCAGATTCAATTTCTAACTCAACTTCAACTTCTTCAATTCTATCTTAAACAGATCAAGAGCACGAACACAATCAAAAAGTCATACTCATGTCTTGGCAGTGTGAAGGAGTGGTGTATTGCGTGGTGGCATTCGGGACGCGAGGACTCCGATGACTTTGCCTACGAGCCGGAGGAGCCATCTGATTTAGGGTATGCAACACCAGTAACAATTGAAACTCCTTTACAAAGCTCCGTCTCCAGGTAGTACAAAAACAAAACAGCTATTTATAATTGTCTAATTGCGAGTACTGTAAAAACCGCACTACGGCACACGCACGTTCCCTTAAAGCACATTCGCATCTCGAATTCACTGGCTCGAGTTCCTCTATCGATGCACCGAATACACGAGTATCGAGCACTGCACTGACACTGTAAATGCAATTTTACCTGCCATTGCACAAATTCCTTATCTTGCACTTTCACAACCAATCGAATGACTACTCACAGTGCACTTCAAAAGTATTCACATCCCACACTACATATAGTTTTACAGCTGAATGCGTCAGGAAAGTCGTTTCATCTTTACTACATTGGTGGTACATTTTATTTCTAGCATTCTTTCTTATTGAGTTTGTAATTAATTGCTTTGTTACAATGTAAACCTAATGATAATTGTTAGGTTCACCTTCTTTTATAGTGTGAAAGAAACTAGTGGAAGGATAAGGAAATAGGAAGTCAATAAAATTTGTAATTTAAAATAACATTTCAGTAACAAGACATTAAAAATTCTAACTTATTTATATTTTGATAGAATAACCAATGTATTTCTTTCTAAGATTTTTTATATCGACACAAAATTTTTTTTTTTAATTTTTTATTTTTTTTTTTTATTAAATATTTACCCCAACTCTTGAAACTTCAACCAAATATCATATTTAGAAATTGTTATTTTTGATAAGCTCCCTTAGTTAGATATGTCTCTGAAAACGTTAAAAGCGACAAAACAAAAAAATGAATTTTTAATTCGTTTTCAACTCAAATTCATATAACGATTATCACAAAGAATAATACAAAATTTTGTTTGTATTATTGTTGTGTGAAATTTGCAGTCTCACTATGCATGTAAAACACAAAAATAGCAGTAAAAGAATCGTATATGTATATGATACGCACGCCAGAATAGTTAGACCAATTGTTATTTATTCATTTGCAGTCAGAAAACAAGTAAGAAAGCTACAGTCGAGTGTACTCGACTGTGAGATACCCGCTAACCATTTTGAATAAAAGCAATAAATTTTGCGGTATTATTCTCAAAATATACCAAATATACTGCAAAAATACTAAAAATATACCGAATGGTATATGTGGTATATCGACATAGTACCGTATTCAAAATATACCATAGACGGCACAATATACCAGATTGTCAGCCAAAGCAACTCAGACCCTAGTAAGTAGGCGTTTTGGTCCATACAAAAGTATTTCTTTAATAACTTCCACAATTTTTATCTGATCGCAACCAAATTTTCAGGAATAATAACTACTATAGTTATTAACTCTAGCTTTAAAATTACGCTTGTTATTCGATTTTTTTGATTTGCGGGGGCGGAAGTGGGCGTGGCAAAAATTTGAAACAAACTTGATCTGCGTGCAAACATAACAAATGCTGTCGAAAAAAAATTATAGCTCTATCTCTTATAGTCTCTGAGATCTAGGTGTTCATACGGACAGACGGACAGACACACAGACGGACAGACGGACAGACGGACATGGCTATATCGTCTCGGCTGTTGACGCTGATCAAGAATATATATACTTTATAGGGTCGGAGATGCCTCCTTCTACCTGTTACATACATTTCCTGCCGGCACAAAGTTATAATACCCTTCTACCCTATGGGTAGCGAGTATAAAAAATAAAACCACGTCCTTAACAAAACTTTTTAAGGAATAACAAACGCCCATAACAAGTTCATGTGCGTATGCATAACGCAATAGAGTAAATCTGAAAAATAACCACATATGTTATGTATATGTAGCTAGTTAGAAAGCAAAGGCGAAAGAGTGTGAGAGCTCTCTTTTATTCTCACATGTATACCGATTTGCATATTGTTGTTTTGAATGCGTAAATTCAATAAAATGATACTTGTCGGTATAAAATCGCTTTTTATTGTGAGTTTGCAGAACTTACTTTATTTTGCTGTGAAGGAATGAACTTCCTAGGTTTTAACGTGTATATTCTAGTTTGGTAACCAGTCAACAGTTAGGGTAAATAACTTGATTTTGAATTCACAATGTTTTGTTTTTTTTTTTTTTTTATAAAATTTCAATTTTATTTTAGTTACAATTCAAATTTTGTAAATAAACTATTTTGATTTTCGGAATTTATAAAATATTCAGTTTGTGAGTTTCACCACAAACTCATTTAAAATTTATAGTATTACAACCATTCGCTAAACTTATTTGGTTTTCAATACTGGTTAATTTTTGATGATCGTAAATGCGCCCGAAAAATTTCGACTGTAATTCCGCAGTTGTGTATGCAAATCAACTTTTCTGTTTGAGTTTGTCTGTGTTTGTGTGTGAATGTTGCCAGTTTAAAGGGCAGTTTGCAACCGCTGCTCCTTTTTGTTGTTTTGATTGTTGTGGTTGTGACTGTGGCTGTGGCTGTGGCTGTCCCTGTGGTAGCCTGTCAACTGTAAGGCCTGTCAATATCGAACACCTGAAGCGGAATGCAAAAACAGAGCGAATACTTAAGCGCAACATGCCTTTGTGTCCTTTTGTCGTCCACAGATGCACCTCGATGAACGTTATGCGGGATAACTACTCGATGGGCGGCAGTGTCAGTGGAGTGAGGCCACCGAGCATAATGCTGGCGGATGTGTCGCCGACACCGATGCGTCCGCCACTCAATTCCATTTCGCAAATGCAGGAGATGAATGCGGTCGGTGGCGGTGGCGGTGTCGGTGGCGGTGGCGGTGGCAACGGGAACGGGAACGTCAACGCCAATGGCAATGGGATAGGCAATGTGCACAGCAACCTGAACAGCAACGTCAATGGCAACGTCAACATTAATATCAGCATCAATGGCAGCAACAATGTCAATCCCGCTGTCGGCGGCAACAGCAGCAACATCAACATGAACAACGGAGGCGCCACCGCGGTGGGCTGCAACAATTCCAATCTGAGCTCGTTGCGCGACTCGCGCACGCTGCCCGTGGACAACCGCATCGCTTCGCGCTCCGTCAGCCAGGACTCTGTCTATACAATACTCATCAGACTGCCGCCAGATGGAACCAGTGGCTCCCACAGCAGCAACACGGCGCAAGGTGGCGGCGGAGTTGGGAATGCCGCCAGCCACGCGGACTGCGCACCATCCATCAAGATGATACACGAGGATGTCTCGAGTGTGGGCGTGGCTGGCAGTGGTGTAGGTGGTGTGGGGGGCGGTGGCATGGTTACAACAGCGCCACCGCCAACGAGGCGACCTTTGCCCTCCCGCGACTCGGAATTCAGTCTGCCACTGGGAAGGCGAATGTCGCATGCCCCGCAGGATGTGCGACTGCTCAACGCCAAGGTTATACCCAAGCAGTTGGGCAAGGCGGGTGCGCAGCATGCGCTGCTGAATGCTCGGAATGCAGCGAAGAAAAAGAAAAAGTCGCAGGAAAAGCGCCAGGAATCGAAAGCGGCCAAAACACTGTCGGCCATTCTGCTGAGCTTCATCATCACGTGGACGCCGTACAACATCCTGGTGTTGATCAAACCGCTGACCACCTGCTCGGACTGCATTCCCACCGAGTTGTGGGACTTCTTCTACGCCCTGTGCTACATCAACTCGACCATCAATCCCATGTGCTATGCCCTGTGCAACGCCTCGTTTCGACGCACCTACATTCGCATTCTCACCTGCAAGTGGCATACTCGCAATCGCGAGGGCATGGTCAGGGGCGTCTACAACTAGGACACACGATACTCCGCATCTGCATCCGCATCCGCATCCGCATCCGCATCGGGACATCCGTGTCCCAGGATTAACCTCAGTTCATACTAGTTGCAATAAATGTTGTGTGCAAAATATGCAAAATTGTTAGCGAAAGGCAAATACCGAAAACCGAAAACAGAAACCGAAACTATGTAGACTTAGGTAAACACTTCGACAAGCAGTACTGATTTTTGATGTCTAGCCCCCAAATATATTAATATACCTATAATAAGTATGTATGTAAAGTACACATAGTGAAATTACAATTTGTGATGGCTGCTCATTTAGGTTAATTTCAAATATGTCTAAACTCAACGAAACCACATACATTGGAAAGCTTTGTTATTGCACTGGACAAAATACTCGTAGAATCAGTTTTGCTACAATCAAAATCTTTCACAAAGAATTCCAGTACTTCGAAATCGTCTTCCAACTTGAACATCTTGTGAGATGCAAATTCTGTTCCATGTTCGCAACCTCAATGTTAATAATCAAAATGATGCTTGTGTCTTAAATTACTGATACCCTAATTTCCTTGTTCTTTCCCTTTTCCATATAATTGGCATTTGGATAATTGAATAAGCAGCCATCACAAGATTGTGGTTGAAGCAAACTCACAATAAGTATGGGAATCCATTTTGTTAGTCGTTTACTTTTAGGTAGGCACGTGCTCCATGCAACATGAATTTAATACAAATATAAAGGATTACGATTTGGAATACATTATATAAATCTATTATATTAAATTATATTATATTATATTACATTATACATAATGCAAGTACACCTATTATTAAGCCTAAGTTGTTGGCATACGCATAAAAACCAAAAAAAAAAAAAAGAAACCAAAAAAACAAAAAACAAAATGAAAAACCAAACCCGAAAAAGGAAAAGCTTTAATACAGTTCAAACTACAAATATTATGTTAAGGGGTGATTTGCCAATGGATCTGTAGAGCCAAGTTATCTTGGGTTGGTTATCTTGTAAAATTCAGACCATCATATTGGGGGCAAATGTGATTGTAAGAGTATTGCTCGATTTGAGTTTGAGTTTTGGATTTTTTTTGTACGTTCGTGAGCCACATCCAGACTTAAATTTTAAAATACCAAATGAGCGAGAACCGAGAAGGAACGTGGACGTAACGTAAAGGTAAACTGAACATCAAATATGTTATGTATGAGTAAGCTAAGCATAACTCTAGTACTGCTGGAGAGAAAAAAATGAAAAGTATTTGTATGAGTATTACTTAAGAACGTAACCCACCATAGTTCAAATACTAAGAACAAAACTTTTATAACTGTTGATTAAAACTTTATATGAAATGAAAAACAAAACAAAAAATACTTAAAGCAAAAGATAACGAAGAGAAGAAAACAAAATACGAACTAAGGTTACGAATATGCCAGTTAACTAAAAGCAATAGAAAATCAGGCGAGTCTCGCTGGCATAAAAAGAAAACGGGCAGTCGATGGGATATCAGAGAGCATTACTATTGCAGAGATCGTGTTGAAGCCATAACAGTAGATAGTATTATTTAGGAATAGAGTTATTCCGTTTGTGGGAGGATTCTTCATAGGAAACTACATCGACTGCCCAATCCTGGCATATCTGATGCCCTATAATACCAAAAGTAAAACAAGCAACACCAATCAATACTATACTGTATGAACAACTAGACATGGTAATTTAATACAAGTTTTCCAAAGTGCACAAAAACAAACTTCAACAACAACAACAAAATGAACAACAGTAAAGAGCAATTTGCGAACATATTTAAAGCATATGAGAAATAAAATACATAGAGTACTAAGTATATAAGCAGAAGGACACACCAATACATATTAACGATACATACTATAGATGATATGACAAACTTAATGAAACCGAAACAAACATTTTTATCAATATGTAGTTAAACAATTAACGGATTACGGATACAACAAACTGATGCTAAAGCATCTAAAGCTGAAATCAAAAGAAAAAAGCATCGTTTATATAGTCCCAAAATGGCACACCTCAAATGCTATATATACATGCATACATATATACAAACATATAGATAACAAATATATACAAACATGCATAGATTTATATCGCATACAAGTAAAAGTTCAACAAAGTAAAGCAAACTAAAAGTAATAATTAATAAAAATGAACAGAGAAAGAACAAACCAAAAGACATGATTTACAACCACGCACACATCCAAAATGAAAAAAAAGAAAAACAGAAAACCGAAAAATATATCTCTTGAAATGTCGAAACAAACCGAAACTTAACTACATACGAGTAAATAGTATAATTACATATATAGACCATGAGACAGTTTAACCACATTGGATTGGATTGATTCCACATCCGAATTGAAAAGCAGAACGCACTTGGCATATTGATGAAGAAATGAGATTTATTGCATACAATCTAATTGTTTGGATATATACTTTGCTATAATGTAATAACACTACTATAACTACCACTAACAAAAATACAAATAATAATACAAAAAAAAAATAATAATGATATAAATCATAAAATTAATAATAATCATATGTGAATAAAAACTAACAATAAAACAATGTGAATGAAAAAAACCTTCTGCGTATTTTGTGTATGGGGTTTACAATTGCTCTTTGACCTTTTTATATTTGCTACCCATTGATATTGTAATCTTGTGTCCACAGGGAATATTTATGTCAGGCAACAAGGAAAATATCTTTGTAGCCTAAAGTATATATGGTATAGGCTTTAAGTATATGTGGTAAATTCTTTGTTATGCCTTTTCCATTAGTCCCAATGAACACGTAGTTCTCAGAGATTATGTGTAAGAGAGCTAAGAGGAATAGTTGTATATTTGAAGTCATATGAAGTATGCCTTAAATTTGTTCTATCTCCTTTCTGACGTGTCAGTTGGATGCATATATTTATACCAAATAATCATTTTGGTATTTAAGTATTCTTTCGTTATATTCATTTGTGTCTGTATCAATTACAGGTAAGGACTTACGAACAGGTGGACGCATGACGATTTAAATGTGGGTTCGCACTTTTGGGCTCTAACAACTTTAATGAATTAAAAAATGAATAATGAAGAAACATACTATATAGAAAAAGTATGATGCGTTATTTAAAGCTTTTTCGTTTAATGACAATCTTTGTGATCAAAGTGTGTAGTTTAGTTTTATCCAAATCTTTAGACTAACGCTATTCAAGTGTAGATTAGCGTACAAATCTGAATCTGTAAAATGAATATGAGTATTTTAGTTTGTACGCAATATAAGGCAAGTGATTGAAGCATTTTGCAAATAAGTTCTTAGGGCTAGAAATAAGTATATTCCTGTTCTATTTCAGCGTATCCTGCTGTTCTTCCTCCCCATCAGATAATTCGCCGTGTGCCCGCATCAGAGCTTGTGTGTTTTTTTGTATGGTCTCGATTTTCTGTTGCATCAACTCCTGGCGTCGCTGCTCGGCTTTCTGCTGTTTGTCCTCCAGTTCCAGAAGGGTGAGCGGCTCTGCCTCGGCGGCCTGTTGCATGAGTTGCTGCAGTCGCTTGGGCGGCTGACGAAGTGTGTCATTTAATTGGTCGGTGGCACTGGTTGTGTCATCGAGGGGAATGGTGAATGCCTCTGAGGCCGCTGTGTGATGAGTTGTGAGTCAACATAATAAGGAATAAGGAAGTAAAGGGATAACAACTAATTGGCCATTGCTACTTACGGTATTCTGCCATTTTGTTATCCTTTTTTTCTGTTGCCGTCGTCGTTGCTTTTGCTGGTGTTCTTCCCGTTGCCGCTTTATTATCGTCGAGTGCTGTCGTGGACTTGGAACTGGAACAGCCCATGCTCAGGTGCAGCAGCTCAGGCGCAAGGCATTACGTTAAAACTTCCGTTGTGTTGGGTTCGAGTCTCGGATTTTAGGCTTTTGGTCTCGTGACTTTTAAGCGGAATCAGTTGAGCGCGCTAATGTTAATGCTAATGCGATTTCCTGCTGCGCAGTGTTGCTGCTACTTCAACGTCCGCAGCAGTGATTCCTTCAAACGCTGTGTGGCAATTCAATTTCCGTTCCCAGCCAACTGACAGTCGACTCATTAGACGCAGCTTGAGACAGCTTTAAATGCCTCATTAATATTGATTTTGTGTCTTGCTGTGTTTGATATTCTGCAGGATATATTCAGGAGACACACTTCTAACTGACGAGGCGTCGCAAATAGAACTGAAACTGAAATTGCAATGCAAAGTTTTGCGGGAGTCATTAATAATAATCGTTGGGTAGCTGGTCTGGACACCTGACCTGTGTCCCCCTTCGCAGGATCAATACTCATATGTATATTGTTGTATTGTTATTTTAATTCGCATATGAATGCACTGGAAAATATTTATTCGCATAAAGAAAAAATAATTATTTAAAAAATTAAGTATTTTCAGCATGATTCTGGCTCTGATATTTCAGTATGCATTCGGGATTAAGTTGTTACACTAATCCTGTTTTAGGATTAAAATGATTAAAACAAACATAACATAAAGTATTCGATTTAAGCTTCAAATTGCTCCAATCAATGAACTTTTCTGTTAAAATATTTACTTTCATGGGTCTTGGTCATAGATCAGTAAGTAAAGCTGTCGCGAATTATTCTTCATTTGGCGTTCAAGGTCCCGGGTTCAAATAATGCACAATTCAGTGATAGATAAATAATAAAAAACTTTTTTTTTTTGCTTTTTTAAAAGAATATCTTTTAGTATTAAATTTAAAACCTGAAATAAGAATTTAGTAAATACTTGTTTTTAATAAATCCGGAACTAGCAAGATATTGACATTCGCTTAATTCGGCGTATATAAATATGAAGCAACTTTGCTGTGTTGTACATCACTTTAATAGAGTATATAAAATATGTTTATATACATTTAATAACCAGCAAACCAATTAGAGTTACGCAGCAGACTTTTCCAAAAGAAAATATATTTCCGTGTTAACCAAATTTATTAATTTTCTTATTCTGAACTCGAATTGGCAATCGGAACTAGATATTTAATTTTCTCAGTGCAGTTGCGTGGGTGTGGCTAATAAAGGTAGACAAAACAAGCACAAATACAAACATGCACGTGGACATACAGCCAAATAGAGTGACAGAGGAAGAGGCAGAGCAGAGCAGACAGAGACACTCCCACACACACTGAGTGAATGGTCACTGTGCCGCAGACCCAATGTCAATCAACTCCAGCCGGTGGCCATAATCAACGTTAATTGTGGTTTCGTTTGCACACACTGACACACGCACATCCTCTAGTCTAGTGGTATGTACTTGTCTCTCAATATATACATACATACTTAAATGCATGCAACAGCATAGTGCCACATTCTGTGGCAGAGTTTAGTGACCCACTCAACTTTGACCAGACTGCGAGACAGCGAGGCTTTTGATTTTTTACAGTTTGACCACTGTCAATGTTGTCGCAATGCCATAAAAAGCCTTCACCTAAACCCTAACGGCTTCCGGCTGGAAAGCTGCCCAAGAGCCTGGACGCAACTCACTCAGTTGTAGTTGTACGGAAGCTACGACGCGGCGTGGCGCGTGCCAAGCACCGCCCAGGGCGTTCACATATTCATTATGTATGTGCCACACGTTGCCTCTTTTGTGGTCGTAGTCAAGTGGCCGCCACTCTTAGTATGCAAAGTGCGGCAAACGGAAGCGCGCCCCCTTCGCAGTCAGCCCCTCCGCCCATTAAGTTCATTTCCAAAGTAAATGAATTGGCTAAAGAGGCCCAACAACAGGTGTTGCAATCAATTAAATACACAAACAAATGCAAGAGACTAAAAAATGAGTGACGTTTAATTAGGTTAAGTGTCAATAAGATGTTGTACTCCATCATTTACTCAATAACTCACATCCATCAGAAGAAAATATAATAATCATTGCAAGTAATTAGCTAAAAGAGAATGAAGAAAAAACATTTATTCACTTTTCACATTTCAGTTTATTTAAAAATACAATTTAGAAACATTTTCATATTGTTTTGCAAAAAAATGGTTTATCTGTAAATATAATAAAACAATATAAACTATTAACAAAGCAACTTTATATCTGCAGCTTAGGAACATCATTCTGCCAAACTTCTGATCTGATCTGATCTCTGTTATTCAATCTCATCGATGCAAAACTTTCAAAACTTTATGTAACTTATGTAAGTATAATCTGCCTTTGACAGCTCTCTGGGGGCAGATATCCAAAGCCAACGAACTGCAGCCAGCTTGGGTTTTATAAAGGTAGAAAAATATTCTATATAAATATGATATACGTATAAACTGTACTGTATGAATCGGTCTTATGACTATGCCGCCACAAGAAGCAAGTGCGGTCTAACAATGGATAGACTTGGATCGTGTTCCTGTTATCGCTATTGTTATTGTTTATGGTTTATGTTTGCGGATTTACATGTATTCAAAATGTTGTCATAAAAGCAATTTGTAAATTTTGGGAGGCTAATCGTACTCCTGTTTGATGGACAGAGTTTTATCGGCACTCTTCTCAGACTTCGGGTTGGGATTGGTATTCCCTGTGTTCGCAGCCGTTGCGGACTTGCCTTTGATGTAGCTGGCGGCTGTGGAGCTCAGCGGTATAGTCACATATTGATTGCCATCTAAGAGATAGTATATTAATATACTGTAATATACCGTATTAAGAGATATACTTACCCTCTTCGGCATGGACTTGCAACTGGCCCGCTTGGATCAGCTGACGCAGCATATCGGGAGGTATGTTGGCAAACGATGTCGCTGGATAAACGTATTTATTATTATCAGACGACGTGGCTGCAGTTAGTCCGCTGCTTCCTGCTGCTACTGATGCTGCTGTCAGTGCTGCTGTGGATGTGGATGGTCCAGTCTCAGTCTGATAATTCAATGCTATTGGCATTGGCTTGGGGCCAACAGTCGTCGCGACTGTCGCTGAGGAGCAGCTCGCTGTTGGCTCACATTTAAGTTCAAGAGGCCCAGATTTAACAGCCTCCGCATCTGCCGCCGTGCTCGGCATCTCCACATCCGACGAATCATCGGACTCATTTCCCGAAGATGTTGGCGATCGATCATCCTGCAAATAAACAAAAAAGAGGAGAGAAAGAAAATCAGTTTCACATGCTGTAGCCAAACAGTCTGGTTTGATCTTAAGCCAATGCTTAGCTGATCTGTTCAGTTCTGGCTTTCTGCCAGACTGTTCTATATGCCAGCCAAGTAAATGTACGTGCAAGTGTGACTCTGTGTGTGTGTGTGTGTGTGTGTGTGCTTGGGCCAAAAAGCCGCAGAAAAAAAAGCAATGTGCCTGAACCAAATATGGCGCGAAATTGCGTATAAGTGCTGGCCGCGTTGCACGCCGGTACGCATTTCAATGAGTCAAGAGAGCTCAACTCAACTGAACGTTGCCTTAAATGTGCACACGCGTTAAAGAATTTAGAATATTGATTTCTGGCTCTGTATATGTACGGATCGAGCAGGGACATTCAACACACAGCACAGATACAAGACTGTGTCGACTGTCGACAGTGACATTAAACTCGCTCATCATAGTCGCTGTATCACATCATTTTAATTTTGATTAGTGCCCCCAGGTAAAATTAATTGCCAACTGTAACAATGCGATCGCCATTTTGTGGCATTGCGCATACGCATTCGCAATTCGCAATCACAATTCGTATTCGCATTCGCATGCCGACAGCAGCAGCAGCAGCAGCTTCCAATGAAATTGTAGCAACGTGGTTGTTGTTGTTGTTGCTGGCTGCCACAGCGCAATTGAGACCAAAATGGGCGTCTTGGACTGACGACTCTGCGACTGTTGCAACTCTGTTGGTGTTGCTCTTATTGTTGCAGACATTTGCCGGCCGGCCAGTGGTGAATTGCTGAGTGGCTCGACCGACCGCTCGACTGCCTTTTGAGTGACAGCACCAAGACATTTTAATTAGGAACAACAACGCGAGCAGCAACACCGTTGACAAACTGTCTCTAAGTCACTTTTGGCAGCACAACTCTCAACTTGCAACTTGCAACTCCCAACTGTGCAACTGTGCAACTCTGCAACTGTTGTTACGCTCGCGGTTTTCAGTTGCAACTTGCGACCAAATACAACCACAAAAGCAGATACAGATACGCGTCTTGTCGATTTCAGAGATAACAAAGACAAAGATCTGAATGCTGACTGAATGTCTTTAGAGAGTTAAAGTCGAGTGCGTCAGACTTGGTTCCTTAGCAACGCAAACAAAATTTTAAAATCGATTTTAATTGAATGTGGTAAAACATAAATATAAAATATTGGAAACAATGCCAGGTAACGTTTCCATCTAAAACTAGTGTCTTAAATCTTTTTGTTTATCTCTCTCTCTATATCGTCTTCTTATAAACCTTTGCCGAAAATTTGCGCAAAAATTATACAAATTCATATATAATTTAATATTAATATAATTGTCACATATTTCACTTCTAAATCAAATAAAAGATAACAAATTAATAAGAAAATGTTAGAAATAAACTAATCATTTTAGTTTCAATGAAATCACTGCCTCTTCTGACTTTTTCTATTTTATTGTGATTATCTTGAATTCTATCAACTGCCTAGATTTTTTTTTTTGGGCATTAAGTTTCGCCAACAGTCAAGTCAAGATAATATTTTGACATTTGTTTTTTTTCACACTTTAAGTGTGTACGAATGTCTCCTCTTGGTGTTGCTGCTTCGCAGCTTTCTTATCTTATCTCGAATATATTATAAAAATGTATTGTGTGAAATAATTTAACATTCTTTCCCTTACATTTTCACTACAACGTTATTGCATTTTCTGATTCCTCTAAAGTTTTACAACCGTTAGGAATTACTGGAATTAAATTAGTATTTCTATTATCTATTAACCAATGAAATATTTGAGAGCAATTAGAATACTTAAATTTGTCCATTTGATGTTCATAGCTAATAAGTTTATTATTATTATAAGAAACTATTGGGTAAAAATCGCGTATTTTATTTGTGTATGGGAAGTTCTAAGAGAAAAGAAAGTTTTTTTTTTTTAATTTTTATGAAAAATTTAAATAATACAAATTAAAAAAAATATATTCAAGTTTTGTTTAAATAATTAAAAATAAGAAAAAAACAAAAAGTTTGTTTCGCCCCCGGGTGGACTCGAACCACCAACCTTTCGGTTAACAGCCGAACGCGCTAACCGATTGCGCCACGGAGGCACATGAACTCTGACGGGCTAAGCCAACAGCTTAACATTAAGTATATGTAAAAAGAGATGTTATTTAATAATAGCATATTCAGAGGGTTGTTCAAGGCACGCACAGAACCTTATCATACAAATGCATATAAAATTATTTTACATCACAAAAAGAAAAAAAACTTATTTCAATACCACTGCAAGTGCGAAAAAGTAAAGCAAGGCACAACACATCCCCTGAAATGTTTTTTATAATTTTATAATCTTTTTAACATTAAAAGACCAATTCTAGCAATATTCGAAATTACAAAACATTTATTTTGGCGCATAAAGTAGACGTAATGTTGACCATTTGTTCTTAATATGTATAATCCCTTGGAGGATTATATTATTTCTGCCAATGGGTATTAGTCATTTAAACCCAAATATATATTTGGTTTTATTATAATACTATAAACGCAATTAGCAGTGGAATTCAAGATTGTATTTTTAACACGCCACGAGTTTCTTGCGTTTTAAGCAGCCGCTGCAATAACAGAATTCTCATGAGTAAAAGTTGCATCAAAGTATAATCTATATATTTTATTTTTATCTCTAATCTATTAATTATATCATTCAAGTTCATTTTGCGGTAGTTTTTGAAAAATTCTAAGTTTTTATGAAAAAATTTCTGCGGCCGCATCCTGTAAATTAATAACCAATACATCCTGTATATCACTAAAAAGTCTGTGTCATTCTCTCCAAAGACTTATAGTATGACACTTTTTAAGCCACTGTACTACTTAGAAAATAATGCTTAAAGAAATAATGCTTCATCAACAATAAAATTTCTTGTTGGTTCGTATTTTTAAGCATAGCTCTTTAAGTTGCGACTCAAATTCGGATGATTGCATTATTTTAAAACATTATAAACAATCATTCAAAAGATGGTACATGTCAGCAATAAAAAGGGTTTTGGGTGTTCAAAAGTGTCACAAATTGTTAGGCGATGTTTTATAGTGAAAACTTGTTTGTCGAAAGCGAATAATATAAGTGATAAGGAAGTTTACACAATACTTTATTATAGATAATTAATTTTATGAGCGGTTTAAGGTTGTATATGTTACTTTTATAATTCTATTAAGCAAATAATTTTTATGAATTTAATATAGCTACAAGAAATATTTATCGTATAACTAAATCTCAATGAACTGAAACAAATAACCCTTGAATTTTATTATTTCATTGTCAACATTGGTATGCAATGACCAAGTGCGGTTGAAACTATAAATTAATTTGCTACAAATCGAAATGTATTCGACAAGGACATGCTGTGCACCGTGGTGACTGTTATTATTGATGCTGGCCAAGTGCAAAAGCAAGTACAAGTGCAATAGAGTATGTCGTATCGATGCGATGCGAAGCAAGTTGCTCGAGAAATATTGATAGTCGTGTGTCTGGCGCAAATGCCGAGCATGTCTCATTAAGTGACAATTAGAGTTGAGCTTGAGCTTGATTTGGAGTTGGAGTTGTGACTGAAGGATGGTTGGAGGCATAGCCTATTCGAAACCAAACCAAAAGCCAACCCAACCCAACACAGTGGAGGAGCCCAACCCAATGGAAGTGGTTGCAAGATGCAGTGGTTGTATTTGCGCATTTGCGTGGAATGCGCGGTCAGTGGCATGCAATTTACTATATAAAAATAATGTAGCATTGTTTTTTAAGGTAGCAAGCGGTCGATACCACACGACACCGCAGCAGTCGATGCCGATTGGGGCTGCTGGCCTCGGACTGCTGGAGCCTGCAACAAATGCAATTATATAGAAATTTGTCTTGCTGTGATATGTGCGGCATGTTGCTGCTGCCGATGTTGTTGCTGCTGCTGCTGTTGCAGTTGCAGTTGCAGTTGTGTGGCCATCGGCTGTGCCAAAAATAGTCAATTTGGGAAAGGCTAATAATAAATGCGGTTTGTCTCTCTGTCACTTCAGTCAGTTCGTCAGTGACAAACACAAACAGCTCAGCACAACAAATGAATTGTGAGTACAAGTACGAGTGCGATTACAAGTACTCGCATGAGTATGAATGAATTCTCCTTTTCCAAATTGGCCAACTGACATTCATCCAGCCAAGGTGGCATTTGCTTTGGTCCAAAGTGAATGCGATTCAATTGAATTCATTTGCTATCTACTGGCTACTGGCTGCTGGTGGCTGACTTGGTGTCGTGTGACCTACACCAGCGAATGATTGACGGATGGCACATTTGCTTTTCGATTGATTAGTTGTTATTACCAAAATGGCCACAGCGATATGCCACGGCAACAGCGATGGTGACTGCTGACAGCGATGGCGATGGCGATGCCTGACGCGCCGAATCTGATGCCCAAAGCCAAGGGGGCGACAACAGTTGCCAAGTTGCCAAGATGCCAAGTTGCCAAGTTGCCAAGTTGCCAAGCTCTGTGTTGTTGACAGTCAGCACCCGCTTAACTTCAACTGTGCAAACTTTAGCTGGCAACTTTGGCCAGCTCTCGTGTGCAGCATTTTGGGCAATAAACATTTGCATTTGCATGTTACTGTTGTTGTCATTGTTGTTGTTATTACTTGTACTATTGTTGTTGCTGCTGCTGCTGCTGCTGTTGCTACCGTTGATGCCGTGTGCATCTACCGACACTGATACGAGCCGCCGCCGCCGTCGCGTTGAACAAAGGAATAGCCAAATGTGTGCAGCTCTCTTTTGGCCGCCTCCCCGCCCCCTGGGCACCCTTTGGCCACCAATTGCCCAGTTTGCGGGCTCCATTGATGCTGGCGCTTTCAATGAAAACATAAAAATAAAAATGCAAATGAAGTCCCACAACGAAAGCACTTAAATCTAACGCACAATTGTACGAATACTGTGGTGCCGAAAGCTTAATGAAACTGTTAAAAAATGAAAAGACTTTGCTAAGCTAATGGAAGCAATCTTTGTATTTAACTAAATTATTAAAGTAGTTTTTAAGTCGAAACAAAGTTTGAATTTTTCACTTGCTATTTGCATTGCAGACAGTCTGTATTTTAATTGCCTGCGAAGAGCAGAGCTACCCACTGTTAAATTTAAGGTAGGTGGAATCACAACCCACAAAGCTTAAGACAAGAGTTGAACAGGAAACGTTAAGCAAATGTTGTGGCCAGGCCAAGACGGGCAACAACAACACACAGCAGGCAAAATGGGGCGGCTGGCGAACAAAGCCAAGTCAGAGTCAAAAGAGAATTGACATGAAACAACAGCAATAACAACAACAACAACAGAGACAACACCAACAACAACAACAAGTAGACAGAGACAACACTGCGTAGACATTGTTGCTGTTGCTGTAGTTGTTGGAGTTGGAGTTGTTGCTGGTGGATTTTGGTTCGTTCGTCGTCGCATCCGGGCCAACAATATGCACTTTAAAGCGTTTATATCCGCAAGCCTGACCGGCAGCGACTGACTTTCTGTTTTTGGTCAAATCACAGTTTGCGGTTACACGGATTCACGCGCAAAGAAAGCGAACAGGCGAGAGAGCAGGAAGTGCTCCAATAGCTCCCCAAAAATGAGCTCAAGAAAGCTCACGACGTGAGCAGCTCAATACGAAATTCGCAAAGTCTAATTCTTAACTTTGTTGCTGCTGTTATGATGAGAATTATCATCTATTTAAATGCCAGCGAGCATATTAACATGCCACGATTGGCCTGGGCACGGCAAGGTTCAGCTCTGAGAACAACGATCTCAGCTCTGATGCTGGCTTATTGTTCGAAGTTAGCAATTATTTGGTTAAATTGAATGGCTCGATGCAGAGGAACAACCTGCAAACGCAGATCCTAGAGACTAAGGCCTAATTATGCGTGCGCTGCGATGGCCCAAACAAAACCAGACAACAACTACGACAACTTATCGGCTAACGCTGGGACAGCTCAGGACAGTCGCAGTGGACAGATTCAGATACAGGACAGATACAGATACATGTGTACTCATAGCCATAGGCAGTAGAGGTAGAAGAGGTAAGACCAGAAGCAGATGAAAAGCCACCGATTAGCTTGGCGTTTGGCAAGGCGCCCATTTTTTTGCAAATTTATGAAGGCCACTAACAACGGCATAAAGCAAGCCTTGGCCAAGCGAAGCCAAGCCGAGTCAGGGGAACAAATGTAATCAACTTGACCGCAAACAAACAGTTGAATGCAAATTGCAATTATTACATGTTACATTCCCATTTGAATGAGCAGCTTTATCGGACCTGCTTTAGCTTCTCTGTCTCTCTCTGCCTCATTTAATAATAATTCGACCAAGCAAGGCAACTAGTTATGCAATATTTATACAGTGATTACTAAGGATAACATAGAATGGAAGTAAGGCACTTCATCGGAGAATATGTGATTATGAATTCATATTTGATTGTCGTTTTATTACAGTACATTGCAAAGAAGTCTGAGCTACTCTTTTCCTTTAAGATGCGCCAAGATTTTATTTTTATATCATAAAATTATTAGAGTCCATTATTAATAATACAGTCTTAATTAAAAACCATAATGATTGTTGGTTTTCAATGGTTTTCTATTATTTGTTACTATTATTATTCAATAACTATTACATGACATATTCTCATTTGAATGAGGAGCAGCCTTAAGTCTACCACTGCCCATATTGTACGTTCACATAATCGTAACAACCAAAGAAGAGTAACTAGTTATGCTTATTTAGTTATTTATAAAATGATTACAACTGAGTTTTCCAAGGATAACATAGTGTGCAAGAAATGCATTTCATCAGAGAATATGAGATTGTGAATTAATATTTGATTGTTGTTTATTGCAAAGGGAATACAAAATTCCTTTTTAAGATTTGTTAAGGTTTCAGATTTATATCATGTCTTACTTAGGATAGCCCTAGTGCATTGTTAGTATTGCTACTCTAATTAATTGAGTTTTGCTTTTCCCAAATACATAGTATATAATTCCAATACGTATGGCATTGATCTGAAAACGTTCGTCGACAAAGCTTTTCTATGAAACAATAATATATAATTATATCACCTAGTTCTAATTTACTATGAGTATAAGATCAAAATTGTATTTATAATTTAAAATCAAGAAAAACTTCTCGATTTTTAATAACAATCAATCAAAAATTATTATTATTATTATTTATTCAATTCGTAAAATTTTGTTGGATTTTAAATTAAAAATAATTCAATAGGGCTTTAGATCTAGATGATCATATAAATAGTCACATATAACGATGAAGAAATATTACAAGTAATAAAGTTCAACTCGAGTGTGCTCTAATCGTTATCCATTTTCATTTCCATTTTTGGTATTTTTCTTTAAAAGTACCAAATTATTATACTGAAAAATTATTAAAATGTACTAAGGGCTATATTGTCTATAGCATAGAAAACAATATATACCAGATTGCCAATTATACTCTGACACCTGTCAGCTGCAGCAGTTTTTTGCTATATGAAATTACTTCTTAAAATACTTATACAATTTTTATCTGATTAAAACCAAATAGGCTCTAGTTATTATTGCAACTCTAGATATAAAAATGTATACAGTCGTTTAAAATGTATACAAATACTTAATTGTAAATACTTAATGAATCTGATTTAATAAAAAATTGACATAATACTAAATTTATCGACAATTTAATTGCAAAAAATAATAAAATCGTTATAAAGCATATTTAACAATTTTCTTATTAAAGCTGCTAATGATTAATGACGACAAAGATAGTTAAATATTTTTTGCGCTTGGCACATTTAAAAAACATTTACAATTAAATTCTCTTATACTCTGTATGCAGTTGAAGTATAAAAATTACTTTTTTTCTGTGTCTAATATTACTTGAAATGCCTTCCAAGAAACAAATAATATGTTGTGTGAATAGATTCATTGAAATCATTAAGCAGGTTCACTAAAAAAGTTGTTTAGTTGAACAAATTGCGTTTGCCTGATCATTAGTGATGTTAATCAATTTATTTTAATGGTGTCATTCAACAAATATGAGCAAAAATGAAACAAACCATGTCTCGTGATCACGCCCACAAAATCAAAGCTGATTTCATATTTCAGAGAACTGAAAACCTCAAATTGGTCACACCCATCGCAAAGCAAAGATCGTGATATATACAGATATGCACATAATATAGTATGTACATATGTAGTAAGTAGTAAATAAATAGATGCAGACGTGATCTTATAAGAAATTCGAATGAATTTCATTTTTCAAAGCAAGCGCAACACAAAAAAAAAAAAACGTAATAAATTGTCGCTCATTTGCTTGCTCATTTGTTGCCGAAGCGTTGGCGGCCCCAAACGGCCAATGTACATAAGGCACAACCCAAAATGGACATGTAAGCAACTCGAAAGCGAGTCTATAAAATCTAATACGCACACAGGCTGGCCACAAGTCACGCCCACAGCTCAGCCAATAAATACGGCCATAAAATATACATACATAATAAAAACTGAGCACGTCTTAAGAGAGCATTGTAAGAGCATTGCTCAAGCTGCGCTCACAAACTTACGCTCTCTTAAGCCTTGAAACGAGTTTCTTGAGAGATCACGACAGCGTGACTCAAGAGTCGCAGCAGTTCTTATTGCGTTTTCAGTCTGTGAGCAACTGCGTGAGTCGTACGACGATCTGCGAATTACCGAATCATCGAACGATCGATCTACAGATCGTGTGGCTCGTTATTGAAGTGCATTCAAAATCAAATATGTTCGGCAAGTGTTTGGACATTCAGAACTCGGAAGTTTGTGTAGAACTAATAACATAAATATGAGGTAGTTGAGAATGTGTTTACTGATCTTCAACAAATTGGGGTAAGTAATAACTTAAAATAAGCAATTGATTAAATTATAATAAAAGTGTTGCTCAACTATTATTATACAACTAATATTGACGTGTTACTTTAGTATTTACTTATTAATGATAAAGAGACTAGATAAACTACTATATTTGAAACGTGCAGACATTCCTTAAGCACAACTGCGAATCAATGATAAACAGCATTTATTTACATTTATTTATTGGGCTCCAAAATAGCTCATGGTCTAAAGAAACAGTAGCCTGCCATGCCGACAGCTCAATCAAAGCCTTGCAATCACACACAATCACCGCAACGGCAACAGCAACAGCAGTTGGTCCGATCCCAGTGAGGGGATGTGGGCTGTGAGGTGGCCACGGCAAGTCGCCAAATCGGCGGCCACATTTCATAAATCAGCGAGTGTGTGTTTTGTGGAGAGATCTCTGCGTTGCCGCCTGCTGCGAATCCTCGCTATTTATTGTATTTTAACAACATTATAAGCGAGCGTTTAAGTGGCGAGTATCGGTCTCTTGACTATCGAGCGGGACCTCGTTTGATTTGTGTTAGAATGCAAAATACCAACAGTATCAATGCGAGAGACTTGCCAGCTGTGACTGAGACTGTGACTGTGAGCAGGCACAGGCCAAAGACAATGGCAGGCAGGCACTCTGAGCAGTGGGGTAGGAACCAGGCACCGACAAAGCACCCAGCCAAGTCAGACAGTCGTTTCATAATCAGCCTGTGAGACGTGGCAACATGTTGGCCACGTTGTCGTTGTGGGCCGGGTCAAATGTCAAGCACATTATTTTTGTGTTTACGTACAATAAATATAAATGCATGATGCATTTTTGATAGATTTTCATGCCAATAAACAACCAACTGGCTAACCGCTAGAATGGTGTCTCGACCAACACTTGGTCAGACCCAAGCCAGACTAAGAGTCAGACCCAGACCAGGCCACGCCAAGCCAAGCTTTGTGTGGGTACATAAATTCATAAAAGACACCAGGAAGCCAAAGTGGAGTCTGCGTATTTATCTGTTCCCGATCCCGATCCCGATCCGGTTCTTCTGTTCGTCATCTTGCGCCTATGCAAATGTACGCGTTGTTGTGTCCGCTTTGCATTTTCGGCCTGATGTCGACAAAAATCGACAATCAACTCTGTCAGCCTCTCAGTCAGTCAGTCCGTCAGTCAGTCAGCTAGTCATATAGTCTGTCCTGTCAACCCAGTGCAGCGGAGGACCAACCACGTTGATGGGGCCAAAACAATGCCTTGTTGACACTGATGGAAAATCTGCGTGTCACAAATATCAAAATTCAATCGTTAGACGAGCCATCGATCGATCCTATGAGCGATGCATCTAATGATGAATCTCCTGATGGCCAGCCTTAGTTTAGTTCCATCAACAGTTTCGACATTCAAATTGAGAGTCCAGCTGCATGATGAGTTATGGATCTAAACGTAGATATGCAAATATGAGGATTCAATTGTTGATCTCAGGAATGATGAAAGTTTCGTTGTGGAAAAGACGATTCCAGTTTAGAGAGAGAGATTCACTTGAAACCGCATTTCGATAATAACATTATCTGGTTACCAACTAAAACTTAAAAATAAATTGAACAACTGCTAGTATAATTAGCAGCAATCAGAGTGAACAAAGTTTTATAAAGTTTATTAACTTACTATGACTTTAAAAGGAATAGTTAATAATAATGTGTTTGCTGTTAAGAAAAGACGGTGATCACAAAGCGAAGCAAAGCAAAATGAAATGGAATAAATTAAGACGCTGAAATGATTGATTGATTATTTACAAATTGCCTTAAAAGGCGAAACTCGGGCGGGCTAGAATATGATTTTCTTAGTTAAAGAAATCAGCGAATTTCGAGATTTGGGTGTTTTACTATTCTGTGTTTTACTCCAAATTGGCAAACACCTTCAGCTAATTGAATACCAATTTATGGCACATGAACAATAAGAAAATATCGAAAATATATGTATATAAAAGTAAACGAAGAAAAGTAGCAAAAATTACATATGAAATGAAAAAAAAAACGAGCGAAAAAAGAAGCCAAGCAGAAATTACTTAACAAGCTCGACGACGACAACGACGACGACGACGACGACATCGTCGACGTCTTCGATGATTTACTTGTGCGTAATAATGCAACGCCCGCAACGTTGGAATGGCCAAGACCGCGACCAAGAGAAGAGGCCACAGACAGAACACAGCACAACACAACACAACAGAGCAGATCAGACCAGACCAGACCAGGGAGTCCGCTGAGGCCTGAAGGATGCCTACGCAGCGAGCGAGCGAGCGAGCACAGCACACGGTAAATGCATGTGAGAAGAAGTCTAACTGGGAATGCGCCTCAATTTAAAATGCGAATTACATTATCTGATCAAATGCATTCTTTGCTGAGCTCCAGGAGGAGTCTCTTGCTACCTCTTCAGCACACTCATCGAATGTCTGTGTGTGTGAGTGTGTATGCGTGTGGATGCTGCACAAATAAATAAATTTAAAAATACAAACAAGTAGTGCGGACAAAAAGAGCCGAGTGGAAAATTCGTGACAGCAATTGTTGATGAGCAGCGTGTGAACAGAGCAGACCGAGCGGCCCCGAGTTCGTATCGACCAAGAACTCAAACTCAGACTCAAGATCAGCAACAGCAACAGCAACAGTAACAGCAACACCAACAAGAAAACAAAATAAATTGTTGTACAGCAGCAAAACGCGTAATATTGAGCGACTAATAGCTGAAACTTGACTTGAAAGCGAACCAAATGGCCAGCGACAGATTCAGACCTCAGTCAGATACTCAGAGACTCAGAGTCAGGGAACCCAAGAGACTGTTGCCGTACACCTCCGCAGTCTAATTAACTCCTACGAGTATACAACTTTTAATTAAGCTGCACATGCTTATGTACTACGCGTACATATATACTTAAATACAATACATACATATGTATGTATATACTTGAACGAGAATCGAATGTTTATATCAACAACGAAACAATCAAGTTGGCGATTCGAGAGTGGGCAGTCTCAAAGTTCGCAGCACAAGGCACGACAAATGAAAAACATTTAGATCATTTCAATGCACATTAAAATAATAAAGTTGTTTCATAGAGTGTTTTAAAAGTCTTTAAACTATAGAAATATTTCGTGGAATTGAAAAGACTTAGAGGAAAAGGATCAATGTATTTTCGAGGGAAATTAAAACAAGTAAGAGAACTAGTCTAGTGTGCTCGACTTTCCATTTTCAATGATAGCAAAACTGTGCGGTTAATATACTAAAAAAAATACTAAAATATACTGAATGCTACATTTCGTATATCGATATGCTATAACATTCAAAATACACCATAGAGTAGACTGCAGCCGATAACTTATGAAAGTTATTCTAACTTATTATTATTGTTTTAAGTCTTGATGATAAAAGCATTTCCCAGTCTTAGAGAACGAGCATCATTGTACCTTCGAGGGCATTTAAAAAACATTTAGCTCATTTGAATGCACAAATATTCTTAAAAAATAATTAAGAAATAGATTGCTTTAAAGGACTTTTTAATGATAGAAATATTTCGTTGTATTCAAGAAACTTAGTGATAGAAACTTTTCATAGTCTTAGACAACGATGATCAATCTATTTTCGAGGGAAGAATCTCAGTCTCTTGTCTGCGTATAAAAATGCCAAAGCCATCGCTGATATTGTTGATGATGCTCTCCACTGACGGTAGCCATTTATCTAGAACAGCAGGCAACAGATAGATTGTCAGACAGACAGAGCGAAAGACTGAGAGACGGACAGCCACCCAATCGAAGCGACAGAGAGACTGAAAGAATGAGACAGTTCTACAGAGACGATTGGCAACTCGATGAGTTGATGATGTTAATGATGATGAGGACGTTCGATGTTGCTGCTACTGCATGCTGAATGTGCTGTGATAGAAAGTAAAAGAACGGAGACAACGAGGCTCCTTGGCAGCATTTAAGCTGCAGCTTTAATGAGACGTGGGAAAATACTTGAATCATCTGCTCTTCGCCTGCAATGAGGCATTTTTTTTGTAGCTTCTAATTTGTAAAACTCGCACGTTGATGGCATTAAAAACATGCAGATTTTTATTGGCCAAAAGCGAGCGCAACTGCAAGTGCTAAACATTTATGTTATGACTATATTTCTTCGCCTTGTTGCAAACAAGCTGCTGACAGTCCACATGCTTCTGCTTCTTCTGCTGGTCACAAATTAGCCTCGACAGCGTGCGCTTTGACAATGGACCACCAGCCAACGATCGGCATTGTCCCCTCCCCCTTGTCTTTGAGATTGTAGCTGAAATTGTCGCTGAAGCTGCAGTTGAAGGCAGCCAATTGGACGCCTAGAGTGCGCTTTCTAGGTGGCATGCCGCATCTGTTGGCCAAGTTAGCCAGCTTGGCTCGGCTAACTGGACAGCTGAGCTTCTTAAATGTTTTGCCGCCAAAGACAACTGGCAACAACTACAAGCTACTACAATGCAGTCACAAAAACAGACAAAAAGAAAGAAACACAGCAACAACACAACACATGGACCGTCGCCGCCATCGTGAGCGTCATTTGAATGGTGTGATAATTTTTGCGCCTTCTGTTGCATGTGGCAGTTGCTGTGGCAGTGAATTAATTGCGTGCCACATTATAAATATACACTGGGCAACCAGAAGTCAGTAGCCAGCAGCCAGTAGCTTATTAAGGGTTCAATGCTGTCTCTAAACACGGGTTGCATGCTGCATTTCAAAAGAAATTCTCACACGCCGCCCGTTAAAAAAATAAAATAAAATTGGTCAAATAACGCGCTGCTACATAAATTCCAAAAAGTTTCGTGGCATGTTGCAAAGTTGTTCGTTGTTTGAGGTTGCTATTGCTGCTGCTGCTGCTGCCTGTGTTGTTTGCTACGTGTGGGCATGTCAAGGCGTCGCGAAAGTGGCAAGTCGCCGATGTCGACGCCGACGCCGAAGTTGAAGCCGACGCTAACGCTTAGGCTGGACCAGACATTGCCCCTGCGCGGTGTTGCAAATATTGCGCATACGCCGTGTGCTGCGACAGCTGCAGTTGTTCGTAGTCAATCAGCAGCAAATGGCTGCGGCAAAAATGCGACAAATGAAGCGCCGAAAATGTTGATAGCGCTTCCATTGTATTTATATGGTAAACCATTTGTTTTTGGAATCTGTTGAAATTGGCCGAAATGCACTTCATACTAACATTAATCTTAGCTGACTTGCAATACTGAGTATTACAGTTAATTCGATTGCCTTTTATCTATTCCATATAAAATACTATAATTTTATTGTCAAATAAAAAGTTTTGTCATTTGTATTTGCAAATAGTTGAAATTGAAAATAAAATGCATGTCGATATAATATTTATGATATATTCTTTGCACCTTCGTTTTTACAATTTTGAATGATAAATGCAATTCGATTGTCTTTTATAGACTTCATTCTAATCCAACATACAATAATTTATATAAAATACTAATTTTATTATTGTATTCATGATCAATAAATTGGTAAATAAAAAGTTTTGTCATTATTGTATTTGAAAATAGTTGAAATTGTTGTCAATAAAATGCAGATCGAACTAACATTCGTCTTAGATCTTTTGCAGTTTGTTAATATTGAATATAATTTGATTATCTTTTATTTTTTTTATACGAATCCAACATACTACATTTTATATTTAAATCTATAATTTCATTCGCAATAAAAATGTAGTATTCTTTTTGTTAATGAAATGCAGTTAGTACTAATATTCAACTTATCTTTTTCAAACTATATTTTTTTTCATTGAGTATATGAGATATGACTTTATTCTAGTCCAATATACTACTGTACAAAACAATATAATTTCATTGTCAAATAAAAAGTTTGTTATTTGTTTTTTTAATTTGCTGAAAATTACGATGAATGAATCTTAGCTCTCTTGCATTTTCATTCATGTCTTTTATCGTCTTCATTCTAATATAACTACATATAATATAATTAATTCACAAATAAAAGCCATTTGTTGAAATTGTTGTTTGAAATTTGCATTGAAATGCATTTCGTACCAATACTCGTCTTAGCTTTCCATAACTATATTTCTTCACTTAACAATTTGCTGCAATATTAAGTGTTGAAGATAAACCAATTGTCTTTTATCGTCTTCATTCTAATCCAACTTTCTACTATAGAATCATTCGACAATAAAAAGTTTGCCATTTGTTTTGGGAATGAGTTGAAGTCGTAAATGAAATGCAGGTAATAAAATTAGTCTACACTTTTTCAAGCTCTTTTTCTTCACATAACAATTTGCTGCAATATTGAGTATTGAAGATAATCCAATTGTTTTTTATCGACCACATTCAACACACTATCTTAACAATTGTGAGCTTAAATATAACAAAATACTATAATTTCACTCACAAATAAAAAGTTTGCTGATGCCATTTGGCGATTTAACCCAAGCGTCTGCGGGTGATATTCCCATTTGCATGTATCTGTATCTGCGTCTGAATTTGTTTCTGTATCTGCGACTATGGCTTTGGCTATGGTTATAGCTTTGGCTCTATCTGTGCCTTCTGAAGCAAATGGCAGGCCAAATTTGCATATCAAACGCAGTCAACAACAGACGCCGCAACGTCGCGTTCGATACGACAACAACCACAACAACAATAACAACAACAACAACCACAACCACAACAGTTAAAGCAACAAGTACAACAGCAACAACTCCAACATGTCGCTAATGCATAGACAATGTTAGTGAATTCGCGTACGCCGAACGATGCGAATTAACTAAATTACAATATGTGAAATTGTCGTTGGAGCCGCGTGTGTCTCGCTCTCGGTCTCTTCTTGCCTCCCCCACACACGTTTTTTAGCACTCCTCTCTGTTCCAATTCGTGCTATATTTGCGTGAAATTATTATGGCAATCGATTGTGCGTCTCTAAACATTATGAAATTTAAATGCGCCGACCACACAAGCTGACTAGAAAACGGGCGATAAAATTATTATTGATTGCTCATACGCAGCGTATAACGACTAAGGGAACTGAGCGGTGATAGTGCACAACTGCGAGACTCTCTATGCAAATTATAAGTTTATGCAAAAAAACAGAGGTCTTTATTTACTTAATTTCTCTATGTAAAAGATTTATCTGAACAGAATTTTTTAATTTGTTCTACTGTTTTATTAACAGAGAAATATGTAAGTACATGATTGTTAGTGGAGGTTTTAATAAAAGTTGTGTAACACTCATAACCGAGCTTTAGGTGTATGTAATACTAATATTAAACATTGCAAAAAAAAATTACAAAATGGCGGACTTTTCGATCATCTGGTAAATCCCTTTGAGTTTAACCTGCACTGACTATGGACATGATTCCCATCATAATTTCTGACTGATTTAAAAATTTAAACAATTAATAGTTATCGTTATATTCCTCTTAAGAAGAAACTTCCAATATATCCCCAAAAAAATAAAATACTTTGTAGAATATGACTTATAAGTTTAAGGATGTATTATGACAAAGTATGGAAGTGGGAATGTGGCTAGGATTGAAATTATTAGGTGACTTTGAAGACCTATGCAAAATTTTTCAGCCCATTTGCTATGCTATACTTCAATCATGTTACAGGGTATTCCAACACACACACACACACACACATATTGCCAACAGGGACAACGACAACAGCTTCAATGAGCTTTCTTCAAGCAACGCTGACGATGTCGACGACGGCGATGACGCGATCGCCAGTCGCGATAGCCGCAATTATTTTCGTCATAAGTCAGCCAATGTGGCGACCACATTGCACTCGGCTCGCTATATACTCGACTCGCTCACTCGCTCTCTTTCTTTTGCTCTCTCGTTCTCTCTCTCAGTAGGTAAGCTCAGTGTTGTATCTGCTGCTGTTGTGACTTGGCTTGGTTGCTGCTGCTGTCGCCGCCGACGCTGCTGCTGCTGTTGTTGTAGTGTTGGTTTTGTTATTCAGTTTTTATTATTTATTTTTTTACGGTGCGCACAAGCTTCCAAATAAGGGACGGCACATGTGAACTGAGGAAGCTATAACTAGCGTTGAGAGCTACGCAAATCTGTGGGCTTTGCACTTTCGCATAGATTTCAATGTAAATAAACGCATGATGACAAACTGCAGCTTCACGCGTTGATCCAAGCGTCAGAAAATAGGGTCAGTTGTGCCAGGTGGCGACAATTGAATCAGGAGTCGAACTCGGTTTGACTTCGCCTCAACATCGAGAAGACTTTGGGTCGACTCGACCGCGAGTCGCGTCGCGTCGCGTCGTGCAACATATGGCAGCGATGACAACGCATGTTAACAGCTTTTTAAAGGCAATTGCACAACAAGAACAGCAGCAGCAGCAACAACAACAACAACAACAGCAGCGACATCGACAACCACCTCAACAGCAACAGCAACAGCACACGCTTCAGTTAGCCTCGCTTGCCACAATTCCCAGGCCCATGTGGCAGATAAGCCATCGGAAGCGCCAAAGAAGAGAAACAAAAATGGTAAACGAATTGCGTTTTCGCTATTCGAATTTCTGCAATGTTTTTTTTGGCTACTTGCAACTTGAGACCAGTGACAGGAAATCTCACGCGTGCCACAAAGTACGCAACGGATAAAACTGCCACCGGACAGTTGATTATCCAAAAATGCGGTCTGGCGTGCCTTTGAATTAAGGTATCGATTTAGCCTGGCCAACAAAAGGCAAACTCTGAGCCAAAGTCCACTCTTCTGGTTCGTCACTCATTTTCATTCATTGTGGCGTGCGCTCATTGTTGGTGTGAAATTTAGCACAACAGCAGCAGCAGCAACAGCAACAGCGGCAACAGTAGCTGCAACAAGCTTCAAGCGGCGAGTGGCAACTTTAACAAGTGACTGCGGTTGCAATGAATCCGCATAACATACATACGGCCAAATGGACAGACAGATAACCAAGTGTTGCTGCTGCTGCTGCTGTTGTTGCTACTATGGCAAATATTTCTCGACTCGCAAGGCACGAAAAACACTTTTTAAATGCAGCGAAGCGTCAAACAGGTCGCTTTCTACCTTGCAACATCCAGCAACGATTCATCCAGCGATCCATTGGATACGCACAGGATCAAGTGTTATAAATGTTAATTCACAAATAATTGCAGTCGTTGCCTCTTCTTCTGAACATTATGCAAACTACGACTGGATTGCCTAATCGGCGCCAATCAAACTAAGGTTGGGTTCTCCTCGCCATCATCTTCATCATCAGCATCATCATCGTCTCAAGTCTAGACAGCTTGCTAAAGAACTTTGTCAAAATCTGTGCAGAAGCCTACATCTTTAATTGAAAATTTATGACACTTTCATGCAATGAAATTGCCCAAGAATAAGCAACGAAATTATGATCAACTGGCAGCTTTAGATTAATGCATTGAATTATCTTGAGTTCTTGAAAACGAATGCGAATCAAAACAGAGAAATTAGGGTTTAAAAAAGGTATACAAAGCAGAGCGTAACCAAAATTATCTTTAAAATATACCAAATTAATCTACCGAAAATTTACCAAAAATATACTATAACATATTTGATACATATGTAACCGAAGCTCCAATAAATCTACAAGAAATGTTTTATATGTGATTGATGGATTTCATCTCTTATACAAAACAAAAAACTAAAAATTTACCAAAATATATTTGGTTTTTATTTGGTATTTAATTAAGGTTAGAAATGTTATTGCTGTATTACATCTCATATATAGTACAAATATAATAAAATACTAAAAGTATACTATAACATATTTGGTATATTTTTGGCTAGAAACTTCAGCAAAAACACAATAAATTTTATGAATGAGAGGTTCGTATTTCATTTCTTCTATAAAACACATATAACAAAATACTACAAATATACCAAAACATGTTTGGTTAAAAACTTCAGCAAAACTACAAATTTTTATGAATGAGATTTGTGTATTTTATCTCAAATACAAAACAAATAGAACAATTCCATTTAGCAGAAGTAAGAAAACATCTTTGGTAATAAATTGCCAGCTTGCAAACATCGTCACACACTTGAACTATTCAATTCATTATATAATGAAGCGCGCGGACTTCCCACACGAATATTGACAATCCGAGCTGCTGCTGCCCACAGTTGCACGTTGCCAGTTCCAAGCTCCAAGTTCCATGTCGCCAGTATTTCCAGTACCGGGTTACGACTTCGGCCCAAACATCTACATTGAAAGCATAACAGAACGAACAGAACAAGCTGAACTGCCCACAATCTAACAAATTTTAAAATGACTCAAATTGTATGTAGCAAAAGTAAACACTTTACAAATTGTTTGCTTTCTAGATAGATTTGAACAAGTAATTTATTTAACCCTCAATGTAATTGAAGTAATAAAGGGGAGTGTTGGAAAACCGAATCTTTTTCTCATTTTTAAGAGATCTGAGATGATTTTGAATCTTTTTTATCCAAATTAAGAAGTTTAGCTCTATAATTCTATATTTCTATAATTCGAGATTGCTAATAAAAAACACCATATGATAACACGGTGTAAATATACATTATGCATTACAAACTGTGTAAATTGAGTAGTTGTGTAAACAAGCCAGAAAAAGTCCAATTCTAAATATAAACTTTGTCCTGCATTACGGGTATTTCTAAAGCCAATAATTTATATACCTGCTACCCATAGAGTAGTTGAGTATTATAACATCGTATGAACAGGAAATCTATGTCACAGTCAGAAAGAAGAATATATTATATGTTCCCATAAAGAACATATGTATGAAAATATATTTTTTATTTCAACGTGAACATCTGAGACGATATATCCATGATCGTCTCTCTAGCCTATATCTCAGAGACTATAGTATTTCTGAAATTTGGCTGCTATCAAATCATTTAATAATAATTTCATATTACAAAACTTCGAGTGGTTTATTTTTATCTATGGTATATCTATAATTTAAGAGTATATCGTTGTACCAAATAATGATTTTGATATAATGTAAAAAAATATGCCAAATACAACCACGTATATTTAAAATATACCAAATACTACCATATATAGTTAAAAATATACGAAATTAATATACCAACAAAGTGATAGATTATATTAAAAGCTCTATTTATCGATATACTCGACTTTAGCTTTCTTACATGCTTTATATTGGTATATCAATTATACTGAGTTTTATAGGATTCGAAAATCTCTACTAAGCATATGTGTATGTTCCAATCAAATAACGCATCCTTTAACTTTGATTTAAAATAGCTCGATACGCATATGTAAATTCGACTATTTACTTTTTGAATTTGAATTGATGTGCTTTGTACCAAGTAACGATTGTTGTGAGACTGAAACGTGATCAACATAAATATGTGATAACAGGATAAACAATTGCAGTTGAAAGTGGAACTTTAGCTAAGCTTCCTCATGTTTGTTATAATAAAAGCAAACATTGAAATTTTGATGGACAGACCATCAACAAGCATTCACATCGTAAATTGGGAAGAAAACATCTTAATAAATCGTATCTATGGGATGGGGGAATGGAAGTAACAGACACACACAAAAGTAAAATGCTAGATAAACGAATATATAATTCTCAGATATAAAATGCGCAGTGAAGCGAGCGGAAAACATTTTCTACACGTATAATAAAAGTCTACTATAGTTTCCTATGTGGCCACCACGCTTCAGTGGCAGCGTTTTGGGCGTGATACGGCAACAGCCACAGCCACAGCAACAGCAACAGCAAAGTCTGTTGCCACATGGCGCTAGTAAAAAGCAGACGGCATGCCTGGGGGTAAGGTCGTTCAGATTTCATTCCGTTGGGTTGAGTTGAGCTGAGTTCGGTAGCAAAGAATTTTGATTAACTTGGAAAATCATTGGAGTAAGTCAGCAAAGCAAAGCAACAACAACAGCAACAGCAACAGCAACATGAACATCAAAGGGAGCGGCAATTGGGGGGCGTGTGTGTGTTGGCACAGTCGAAGTCGAAGTCGAAGTCAAAGTCGAGGCACTGTTGCACATTTGCACAGTAGGAGAGTTGCACAATCGTTTCTTAGACAGTTGCATACAATGTACGCATTATTTGTTTGCATTGCCAACAATAATTGCTTAACTAAATGCGCGAGGACGTTCTGAAAGGCACAAGCGCCTCGTTAGGGGCTCCTCGAAGACCATCCTGGCAGACCAAGAGACCGAGAGACCAGCAGACGGACAGTTGGTTGGGCTGCTTTGCGGGTTTTGGCCTTTAAATAATCACAATGAAAGCAAGAGGCACAAATGGCAGCAGACAAGTCAAGCAAAAACAATACACAAAACAAAACAAAACAAAACAGAACAACAAAAAACGAAAGCAACAACAAAAAGAAGCTCACAAATTGTCATTTCTTAAACTTTTTTTTTTTTTTGTTTTTTGTTTTGCAGATTGCGAAGGCGGCAGGCGACAGGCAACAGGAGGTAGGCGGCAGGCGGCAACGGCCACAAAAAGTTGCAAGTCGCAAGTCGAAGCTCAGGTACCTCCGCAGTGGCAGTTCAAGATGTTGCCGACGCGCGCACAATGTGCGGCTTTAAGAAATGCCGAATTCCAGAAGCTGCAGTACAATCAGTTGAATTAAAAAACGAGCCCACATCGGGAGAGAGCGAGAGAGATAGATACAGAGGCGGAGTGAAAGAGACCGAGCGAGGACAACAGCGACGGCGACGATATCATCGCGCAGCTGCGACGACCTAGGAAATTAAGAGGACATTGTGGCGGCATGTGGTTAGAACTTAGCTCGCGCGGCGGCTTAAACAACGAAATCCAATGGCTGGCTAGCCACAGCCACAGCCACAGCCACAACCACAGACAAGACCGAGTCCAGTTCATGCTACGCAAGATTCTTTGCGTTGCTTCGATGTGCTGCGCGTTGTTGGTGGCGACTCGCGATGCCTGACAGAGGTCGCCCTCGTACGTAATCGTCGGCGAGCACATTCGCAAATGCTTTTGTGCCGTCTGTTTGCCTGTCTGAGCTGCCTTGCTTTGCCTTGTGCTGCGCACGTGGCCAACTTGGTGACGCTTGGCCCCAAAAACAACTACAGCAGCAACAGCAGCAGCAGCAACTGCGGCAGCAAATCATTGAAATGTCGTTAGAGGCTCGGGCGGCACGCGGCTGCGATAGTCAGGCGAACCGCAAAATGCTTTTAATTTCTCAAACTGATATGTACTTTGGCCAACCGAAGCCGAAGCCGAAGTCAAAGCAGAAGCAGAAGCCGGAGGGCAGCGAGTGGAGCATCGAATGGAGCTACCGGTTAAGCAATTGCAATTGAGCGAACTCGCATCGTGATTGGCTATAAGTTCGCGGAGCAAAGATTTCAGCAACAATAAATTAAAGTAGAGAAGCGTATTAATGCTCACTCTCTACCCCAATTATATACTACATTATAAATGCGATCCTAATTTGGATCCATGCTAATTTCTTTGTATATTTTGTATATTGTCTGAAACTGTCGCAGTTCGAAAGTTCACAATTTGCAACTTTTATTTGAATAAAAAGCATACTCAGAAGCCAACAAACTACAAACATGATTTTTTTACTCATTTTATTATTAACAAAAAGAAAAAAAAAAAAAAAAGAAGTGAACGTGGGCGTTTGTGATGCGCAGGTGAGCGACCATAGAAGGTAATGCTATATAGTCAAAACACCCTCGCAGCCAAGAGATGTGATTACGAGAGTTTGCTATACATAATCGTTGTATAATACATCGAAAAAGTTTCCCAGTAACAAGAGAACGACAGCAACTAGAGCTAGAGCTAGAGGTAGAGCTCTAGAGATAGAGATAGAGACAACCCACTGCAATGTGAGCAATTAACCTTGGCTGGACTTGGAGTTGGCGGAGATGCCAGCAGAGAACGACCTACAGCAGCCAAAAAAACAAACAAACAGATACGACAACAACAAGAAGGTTTAAGGTTTATCAGTCAATTGAGTAACTGACAATATCGGAAAGTGATGACGTATCTGTCGAATACCCTTCGCAGAGACAACAAGTGTATGTTAGAAGTGATAATGCTGGCAAATTTAATAGGGTATCATAAAGTCAATAAGCATCGCTCACTGCACACCTACTTCTTTGTTGTGCGTGTGTGCTGTGCTGTGTGTGACCCGAAGCGGCGTTGGTGTCACACCCACAGCATTTGCGTGGTGGCTGCCGCTTGCTTGGTTGCCGTTGCCGCTTGCTTGGTTCATTCATCGTCTCCAGTTGAATGAAACGACAGCTGGCCGCAGTCTCAGACTGAGACGTAGACGGAGACGGAGAAAAAAGAGTGGCTCAGTGGCACACGTCATCGGGCAGCAAAGAGATGTGATGAAGCCTACGCGACTGGCAGCTGGCATTGAAAATGCCGCGCGCGATTTGCATGCCAAGATCGCTGAGCACACAGGTAGACAGAGGAGGGAGAAGCGGAGAAGGGAAGCAAACGAACTGCTGATGCATGACTTGGCTCTTGGACGAGCCAATTGTTGGTGATCGATTTATGAACTCGCTGCTGCTCGTTGCGAGTGCTCAGTGACGTCACAAGCGTCACACGCAAAACCCACATGCAGTTATCATCGACTCTATTGTGTGCCTCTCGCCACAGAGCACAACACAACACAACACCCTCTGGCACACTTCAAATGGGGCAAGCGGAAGCTTTTACAACGCAATGACGAAACTCTCTATGAGCAAGCAGAGGCAAATTCAGCTACGTAGATATTTATTTACAGATGCAGATTCAGATACAAGATACAGATACAGCGGAAGAGCGGAAGATTCAAACTCATTCAGAGGACAGCCCACTCGTCGTATGCGCAATGTATATATACTGCTCTTTCGAGAGTAGGTTAACAAGAAACTATACTTGATGTGTACAGCTCTTAACCTTGATCTTGAACGATTCCGTGAGTAGCTGGCAGGAGAACGAGGATCGGTCACGTATGATTTATGTTTTCTGTTTATTATTATAATAATATTGCGCTAAATAAAATATATATATTTATGTGTATATATGCATTTGTATAGTTACTATATTGGAGTTTAAACATATATATATGTATATTCACTTAACTTATCATTTAATTTGTGTGTTATTTTTCTTTATATGATATAATTCATTTAAAAAATATTTTTGCTCTTTTTAGCTAATTGCACAAAGCTTTTAAATTAATTTAACTACGGATATTAAATATTATTATTAGCGAATTGTCTTTCTGGTTTCTTGCTGCTTTCATTCGCAATTTCTGTTTGACAGAAATGCCACCTGCACTAAATTACCATTTAGAATTTAATTAATAAATTATTTTAACTTGCGAGAAAATTACGTATTTTGTCTTTTTGCTTGATTTTGTTTAAAGGAAATTAAAAGCTTTGAGCTGCATTTATTTTTTTTTTTTTGGGGTATCAATTTAATTAAAAAAATATACAATAAATATTAGTAAAAAGCATGAGACAGCAGCTCAAAGAGTAAGTAAATTTTGTATCAAATCGAAAGATACAAATATATAAATGTAAAATTATAAATAGCGCTAAGATAAGCTAAAACGATGATGAGTGTTCTTCACATCACAAAACAACAAATAATATAATATGCATGTATGTATGTGTTTTTTTCGATAGGTATTTATATAAGTTGAGCATATAGTTTAGAACTATATGATTTGATTTAATGTTCGCATTGAGCACGCTCATCATTGCACAGGGAAAGGTCGCCAGACGTAGCCCCGCTTTTCAAAAATATATATTTTCTAAGTTAAGATCAGAACTAAATGTAGACTCTGCGCAGCAAATTATCATGTGGTTTCTCTCCTCTCTCTCTGTCTGTCTGTCTGTGTTGCTCTCCAGTACTTGTATTGCACTAATGATTAAGGACTAACTAAAGCAGTCTCGGCTGTGTGTTTCTGTATTTAACTCCTGTCTTAAGTGTTTTCAGAATGAGATACTCTCTAGATACGCTGTAGAATATAGAATGGCACTAGGTTTGGTAAGCTACGCTACAGTTGTGAATGCTTCGGTTCGGTTCGGTTCGGTTCAGTTCGGAGTCGGAGTCGGGTTCGGATCGGATATGTATTGGTATTTGTTTGAGAACTGTAGCTTGGCTATGGCACAGTCGCCTTTAAGTAAGAGTTTTGACTAGTATAAACAAAATTGTTTAAGAATGAGCTGCCACGCCCACCAACAACGCTATCAACAACGCTAAACGAGCGGCGAGATCGTCTATTGGCCACGCTCCTCTCCATGCTGGCCAAGTGCTGCACACACACACACCACACACCACACACACACACACACACTAAGTCGTAGTACTATGTTAATCCCTATAGCTACTTTTGCCACCCCAAGGATCTGGCTGGAGTCAACGCTGCGCATGCGTGTGCGACATGTGCGAATGTGTCGAGTGGGGCGGTGGAACGTGTGGCACGTGCGCGTGGTGGGCGTGGCCGCCGTAGGCCTGCGCATGGGAAAGGGGCGACGCCTGACCACCGCTGTAGCCGGACTGCATGAGGCTCTGTTCGAGGCTGTAGTGCGAGGGCGGCGCCTGCGGGTGTGCGAGATGAGCGTGCCCATGATGGCCGTAAATCAATTGTCTTACTTTGGAGTCCTCGTCGGCGATGTTGTAGCTGAGCTCCGTCTCCTCGAAGCCCGTGGCGGACATGCGCTGATCGCCGCCACCGACGCTGGGCGGATCCGGCGAGTTGAGGCACGTCTGTATGAGCTGCTTGCCCGCCTCCGAGGTGATCATCGGCTGCAGCTTGCGCGTGGCAAATGTGTACACATGGCCCGTCTCACTGGCCACCAGCAACATCACCTGGGTGCCAGTCAGCGTCGACAGCTCGTAGGCCTGCAAAAAGAGTAGAGAGAGAGAGAGAGAGTTGAAGTTTCGGTTAAAGATGTGTGAACTATTCGTAGACGCGATCGCTACTTCATCGAAAAGTGGAACATAAATTTGCAAATAAACTATGCGATTAACTTGCAACGATAACAGAGGCAGGCTGAGAATTTGCTTAGCTATCAAATTGCCAGAGAGGACCGCGTGAGATAGTGAGTGTAATAGGTGTTAGTCAGTCTCTACTTCGTGCTGCTCGTGAGTCGAGTCACGAGCGCATCTCTATCAGGAATAGCTAACAAGCTGGCTTCAGGCTACGTCGGTAGCCAAAGCTGGCTATCAACAGCTCGTAATTACTCTAAAGCGATAAAGTTGCTGCAAGAGGTGATTGGATTGGCGGGTGGGAAGACAGAGGATGGAAGCTGGGAGCAGCCGAAGCAGCCGAAGCTGAACAAATCGCGCAAAGGTAAACGAAAATCGCGCACAAAACGCGCACAAATCGCGCGCTTTGCACAAAACATTTATTATTAATATTAATGAAATTGTTGTACACATTGTTGTGACTGGCACTCAGATTGCGAATGAGAATGAGACTGGGAATGGGACTGGGACTCGATGCTCGGTGCACGTTGCACGTTGTTGGCCGCTGTTTGGCTGCCAATTTTATGTGTAACATGTGTAAATGCAAACAATTGACACGGCCCGGGCCACTGAGTAGGTGACGTTGTTCTCTTCCCAGGGAGCTGCTGCAACTAGACTGCAGGCGGCATCCAACAGGCAACAGGCAACAGGCAACAAGCAGCATGCAGTCAGCGATCCAACAATTCATGTCAATTTGAATTTCGAACACAAAGACAAAAGGACACGATACACTGCGAAAGAAGGGCGGATCAGGAGAGGAGCTGTGCTGCTGAGTCAGTGGCCAGATACGAAAACGTTGACAGGACAAGCCCCAGAGACCGTAGCGAGCGAGGCAGAGTCATTTGTTAGAAGGCGATTGTTGGCTGCTCCTCTGCTAGTGTCTTGCATGTGGCCAAAAGGCGACAAGGCAGCCAAACTGTCGGCTGCTGCAGCTGCTGCTGCTCTTATCTGTGCACCATCTGCCGCTGTTCGGGTATCAATACGCTTCCGTGCTGGCCACAAGACGCAGACAATTCCCAAGCCAAGCCAAGCAAAGCCGAGACAAGCGCTTGGCCCCCAGCTTGGCCTCAGGCCTCGTGATTTCAATTTAACACCTTTTGGCGGCATTTTGCGCCTGTGGCCTCTGGCGGTGCCCCATTGTTGGGCCGTTTTACATGGCAAACGACAGACGGAGAATGAGAATAAGACAGACATTCAGTATGTGTGTGAGTGTGTGTGTGCCACATGCGATCTTGCATTTATGCAGACAGACAAAGAGAAGAAGCGACAACCTACGCAATTGGGCCAGGCCTATTCGTACAAATGAGATCATTGCGTTGACATTAGCTTACTTTTCACTTTTGGCCTTTTTTGGCCACTCACTCGCCAAGCGTACGATCGCCCACGCCCACGCCCATCAAGCAGTGGACAGCGACGAGCTGAATTTTAGTCGCTTTGCTAAATGCCCAAAATTGTACAGTGGAAAGCACCGATGATGTCCACAGGTTGTTTCATGCGTGTGTGTGAATGTGTGTGTGTGTTTGAGTGCGTGCGTGGCGTCTGCTTCGATATCGATATCGACATCGGCATCTGCCACAACTTGATCAGGTTCAATAACCGCAATTTGTAGCCTGTAGGACAGTGTGCACGTGCTTGTGTGTATGTGTGTGTGTGTGCGTAGCGCCAAGCGAATCCATTGTATGCCTGTCAACTGTCCAGGCTGCGGACATCGATGAGGGCCACATCAAAGTCACTAAAAATATATAACAAGAGTTTTGTCCCTGTCAAGAGACGCGCGCCTGTCATAAGTAGGGCCCCAAAGCGCACCAACAACAACAATTGCTGCTGCAGAAGCAGTCAACAATCCTGGGGAGAAACTCACAACTTTGGGGTCAAACATATTTCAAGTATTTATACTTTCAAATACAATAAATACAAATGCGATCATTGTTCTTGCTGCGATTAGCAGCTGATCAATTAATCAGTTTACGACAAAGCTTTACTTTTTTTTACGTCGCTTATCATTTCAAGTTTTTATGTAATAGTCAAGCAATCTAATATTGTTTCATTAGATCAGATGAGATTCCACCCACGTACTCAATATAAAAATTTCAGCCAAGCTAAAAAACAACACACTTCGAGGCCAACTTGAAGTTTTTCCTTTTTGTGGAAAATATTTCATAAACTTTTGTTGTAGCTCGGATCGTGGCGAGATCGTGATTTAGCGCTGAAGCTGGCGATTTTTGACTTTATTTTTTTGGATTTTTGCGGTGATCGCAGCAACTTTGGGGCCAAAGAAGTCTTTTAAAAAAATGTTAAGCATTTCATATGTCGCGGCCCGAACTGAGACTGAGACTGAGACCCAGACCCGAACGGGCCATTATGTAAGCTTGCGTGTGAAAATTGGTCATTTGAAGAAGAAAATCCAAGAGTCTTACTATTGTAAGTACTGAACTGTTCCAGGTAAAGGAGGAGAGCAGAGCAGAGCAGAGCAGAGAGGAGGCAACTTCAAAGGCAGTGGCTGCATCTTCGCATGACAATGAGACCAAGCAGCACGCAACTGGAAAAGCAACAAGGATTGGGATTGGGATTGGGATTGGAATTGGGATTGCAAATGGGATTGGTATTGGGGATACTCTTTGAATGCAATTGCGGGGCCGGCAAATTAACATTTTATGAAGCCGAAAACAAAGGGAAATTCGGAATCGAAATCGGAATCAGAATCGTGGCTACCACGCTTACACACAGCGACAGCGACAGCGCCGTCGCCGTCGCCGCCAAAGTAAATGCAACAGTTGTCTGCCTGATGTAGAGGGTGGGGATGGGGCAGGTCGCACAGGTTGGGGCACGATAGTAACACAACGATAAAGCACTCTTCAGGAACAATGCAAACTCAGTACGAGGTGCAGGCAACGAGGAGGAGAATTTGGGGGGAATTTGGAATTCGGTAGCATTTATTAATTGCACATGCGCTCAAAACGTGCTCCACACTCGACTTCAAAAATGAGTTTGACCAAAACGGAAAATTCACATTCAAAAAAAAAAAAAACTGCAGAAAAAAGAACTAAATTCAGTGGGGAGGGAAAACTGACATGATTATTGTATTATGCTGGCACATTAAGAGCCAAGCAGCTATATCTATCTAATCTACAATTTATTGTTCTATAAAGCTATGAACCAAAAATGAAACAAAATAAAAATTCAAAATGAGAAACAGAAGAGGAAGAAAAACAAAAAGAGCAGCCAAATGATGTTGTAGGTGATTTTTGAGAAAACTAAAAATAATACAATATGTATAAAGAGACAACAGACAGGTACGATAATACGAGGTATCCTAGCCATTCTATCTATAGTCGATATCAATCTTACATATGTAGCAACCACAACATATATCCTTCTTCTTCTTACCTTCTTCATGATGCCCGTCTTGCGCTTCGAGAACGTTGTGTAGCGACGCAGCTTATTGTCAATGTATTCCATTTTGATTTTGACGCGTCCCTTTGTCTTTTTGCCATTTGCGGGCGGTGATTTCTTATTGGGCAGCGCATTGTAGCCATCGACGCCGTCAACGTCGACGCCAGCAACAGCGACGCTGCCCGCAGCGCAGCTCTCCAACCCCTGCAACGTCATGCCGCCGCCGCTTGATCGGTGATCTTCATAGCAATCGCTGCCACTGCGTTTCAGTCCGCGCGATTGTTGCTGCTGTTGCTGTTGTTGTTGCTGTTGTTGTTGCTGCTGTTGTTGTTGCTGCTGCTGCTGTTGTTGCTGATGTTGAGGACTGTGCGTTTGGCTGTTGCCCAGAGTTTGGCACTGTTGCTGTTGTTGTTGCTGCTGTTGCTGCTGCACCGCCGCTGCTGCTGCCGCCGGATTGGGCCGTTGCATGGCGAGACCAACGCCTCCGCCGCCGCCGCCCATGTTCTGCAGCAAGCCGCCGCTGGGTGGTCGGGCGCCAAGCGCCGCCACAGCGGGATTGCCGTAGATGTCCGCCTGATCGGCGAGACTCAAACCTATACTACTCATCGAGTAGTTTAGGTTATAGCGCGAGTCACCGCGCGCTGGATCCATTCTAAGGTAAAAGTTCTCCACCGTGGAGCCGTACAATAAATCCAAGGCACCACGCGCGTCTATTATTGCCGCTGCGGCACACTTTTTAGATTTTAGATTTTGGGTTTTAGCTTTACTTTTGCGCCCCCCAAAACACTCACAAATCGGCTGCTAGCTTTTTAATTCCAAAAATAAACACAAAAAAACACACTCACACACACACACACGCTCACACAGAGAGGCGCGCACGCACGTTGTTGCTGTTTTTGCTTTGCTTTTGCCTTTGCTTTTACCGCTGGCTTTGTCGCTGTCGCTGTTGCTGTTGCTGAAGCTGTAGCGGGTCGTCAGCTGTTTGCACTGTTTGCCGCTGGCGACGCTACAGTTATTTGCACAGACGCGTCTGCTGCCCGCGCTGCAGCGTGATACGTACAACGGTAAATTGATTTGTTTAATCTTTGTATGATTAGTGACAAAATAATCCGCGAACTTTAGTTGCAGCACTTAACGCACACACACACGCGGCGCAAGCACACAAGAAAAACTGACAACTGGGGCTGCTAGCTAACAGCGCCTTTAACAGTTCCTTAACAGTCGCAGTGTTGTGCAGTGGTTGGTGTGAATTGCGCGCGTCAATTTGTCAATTTGAATTTGCAGTGCTAATGGAAGTTTGGTTGCAGTTGCAAATGCAATTCATAAAATTATTCACACAATATATTCAATATTGAAAACTGATAACTGTTTGTAGTTGCTGTTGCTGTTGTTGTTGTTGCGGTTTGATTTATTTGGATTTGTTGGTTTGGACGTATTTGACTTATTAGCGCTGGAGAGAGATGCTTGGCACTTGTTTTGGTCTTTTTTGCTTTATTTGCAGATTTAATGTCGTACTGCCAAATTCGAATTGCGTTGTGAACTGCGCGTGAGTGTTTGCCGTTGCTGCTGCTGTTGTTGTTGTCGCTGCTGCTGTTGCTGTTGTTGTAGATGTAGTTGTTATATTTGGTGCGTCTGGCCGCCTCGAGCTAACTTTGCGATCGATTGTTGCCTTCGTTGTGCTTCAGATGGCGTGCAAATACCTAATAACAAAGCACGCGTATGGCAAGCGACGGCGCAGCGGCGTTCAATGTTTGCTCCAAACTTGGAGCACAGTTGCCCACACAACCGGTTGCTGTCAAAGAGAGCGAGGCGCGAGAGAGCGCAAGTGAGAGAGTAGGTAACGTGTGCTCTTCACTGTCTAAGAGCAAAGAGAGCTTTATGTAGTATGTACATAAAGAGCTTGCCTTTGTTTTTTTGTTGGTCTGTTTGTTGATCGAGGTTTATGGCTTAATTAATTAAGCCTCGCAGTCCATACGCTATTAGTCAACGCTCTCGCTCTCTCCCTTTCTCTCGCTAGCACTCTCTTTCGCTCGCGCAATGTGCATGCGTAATTTACTATGCTCATTTGTGCAAACATCTGCCATTTGCGAGAATTTGATTGGCTGCGCCGACGCATAGATCGCATTGGGGCTGCCAACTCCGCCCACTTTCTCGGCTCGCATATCGCATCGCATCGCGCGTATCGTTATCGTTGTTGTTATCGACAACAGCAGTCCGAGTTGCGTTTATGTATTTTATTTTGTTGATGTCAAATAGTTGCGTGATTGAGTTTTTAATTAATTGCCATTTTGTTGCAAAAAAAAAGAAGAAGAAGAAAAAAAACATACAAATGTCTTTCTATATGTTACGTGCTCGTTGCTTATCAGTCCCGATTAAGTTAATTTGTTATTTTGCGACGAAGAATCTCAGCTGCCTATGTTGCAGTCAGGCAGTGCTGCAATCCCCCTAGGCCAGCAAAAAGCGATACACTTAAACTATGTGAGGAATTCAGCTGGCGAAGGCCAATATGGTCAGCAAATGCTCTAGAGGATTTGCGTGGTGCTTGCTTGCGGTGGCGGTAGCGGTGGCGGTGGCGGTGGCTCGTTGCTCACTGCTCACTACTCGATGCTGCTGGATTTCTGTGTCGTCCCCGAGTCTCGGGTATTTGTGCAATGTCCTTAAATAGGCGTTCGCAAGAAAACGCTTCCACTGCGCTGTGCTGTGTTGCGCTGTGCTGGCCACGTGCAGTGACTAACAGATACAGTCGGGCTGCCAAACAATCCATCCATCGATACACCGGTAACTGGCCAGTCAGGCACCAGTTGCCAGTTGCCAGTTGCCAGTTATTGCTCCCAGTTGATAATCGGGACGAGAGGACACAAGGCAAGACAAACAGAGAGACGAGACGAGCAACAAGCTAACTCAAAAACATCGACGCATTCCTGGCTCGTTCCCCGCTCCAAATGGCAAGCATTGCCTTTTGCAGCCAGCCTCGGGCTCAAGCGTTGTCTGCTCGGACGTTGTCGCCAGCCTGTCTCTTCCGCGAATAGCAAAAGCCACAGCAACAGCCACAGCAACAGAAAGAGCGTTAGGAATAGGAATTGTGGACACTGCTCCCTCCCGTCTGCATTTAATTACAAATGTGCTGGCTACCTGCCTGGGCTGCCTAATGATTTAAATTAATCATAATGACTGTCAAAATAGAACGCTGCTTGCCGCTGCTCCTGCTCTATAAGGCTCGACCCAGCAGCGGGTCGCAGAACCATCTTCAGTCTCCATCGCCAATCGCCAATCGCCAATCGAATCCGTTGCTGAATCTGACATTTCATCATACTGACACGCTGGCTGGCTAGTGGCCACAATGTTCTCACAATTCTATGGCTGGGCTCTGTGCAGCGCTTACTAATTGGTGTTTGCTATTGACTGTGTATTGACTTGAAGCTCTCTTCTTCTTTCTCCTTCTCCCGCTGCCCCTTGCCACATGCCACATAGTTGACTGCAGCTGGCTCCAGTCCGGCTGCTTTGCTGCCTGCTCTGAGCTAGTCAGCTAGTCAGCTAGTCTGGCCTGTCCTCGAAGACAAGCAAGCCATATGGCTCCAGTTGTTGTTGTTGCCTCTTCTCATCTGGGAAGAACACAACGTTTTTTTTATTTTTTGTTGCGTGTTGCGTTTTCCTTGGAATTTCTCAGCATTTCTAATACTTAATTATTTGTGCGCGATTTGCGAGCGTTTCACGTGCGATTATTCCAGCTATGCGTTGGTCCGTTGTCTCTCTCTCTGTTGATCCACTTATGATGCAATCGCAGTCAAATCCAAGTTCACCTTCAAATCTATAGTGAATCAACTAACGAGTGCAGCTGGATCGAGATGTCTGCTATATATGCAAGATTAGATTATTTTTAGCTGCGGCAAAAATGTTTGCTCCATTTACGCTTCGAACATTTTCGATCTACGGCACTTTGGACAGCGTATTTATAGAGCTGCTCCAAGTCTGCGACATTAGATCCAGCCAGCGAGAATTCTACATGAACTGAGATATGTTCAAGGCAGATAAACAGCAAAGAACTGTTCAGAGACTCACTTCGAGTGTCTAATTGGGCGCTGGGGGTGACAATGATCCACTTAGCCACTTGCAAGTCGAGAAATGGTAACGCCAACGCCAACGCCAACGTCAAAGAAAAGTCCGAGTTGCAGTTGCAAGTCAAAAGTTGTACCAATTGCCAATTGGTGAAGTGAACACAACGAACACAGAAGTCGCGTATCGCTTGGGCAGCTCATGAATAACACATAAGCAGCAGGATTGGGTTTGAGTTTGAGTTTCGGTTTCGGTTTTGGGATTGCAATTGGAATTGCGATCAGCATCGGCATCAACTCGTTGTTGCTCGTCTCGAGGCGACGCGTTACAATTTAAATAAAATGTGACCAAAGACAAAAGAAAAGCAAAAGGGCTTGACTCTCCTCATTGTGGCAAGTTGCAGTTGCAGTTGCCAGTTGTCTACATCGCCATCGCCATTGCCATTGCCATTGTTGTAGTAGCTCGATATTACCGTTTCTCTGCGCACACAGGAAACAAAAGCACCGCTACAATCATAAAACGATTAACAGGTCGTGACCATTTCACCTGATTACCAATTGGCCCAAACTGATTTGCATGCAATCGCCGTTGACCATGAGCCACAGTCCCCAATGGCCAGGAGACAAGTGTGTGGTGTGGCAAGTGCCACTCGCCACTTGCCACTTGCCAACGGAAGTTCAACTCCCTTCCTCCCATTTACTCACTCACTCTGCTCTTCCGATTCGTCGTCACTTGCTGCTCAGTTAGAACTTCCTTTAGCATTTTAAGTAGCCAATTATTCGAATGTGACTCTGAGTGTGTGAGTGTGAGTGAGTGTGTGTCTCTGTGGTACAAAGTGTTGCACGTGCTTTGCATGCCACTTGGCTAAAGATAATGATAACAAACGGATCCCTTCTACCTCTCCCCCTTCTACCTCTCCCACGCATTTCATTTGGCCAACTGACGTCAGTTTGTTTAAAGCTTCGATTCGACTTCGACTTCGACTTCGATTCAGCTTCGACTGCGTCTACAAATTAGAACAGAATTATCCCACGCATCTCGGATAATGTACGCGAAATGCTTGATCGATTGCCAGTGATCAATAGTTGTTGTTGTTGTTGTTGTTGCTGTTGATTTTGCTGTGGCTGCTACTGAGCAAAAACTGACAACGACTGCAAACGACATCGACATCGACAACGCCGATCATCAGGACAGAAGACGGGCCACAAGGCAGCTAAGTCAGTTAGTGCTTCGTTTGTTAGCCTTTTTCTAGCTGAGCTTGGCGGATTTTCGTTATCATAAAATGGCTAAAGACTTTTCTTTATATTAGGTTTATTAGTATGAGCTTTAAGATTTAATTGTGATGATGGGAAATATTTCTTGCGATAGAATCTTATGTTTGATGGATAAAATTCTCGTACTTAATCAAATTTTAGTCAAAATATGTATTTCCCAAACTTGGATACTATTTCATTACTCTTAAAAAAAATAAATAAGAAGGCTAATAAATAAAAAGAAAATAGTTCGGTATTATTCTTAAAATATACCGAATTTGTATATCAAAACTACTGATATATACCAAAACGTATATTTGGTATATAAACAGCTGGCAAAAAACTATAACTGAATCTCTTATAACCATAAGAGATCATCAGACCTGAGATCATACGGAAAAACTGACGGATGACAGCCTTCATATGGGTTTGTTTCATATTGTTAGGTTTAAAACTAGCAGACGAATTTTAGCCTTTTGTTGGACTCTTTTGGGCAACACTGTTTGCTGTAGACTCAGTCAAAATCAAAGACAAACACAAAGACTGAGGATCGACGATGGCACAACAAATTTCAGCGCGTAGAACGGTAACTTATTTTTTCCACTTATTGTCAAGCGATCGAGTTGAAGCAGAAGTTGAATCCGAGCTGAAGCTGAGGCTGAAGCTGAAGCTGTAGCTGATGCTGATGCTGAGCGATGTCTCCAGCCTGGCTGTGATAAAATGTGCGTAAGTGATCAGTGCAGAGACGACTCCATGAGTTGGGGTTAAAATTCTTTGAGTTTCTTTTTCTTTTCATTTTTCTCTCCCCCTCTTTGAGATGGACTCAGAGTCGGAGTTGGGAAGTCGCAGTCGGCACTTGGCAGCATTTTAAAATTACAAGTATGTAATTTTGCTGAAATCAAGCGCTCATATGAAAATTCCACAGCGAAGCTGTCGATCGATCGATCTGTCTGTCCAATCGATCGCTGGCTGCTGTCTGCTGGCTGCAATTGCGGTCGATTTTTAATTTGTGCTGCACTTTGCCTGAAATCAGAGCAAAACCTCTGTGACTCTGAGACCTGGTAATGGGAATGGGAATCAAACACAGACTCAGACTCTGACTCGGACTTGGAATGAGAATGGCAATGGGAATGGGGCTGATATACTCGAGATATACTGCTGGCTCTTGTTGGCGACCTTATCGCGCCCACTGTGCGCACACAAAATGTCATTCTGTGCACGTCGCTTCACAAGGCATCCCAATCAGTCGGAGGCACTCTATGGCGTTTCAGGTAAGGCACAGAGCAGCCAACCTCTGGATGCAGGTAGCCAGCTTTGTTGGCTGTTGTTTGGCTGTTTGGTTGGTTGGTTGCTTGGCTGGCAGCTCGTCATCATTATCTCTGCGCTGCCAGCATCACAAATAATATAAAAAGCACACAAAACAAATGCAACGGCAACGGCAACAGCAACAACAACAGCAAGCAGAATAAAACAAAATAAATAAAACAAAACAAAACAAAAGCAATTGCCCCCGGCAGACAACGAGACAGCCTCATGTCCATCTCCAACTCCAGCTTCAGCTCCAGTTCGAAGCTGCAAATAAACTATTTCAATCAATGCGTTTTGGTTTCTTTATCCCTCATCCTTATCCTCATCCTCATCCACCCCATAGATTGAGCTGCTCTCTTCAGAGTTGAGGCCCAACAAAATCCAAAACTAAATTCGAATATTTAAAACAACAACAAAATCCGCAACTAAATTCGAATATTTCAAATTCAATTCTAATAAATTAAAAAATTGAAAATTTATCTTGCTTAAAAATGAATTCGACATTCTACTAGAATGAAAGGAAAGTTTGTCGGAATATTAAAGAGACATTTCTCCAAGTAATTGTTTATTATTACTACTCATATGTTTTATGAAAAATTATAATTTTGAATTGAAACTCAAATTTTAATTTTTAAAGCGATATACAGATTATTTTTTAAAGCGATATGCAGATCATTTTTTAATTCTAATTCAGCTGCAACTGTAACTGTATTAATAGCAAATGATCAAATGCACCGCGAGAAAATTCAGAGGAATTAAGCCAACTACAATAAATAATCTTTAAATGCTTTTAATTCACCTTTTGAGCAAGCAGTTTCATACTACTTGCTGCAAGCAGTCAAGAGTGACAAAACTATGCCTTGAACAATAGATGGCGCTTACGGCACATTACAAAAACTGCTTGCGTTACACAAGTGCAAACAAGCAGTAAACTGTTCTGCTTCTTCTCGAAGATATTCAATAGATGGCGCTGAGCACCGTCGAAAACGAGTTTATCTTGTTTACTTTTTCATGAACAACTTGGCGCCTATTCAAAAAAACAAACCGCCTGAATTGTAACATGAAATTTACTTGTTATAATCCCAGGCAAAGAAAAATCGAGATTAGTTTTCTTATTATTTCTCATAAGCGGTTTCCACTTAATTGCAGTGTATTTAACACCAATAAACGAAAAAGTTCGTCGAACTCTTTGCGGCGTTGTGTTCCTTTTTTTTTATTGTTTCATTCTTGTTTTGGTTTTGCTTTTGCAGTGCTGCGCTTCCATAGAAGACAGAAGACAGGCAGCAGAACGTAGCTGCTACTCGAGTGCTACCTGATGACGACGAATTTTTACTGCTGATTCTACGGGATTATCAAATGAAAGTTGGTTTTCTGGTCACTTGGTTCGCCGAAACTTTTCGCTTAATCGAATTGACAACAATTTTTCAATCGAAAGTCATCGAGTTGCAGTGCCGTGAGAATTTGGATAGCTCCAGATATGCGATACGTTATATGCTTGGGCCACTCATCATCGGGTTCAATGCGATCAGTTCAAATTTAAGGAAGTAACGCCAAGCAAACCCCAGAGGAAGAAACTGAATAGAAAAGTTTTGAATATACAGAACAGATTTTCGTTAAAGATGACTTTTAATTGACGAGTAAACTAAGATCAGCTGTAGTTAGTAAATTAAAATCTAAATAGAATTTAAATAAACATTATTTTGTATATGTCTATTTTTGCTTAGATTTTATCTAAGTTGAAGTATTGACTTCAATGTCATAATAATAATTAATAATTAATTATTAAAGGAATTCAAATTGACAATTAGAAGTCAAAATCAGCATTTAATATTAATATGCATGGCTATCAATAGCATTATGAGCAAGAATTTAAAAGAGTTGATGTTACCGCTTTGCTTGGGTGCAACGAACGCTCAACTCGAGTTATTGTTATTATTAATATTATGTCGAATTTGTTGCTGTTCTGCTTGATATTTTCTCTCCACTGCTATTTGTTTTTGTTTTAGCGTGCACGCTTTATGCTTGTCGCTGTTGTTGTTCTTGTTGTTGTTGTTGTTTGGGGTTGGTAGCTTGCTTATCTGTCGTTTGCCAAAAATAAAAAAAAAGAGTGAAAGAACAATAAGCGTGCATTTATTTTTTGGACGAGACGTCGAACTGTTGTTGATAGTAAATACACTATAACAAAGTTATTGTTATTGTTTATTAATATCTATTGTATTGCGTAGCCTTGCTCAATTGCATCAGCTGTGCTTTGTTAGCAAGTTTGCACTCTTGATAAGGTAATAAGAACATCATTATCAGCTGATGATTGGCAAATGAGGATTTGTCAATGTTACAACAAAGGTGCGTTGCAATTTGTGCAATACGCGCACAAGGAAGCAACTTGCAACTTGCACAATTCGGAGCAATGTAGTCATCGATATCTACATCTCGATATCTAAGCGAGCGTCGTCTCTCTCTGTGCTGGGCTTTTGTACTGTGCTGCGATGTCTGCTGCAATCAATGATTTGACTGATAGCGTGACTTGCCCACTTCCCACTTCCCCTTACCCCCCACCCCTAACCACCGCTCTTCGTCAACGGCAGCAATGAACGCTTATCGTCCATGTGCGGATGAGTAAGTTGCGTTCGCCGAGTATAAACAAAGGGTAAAGTCTCTCACCTTAAAAACACGCAACTTGACCTAAATAGCCAGATTAACAGGGAAAGGAAAGGCTGCGGGAGAGCATGCGAATGGTAGATAGAGAGAGAGAGATAGACTAAATGGAGACTTAACAAATTACTGCATTTAAGTCAACAAATCTACGAAAATACGAAACTACAAAGCGTGCTAATTTTTATGAATTTCATAACATCGTTTTAATCATTTTAATATAAATAAAACTCAAACGTTACGTGAAAGCTCCTCACTCACGCTCTCTTGCGCTCAGTCACGCATGCGCAGCAGCAGCAGCAGCTCCACCAACAACAACAACAACAACAAGCAGTGCATCTAAAGCTTTATTTCCTTCTAAGCAGCAAGCAGCTCAAACACAATACAAAATGTGTTAGAGAGGGGGGAAGTGCGTTGGAGTACTGACTAAGTTGTTTTTGTTGTTGCTATTGCTTTTGCTTTTAGGTCCACAATTGCTCTCTCAGCAGCAAACGAAAATGAAAGCGAACGCACACAAACTTAAAGTCGTTTCGGCAGCAGTTCGTCACTATGTTCGAATACATATACGAGTAGCTTTTGGTTTGTCTTTGAGTGTGTGCTGTATGTGTGCGTCTCTGTGGCTCTACAGTGACGTCACATGCTTCGCAAAGCCAAAGTGCTGTGTCATTAATAGCGACATAAAGGAGTCAAGCGGTTATCGCATTGCCGACTAAAAAAAAAACACAATACCTATTATTATTATATGTGGATACAATTAGTATTAGCATGTCAGAGTTCCAAATATAGACTAGATTACTACAATGTTTTTATTTCAAGTTAATTGAATTTATAATATTAATATTTGTATGCTCATATTAGTGCATAGTAAGTATTTGTAACTTACGTCACAGCAGTTTGACTTTATTTCTTGCATGCAACTCACAAAGCCAAAGCAAATGGAAAAAACAACACCAACAACTTGCAGGTTAAGTAAACTGCCTTGCAGCGCCCTGGGCAATGTTTTTGTTGCTGCTGCCTGCTGCCTGCTACTGTTGATTTTGGCGTTCCGTAGAGAGTAAAAGTGATTGGGAAAACTTTTGCTTTTGCTTTGCTCGCTGTCGATCGCCCGGTTGCTGCGCTCTTTGGCGCTCTCAATTTCTTCGCTCTCGCTCTCTCGCTTTGGCCTGACCACCATCCACAGGTAGTTGGTGTAAAGGCAGCGCAGCGCAGCGCAGTCAACGTCGCAGACAGCGACGACGACGACGAAGTCATTTTGGGGCTTTTATGGCGCTTTGCCTCTCATTGTGTTTTGTACATGTGTGAGTGTGTCTGTGTGAATGTGCTTGAGCTGCTTGCTTGTTGCTGTTATTATTATTTTTCGGCCGCCGTCGCTGCTAGCGTCGCAGTTGCGTTTGCGTCTCTGTCTCATTTTCTTTGCGCTGCTGTTGCTGCGCTAAAGACTTTTTGTCACAGTTACAATTTACCAAGTGTAAGAAGCGGACGCAAACGCGCAATACCGAAAGCTCGCTTGGCACGGCGCACAGCGCATAACGGTTCTTCAGGAGTTGCCTTCTAACACACAAAGCGCATACGCCGACGCTAACGTAACGTAAAAGCAAACGCAAACGCAAACGTCAGCGTCGACGTCGACGTCAGCGTTGACGACTTGTAAATAAAGAAATACTCGCATATAAAATCTGTTGCATCATTGCTGAAACACTTCAGTCGCTGAATCGCGTGCGTGGAGGCAACACTTTCCGCGACAACAACAACAACAACAATAACTGTAAACAACAACGTGAAAGAAGAAGTGCGCGCAGCTGCAGTGACAAAAAAAGAAAAAAATAATAGAAGCGGCTTTAAGCGAAAAATGCATTAAACTGTTGTGAAATAAAATATATCGAAGAAATATTTAAAAACAAAATCGAAGAAAAAATGTGTTCTGATTAAATCGAAATACAATATAAATAAATGTGAATAAGTGTCCTAAAATCGACATAAAATGTAAATCGCTGCAAACATTTCCAAAGAACAGTTTACCTCAAATCGCTTGGAAGGGCCTAGAAAATGTTTTAGTGCCAGCCAGAGAATAGTGAAATAAAAATAAAAAGAAGAAGAAGAAGAGCAATCGAAATTTGCTAAGAGGAATTATCCCCAAACCCCTCCCTAAAATTGACAATTGGAGCTTTGCAAAGAAAGGCATCAAAATTTTACCCTCATTCGCCCAACTCAAAATGCTGAACATGGAATCGCCTCAGATGTATGCGGATGCGGTGCAGACGCTAGCTCAGCTGGACCTGAAGAAGCAACCGCAGCCGCTGCCGCAGCAGGCCACAATTGGCCAGATTACGCTGACGGCGATGTCCAGTGCACAGCAGCAGCAACAGCAGCAGCAGCAACAGCAACAACAGCAGCAGCAACAACAACAGCAGCAGCAGCAGCAACAGGTGACAACTGATGCGAACAACAATGCAACAGTGCAAGATGCGGCCTTGCTGGTGAAGCAGCATGCCATGCAGCAAATGCAGCTCAACAACAACAGCAACAATCTGCTGCAGAAGCAAATGCTGCAGCAATACAGCACACAGACGGACCTCGATGAGCTGACCACCCAGGAGATAACCCTCGACTTGCAGCACCTCATCGACGATCAGTTCAGGGATACCGAGACCTTGGGCATATTCAGTGATATGGTGACCAGTCCGGGCGGACTCTCTGCCACACTGCCGCCAAGTGGCATGGTAAGTGCAGCAGCCAAGGTGTTGCAGCAGCAGCAGCAGACGCTGGCCAATGCTCGGCAGCAGCAACACTCGTATGGCCGAGCTGCTTTGGCCTACATGCCACAGGCAGTGCACTCGAATGCCACGTACAACAATCACTCGAGCGACGAGAACAGCTCGGTGGGCAGCGACTCGAGCAGCACCATCAAGGAGGAGCCCATCGATCCGGACTATCGCAGGCATCTGCAGGAGTCGGTGAGCAGCCAGGCGGCGGCAGCGGCGTTCATCAACAACAGCAACGGGCTGTACAATGCGTATCAGAGCAACACGCTGAGCAACAACAGCAGCAACACCAGCAGCAACAACAGCAGCAGCAACAACAGCAGCAACAACAACAACAACAACAACAGCTCGAACAACAATTCGACACAGTTCACCAATCTGACGACAGCCAATGTGCTGGCCCATCACAATCTGCCGCATCTGACGGCGAACGCACAGCAACTGCTGAAGCACCACAGCAAGCTGCAACAGTCACAGCAACAGCAGCAGCAGCACGCCCAGCAGCAGCAGCATCGCAAGCACAACAACAAGCATGTGGACAAGGGAACCGAGGAGTATCGCAGGCGGAGGGAGCGCAACAACATCGCAGTGCGCAAGAGTCGCGAGAAGGCAAAGGTGCGCTCCAAGGAGGTGGAGGAGCGGGTGAAGTCGCTGCTGAAGGAGAAGGATGCACTGCTGCGGCAGCTGAGCGAGATGACCAACGAGTTGTCGCTGCACAAACAGATCTACATGCAGCTCATGAATCACACCAATCCCGAAGTGAGTCGCGTCTGTCGGAGCTTCTTGAACACCAACGAGCATGCGCTGTAGCAGCAGCTGTGATTGACTGACGTCAGTGTGAATGAGTGTGTGTGCGAGTGAATGAGTGAGTGAGTGAGTGTGTGTGAGTGTATGAGTGTGTGACTGATTCAAGGGGTAGCCTAAGCATAAGGATAAAAATCAGATTCGCTTGAATCGCATGAACAATGCTTGCAAACACGAGTGCACTAAATATACTATATACTATATTTAGTATATCTGATTGAACTGTACCTGTCCTTGTGATTTGCAAACTATTTTGAAGCAGTTCAAGTAGTTTTCTGTTTTCTTCTGACTAGCATAAGCTTGATTTGCTTACCTAATTCCTTTCCTTTCACTTTCCTCTTCTTGACTCTCTTCTACTACTTTCTTTTCTTTCGTCTTTGATGCCTCGGGCATTCCTTCTCTTTTGTACATTTTTTTTGTTGGCTGGGCGTTTCTTAAACTATTTTCCATATTTTGTTCTATTTTGTACTTAATTCTAGTGTATTGTAAATTAATTTTGCACATTTTGATACAAATTATATAATTTAGTAGGCATAAGTTAAGCCAAAGAAAAATAAAAATGTTAAATAAATATATATATATTTCTACATACATATATATCTATGTACTATATGTTTATAAATGAATAATGCAAGCAGGAAAGAAAACATAAAATACAAAGCAAAAACAAAAACAAAAAAAAAACGAATAAAACAAAAACAAAAACACAAAAACTATTTATGTAAATCTATTTAAATACTTCTTGTATACAATAAATATGAGAACAACAATAACAATAACAACAACAACAACAAGAACAACAACAATTTTGGTGTGCAGCTCGCGCTATGCTTCTGTTTGCCCCTGCCACGCCCCGCTTTAGTTGTCAACCAATTATCATCATCATAATCATCAACAAAAACAAAACGTTTTTTATTAGCAAATCTCTAGAGTTAAGCACAACTTCAATCGCTTTTTGTTGCACAGAAATCGAAGGAGGATTTCCCTCCCCCCTCATCTATAAAAATGAATAATATTGTATATTAATCTAATTGTTATCTAGCAAATTTAATGAGAATGTAAGCAATATCCACACAACACAACACAATACAAGAACAGAAATATTATAATGCTTGAAAGGGAAGTAGATGAAAAAATGCTATTAATTTGTAAGGCCAACGCAATGTTCTCATTTTAATTTATAATCGAAACGACAACAACAACAACAACAACACACAATGTACATCAAATATAAATTTTAATAAATAAAAAACACATGAAAAGCTTTTACATTAATATCGAGAATCTTGTTTTTATTGAATAATGAGCTAATAAGTGTAATAAGTCTGTTCGATTGGTCAGATGAAAATCAAAAGTGTTGCCAAAAAAATGTTGAATTAAATGTCTGCCATATTTAGAGATGCAAGTGTCTGCTCTGATCTGATCTGTGGCTGCTCTGGCAGCCAGACAGCCAGACAGCCAGACAGGCAGGCGATAAGCTTTCTGGGAGACAGATCGCGGACCACAGACCACAGAGCTCAGAGCTCAGAGCCAAAAGCCCAGACACAATTGCCTCGACAACAGCGACGACACAATTTGACAGTAAGACAAACCCAAAACGAAAAGCAAATTTATAAACGACAACAGCACAAAATGAATGCAACTAAAAAGACAAAATTAACGCGCAGAGAAAGCCAAACAGCAGCTACAACAACCAGCGACAACAACAACAACAACAAATGAAATGCATTACGGCCCCGGGCAGATAATCACTTAAAAAGTTTTGGGCTTAGCCCTTTTTGGAGACCTGAGGCGGCCCTCAGACCAAAAAAATTATAATGAAAAAAAAAGAGATATATATATATACAAGTATATAAAACTTTCATTTGAGCTGCGTGCGTACAATTTGTCTAAGCACTCGAATCCCCGCACTTCGTTCGCTCTTCCCATTCAATTCAGTCTGGGTTAAAGGGCTGCATTGTTGAGGCACTGTGATTGATGACAGCTAATTGCAGCCTCAGTTGCAGTTGCTCGGACAACAAAAAGTGAAATTGACTGGCGATTGACGTTGTGGGTGTTGCCCCCTTCTCCCTTCTCCTTTTTTTTTGTAAGCTCGACTTTGATAAGGGTTCTAAGCGGCTTAGGTGAAAGTGGCTGCCGTGTCAAATGCCAAATCAAATAGCAAACTCAAATATTCGAATACGCATCGTAAATGCATTTGCATTCACATCTGTTCATTCTACCATTTGTTCATTTGGCTGTGCCAACAAATTGACGCACAATTACTACTCAACTAAGCGCCAAGCACTGACATTCGCTGTCGCATTCGCAGTCGGACCGGACCACACGACGTATGAGTTATGAGCTGCAAGCTGGCAAGTGATAAATTTGAGCGAGCCACACATAACATAAATTTGTTTTGCGGTTTTATTTTTATTTCACGCTCGCTAATTATGCGATCCACTCGAGCACTCGTCACAAGTGATTCAGATTAAGCGAATCAAGTCTAATAAGAGTACTCAAAGTATTCGCAAAATACCTATTCCTGCCTTTAGGGAGGAGAATTAGCCTCATGCGATGCACTTTGATAATCTTTTTGAACTGGGAAATTTTGTGCAAACACTTATCAGCAATGTGTTACACCAGCATTTAGTGAGATTGTGATTTAAAGCTGCCAGTTGCATTTAGTTATTCCAATCAAGTGGTGTAGCAATCGTCGCAATGAGAAATTGGGTCCCCGTATTCCTAATTGCAGCTGCACTTTGCGCTGTAATCAATTCCGAATCAATTTCCGTAAGTGAACCGACAAATGAAACTGAATTTTAGAATTCAATTTGTTCGATTAAAAACAGATTTGTGAGGAGGCGCGCAGAACTGATGCGGAGTGTGGCTCCTATTGCTATGCGGTCTCGAAACCTTTGCTGCAGATGGCACCCTTGTGTCATAGGAAGGATCAGGAGATATCTGAACTCAAGGATAAGCTGCAAGATCTCCAAAGGAAGGTGTCTACCCTTGAGACACAGGAATCGCAGTGTAAAATATTTGACGAGCTGACGTCATTAAGAAGTGCAGTTGAATCCATGGCGAACTCAAGGGGCGTCAACACTTCAGACGCCTCTGTTGAGTTAAAAAAATGTCAAGATCGCCTTAGTAATACGATCGGCTGTCGAAACTCAAGGACGTTACAGCAAACACTCACTGAAACTAGAGATCGACTAAAGAAGTGCTTGGACAAAGATTCAAATACGACGAAGGTTGAAGAGAGTAAAGCAGAAGCAAATCCTGAATATCCTAGCAACTGTTTAGGGTCTAAGAGCCCTATTGTTGTCCTTAAGGTTCAAGTTCCGGACATTGCACCCTTCCGTGTGCGTTGCAACAATGAAATTGCAGGTCCCGGCTGGATGGTTATTCAGCAACAAGTGGAGTATTCCACCATCGATTTTCAACGGAATTGGGAAAGCTATCGCTCGGGATTTGGGGACCTGCATGGCAGCTACTTCATTGGTCTGGAGAAGCTTTATCACCTCACAAAATCACAGCCCCATGAGCTCTACATCCATATGGTTACATTACAGGAATCTGTAACCCAGGCGTACTACGACAATTTCCGAGTGGATAGCGAAGCTGAGGGATACAGATTAATCGACCTGGGCAAGTATTCCGGGGGCGCTGGTGATGCGGGGGATGCATTATCCTTCAACAACAACCAGAAGTTCTCCACACTGGATCGGGACAACGACAGCTACGATCGAGTTCACTGCGCCCGCGAGTATAGAAGTGGCTGGTGGCACAATAATTGCACTGAAAGGTGAGTGATCAACAGACAGCATTGAGAGTTCGATCGATCAATTGATATTGAATGCATCTATACTCATGTTTATTATATTATATGTAATATTACAGCAATCTCAATGGAATTTACATGAGAACAGATGAAGCTAGTAGAGTGGGCATTTGGTGGAGACCTTGGCAGAGGTACACCCCTTTCAAGGCGGTGCACATGCTTATTAGACCCAAGCAGTAGCTGCTTAAGAATTACAATTATATTTCTTTATATTACATCTTGAAAGTGCATTTCTTCACAATAAATTAATGTAAGAAGCGGTCGATCTGCAAGTGCATTTAATAAATGTTTTAATACCATTAAATTTGTTATCTAAGCTCAAGACGAAAACGTTTTCACACAATACATATGCAGGTCCGTATACATGTGAGTACAATACAGAGCTCTCACTCACTCTCATTTCTACTCTCACCACCAGCCTTGCTGTTCTTGAGTTTCGCTCTTTGCTTTTGCAAATGCAGATGGACATCTACTCTAAATTCGTCTATGTGTTAGAAACGACCGGCCAACGTTCGCTTTGGCAATCGACTATCGCGCACTCGCTTGAACCCACAAACAAATATTGTTAATGAGATTTGCTCTTTGGTTTTGCAAATGCAGGTTGACATCGACTATAATATGCGAGTGCGTCTGTGTGTAAAGCACGATTAGCGAACGCATGTTTTGTTAATCGACTATGGCGTACTCGCTTCCACTTGCATCCAAACTTTGCTTTTGCAAATGCAGATGTGCTCTCTTTCAAATATCAATGCCTGCAAGGAAATATGCATGTTTGCTTTTGCCTCTAGATTTTTATTGTGGGCTCTCTTTAAAGAATGAAAATAGAGAGAGACTACAAATTTCATACAACAGTAAGATTTCATCAAAAATAATCAAATTTACTAATATTGGTTTTTCATATTAGCTTTTGAAAATTTCTCTTGATAAGCAACCAAACTAAAAGCAATTTACATGAATATATCATTAATCGACGGAAGCAAAATTGCGGATTCTGCATGCTAACTCATTACAAACTTTTGAGCATCTTTTATTGGCAGTTGGTTCTCCTTCCTTAAACAAAGATTTGAATTCGTAATAAGCTCCTGCACATCTTTTACTTCTCTTTGCTGCACAACATTCACTGCATCTATTTATCGTTGAGATTACAGATTCCAGCTTCCAGCTTCAATTTCGGTTTCGATTTCGATTTTGACTGTTACACATTTTGATCATTGTTGCCTTTTCTTTTAATGCAGGCAAAAGCAAAAGCAAAAGCATCGGCAGCGGCAGCAACAACAATAAAACGTAAACGTAAAAAAGGGGGTTACTTCATTTTTATTTTCTTGCATTTGGAGCTGCCACTAACTAACACAGCTACAACTACAACAACAACTACAACTTACACTAACACTATCACTTCCAATAGCAATACCCAAACCCATACTCAGCTCTGCATCTATGAATCTATCGGGGTCTATCTTTTTATATTTCTTTTTCTTTTTTTTTTTAGCACAGATTGAGTAATAGTTGTTGCTGTTACTGGAGCGGCTGCTGCTGTTTGGTTTATATTTAAAGCCAAGCGACGCGTCGTGTCGCCCCTTAAGCAGCTCCCCTCTTTGATCGCCACTCGGCAGTGGCTTGGCAGCAGCAACAGCAGCAGCAGCAGCAGCGTTGATCGTGCGGCCAACTGCTGCGGCAAGCGCGGTTTCACTTTCTATGCCGCTGACTTTTGCTATCTACCAACAGCAGCAACAGCAACAGCAACAGCCACAGCAACGGCCACAGCAACAGCGACAACAATAATGAAGTAAGCATCCAGCAACAGCAAGTAAGAGTGTTCAGAAACAGCATGCTTGACTGCAAGATACTCTTTAATTGCGAGCAAAAGTGGCTATAAGTAAACTGCGGTTTGACATGGCTGAATTTGAATATGTGTTATTGAAATAGGAACTGAAGAAGAAGTATTTACAAAATGTGAAATAAACACACTTCAGCAATCAGTTTTACTTTTATTTTCTTTTTCCTTATTTTTCTTCTTCTGACTTCTGTCTGTGAGAACAGTTTATGTTAATTTACAGTAGCCTTACAGTTCATGTTATGTTATATTGAGCTTATGTAAATATATTCTCTCTTTGACATGTTATATAACAGCAGGTGGACAGTGTATGTTATATTTCGCTGAGTTTATGTAAACTTATTCTCTCCTTGCTTATTTTCCTCCTTTGCTGTATGTGAGAACAGTTTATTTTATACTGCAATAGGCTTACAGTTCATGTTAAGTTATCTTGTACATCATAAAAGTAATTAGGTTTTATTAAATATTATTAATACAATACAAAGTTTGGTATTAGTTATTTCATCTGACTTTTGCCAACATAATTATCAAAATTAAGCAGCAGCTCAACTTAACTGTTTATCAAGTCGGCATACCCCATGCGCGCTTTTGATGACTACAGGGTATGGAGACGTTAACGGCGTTGCTCTGTTCACCTCTTTTTTCCCGAACAATGCTTTGACTATTTTCTTTTCGGCTGCTAGCTGCGTCTCAGAGTGTGCATCTGAGTGTGGGTCTCTTATGTAATCAGCTCGCTGTTGCTGTTGCTGTTGTTGTTGCTGTTGTTGTTTCTCTTGTTTCTGCGATTGTTGCTGTTATTGTTGCTGTAAAAGATGCCTTTTCTTTTGTTGTGCGGCTGATGACCAAGTTAAGATATTATGTTCGTTATGTTGCGCTTATTAACGTGGCCTACAAAATTTGTTATGCGTTTTGATGTTTGTTGTTTAAACGATTTTCCACCGTTATAAATCAAGCGACAACGCAAAAATACAGATATCCATTCCAAACTCCCCCGTCTATATATATTGGCAGCCCCCCTTCTCCATCTGCCCACATTCCCACCTTCCTCCCCTTGCACCATGTTACGCAATTGGGGCATTAAATGCAATCCCCTGGATTGAATTTATAAGCTTCGGCTCTCCAGCTCATTCAGGCGGCGCAAAAGTTAATAACAATAACAAAAGATATTTGAATCAGCGAGTAGTTGCTGCAATAATAACAAAGCACACAGCAGCACAATTAAAAAGCTATAAATTTACATAGAGTATGCTAAATGAAAACAAGTATTTTTTTTTAGTTTCTATTGAAAGGGCCAAAGGTAGCTAAGCAATAAATACAAAACAATCTATACCAATTTATGATCTGGGACTAGACCGAGGCTGAGGTGCAAAAATCATGAGAACTAAACAGTTCTCCAAATAGAATATATGAGAAACTGAAGATGCCAAACTGAAGATGTTGATACTCTTTGTCTCTTTTGTATTTAAAGTAAATGATATAGGAAACTGATCAAAAAGTCGATAGAGAATCACTTATCGAACCACAAGCTTTAATCCCACTACGCAAATGATGGAGGAAAGAAAGTAACTTTATAACAGCAGGAATTGGATGTATATAACAAGCAGATGCTATATATATTCTTAATCAACCGATGATACAGTCATGTCGGTCTGAACGCCTAGATTTTAGAGACTAAGAGTTAGAGTCGTAATTATTTTGACAGCACTTAATACTTTAATATAACAAATATACTTTTCGGTATTTCTTTAGCATATTTAAATAATAATACTGCAATATTTTGCCTTTAATGAGAATGGGTAGCGAATATTTTTCAGTAGTGCACACTTTCTTACTGGTTAACACTTTACTTTTGTTTGTTAAATTATCACGTTTGCTGAGACTAATAATAAGTGATCAATTCCTATAATTAACATTAATTGACAGTTCTTATCGCAGTCAAAATCTCGGTCTAAAGTACATTTATCAAGAGTGTGTCAAGCTGCACTGCATAGCCGAAATTCTTTGCTTGAGGCAAGGGCATGGACAGAGTATGGGGCTGGGGCAAGAAATATACGAAATGAAAAACTAAACTAAATCTAAAGCACTCACCCAAAGACCTATTGGCCTACTTTTCTTACAGAGCAACAACACAACTGAAGGAAATACAATAAAAAAAATATATATATGTTAGAAAATAATCTCAACGCCAACACACATCGAATGTAAGTGTGTGTGTGTGCTGCTAATCAACAAAACATATCTGTGTGTGTGTGTGTTTGTTTATGTTTGCGTCTGTGTTGGTGCGGCAAAATTTACAGCGCGCCCTTTTCCAAAACTTCTTGAAAAAAGCGCACGAAAACCGAAAAAAAAACTCACAAAAGTCGCGCGCGTCGCTGCTATTTTCATTTTTCAGCTGCGCGTTGGCGTCGCAGTCGTCGTCGCAGTTGCAGTCGCTGCTTTATCAATCTGCCAGCGCAGAGGGAGACGACTGACGGATGGGACAAACAAAAAAAGAAAGGGAGAGCGAGAGCGAGAGAGGCATGGAGTAGTTAAGCTATCGTAGGGCGTCGGAAAGAGATGAACGCTGGGCGCAGGGCGCGAGTGGGAAGTGTGCAAAGGGAGGGGGGCAAAGTACGGAGGGGGGACCAAGACACCAGACACTTGTTGCAAGCAGGCAAACGCACAAACAACAACAAATTGACCCAATTTTGTGGAACCGAAAAAAAAAAAACACAAAACAACACATATTTTTTACAGCGCACAAATACACGCAGAGGGAACAAACAAACAATCCTAAATATGCCCTAGCCATAAAGAAAAGCTCCCTTAAAGAATAAAACAAGAACAACAACAACGAGAATAATAAGAAATTGAAATTGTTGTTAATTTCTGTTTGCTTTGCGGCATTGTTGAGTTGTTTGCCCGGGACGCGGGGACAAGTGATCGCCCAAGGGAGGGGAAATAAGTTGTGTTGCTGCAGCCAAACAGCAGAATTCACTTTCAATTTGGGCGCACTGAAAGAAGAAATGAAACAACAACAACAACAACAAGAACAAGAACAGAGGGAGAACCAGAACAAGCATAATATCATATAGTTCGCTTGACTTTGAGGCAAATGTAGGTCAGCAGCTGTAAAAAAGACGCATAGAAGAAGAAAAACAAAAAAAAGAGAATAGCGCAGCATAGAAAAGAACAGACCTAACAATCAAATCGAAATATTTTGTTGTTTTTAGGGTGCCAATGGTTGAGAACTAACAGAGCATGTGCATCAAGCGAACGAAAATGGGATTGGAATTG